>CM019155.1:78489213-78508612 GCA_009733165.1 Naja naja | reverse complement strand
GCTTATTCATACAAACTTATCCACAAGCCTGGCAGGACATTGGACATGCTGATGCACTGAGCTGCCCACTTCCTTGCCACAAGGAGAACTTTGAACCTGAAACACACACCTTTTCCTAGAAACTGCTGCCAAGCTTCCAGTACATGCTGCTGAAATTCCCAGAGAGACTGCCAAAGTTGGCTCCTGTAGGCTGGATTAAGAAAGTTGGCCTCTTCAAGATCTACCTCACCTTGCCCAACCTTAAGTCCAGGCAAACTGAATTATCTGTATTAAGAGGATGTATTTTGTGGGGTAACAGGGTGGTTATTCCTGCAAAACTGCAAAGAGAGGTTTTGGAAATGTTACATGAGGGTCATCCTGATATTGTAAGGATGAAGGGATTGGCCAGGAGTTATGTATGGTGGCCAGGTATTGACAAAATGGTTGAAAACTGGGTTGCATCTTCTCCCAACTGTCAAGTAGTCAGGCCTGCTCCACCTCTTGCCCCCACACAGGAATGGGAATGTCCTAGGGGCCCATGGTCCAGGATTCACATTGATTTTGCTGGCCCTACCAGAGGGCACACCTTTCTTATTATAGTAGATGCATATTCCAAATGGCTAGAGGTACTTCCCATGACATCCACCACAACTGATGCTGTCATCAAGCAGCTCAGAAAACTTTTTGTAACCCACGGGTTACCTGATGTTCTTGTCTCTGACAATGGCCCTCAATTTACATCCAACCTCTTTGAATCCTATTTAGCACAACAGGGTATCAGACATGCCCCTTACTGCCCCTGGGCACCCTTCTAATGGCGGCTGAACGCATGGTACGTTTTACCAAGGAGAAGCTTCAGCAAGTGGGTCCTAGGGACATCACTAAGAAAGTTGAAAAACGTCTTAGTGTTCAGCACATCACTCCTAACCCATCTAATAACTTATCCCAGCAGAGTTGTTGATGGGTAGGAAACTTAGGTCTTCCCTTGACCGCCTTCATCCCACTTATGCACCAACGCACCACTAGATTCCACTTCCAAAGTTCGCACATTCACTGTGGGTGATTCTGTTTATGTTAAGAACCCCATAGGTGAACCTTGTGGATTCCTGCTGAGATAACTCAGATCACAGGCCCTCGTTCTACAGGGTGCAAACAGAGGATGGACTCCTCTGGATGGAGCAGGCACATTGATCAACTTAGATCCAGGTTCTCTCAGGAACATCGCCTTGTCTTCTCTAGTTCCCTCACCTGATGTCAATTCTAGGGGAAGGGAGGAACAGGAGGAAAATCAGCAAGCAAGAATCAACCCCATGTGTAACGAGCCATTACGACAGGAACCATTCCAAAACCTGTCACAATGCCAAAATCCATCCTTAGAAGTGGAAGATTGCACATCACTACCTGACTTAGGTGCTGACATTGGGCTGGAGATGGGTTGGGAGGAGAGACCAGATTCTAACAGTCAAACAGGGTCTTCTTTCACAGGAAGTCCCAATGGGGAAATGTCAGGAGACACATTTCCTCTCTCACTGGGTGAGAATGTTAAAACTTCTGAACCACGAAGGTCTCAACATACACGCAAGAGCCCTACCTATTTAAAGGAATACATTAGATAGGTTGGGGTTTGGTATGGACTGAACCTAGTGGGGAGGGGTGTTATGTATGTAGGTTTGAATGTTATTGGTTTATTTTGAATTGTTCTTGTAAAATGTCAAAGGGGATTGGTTTAAATAGTGTGGGAAAAACCCTGCACTCTGATTGGCTGGTAACTACGGCTGCTGGCTATAAGAAGCAGCCGTAGCCCAGCCAAGTCGGGTCCATTCGAGCTGTAGTCACTTAATAAACTCTTCACTGAAGCTCTTCACGTCTGACTCTTCATGCAAACTTAACACATTCATATTTCTGGGGGAGGGCGGGGCTGGCATCATGGCGGTACTACGCGCGATCTGGAAGCTCCTGGATCGCCATAGATATCTTCTCCGCTGGACGGTCCTTTTGGATCTAAACCATCCCGAAGGTAAAGAGCACGTCCTGCTGATCCCAGGGACACTGCAAAGTCCCTGGTTGATCCAGGAGAAGCTTTTTTTGCTGGCAGAAAAGAGGTGGCCATCAAGCTGCTAAAGCTGGGACAGGTCCAAAAGAATGGAAGATTGGAAGAGAGTGTGTTGGTTTGGTGAGAGGTTTTTTATTCACTTCTTCTTGAGGAGAACACCCTAAAAGCTTGAAAGTGAACTTAAAAGTAAAGAACAGTTTATAAGCGGCGAGATTAAGTTTTTTTTTTAAATTGATGGTCTTTTTTTCCTTTTTTTTGAACTTGGAATTTGACTAAGCTTTTCAATTTTAAAATGGACTGGGTTTTTTTTCTGTTTAAATAATTTCCTGTTCTGAAGGTTTTTTTTATTTATTTATTCTTTTTTGGATTAAGCTCTGTTTATGACTTTAAGATTCTTTCCTTTTCTTTTTTCTAGAAAAAAGGGAAATTTCACTATAACTTTTTTTTGTTCCTAAGGGAAGGAGTGAAAGTGAAAGCACTGCCATTTAGAGGCTTGGATATATTGTTTCCTTTTTTCTTTTGCTTGTTTATGTATGTGTGCTATACTCAAGGACTCTGAGTTTCTCCTTGAAAGAGATAGTGGGGTGAGCATGACAGACTGTTTACACAGTTGCTCATCTGTGAACTATTGATAGTGGAGTCTGGAGTTGGAGCTGAAAGAAGGAAGATTGAAGTGACCTTGAAAATATTTGCACTGGAAAGTCTAACTTGATTTATTAAAGAGCCTTGGATATCTGGTGGCAGTAGCTTTTTTCTTTTTGTTAGAATTTGTGGCTACTTTTTTTTTCACTCCCCCCCAGCTGACTTTTTACAGCTTGGATCTAGCTTTTTTACTTAGGAACTAGACTATATTTTATTCTTGGTCTTTTATTTTTAAAGAGAAATATTTTTGTTTTTAATTTTTTTCTTTCTCTTTTTTTTCAAATAAGAATTTTTTTTTCCTTTTTTGTTCTTTTTCCTCTTTTGGCTTATTTTTTCCTCTTTCTTCCTTTCTTCTTTTTTTGGCATATTATTGCAACCAATTGGATTAGGCCATTCAAGTGCCTAAAGACTTTTCTTCCCCTTTAATTTTTTGAAGTGGGAGCCATTTGTCTTCGCCTTTTTCTCATTCTTTTTTTCTGTTTTTTTTCTTTTTGTGTAAGCACTAAGATGAGCAGAAAACCAACAGTTCCAACTTCTTCAATACCAGTAGCCTCTTCTTCACCATCTGGAGGACAGTGATCAATTCAGACAATGTTACAACAGGAGGCACAAGCCAAAGAAAAGGAAGTGACACTGCAGATGATTATGCAAGGAATTCAGAATTTACAAGTAAAAACAAATGATATTGCAAACAGAACAGATGATATAGTAAAGAGAACAGAAAACATTGAGAAAAGAACTGAAGAGACAGATGGGAAAGTGGAGAATATTCAACAGATGATGATGAAATATGAAGATAGATTTAAGAAAATTGAAGAAGATACACAAAGAGACAAGAAAATTAAAGATATTGATACTAGATTGAGTGAAGTCAAAAAAAGGCAACAGTGGATCATTATGATGGGCAATGGATAGATCAGAATTTTATTTGAGATTTCAAAATATAGAGGAAGAAAAGGGTAAAAATTTGACTGAAATAATGACAGAAATACTGGCAGAAGCACTAGAGATAACCAAAGAGAAGATAATGGATGGGATGGATGAAGTATTCCGTGTCTATACAAGATATGCAATGAGAAATAAGCTACCAAAAGAAGTTCATGTCAGGTTTACTAAGAAAATTATTAAAACACACATACCTCAGGTAGCAAGAGAGAAAGCATTGAAGTATAAAGACAAGGAAATTGTTGTATTGAAGCAGATACCAAAAAGAATAAGAGACATGAGAAGAGAATACCTATTTCTGACCAAAGAACTGCTTAAAAGAGGAGTGAATTAGAGATGGTTGATACCCGAAGGTCTCCTGTTCAATTGGCAGGAGCAAAGACACAGAATTGACACAGTTGCAAAAGCCAAACAATTCTATCAACAATACTTTAGAGGAAAAGAAGAAGATATAAGAAGAGTTGTTAATTGAATTTCAAGAGGAGTGCATAACAGCAATAGAGAAAGAAAAGGAAGAAGGTGCAGTAGGTGGTGTACCCAGAGAGCCGTGAGAATTAAGATCCACTAAAGCAATTAACCCCATTTGGTGCCCGCTAGACTAGCGAAAATATTCCCAGCCACAAACCCTAAGTGTTGGAAATGTAAAGATAAAATTGGTACATACTTTCATCTGTGGTGGACGTGTTTAAAAACAAAGAGATATTGGAAGGAAGTAAAAAATTGGATTGAGGAAGTTACAAAATGTGAACTGGAGTGGAGACCAGAATTGTTCTTACTGGGAATGATTAAAGGAAACCCTCCCCACAAAGACAAATACTTAATTACACACCTATTAACAGTTACACGAATTGTTCTAGCTCAGAAATGGAAAGAACCCATTATGCCATCTATACAAAATATAATTAGGAAAACATTTGAATGTATAGAAATGGAAAGATTAACACTTAAATTAAATGGAAAAGAAGAGTCAGAACTGTATAGAATATGGGATAGATGGTATGATTGGGTGGAACAAAGCACACACACACACACACACACACACACACACACACACAAAAGAAGCACCGAGGGTGGAAGGGTCACAGGAAAAACAGGGTATTTAAATTGAGTTAAAGATGCTATAGACGGCATAAGCCAATAGATAGCATTTAGGAAAGTCATATAGAACAGTCAAAACGATAACCCAAGCCAAACAAAAGGGAAAAATTGGTAACGAATATATGTATTATTATTATTATTATTATTATTATTATTATTATTATTTAGACTTGTATGCCGCCCGTCTCCCGAAGGACTCAGGGTGGCAAACATACAAAAGAACATATACAATAAAAAATAATTGAATAAAAACAAGTCCAAATTACAAAAAACAGCTAAAAACGATAAAATTACAAAATAAACAAACTCTTAAAACTACCCGCCCCCATGGTCAACCCAGGCCGGCCTGCTGAAACAGCCAGGTCTTCAGGTCTTGACGAAAGGAGCGGAGATCAGGGGCCAAACGAAGATCCGCAGGAAGATGATTCCATAGGGCGGGCACTCCCACAGAAAAGGCCCTGGGAGCCGCCAGCCGACAATGCCTGACCGATGGTATTCCCAGGAGGCCCCTCCTATGGGAGCGCACGGGGCGATTGGACTGTGATGCAGGCAGGAGGCCCAAGTACCCTGGACCCAAGCCATTAAGGGCTTTATAAGTTGTTACTAACACCTTGAAGGAAACCCGGAAGGCAACCGGCAACCAATGCAAGTCGCGCATGTACAACTTAGCTTTAAAGTTAAAGTGTATATCCAATCTGACATCCAAAATAAGTGAAGAAAGCGCTTCACACATTGTCTTGTATTGATGTGTATGTATTTGTATGTTTGTGTGTTTTTAACAATTGTAAATAAAGTTTTTTAAAATCTTAAAAAAAAACTTAAATTGTTACAAGATGCAAGAATAAGAGAAGCGTTCGCTCTGCCCAACTGGGAATTATATTATCAGGCGGCAAATCTGATGTGGGTAAAAGAATGGATAACATGAAGGAACAGTAGATTATTGACCCTAGAAGGACATGACCTGCTGTTGGGGTGGCATGCATTTCTTTGGTATAAGGGAACTAAAACACAAGGATACTTTAGAAGACATCACATTCGAGAGGCTTTGTTTTTAAATTGGGAAAAGATTAAAAAGCAATACTATTTAAAAGTTCCGCTATGGATATCTACAATTGAAGCCTTTTCATATCCAATAATATACAAAAAGGAACAAACAGTTAGATATGGTAAGATATTGAATGAAAAGGGTGAACTTAAATCTATGCAAGTGTTGGAAGAACAAGGCACAAAAATGAACTGGTTTTCATATTTGCAATTACAATCTAGATTTGATGAAGATATTAAATTAGAAGGTATTTATGATAAGTTGACTGAATTAGATAAAAATTTTGGTAGGTACTGATGAAAATGTAATTTAAAAGCTTTATGGATATTTTTTAGAATTCAAAATGGAAGAGGAACAAGTTAAAGAAACAATGATTGCATGGGGGGAAAATTTTGGATATGGGATTGATTTAGAGAAATGGGAAAAATTATGGTCTCAAAATTATAAAATGACAATGTCAACTGCTTATAAAGAAAATCTGTATAAGATGGTTTACAGGTGGCACTTACCCCCGACGAGAATTGTGAGAATGTTTAAGAATAAATTGGATAAATGTTGGAAATGTCATCAGACACCTGGTTCGTATTACCATATGTGGTGGACGTATTTGGACACAAAAAGATATTGGACTAAAATTCACATGCAGTTGGAAAAAATGATAAAACAAAATATAGACTTTAAACCGGAAATATTTTTATTGGGAATCATACCAGAAATTTACAATAAAGAGTTGAAATATTTGATTGTAAATGTTTTAACAGTAGCTAGAATTGTATTTGCTAAGAATTGGAAAAATGATAAAATACCTATGCAGGAGGAAATTATTAAGAAAATTATGGACTGTGCTGAAATGAGTAAGTTGACATTTGAAATTAGAGAGCAAGAAGATAAACAATTTTACATGATATGGGATTTGTTTTATCAATGGTTGGACAAAAAGAATAAGCAATGAAATAGAGTAGATAATTCTGGACTAGAAGTTTAATAGATTGATATAAAATATAATATAGACATATATAACCATTGGGTGAAAGGATAATATAAATTTTAACATAAAATTGGGAATATCTTGTATAGAATAATGGAATAAATAGCTTAGTCATAGATGTTTAATAACTGATAAATATATAAGCATATGTTAATTTGACAATGTAAAAGTTTATATAAATTTTGAGCGATGATGACAGCAAGGATAGCCCAAAAGATTTGTAACCAACCAACACACTGTATGTATAAATATGGAAGATGGTTTTATGTTTTTATGTTTTGTTTGTGTGTTTGTCGTAAAAATAAAAACTTTTTTGCAAAAAAAAAGAATTTATTCATTCATATTTCTATTTGTTGTTGTTATTCCATGTGTGCCCTGTCTTTCTATATCAGGAATCCCCAACATCCAGCTATAGCCCACTACTTGGTAGTGGTCTATTCGGAACTGGACCATGCAAGCAGCTGACCCACATAGCTCAACTTGTGTGAGTAATGGGATGGCACGCATGTGCATAGTTCAACTTACATGAAAGGAGGAACAGCATCACACATGTGTCATGCCTCTGGTGGAGACTGACTGTGAGGGAGAGGAGGAACATCCAAAAGGGAGTGGAAGTGTGGCTCCAGAGATTGTGGAGCAGGCTGGGGAAGGACAGAGGCCAGCTGAGCAGTCAGAGGGGGACCCAGGCCCATTCCCTATCCATCTTAGGGCACACAGGGAGGAGAGGATAAGAGAGAGATGTAGTCTCCTCAGGAGGAGAGGCCCTTGATCCTCTTCATGGGCTGCAGGTGTGACAACTGAATAAGAGTTTGAACCTGCATACTGGCAAATGCTGGAAATAAAGCATGTAAATATCTCTAGTTTATAGTTCCTCTCTGAGTTTGGCATCCTTCCCAGTGTGTGTTATCTGTGGACATCCTCCAGCCCTTATCTTGCCTGGTTTGTGTTGTTTTTTCCCTTCTTCATGTAACTGTATGGAAATTATTTTGTCTTCCATCAAATATATTCTGAACTTGGAAGCAAAGTGAAGGAGTAAAAGGGGCTTCACCTGTTTTCTGTGACTGTGTTTGTTTTGTATCCCACCCTGGATCATCACATTTTGTTCCCAGCCACCCCTTCAATATTCTTCTGCTTTTTGTGGGGTGACCATGAATCAACTCATAGTGGACAATGCCCAGTTAAGTCAGCAAGTAGCTCTTTTGACTGCGCAGGTTGTGCAGATGCAAGTTGTCTGGCCACGCCACAAATGCCTGATATAGCAGTGCCAGATAAATTTGATGGATTGTGTCAAGGCTTTGAAAAAACCTTTTGTCAGGGAGTAAAAATCTTCCAAACATCCCTGCTAATTAGAGGTGATAGACCGTGTCTTTCTTTGCTGTCAACGCTGATAAAATTAGATCCGGAAAGTAATCTAAGAAACATTATTTATTTATTTATTTATTTATTTATTTATTTTTTATAAAAATAAGAAAACCTAATGAAGCTCCATACCAGCAGCTTAATCTCATACCCAGGCATATAGGAAAAGAACAAAGGAAGTTACAGGAAGTTAAGTAAAAACTTTTTCCACATGCGCAGTAAACTCAGACATCACAAGACTTTCTTATCTCATTACTATGGAGACAAGATAATAAATGCTGCTGGCTAGCAGACACCTGCTTGCTATAATATTAGCTGCGGAGAGTTTAGCAGACAAACCTAAAAAAAAACGCAGTGACACTTTCCAGCATTTTTTAGGCAGTGCCAGCTTTATATGAGCCTTCGGCCAGAGGACTTCCCCATTGACTGTGATAAGGTGAGGTTTTTGATTAGTTTGTTGTCAGGCTCTGCAGCACATTGGGCAACGCCTCTGTTGACCCTGCCCAACCAGGTGTTGGACAATTATGCTGAGTTTTGCTGTCAGTTCCAGGCCATGATTGAGGAGACTGTTCAGGCTGAAACAGCAAACAGGCTTTTGAGAGAACTGAAGCAGGGGTGTGGCTTGCTCATGGATTATATTGCTAGCTTTCAGGTGGTCGCCCAGGACTTACAATGGAATGAGGCAGCATTCCAGGAGGGTTTGTCATTGGAGCTCCTGGACAAGTTGGTGCTCACTGAATGCCCTTGCACCCTGCAGGAGCTCATGCATCTGTGTCTTCATATCAATGCTAGGCTTCAACAGTGACAGGCGCGACAACAGACAGAGACTGCATTCATTTACAGCAAGATGGCACCCCTGATGGGAGTACCTCTGGAAGAGCCCATGCTGCCCACCCTTGCCTGACCCAGGCGGAAAAGGATAGGCATCGTCATGATGGTTTATGCCTTTATTGTGGCAATCAAGGCCATTTTGTGGCCAAGTGTCCTGCTAAGACACCCACAGCAGCAACATCAGCGGTGGCTGGAAATGAGCATCACCCAGCCTACAGGGTTCTGTAGGTTGGGTTCCAAGGTCCTCAGGCCCGCTGTCCTCGCCATCTTCGCCATCCTTGCCATCCTCGCCATCTTTGAGATCTTTGACATCTCCACCCCATTGGTGGAGCATCTTGTGCTGACAGCGAGTGTGTTCATGCCTGGTCAGGGAGCAGCGGTGGAGATCCAAGCCTTGGTCGACTCAGAGGCCATGGCCAATTTCATGGATGCTCATTTTGTTAAGCAGTGGTTCACTCCCCAGCAACAGGTGTCCCCGCCATTAATGGTGGAGACGATTGATGTCAGCCACTTCATTCGGGAACTGTGGCTGCTGCAACCAAACCCTTTCACATGCATATTGGGCAGCATGTGGAGGAAGCCGTGTTCTACGTTGCTGCACTTCATCGTTTTCTGGTGGTGCTGGGTTTGGAGTGGTTACGGGCCCATGATCTGCAGATCATCTGGTCATCTGGAGCTGTGCAGTTTCTTGATAGGAAGTGTACCCCATTGCTTGCACTCCTGTGCAGGGTGTGTGGCTACACCCATGAACTTGGATATACCTGTGCAGTTGGTGGACTTTGCTGATGTGTTTGGGGAGAAGAAGGTGGATCAGTTGCCTCTGCATCGGTCATATGACTGTCCAATTGACTTGTTGCCCGATGCAAAATTGCCAGTGGATCGGATATACTCCCTGTCGGAACCGGAGTTGGCTGCATTGCAGGATTTTATTGAAAAGAACCTCCGGAAAGGTTTATCCGGCCTTCTACTTCCCTGTTGGCTGCACCAGTGCTTTTTATTAAAAAGAAATTGGGGGAGCTACGTCTGTGCTGTGATTACCACAAGTTGAATGTAATCACAGTACGGAATCGGTACCCCCTTCCCCTCTTCCCTGAATTGATTGAGCAACTTTGTCAAGCTAAGATCTTCACGAAGTTGGACTTACATGGGGCCTACAACCTGGTTCACATTAGTGCAGGAGACAAGTGGAAAATGGCTTTCCAGACGAGGTACAGTCATTTTGAGTATACCGTGATGCTTTTTGGATTAACTAATGCTCCAGCTGTGTTCATGCATTTCATGCACGACGTCTTCCATGATTTATTGGATCAGTTGGTGGTTATTTATCTAAACGACATTTTAATTTACTTGGCCTCCCTGCAGGAACACTAGCAACACGTGCAGCTGGTGTTGCAATGCTTGCGTGATAACCACCTGTTTGCTAAGCGTGAGAAGTGTCAGTTTGCACAAACCATGATTGACTTCTTGGGTCATCGTATTTCACCTGCCAGGGTTGAAATGGACCCGGAAAAAGTCAAGTCATTACAGGCATGGGAACCTCCACAGCGGGTTAAGGATGTGCAGCGACTGTTGGGGCTTGCAAACTACTACCGCAAATTTATTCCCCACTTTGCTGCCTTGACTGTTCCCCTTTCTAATCTGCTCAAGAAAGGGGAGACGTTCCATTGGGGTGCTGAGGAGCAGGCAGCTTTTGATGCCTTGAAGGTTGCCTTTGCTTCCGAGCCTATCCTCGAACACCCTGATCCGTTCCAGCCATTTGTGGTGGAAATAGATGCTTCTGAGGTGGCTGTTGGTGCAGTGCTCCTCCAGGCCTACACTCCCACAGGCAATTTGTTCCCTTGCGCTTATCATTCCTGGAAGTTGTTGGCTCTGGAGCTCAACTATACGATTTGGTACAAGGAGCTATTGGCAGTTAAGGTCACTTTTGAGACATGGCAGCACCACCTGGAAGGGGCTTGTCACCAGGTTCAGACAGATCATCACAATTTGGAACACCTACATACAGCTCAGACATTGAAACAGCATCAGGTGAGATGGTCATTGTTCTTTGCCTGATTTGATTTCTGGGTGACCTATGTTCCGAATCGGTGGAATCAACACGTTTATGCACTATCCAGGAAGCCTGAGTATACCCAAAGGGAGGAGAAAATCTTGCCCCAGACGGTGATTCCATTGAAGTAGTTTGCAGCCACTGAGGAACCTGTGGACCTTCGGGTGAGGATTCAGGAGGCACAGCACCAGGATCCATTTGTGGCAGCTCGGTGTTGAAAACTGGATGAGAATGGGAGACAAGAGACTCCTTGGGTGTATATTGGGGATCTGTTGCAGTTCCAAGATCGCATTTACATTCCTGGAGGTCTTCTTCATGGCCTTATCCTACATCAATGTCATGATAATCCAGCAGTAGGACACTTTGGGTTGTTCAAAATGCTGCACCTTATTGCTACTACTTTTTGGTGGCCGAGACTTAACCACAACATGTCAGGGTATGTGGCATCCTGTGGGATCTGTTGACAGGCCAAGTATGCTCCTGGTGTGCCTCCTGTTCTCTTTCAGCCATTTCCCATGCCAGAAAGACATTTGGGGGCAGTCTCATTGGACTTCATCACTGAGTTGCCACCATCGAAGGGTGCTAAAACCATTTTGGTAGTGGTGGATATGTTGACTAAAATGGTCCACTTTATTCTGTGTGTGGGTCTTCCTACAGCCAGGATAATGGTCCAGTTGTTTATATCCCGTGTATTCTGGTTGCATGAGTTACCAGACCAAATAGTATCAGATCAGGTGGTACAATTTACAGCATGCTTTTGGCAGACCCTACTTGCAGAACTGAAGGTTCAGGCATGTCTGTCATCTGCCCATCACCCTGAAACTGATGGTAGGACAGAGACAGTGAATGCTGTCTTGGAGCAGTACCTCCATTGTTTCAGCAACACTCAACAAGACAATTGGGTGGAGGTGCTGCTGGTGGCAGAATTTGCCTACAACCATGCTCAACATGGATCCACCCGTGTGACCCCGTTCTTTGCCAACTATGGTTTTCATCCACAACTTTTTCCTTTAGCCCCGTCTGACTCCCCAGTTCCGGCAGTGGATATGTTCTTGCAAGAGTTAAAAGCCATGCACCACATGGTCCAAGACTAACTAGAGAGAGCCACGGCCATCGAAAAAGCTCAATCACTGTTACTTGGGGCCTTTTCTGGTCAAGGTAGTGATCAATCCTGTGGCTTTTTGCCTCTTCCTGCCATGGACCATGCGTATCCATCCTGTCTTTCATTACTCCCTTAGTATCGGCCAACAGCCTGCATAGACCAGCTCCACCACCGCTGGGCCCAGTAGTCCCTCAGGGAGAGGTAGAGTACGAAGTGGATAGCATCCAAGATTCATGCCAGTTGTGGGGCCAATTTCAGTATTTGGTGGCATGGAAGAGGACTTCACCTGGGTTGATGCCACTCATGTTCATGCTCCTCGTTTGGTCCACAAATTCCATGCTCGGTTTCCTCAATGTCCTTGTCTGCCTGGTCCCGGGGGAGGGGGCCCTGCGGGGGGGATAGTGTCATGCCCCTGGTGGAGACTGACTGTGAGGGAGAGAAGGAACAGCCAACAGGGAGTGGAAGTGTGGCTCCGGAGGTTGTGGATCAGGCTTGGGAAGGGCAGAGGACGGCTGAGCAGTCAGAGGAGGACCCACGCCCATCCCCTATCCATCCTAGGGCACACAGGGAGGAGAGGATAAGGGAGAGACATGGTCTCCTCAGGAGGAGAGGGCCTTGATCCTCTTCATGGGCTACAGGTGTGACAACTGAATAAGAGTTTGGACCTGCGTACTGGCAAACGCTGGAAACAAAGTGTGTAAATATCTCTAGTTTATAGTTTTTCTCTGAGTTTGGCATCCTTCCCAGTTTGTGTTATCTGTGGACATCCTCCAGCCCTTATCTTGCCTGGTTTGTGTTGTTTTTTCCCTTCTTCATGTAACTGTATGGGAGTTTTTTGTCTTCCATCAAAGATATTCGGAGCTTGGAAGCAAAGTGAAGGAATAAAAGGGACTTCACCTGTTTTCCATGACTGTGTTTGTTTTGTATCCCACCCTGGGTCATCACAACATGCATGCAGGTGCACAGCTTGACTTGCACAAGCAGTGTGCATGTGTGCATATGTGCATGCGCATATGCCAGTCCACCACTTGCATGGGCCAGTTCCCCTCTCCTTTTCCTGCTGGGATGCCAAGCTGTAAAATTTGGGAACCACTGTTCTATATGGTGTTATAAAAATAGAAAAATAAAAATAGATAAAAAAGATATTTTTTTTACTAATCATGAACATCAAATTCAATAATATAATAAAGCCCAAACACCAGCAAAGGAGGAAATTCTTTTTAGAAGTCCATTGATTGGATTTCCAAAAAAGAAGGAATATTTAAAGAATCTCTTCTCAACATCTAGGGATGTTCATGACTGGATAATTTCCCAATGAGCTATGCCCAAACTGCTGTAAAGCTTCAAAGTCTGAAATCAACAAAATAATGTTGGTCTTTTGACTATATCATAAGTGTTCTAAACATTCACTAGAACATTTTTAAAATATGAGAGACAAAATGGTCCTTGGACATCCCTCAGACGAATGACCATAGATGTATAGAAGTGCTGTCACATCATCATCTTCTGAAACACATCCTAAAAAATGACGAACAGTGTTTGCTAGTCCCTTTTTGGCAAGTTTCTGTGACTGATGGTATGCAATGCAGCTAAAACTAGGATACTTGCTAAGTTCACTCTTTTTCCTTCCATCTGGTACAGGGCATCCACTGGGGCATTTTAAGGGAAGGAAATGGGGGGGGGAGATAAGAGACAAAGCCTTCACCCATGAGAAATCAAGTTCAGCAAAGAGGAGCTGTTGGGTGGTGAGTATGCCTGCCAGAACATCAAAATTTGTAACTTTGTGAATTAGAGCTGACATGAGTTAATGCCAGAGACATTCATATTTTTCTTCATGCTTTTATCAAGCGGTACAATACAGCTGGGCTTTCAGCCACACAGAGGGTTTTTTCAGTGTTCAAAATGATAAAAGAAAACTGCTGTTAACATTTAGGATTTTCCCCAAACCCTTCTTCTTTTTCATTTTTTTTCCTTTCTTTCATTTTTTTTTATAACCAAGGCCAAGTTTTGGATTGGCTATAATTTAAAAGTGTCCTTTTGACATTCATGGAATTTATAGACATACAACAAGCAGACTATATCCTTCTGATAGATATGAGTCTGAAAGATCCCAGAGGTATATATTGTACTTATGAAATTTGCTTCTGCTTTTCACTGTTAATTCTAGGCCTTTGTTGGCATACATAATTGATTAATCTGGGTTTTGAAAGATTTAACACATTTCTTCTTTTTAATCCAAAGGCACAAGAAATCCTTTTCATAATAATTTATAAAGTTGATGACTTTTGGTGTATGTGTACAGTGTGTTTTTTGCAAATCCTCTTCCATCATATTTTGGTAAAATTAATACAGTTTACAGCCCTGAATCAAAGAGGAAAGAACAGAAATCTGAATATGGTAAAGGAAGAGAAATGAATTATGCCAGTCTGGTATGGGTCATACCAGCACACTATAAATTTAAGCTAATTGAAACTAGAATACATATATTTCAACTGCAGTGCCATTTGATATTTTCTTCTAAGAAAACAAGATATTTTACCCTCATAGTTTATTTTATATTGGAGTCTCCTTTTGATATTTGAACCATGGATAAGAAAAAATGCATGGCCATCACTTAATGGTTCCATCAAAATTTAAATTGGTTAGTTTGGGGAATCAATTTTTTTTTCAAACAATACTCTTAGAGGCCTTACCTATTTAATGATTAAAATAGTATTTCTTTCTTATATATTTTTGTTTTAAAAATTAAGTCTGATGTAGACAGAGAGAGAGACAGAGAGACAGAAAGACATCATATTCTGTTTTGGGGTAAGCAGTGTTAATGCAGAAAAAGAGAAAGATATTAAATGAAACAAACTCTTAAGCAAACCTAGTTTATCTCAGCGCCTTTTACTACACCTCTCTATATTTTTCTTGCTTCCCCATATATTTGCATCATTCACATTATCTTTTAAACTTGCTTCTTTCTTTTTGAAGATTTCATAAATTTAATCATTCAGTTTAAAATTTCATTAATTTTAAACATTTATGGGAACATTTGTCAATACATTTGAATTGCAAGATACCTTGCAACCTCTTTTTATCATTGGTTCAATGTCTTGCTTTAAGCAAATTCATTTTATTGGATATTTTCAGAAAATATAACCCTAGCATAAGATGAGGAAAGCATATTAGTTTATATTCTGTAGATATTTATTTATTTTATGTCTTTTAGTTTCTCAATTACAATATATACATATTTTAATTAATTATTTCTAACTTGTTTTCAACTTATTTTTATATTTCTCCTGAAATATATATTACAGCAAAGTGTCCTAAATAATCACATAGTTCCTAACAATAAATCTATGTTCTATTTAAGTTTGCTACAGAAAGAAATTGGAGGCAAATTTGGAAAATCGGTGCAATAAAAGCTTTTCTTAAAAACATGAGTGATTTATCAAACTTTACAAAATACTTTTTCATGTCATCGTAGGTTAAAATAAAGTATGTTTAGAAGATGCTACTGAGACAAAAAATGAGAATGTTAGCAGAGCTATAATAATTTTTATTAAGATATGAATTGTTTTATGGATAGGAGTATGTTCATAAATTTGCTATAGATATTTGGTGATTAGATATACTTGTTTTTTTCCACCATCTTTGTGCTCCAAATTTACCATGACAACATTCCTCAGAAAGTTTTATAATTATATCTGTCTAGCACAGGAAAATGCTGATTATGAAAGGAGAAGAGGGCAACAAAGCATTATTCCCTTTTCAACATTCTGAATGTCCTCTTCTTAACATACTTTTTCATTTTAAAACTGAGGTAGTCACAATTATTTATTGTCGCCAAACAGGTTGCAGTGGATTAGTGGTATCATTACTGTTATGTATGTAGGTTTGAATGTTATTGGTTTATTTGAACTGTTCGGCGGTATTTCTCACACACTGCGGTCTGGCAGTCTTCAAGATGGCGAAGGCATTGGCGGGAGCTGCAGAATTGAAGGTAATGGAATGGCCTGATTTGGAAACGCTTTTAAGAGCCCATTACACCCGACAAGTATCGTGCCTCATTAAGAGACACGAGTTTTGCTGTCGGGATCAAGGGGAAAGCGAAAATGTTAATGACTTGGTGGCAAGTTTAAGGGACATTGGGGGTGCTTGTGACTTTACCAACTTAGAAGACGCCATGTGTGATCGGTTTGTCCTAGGCCTCAAAGATAAGGTCTTACAAAGCAAACTGTTAATGAAACCTAAGATCATGTTTAAGGCGGCCATCAAAGAAGCTGTTTCAGCGGAAGCCACCAAGTCCTCAGCAGTGGCCAAGAAAAAGATTAACAAGGCCTCAAGCCAAGCCTCAAGCCATTCTGATGTGGAAAAATCCACAACAACCCATTGCGAGCAAATAGACTCTGATTCAGTTTGCAGTGAGGTGGAGGAAGGAATTTTTAGACTCAGAATGGAGAAGAAAAGGAAAGACCTTGGGAAAAAGAGGCAAGAATTTTATTGGCTGTGGGGGCCACCCCGCACTGAATGTAAGTTCTTAGACACCATCTGCCTACGTTGTGAGAAAAGGGGTCACCTAGCCAGAGTCTGCAAATCATCCAGAACTCCACCTAGTAGGAAGAAATTCCTGAAAAGGATTTTAAGCCCAACAACGTCATTGAAAAGATGGGGCGAATTCAGAAGCAAATGGGAAGAATGAAACTCATCAAACAATCACCATTGGTCATTCTTCACCCTTAGAAACAGAAAAGTACGTGAAGGTGTTCATTGAAGGAAGGCCTTGCCAAATTGAAGTGGACTCAGGCTCTTATTTATCTATGGTGTCATGGGACACTATTCACGAGCTACTTCCCAACATTCAGAAGAAACATTTCCAAGCAAGCACTGACTCTTAAAGACTACCAAGGAACAAGATTCCAGTAGTTGGAGCAAGAGATTTCAACGTGCAGTTTAAAGGCCACACCAAACGTTTGCCACTGACCATCGTGGACAAGGATCACCCAAGCTTGCTGGGACTTGAGTGGTTCAAGCCACTAGGCATCGAGGTGACTGGCATCAATCACGTGAGCAACTCTGAATGGGAGGAGGCCTTGAAGTCTGAGTTTCCAGAGGTCTTCAGCAAAGGACTGGGCAAGTATATGGGGACCCCTATCACTTTAAACCTAGATCCCAAGGTGTCCCCAATTCGTTTAAAGCCCAGAAGGGTTCCATTTGCTTTAAAGGAAAAAATTGATGCACAATTAGACAAATTAATTGCTCAAGGGGTTTTAGAGCCTACTGACCACTCCAGATGGGAAACACCCATAGTCACACCAGTTAAGGCTGATGGGTCAGTGAGAATCTGTGGTGACTACAAGGGGACACTTAACCATGCGCTGCAGCAGAGCGCATATCCTGTACCAGTTGTGCATCATCTGCTCCATTCCCTTGGCAGGGGTACAGTCTTTGCCAAATTGGATTTGGCCCAGGCATATCAACAACTAACAGTTGATGATGCCACTGCAGAGGCCCAAACCATTGTGACTCATAGAGGTGCCTTCAAATGTAAAAGGTTACAATTTGGAGTCAGCGTGGCACCAGGCATTTTTCAAAGCCTTATGGAAAGAATGCTCCAAGGACTGCCAGGGGTAGTGCCTTACTTTGATGATGTGTTAATCTCTGCTGAAAATGACACTCAGCTTCAAGAAAGACTCAGAGAAGTCCTCACCAGATTCTGTAAAGCGGAGTTAAAAGTCAAGGAAGACAAATGCACACTTAAGACAGACAGGGCTGATTCCTGGGCTACATGATTGACAAGCATGGCATCCACCCTACTGATGCCAAGGTTAAAGCAATCAAAGAAGCCCCTAGACCTAAATGCAAAACAGATTTGCAAGCTTTCCTTGGACTTATTAACTTTTATCATGTTTCTACCTCAAAAGGCAACCATTGCTGAACCATTGCACAGATTACTTGATAAAGTCTGTTTGGATCTGGGGAGGAAGGAACAATCAGCATTTAACAGTATTAAAGACTAATCACATCTGATGCTGTACTGATACAGTTCTCTGAGAACTTGCCTGTTGTACTGACTTGTGATGCATCCCCTTTTGGAGTGGGGGGGTTTGAGCCACAGACTTCCCAGTGGGAGAGAAGCCCCTATTGCATTTTACTCTTGCACCTTGACCAAAGCAGAGAGGAATTACAGCCAACTGGACAAGGAGGCATTGGCAGTTGTTGCAGCTGTCAAGAAATTTCATGAATATCTGCATGGCAGGTCATTTACCATTGTTACAGACCACAAACCTTTGTTAGGCATTGTGGCAGGAGACAAACCTACACCTACTATCTTGTCACCAAGAATGCTGAGGTGGACTGAATTTCTTGCAGCTTATTCATACAAACTGATTCACAGGACATTGGACATGCTGATGCACTGAGTCGTTGCCCACTGCCTTGCCACAAGGAGGACTTTGAACCTGAAACACACACCTTTTTCCTAGAAACTGTTGCCAAGCTTCCAGTTCATGCTGCTGAAATTGCCAGAAAGACTGCCAAAGACACTGTGTTGGCTCCTGTTATAGGCTGGATTAAGAAAGGTTGGCCTCTTCAAGATCTACCTCACCTTGCCCAACCTTTTAAGTCCAGGCAAACTGAATTATCTGTATTAAGAGGATGTATTTTGTGGGGTAACAGGGTGGTTATTCCTGCAAAACTGCAAAAGGGTTTGGAAATGTTACATGAGGGTCATCCTGGTATTGTAAGGATGAAGGGATTGGCCAGGTGTTATGTATGGTGGCTGTATTGACAAAATGGTTGAAAACTGGGTTGCATCTTGTCCCAATTGCCAGGTAGTCAGGCCTGCCCCACCCCATGCCCCCCCACAGGAATGGGAATGTCCTAGGGGCCCATGGTCTAGGATCCACATTGATTTCTTGGGTCCTACTAGAGGGCACACTTTTCTTATTATAGTAGATGCATATTCCAAATGGCTAGAGGTGTTTCCCATGACATCCACCACAACTGATGCTGTCATCAAGCAGCTCAGAAAACTTTTTTATTCCACGGGTTACCTGATGTTCTTGTCTCTGACAATGGCCCTCAATTTACATCCAACCTCTTTGAATCCTATTTAGCACAACAGATATCAGACATGCCCTTACTGCCCTGGGCACCCTTGGCTAATGGCCGGGCTGAGCATGGTGCGTTTTACCAAAGAGAAGCTCCAGCAACTGGGTCCTGGGGACATCACTGAGAAGGTTGAAAAACTTCTTAGTGTCCAGCACATCACTCCTAACCCATCTAATAACTTATCCCAGCAGAGTTGTTGATGGGTA
>CM019155.1:78471479-78488213 GCA_009733165.1 Naja naja | reverse complement strand
TAAGCGTTTGCCACTGACCATCCATTGGACAAGGATCACCCAAGCTTGCTGGGACTTGGGAGTGGTTCAAGCCACTAGGCATGCAGTGACTGGCATCAATCACGTGAGCAACTCTGAATGGGAGGCCTTGAAGTCTGAGTTTCCAGAGGTCTTCAGCCTTGGGCAAGTATATGGGGACCCCTATCACTTTAAACCTAGATCCCAAGGTGTCCCCAATTCGTTTAAAGCCCAGAAGGGTTCCATTTGCTTTTAAAGGAAAAAATTGATGCACAATTAGACAAATTAATTGCTCAAGGGGTTTTGAGCCTACTGACCACTCCAGATGGGAAACACCCATAGTCACCAGTTAAGGCTGATGGGTCAGTGATGAATCTGTGTAATTGTGACTACAAGGGGACACTTAAACCATCGCTGCAGCAGGCGCATATCCTGTACCAGTTGTTGCATCATCTGCTCCATTCCCTTGGCAGGGGTACAGTCTTTGCCAAATTATATCAACAACTAACAGTTGATTGCCACTGCAGACCCAAACCATTGTGACTCATAGAGGTGCCTTCAAATGTAAAGGTTACAATTTGGAGTCAGCGTGGCACCATTTTTCAAAGCCTTATGGAAAGAATGCTCCAGGACTGCCATGGGTAGTGCTGATGATGTGTTAATCTCTGCTGAAAATGACACTCAGCTTCAAGAAGGACTCAGAGAGTCCTCACCAGATTCTGTAAAGCGAGTTAAAAGTCAAGGAAGACAAATGCACACTTAAGACAGACAGGGCTGAATTCCTGGGCTACATGATTGACAAGCATGGCATCCACCCTACTGATGCCAAGGTTAAAGCAATCAAAGCCCTAGACCTAAATGCAAAAACAGATTTGCAAGCTTTCCTTGGACTTATTAACTTTTATCACATGTTTCTACCTCAAAAGGCAACCATTGCTGAACCATTGCACAGATTACTTGATAAGAAGTCTGTTTGGATCTGGGGAGGAAGGAACAATCAGCATTTAACAGTATTAAGAGACTAATCACATCTGATGCTGTACTGATACAGTTCTCTGAGAACTTGCCTGTTGTACTGACTTGTGATGCATCCCCTTTGGAGTGGGGGGTTTGAGCCAGACTTCCCAGTGGGAGAGAAGCCCCTATTGCATTTTACTCTTGCACCTTGACCAAAGCAGAGAGGAATTACAGCCAACTGGACAAGGAGGCATTGGCAGTTGTTGCAGCTGTCAAGAAATTTCATGAATATCTGCATGGCAGGTCATTGTTACAGACCACAAACCTTTGTTAGGCATTGTGGCAGGAGACAAACCTACACCTACTATCTTGTCACCAAGAATGCTGAGGTGGACTGAATTTCTTGCAGCTTATTCATACAAACTGATTCACAGGACATTGGACATGCTGATGCACTGAGTCGTTGCCCACTTCCTTGCCACAAGGAGGACTTTGAACCTGAAACACACACCTTTTTCCTAGAAACTGTTGCCAAGCTTCCAGTTCATGCTGCTGAAATTGCCAGAAAGACTGCCAAAGACACTGTGTTGGCTCCTGTTATAGGCTGGATTAAGAAAGGTTGGCCTCTTCAAGATCTACCTCACCTTGCCCAACCTTTTAAGTCCAGGCAAACTGAATTATCTGTATTAAGAGGATGTATTTTGTGGGGTAACAGGGTGGTTATTCCTGCAAAACTGCAAAAAGAGGTTTTGGAAATGTTACATGAGGGTCATCCTGGTATTGTAAGGATGAAGGGATTGGCCAGGTGTTATGTATGGTGGCCAGGTATTGACAAAATGGTTGAAAACTGGGTTGCATCTTGTCCCAATTGCCAGGTAGTCAGGCCTGCCCCCACCCCATGCCCCCACAGGAATGGGAATGTCCTAGGGGCCCATGGTCTAGGATCCACATTGATTTCGCAGGTCCTACTAGAGGGCACACTTTTCTTATTATAGTAGATGCATATTCCAAATGGCTAGAGGTGTTTCCCATGACATCCACCACAACTGATGCTGTCATCAAGCAGCTCAGAAAACTTTTTAACCCACGGGTTACCTGATGTTCTTGTCTCTGACAATGGCCCTCAATTTACATCCAACCTCTTTGAATCCTATTTAGCACAACAGGGTATCAGACATGCCCTTACTGCCCCTGGGCACCCTTCGCTAATGGCGGGCTGAACGCATGGTATGCGTTTACCAAAGCTCCAGCAACTGGGTCCTGGGGACATCACTGAGAAGGTTGAAAACTTCTTAGTGTCCAGCACATCACTCCTAACCCATCTAATAACTTATCCCCAGCAGAGTTGTTGATGGGTAGAAACTAGTCTTCCCTTGACCCTTCATCCCACTTACGCACCCAATGCACCACTAGATTCCACTTCCAAAGTTCGTACATTCAGTGTGGGTGATTCTGTGTATGCTAAGAACCTATAGGTGAACCTTTGTGGATTCCTGCTTAAATAACTCAGATCACAGGCCCTCATTCTTACAGGGTGCAAACAGAGGATGGACTCCTCTGGAGCAGGCACATTGATCAACTTAGATCCAGATTCTCTCAGGAACATCACACTTGTTCCTCTCTAGTTCCCTCACCTGATGTCAATTCTAGGGGAAGGGAGGAACAGGAGGAAAATCAGCAAGCAAGAATCAACCCCATGTGTAACGAGCCATTACGACAGGAACCATTCCAAAACCTGTCACAATGCCAAAATCCATCCTTAGAAGTGGAAGATTGTACATCACTACCTGACTTGGGTGCTGACATTGGGCTGGAGATGGGTTGGGAGGAGAGACCAGATTCTAACAATCAAACAGGGTCTTCTTCACAGGAAGTCGCAGCAAGGAAATGTCAGCAGACACATTTCCTCTCTCACTGGGTGAGAATGTTAAAACTTCTGAACCACGAAGGTCTCAACATACACGTAAGAGCCCCACCTATTTAAAAGAATACATTAGATAGGTTGGGGTTTGGTATGGACTGAACCTAGTGGGGAGGGGTGTTATGTATGTAGGTTTGAATGTTATTGGTTTATTTGAACTGTTCTTGTAAAATGTCAAATGGTATTGGTTTAAATAGTGCGGGAAGAAACCCTGCACTCCCATTGGCTGGCAACTACGGCTGCTGGCTATAAGAAGCAGCCGTAGCCCAGCCAAGTCGGGTCCATTCAAGCTGTAGTCGCTTAATAAACTCTTCACTGAAGCTCTTCGCGTCTGACTCTTCATGCAAACTTAACAATTACATATACTTTAAATCTGTTGCATATGTTAGCTATTCCTGAGAAACAATACTCTTACTTTCTGAGCTTTGAGAAAGACAATAGCTACATTTAAAGACATAACAATATAATAATCAAGACATAAAAGCCAGAAAACATAAACTAGGTAATTCTGCATTCTGTTTCAACACTGTATTCATGTTCACAAGGGTAACGTCATGCCAATCTGCATCAGTGTCAGGTCCACCATCTTCAGCTTGGTGTTCTGCTAGTGTCCTGCTATCAAAAGATTTGGAAGGGGGAACAAATGGGCAATAAAATTTTATGCATTGTTTGCATAGGAATTTAGGAGTGGGGATGACAGCTGAGGAAAAGCAGATCAACATGGAACTGGTTCAAGCCAAGGCATCTTGAAAGTTGCTTGCCCTGAGTGTGGAAAGTTACTAATCAAAATACCTCAATGTTCCCATAACATCCCGATGTCATCACCTTGCCTGGATTTGGACTTGTCATGGGGAAAAGACAGGATTGAAGGAAATAGTTCTTTTTATTGATGCACAGGCAACTCAGATTCTGTCTGACTTTACTGCAACCAGCATCTCTTAGTAAAAGTACTTTCACCTCAATCAAATGGAGTCAAGGGTTTTTCTTCCCTAAAGAATCAGACTGGGACAGGTCTGACAATCAGTGTTGATTGTAGTAGATGTCTTCCAAAACTGGTACAAGGTTATCTTGAAATTCCCTTTGGTTGAACTTGTCCAAGTAAGATAAGATGACATGGGGCATAATCCAAAATGAGCAGAATTTTGAAGGTGATCTTTTTTTTTATTATGGTAGTACCATTCTACTTCTGGATGAAATAGTGAAAGAACCAGTCTTCAAAGATGAGAAAGATTATCCAAGCTTTGATACAAATGTGGGAATGTATGTATGTATGTATGTATGTATGTATGTATGTATGTAAGTATACCATCTTCCTCAATGAGCTTCTTGGCAGATTCTGGAACTTCTTGGCTGCCTCATCTGTATTTGTTGTCTTGGTCAATTTCATTATGAAAGTTTGCACAAGCTTTAAGATGCAGGTACCACCCATGATTTACAATGAATATGTTTTCAACAGCAATTTCAATAGTCTTCTTCTGCAAGTCATAGAACATAACTGCACTAGTTAGTTTAAAGTGTTTATAATTCACGGCCTCCTGGAATCTGCTTAAAAAGATGTTCTAGAATGCCTTTGTGTTCTAAGCAGTAGCCCAATGCCCATCACTCATGCTGAACTTTAATCCACATGCCAAGAATTTCTCCTCCTCTTTCATTACTTATAGTCTCCACTTAGAGTGTTGATTGCATAGGCAGTGAACTTTTCACACATTCCATGATTGTGATGGATTGTTTCTATTTACAAGAATTTTGCCAGACTAAGTGCACTCACTATAGAACAACCAGAAAAGTATGGCAGGGTTTTTTTGGGGGTGGGTGGGAAGTCTGCTCTCCTTTGCTTCCTCCCCTTCACGGATTCTAGGCTAGCCAATCTCTTAACTCTTCCCCCTATTTCAACTGCAGATTCCATCACATCACCCCCTCTCTAAACAAGTCCTTTCTTTCCTCCATTTCTTCTTCTTCATTGGAGTTCTCATGGAAACTGGCAGTGGGGTTGATGATGATGTGTTATAAATGCAAGCCTCCTCTTAGCCAAATGATTTCTCCTGCAAAATATTTAGGCAGTTAGAAAGTTCCTCTCCACTTTCCCTTGGAAAGCAAAGTCCCAAAATTGAAGGCCAAACCTCTTCTGATACCCTGCTTGGACTGCTGAATCTCCAGAGAGGCACTGACTCCTCAGATAGGATATTTGAAGTGGACTCTGAATCTCTCCATAAAGTTCAGATAATTGTTCATGACTAGATCATTGCCCACAAATATTGACAATGAGTATTTTAGTAAACTCAACAGGAAGGATACCAATGCATGATATGTTGGGAATGTCACTGCGTGGTTTTTTTTTGGTTTGTCTGTTTCAGCTTCTAAGCTTATATTATAACAAGCAGGTGTCTGCTAGCCAGCACTGTGTTATCTTGTCTCCATAGTAATAAGATAAGAAAGTCTTGTGATGTTTTGATTTACTGCGCATGTGTACAAAGTTTATACTTCACTTCCTGTAATTTCCGTTATACTTTTTCCTTTATTCTTTTTCTATATGCCTTTGGTGTGAGATTAAGGAGGCTGCCAATGTGTAGCTCATTAGGTTTTCTTATTTTGTAACTAATAAAAATGTTTCTTAGATTACTTTCCGGGTCTAATTTTTATCAGCATTGACAGCAAAGAAAACACGGTCTTTCACCTCTAATTAGCAGGGATGTTTTGAAAGATTTTTTACTCCCTGACAAAAGGTTTTTTCAAGCCTTGACATTGGTAGATAGGTAGAATCTTCTTTCAAGATTTACGATAGTTTCAGGAATTATGTTTTTCTTTGCTCGTTTTACTGATAAGGCTATGAATTAGTTCACAACATCTGAGGATTGTTGTGTTTAACTGCAAACATGCTTCACAAGAAAGCAAAGATGAAAAGAAGAAGGGGTCCATCTGTGGACGATTTATCACCTTCTGATATCACTAATGAGGCTGCTCGGAGAATTATTACAGATTGGTGAACTCCACTTATTTCAGCAACTCATGTGGAAGAAGCTGCCATGGAAGGACAACAAGAGGCCAGGTCTGTAAATTATCTTTTTTATGATGCATGTTTCCAAGCTCAGTCTGCAAAAGCAAACGCACAAGTTTATGAATTACTTGGAGCAAAGCCTAAAGTTCTACAATCAGCTGAGCATTTTTCACCCAAAGAGAAAGGTGAAATCCTTTATTCTCCAATACCTCCAGAGCAGACAATGCATCAGAAACTTATGCATGGTTTTTTAAGAGAAATTGAAGGTTATGAACAAAATATAAAGCTGGCTAGGGTTTTTGCATCATCCCTTCAGCCAGATATGGGTGTGGTTCAATTTCCTGAGCCTTCTTCTTGGAAGCCAAGGGACCACCCAGAAGTTGGTCACATGGGTGTGGTGTCAGACCAATCAGAGCAGAGAGTTGTGCTTACATCACGTGGATTGTCTTATGATCCTGAATCAGCAAAAACTCCTGTGTTTTCTAATGTTGTAGCACCATCTGCTGATGAATTGCATGCACTACATGAACATGATAAATTTTTACAAGATATTATATCTCCAGTTATGCACATGCCTCCTGTGGCTTCACAAATTGCATCACCTCAGCTTCCTGATATAGCTGCTACTAAAATGCCTCAGATGCAGATACCAGCACCTCCAGCAGGCCAAATTGGTGGTGCTCAAATACCAATAGCAGCTCAACAGCAACAAGTCCACATGCAACCACAGGTTAGACCAGCAACGGCACAGCCACAAATGCCTTTAGCAGGACAACCAGTGCCAGCACCAGTGCCAGCTCTAGCGCCCCCTGGTGGCCAAGCAGGTATTGCTCAGTACACAGTTGATCATGTATGCATAATTTTAACTGAAGAAGAAGCACTCATGCAAGCCATGCCACATTTGAGAGGACCACCTGCATCAACAGCTCCAGTGTGGCATCCCTTCCAAGGAAGAGGCTTCATTCCAAGGATGCCCAGATGTTATATCTGAAATCGTGTGGGACATGCCACCTGGGATTGTCCCCAACGATCTCAAGCCACGTACCAGCCCAGAGGAACAGATTCCAGAGGCAGAGGCAGAGGCGGAGGAAAAGGTCTTCATGGTCCCAGGCATGATCTACAAGCTCCACACATCACATTGGCGTTAACCAACGATCCACAACCTGATCCAGAGTATGGCAGACAACTTCTCTGGACTTTGGACAGTGGAGCAGCAGTGCATGTTACCTACAGAAGAGATCTGTTCACAGAGATGCACGAGCCTGAACCTGACATGCGTGAACTGTACACTTTTTCAAATTATCCTGTTCAGGTCAGGGGAAAAGGAATTGTTTATATTGAAGAGCTTGATGCATTGATTCCTGATGTTTATTATATACCAACAGCAACCTGTAGTTTGCTTAGTCAAAATCATTTGTCAAGAGTAACCAAGTACCAGGTTCACCATTTTGAAAAAGAAAGTTATGTGGTTAAAGAGGGTAATATTGTTGCTGAAGCCATATTTATTACCTAAAGCCAAAGTCTAACTCACAAGCACAGGCAAGTATAAAATATCCAAAAAAGGAGAGCACAGGCCCAGAGAGTGATGTTTCAGAGAGAGATCCTGTAGCTACTCCAAAGGCTCCTAAAGCCAACAAAAAGAAACAGATTGCTCAAAGCAAGCCTAAGGTGCCTCATAAAAATGTTGAAAATTCACTAACAGGTAAACCTTTGCATTCCAGGTGTATCCATAAGTGGCATTGACGATTGGGGCATGCCAGTTTTTGTGTTCTTAGAAAAATGCCGGAATTCGTGAAAGGTTTGGATCTGAAGGGGTGTAAGGTGTTCTTGGATTGTGCTGTCTACAAGAAAGCTAAATCCAAAGCAGCAGCTGTTCCAAAACACGCTACACACCTGTCAACACGCATTTTTGATTTGGTACACACTGACATAGTAGGTCCATTTGCACCAACACTTGGTGGTAAAAGATATTTCTTAACAATTGTTGATAATTATTCTAGATATGGATTTGTATTTCCTATGAAGGAAAAATCAGAGACCTTTCAGATCTTTAAAGACTTTGCAATTTATGTCAATACCCAACACAATGTTCGCATCACTAGAATTCAAGGTGATCATGGTGCTGAATTCATGTCTCAGCGTTTTCAGGACTGGATGCATAAGAATACAATTCTGCACCAGACCTCAGCCCCTTTTGTTCCTTCTGAAAATGGAGTGGCAGAACACAGGAATGGAGTTCTACAAACCATGATGTGTTGTCTCCTAGAAGATGCTAATCTCAGTCTCCCATACTGGAGTGAAGCTATTAAATATGCAAATTACATTGTTAACCGCATCTGGAGTAGTGTCATAAATCAGACTCCTTTCTTCAAGTTATATGGATATAACCCTGATCTTAAAAACATCCATATTTTTGGTTCATATGCTATGGTGAACATTTCCTTAGCTCAAAGAAAGAAAGGAGGTCCAGCAGCAAAAAGAATGAGATTCATGGGTATTGATGACAATTCCAAATGGAGCAAATTCATTGACTCCAGACATGTAATTGTGATTTCTCAGTCCTTCAATTTTGAGGAAGATGCTGATTGGTCCAGGATTCACTCCAATGATCCTGGAGTTTATTTTCCTAGAGATGTTGCTACTGATGTCATGCAGCCTGGTGATCAAGATTCACAGGCGGATGTTCCATCAACTAGTTCTTCTCAACCAGATGTTCCATCTTCACAAGCCGTTGATGCTGAGGCTAGTGACTATGAAGAAGTCAAGGACAAAATGGAAGAAGAATGGACAGTTGTTCCGAGATGTTCCGAGAGAACCATGAAGGGGATCCCTCCGAAGCGGTATTCATGGCAATTGACAAAAGCACCTTTACCATTGGTTTGTGCTGTTACACTGCCTCCTGACAAGTTCACACAAATAAAGCATCTTCCTGATTCAGAGCAAGAGAAATGGTATGAGGCAATGCAGGCTGAAATGGACAGTCTAAAGAAACTCAAGGTGTTTAGGCCTGCAAGTCCTCCAACAAATAAGAAAGTTATTGGCACTAGATGGGTCTATAGAATTAAGAAGAAGCCAAATGGTGAGTCATTATATAAGGTCAGACTTGTAGCTCAGGGTTTCGCTCAACGTTATCCTGAGGACTACACAAATACTTACTCATCGACAGTTCGGATTGAAAGCGTGAAAATTGCTTTAGCCACTGCAACTATTCTTGGTTTAGAAGTTTTCCAATTTGATGTGGAAACAGCTTATCTAAATGCTGACCTGGATGAAGAAATTTACGTCAGAGGTCCTCCAGGGTTCTGGAAGCAAGAGGGGGATACCTGGCTTCTAAACAAAAGTCTTTATGGTCTGAAACAGTCTGGTTTAATGTGATACTTATGTCTTACTGACAAACTAAATTCAATGGGCTTTATTAAGTCCGAAACTGATGAATGCGTGTTCACAAAAAGATCTGGGAATATATATGATACAATCTTGTTTATGTTGATGATATTGTTTATACTGGTCCAAATAAGCAAATGAGTGAGAATTTTGCTAAAGCTTTGCAGAAATATTTTACATTGAAATCTTTAGGTCACATTAACACTTATTTAGGTGTTCAGATTATCAAAACTCAGAAGGGGTTCAGTCTTTCACAAGAAGATAAGATTGAACAATTGTTGCATCATTGCAATATGAAGGATGCTAAAATGGCTAGCATACCTATGCAAACAGATTTTCATAATCTGACACATGAACCAAGTCCTGATTTTGAAGATCAAACACTTTATCGTTCAATAATTGGGTCATTGTTATACATTAGTAGTTGGACCAAACCCGACATTGCACTCAGTGTTAATCTTTTGTCACAACATATAGGTAAGGCAAAACAGTTTCATTGGTTATGCATTAAGAAGTTATTGAGATATCTAAAGCACACAAAAAATATAAAATTGTTGTTAGAACCAACACATGCTGATTATGCAGAATTATGTTGTTTTGCAGATTCTGATTGGGCGAGTGATAAGAAGTCACGTAAAAGTACTTCAGGTTATATGATGTTCTTAAATGGATGTCCTGTTTACTGGCAAGTGCGTAAACAGAATTTCATTTCTTGCTCATCTACTGAAGCTGAATATGCTTGTGTTTCAGATGCTTGTAATTCTCCATGTGGTTTGATGCTTTAGTCACAGATATCTGGAGATGCCCAATCCAGCCAATCAACGTGATGGAAAACAACGAATCTGTGGTTTATATTTCTGAAACACGTTTCACAGGTTCTAGGTCCAGACACATTGACATTCTTTATAAGAACATAAAGCAATTAGTTAAACAAGGTTTTGTTAAATTACAGTATGTGTCCACACATGATCAGATTGCTGACTTGCTCAACAAACTACTTCCACCAGCACAGCACAAATATCTGTGCGAGAAGATGTGCCTTATCTGATTTTCGCTTAACAAACAAAAGAAGGGGATGTCACTGCGGGGTTTTTTTGGTTTGTCTGTTTCAGCTTCTAAGCTCATATTATAACAAGCAGGTGTCTGCTAGCCAGCACTGTGTTATCTTGTCTCCATAGTAATAAGATAAGAAAGTCTTGTGATGTTTTGATTTACTGCGCATGTGTACAAAGTTTATACTTCACTTCCTGTAATTTCCGTTATACTTTTCCTTTGCCTTGGTGTGAGATTAAGGAGGCTGCCAATATGTAGCTCATTAGGTTTTCTTATTTTGTAACTAATAAAAATGTTTCTTAGATTACTTTCCGGGTCTAATTGTTATCAGCATTGACAGCAAAGAAAAGCATGGTCTATCACCTCTAATTAGCAGGGATGTTTTGGAAGATTTTTTGCTCCCTGGCAAAGGTTTTCAAGCCTTGACGAGAATTGACAGGGAATTCTGCATGGTTACAAGTCACATGGGCATAAACAAGTCACATTGGGCAACACATATCCTCATCTTGTCAGATTCCCTCCAAAGCTCTCTGGAGAATGAAACAAGAGTGGTTACGCACAGGTGCCAATAATGCTACCTGGGGCTAGACATTTTGCTCTTGTTGATGAATAAGGTTATCTGCAAATATCTGACTTTCTGCTGTTGATGTTGAAGTAAGGACTTCACTAACTCTTTTTTTCTTTTAAGTTTTTTTTTAATTTTACATATACACATCAATGCATGTACAGTGTGGTACCTGGGTATCATACATTTTGGTGCCAATAAGAATAATAACATTAATCATACTTGTTACATTTATCAAACTTATGTAATTCTAATGTTAATGTACATATTTGTATTAAATTGTTATCTTTCATTGTTTAATTTTTCAATATTTCAATATATTATTCTAATGTCAATCATGATATTATTTAGACATACATAATAATTCCATTATTCAATTTCTAATATTCCCTCTAATTATTGCTTTTCTTGTTATATAAAAATGTGTGTATTAATAATCCCCCCTCTCTTTTTTATCCATTCTAATTCTATCTCCATTCTAATTTTAAATCATACCACCATTATATTTTAAAAACATTTCCTTTTTACCCCTCATCTTTTATCTGCATTAATACTTTAATTCTTATTCACTTTCATTGTAATACAAAAACAATAGTAATATTAATATTTATTACATTCAGAAAACTAATGTATTTCTAATATTAGTACTCACATTTTTGTTAAATTACGCTATTCCACTATTTAATTATTTCAATGTTTCATGATATTATTCCAATGTCAATCACAGTATTATTAAAACATACATAATAACACCATTCGATCTCTAATTTTCCTGCCTTATTGATTTTGTTTTATTATATAAGAGTGTATATACTAATATTTCCCTATTTTCTTATTTCTATCTGAATTCTAACTTTTAATCATGCCACCCTTATATTAAAAAACATTTTCTTTCTAACCATCATCTCTTATTGCATTAATATTTTAATTCTTATTCATTTGACTTGCCTCTCATATTCCTCTCTTAAATCTTTGTTTCCATCTGCATCCCCATGCTGACTATTCAACCTAAATGTTTCTCCCATCTCTACCTCTCCCATTGCCTGGCTTCCAAGATATCCACCCATGCCCCTATCTCCCTTTTGAAAATATCTTCCTGCATCTTCTTTTTAAATCTCTTAAGGTATTTTCCCCTTGTTTTATTTCATCAGTCATTGTTATTTTTATTGTCTCTTTCTTGCCTTCTTTTTTTGTTTGCTGGTTCATTGGTTCTATTTTTTCCTCCATTCTTTCTGTTGGCTCTTTCCTTTCCTGGGCATCTTGGTCTTTACTCATTGTCCCTTGTATTATATTTTCCAGCATTCCCTCTATGCCATATATTATTTCTTTGATCACCTAGTGGTTTCTTATTATAATGTCCTTTATACTTTGATACATCGATGCCATACCCTCCAAAGTTTCCCCCTGACAGAGCATCTTGTCTTGTTTTAATAGATCACACTCTTATCCAGTAGTCCAGGAACCATATATTCAAGCCTAAGATTGCTCTTCAAAAAATACACTGATTATAATTTCTTATGTCCCATAGTTAATCTTTCAGTTCACTTTAAATAATCTGGGAAGTTGTTCAAAATCTCTTTAGCTCCCCTTTATAAATTCAATCCTGTATCATAACACTCAGGGGTCACTTTAATTAGACATCTTACTTATTCACACATTTAAATCTCCAGTAGTCACAGGGTAGATGCATATAACTCAGTACAGTAAGTATTGTTTATTCCATATCAAAAATCTTGCCAGGCTTGTAAATATATGCTGTAATATGTGCTGTATTTTCTTTCATCAACAGGTGGTGCTCTCAGTTTCATTTTCAAAGTTATAGCAAAACCAACTATTTTCAATCCAGTTTGATTTTAATTCAATTTATAAAAGCAGGGTTAACTTTTAAAATAATAATTCCAGCATTTTAAACTGCCTTCCCAAAACAATGCCTTCCCAGTTTCAAAACCCAATTTTCTGTATTTTTAAAAGTTTTTGTTTTTCTTCCCTTGATTTTTTCTTTCCAATCTAGTATTTGTCTCAAAGTGCCCATCAGCTGCTTTAACAAGTAGTTCTGAGCCAATAATTCTCCTGGATTATTCCTTTTAGGGTTGGGTGTTGAGTAAAAAGGAATCCTCTCACCCACTTCCAGACACTGTTCACTAACTCTGCTCCAGCACTAGTCTTAGTTGTTCCTCAGCTGTCCCATCTTTAGGCTGCCTCTTCTTCTTCTTGTGGCTGAGAGGGAAAAGAAAGCCCCAGGTCAGGCAGGAAAGATGCGGCTCTCCTCAACCTCAAAGGGTGCCACTCTTTGCTTCACCGCCCCTACAGGGCAGCTTTGGCTCCTTTCAGAGCCCACCAACAGGGAGAACTCAGCATAGGGGCATGGAGACCCACTCTCCATGACTGATCCCATCGCGATGTCAGCTGGAAGTCCCAGGACTTCATTAATTCTTGTGGAGATATAGTACCTATCTAGGGGTCTATTGCCATTGTTGTGGTTTTCCTTCCTCCTAGGAACTCAGTGAATCTGGCAAGGTTGTCAGGCGCAAAGACCAAAACGATACTGCGACTTTTATCCTAATAGTATTTATTTATTTATTTTATTTATATTTGAACTTGTATGCCGCCCCATCTCCGAAGACTTCAGGCTCACAACTAAAAACACAGAACAATAAATATTTAAAAAGACATTAAACCAAACCATAGTATGTTAATTGCAGCTACACACTAATTTATAAGAATCTCACTAGATGAACATAGCAAGTACAGAACAACTAGATAAACACTCCAGGGTTGGAAGGAGGGCTGCTCTCCATCACTTACTCCATAAATTCCAATTAGCCAGTCTCTTAACTTCTCCCCCCACTTCAGCTGCAGATTCTACCACAACTGCACTAATTACTTTGAAGTGCTTATAATTCATGGTCTCCTAGAACAGTGGTCACCAACCTTTTGGACCTTAAATCCTGCTGACCAGAGACCCTGGGAAATTCCCTAAAAAGTCTTCAGGAAAATTCCCCACCCCATTTTCCTACCGATCAATCATTCATTATTTGGGATCACAGGATACTGTCTCCAGCTCCGTTCTCAGGGGGAGAGAGAGGGAGAGGGAGAGACTTTTGGCTTCATGCCAAGGAAAGCAGCAGAAGTAGCAGAAGTCTTTCTTTCTCTCCCCCAAACTCCACCACAAATGAGTCTTTGTGAGACTTGTTGTGCCAGCTCAGCCTCTTGAAGCAGGATGCCTTGCAGGGTCCCAAAGACTCATTTCTGGCAGAGTTTGGGGGAGAGGAAGAAACTTTATACTTTCCTGCATGCAGTCAAAAGCAGAAGAAAAAGCAGAAAAGAAGCAGCCCAGTGGCCAGGCCAGTGCATGGGGGCAGTTCCCCCCCTCACCCTTTCCCCCTCCCTTACAACCTCATGTTGTTCTCAATGCAAGTGACGCAAGCCTTGTGTTTCCAGGGGCCATGTTGTACATGCACAGCCTGGATTAATTGCTTTGGGGGGGGTGCTTTGGGGGTGACATTTCTCTGCGGACCACCAAAAATTTCTTGCAGACCACCAGTGGTCCCCAGCCCACTGGTTGGTGACCACTGTCCTAGAAGCTGGTTAAAAATATGATTGTTCCAGAATGCCTTTGTGTATTGATGTATTGTAACCATCAACATTAAACCTCTTAATGTTATATTCTTTAATTTTGTTTTTTAATCTAATTTAATTTTGGATTTCTATTTCACTTTTAACACATAATATCTTTTAAGCTTAGCCTCCTAGGTTCTGCCTACAGTTTCATGTGGATGGATAATTTCTACAAGTACAAATAAATTATAAGCTTGATTCTAGGTTTAAAAAAATCTCAGAAAATTACAGTGCGGGGAGATGGGGCAGGGGCTGGGTAAACAAGGGAACAGAAGTGATCTTGACTCCTGAGATCACCCCGATACTGCTGGGACGGTCCCCGGGATCTAAACTGACTCGTAGGGTTGGTGAAAGTTGGGGCCTTCTGTTGATCCCAGGGACGTCGCAAAGTCCTGGTTTGATCCAGGACAGCCCTTTACCGAAACGTGCTGAGGCAGCCATCGGGCTGAAGAAGCTGTGACAGCTCGGAGGAATGAGATGGAAGAAGTGTGTCGGCCGGTGAGATCATTTGGTTGTTAACCCTTTGGGAACACCCTAGTGATTCTAATGGTGTGAAATTGAATGTGAGATGGACTAGGTGGCGGAAGAGATTGGGCTTGAAAGTAAAGAACTTTGTTTCTTCTTTCTTTTTATGGCTTTAAGACTTTTCCCTCCACCTTTTCTTCTTGGGAGTTTTTGAATGCCTTTTATACTTTTGAACTTTGTCTCCTTTTCCTTTTTCTCTTTTTGGCACTGGGGGCTCCAATGTAATTTGGCTATTTGGACTTGGTTACTTTTCATTTTTGCATACAAGAAATGGCTGCTGAGGCTTTTTTCTGTCCTTCTTGTTTTGAATGAGACAGGAAGTGATACATTTGGGAGCCATCTGGCAAGGAAGTGAAAGTTGGCTGAGAGATATAATATTGCTACCTAGAGGCTCGCTATCTTATATAAACATATACATTTGCAAGGATTGTATCCAAGGCTCTGTTGATTAGAAAGTGCTGGACAGGCACTTTTGGAATATCTTTGAGCCTGCAGTTTGGAATGAAGAGTAGCGACCTTGGAAATTTTAAAACAAAGGTGGAATTTTTTGAGAGGCAAAAATAGAAGAGCTGGAATTTTTCTTCTTTCAATTGTTAAGCTCTGGACTTTGCATAGTGGCACTGGAATAAAGAGTGATATTGCTTCCTGCCAAGGTCTCCTATTGTTTGTAATTTAATTTTTTTATAATTGGAGCCCCTAAAATATATTTTGTTATTCTTAAAGGATACTTTACTATTTTATTATTACTCAACTTTTTTATTGATATCTTCCTATTTTTCAATTTTAGCCTTTTCTCTTTTGAGGTGGCTTTCCATTTTGTACATTGGAAACAAGACAGTCAACTATTGGATCTTTTCTTTTTTTCTCTCCTTCTTTTTTTAAAAAAAAACTCAAGTTTTTTATTTATACATTCTTTTCTTAGTTTTTAAATTTTTATCTTTTCTTCAAATTATTGATATATCATTGACACGTTATGGAATTCCTCTTTTTTCTTCTTTTTACTATTTTTCTCTTTTTTCTTTTTGAGTAGGATTGTTCCTCTCCCTTCTTATATTACTAATCTTTACTTTTTTATTATTGGCTTCCATCCCCTTTTTCTTTCCCTTTTTTGGAATTGGTGTTGACAATCTCTGCAAGAATGAGTAGAAGGTCTTCAGTTCCACAAGTTACAACTCCCGCATCAACAACATCACAACAAGAAAGGGAAAAAGATAAAATACAGATGATATTACAAGCGGTGAGCGAGATTGGAAAAAAAGTAGAGAAAATTGAGATAATTGAACAGAAGCTGGACAAGACAGATGAAAATATAAAAGCTCTAGGCAAACAATGGAGAAATATGGTGAGAGATTAGAAAGTTGAGGAACAGCAAGAACAAAGAGATGAAGAAATGAAGAGTTTCAACATCAGATTAAGTGAAGTTGAGTGACCATAATTCTTGAAAGCGAAGTGGATAGATAGGAATTTTATTTGAGATTCCAAAATGTTGAGAAGAGGGTGAAACTTGTTGGAGAAAATGACAGATTTTGGCAGAATTGTTAAAACAACTGAAGAAGAAGGGATGAATAGATGAAATATTTCAAGTCTATACAAAGGTATGCTTGGAGAGGGAGCACCCAAGAAATCCATATTAGGTTCACTAAGAAGAGCATTAAATCACAAATACTGCAAACAACTAAAGACAAGACATTGAAACACAATAACAAAGACATTATGGTG
>CM019155.1:78380679-78400836 GCA_009733165.1 Naja naja | reverse complement strand
TGGTCTTAGAGATACCATCTGGGAGGAGTTTGATCCTGTGACTCCAAATGAGGTGGACAGGATCATGGGAGGCTGAGTGCTGCCATGTGTTTGTGGACCCGTGTCCCTCCTGCTGGTCTATGCCACCCGGGAGTCACACGAGGCTGGCTCCAGCAGTAATCAATGCCTCTTTTTGAGTGAGTGTCTTTCCGCCTTGAAAAGCAGTGGTGAGAGCCCTCTCCTCAAAGAGGCCTGCCCTGGACCCGGCTAATGAACAACTTTCATCCGGTCTCCAACCTTGCCTTAATTGCGAAGGTTGTTGAGCATGTGTGGCTCAGCAGCTCCCACTGTTTCTGGAAACCCGACTATCTAGACCCCGTATCAATCAGGCTTCAGGCCCGGATGCAGCACAGGCGGCATTGGTCGCACTGGTGGATGATCTCTGGAGGACGCGGACAAGGGTTACTCCTCTGTCCTGGTCCTGTTAGATCTCTCAGCGGCTTTTGATACCATCGACCATGGTATCTTACTGCGCAGCCTCGAGGGGTTGGAGTGGGGGCACTGTTTTACGGTGGTTCTCCTCTACCTCTCAGTCGCCGCAAGTAGTGTTGGCGGGGGGCAGAAATCAGCCTCGAGACCCCTCCTATGTGGGGTACCTCAGGGGTCGGTTCTTTCGCCTCCTGTTCAACATCTACATGAACGCTGGTGAGATCATCCGTGGTTTTGGGGTGAGGTATCATCAGTATGCTGATGATACTCAGCTTTTATCTCCACCCTAACCAACCCAGTGATGCCCTCAGCGTGATGTCCCGATGTCTGGAGGTGCGGGTCTGGATGGGAAGAAACAGGCTTCGCTCAACCCAGCTAAGACCAAGTGGCTGTACATACCGGCATCTCAATTGTCCAGGAGATTCCATCTTTGGCTATGGGGAGAGGTGTTACCCCGTAGATAGGGCAGCACAACTTGGGTGTCCTCCTGGATACGGCTCAGTTTGGAGGAACAGGTGGGAGCTGTGGCCAGGGGGCATTCGCTCAGGTTTGCCTGGTGCGCCAGTTACGTCCCTATCTGGACCGAGATGCCCTGCGTACAGTCACTCATGCACTCGTTATCTCCGTCTGGACTACTGCAATGCTCTTTACATGGGGCTGCCCTTGAGGACCACTCGGAGGCTTCAGCTGGTCCAGAATCGGCAGCTGGGTTGTGATGGGAGGTTCCCATACTCCCATATTACACCCCTCCTCGTGAGCTGCACTGGCTACGGTTGCCCTCGAGTGAGATTCAAGGTGCTGGCATTGACCTATAAAGCCCTTTATGGCATTGGACCAGGATACATCAGGAGACCCTGCTGCCGATAACAGCTTCCCAGCGTCCCGTCGCTCCCATCGAGGGGCCTGCTCCAGGTGCCATCGACACAACAATGTCGACTGGCGACCCCAGGAGTAGGGCCTTCTCGGTGGGAGCACCCACCCTATGGAATCAACTTCCCTGGAGCTCCGGGACGGCTCCTGACCTCCGCTCCTTCGCCGCGTGACCTAAAAACTTGGCTATTCCAAGTAGCCTACCCGGACTGATGGGGACTGATGGGGACTGAGGGAGGGTGTTAAATATATTTTAAAATATTCTAATTGACAAAGGAGACCTTGGTTTTTAATGTCCTTTAACATTTATGTAATTGTATTGGGACTGTTTTAATTGTAAGCCGCCTGAGTCCCTCGGAGATAGAGGCGACATATAATAAACAAACAAACAAACAAACAAATAAATAAATAAACCAACCCACCCACCCACCCACCAACCCACCCAGGTGCAGATGTACCATACAATCATAATATACTACTTGCTGAAGTCCAGCTAAAACTAAAAAGGATGAAAAACCCAAATCCTCCTAAACCAAAAATTGACAAGGACTTCATTATTAAACATGGAGATAAGATAAAAGAAGAACTAGAAATTAAGAGAAACCAACAACTTGAATAATGAAGATGTAGTAGTGAATTGGAATCAATTTAAAAATGCAATAACAAACTCCAAACAGAGTGGGGGTACCACAAGAAACAACAGTGGATGACTGATGAAATCCTTCATCTTATGGATGAAAGAAGCTCTTATAAAAATAAAAAATAAAAATACAATGAATTGCAGAAAACAATTAGAAGAAAAATTTGATTGGCAAAAGAAAAGTAGTTTGCAAAAAGATGCAAAGAAATAGGAGACAGAACGTATGCAAGATAATTTCAACTTACCCAAAAAAATGAAAGAAGCAGCAGGTGTCTACAAAAAGAAAACCAACAACTTAGTTGACAAGGAGGGGGAAATTATCTTAGATGAGAATGAAAAACTAATAAGATTGAAAAAATATATTGAATTTTTTGAGGACACTAGGGATGATATTGATATGGGAAGCATAACATCTAGACCAAATATCATTATGGAGGATGTTGAACATGCAATAAAAATAGAAAAGCAAGAAAAGCCACAGATCCTGATGATGTTCCAGTACAAATTTTAAAATTGCTGGAAGACAATGGGAAGAACTTTTTACTGCAGCTCTTCAATCAAATATATGAAACAGGAAAGATACAAATGATTGGCTAAAGTCAACTTTTGTGACAATCCCCCAAAAATAAATGCAAAGAAGTGTACTGAATACAGAACAATAAGCATAATGAGTCATGCCCTGAAAATATTCTTGAGAATAATTCACACAAGAATATACAGAAAAATTAAGAAGCATCTAAGTAACACACAATTTGGTTTCAGAAACAATCTTGGTACACGAGATGCCCTATTCAGCATTCAGGTTCTTGCGCAGTGTTGTAGAGATGTCAGTCAGTGTTTACATGTGCTTCATTGATTTTGAAACAGCCTTTGATAAAATAAAACATAGCAAACAAATACAAATCCTGAAACAAGTGGGACTAGATGACAAAGATATCCGAATCATAAAGAACTCCTTCCCTCAACTCCTTCCCTCAAAACGATGTGATAGATAATCATAAGAATCGTATCCTTACGATTTATATTGACTGTTTCCTAGTATGATTTGATTGCTTATTGTACCCTATGACTATCATTAAGTGTTGTACCTTATGATTCTTGATGAATGTATCTTTTCTTTTATGTATACTGAGAGTATTTTCACCAAGACAAATTCCTTGTGTGTCCAACCACACTTGGCCAATAAAGAATTCCATTCCATTCTATTCTAAGAATCTGTATTGGCATCAGGTAGCAAATGTGAGACTAGGCCGAAAATACTCAGATGATACAGAAATATTGCTGAGTGCATTGGGTTGTGCTCCAAAAATTGTAAGCCGCCCTGAGTCTTCGGAGAAGGGCGGCATATAAATGTAATTAAAAAAAAAATATGAAGAGGGGTGAGACAGGGCTGTATTCTGTCTCTGCTGTTTAATATTTACTCTGAATTAATTTTCAACAAAGCACTAGAAAACGTCAATGATGGCCTCAAAGTATATGCTGTTTGGATCAACAATTTAAGATATACTGATGACACAGTTCTGCTTGCCAGTAAGCATGAAGACCTTCAATTTTTCATCAACAGTCACAGAAATATCTGAAAAATATGGCTTGATGCTTAAAAACCAAGATGAAGATAGAAAGGGCTCGGATCCTGGACTCACGGCTCAAGTTAGAGGAGGAGGAGGGAGCCGTGGCCAGGGGAGCTTTTGCCCAGGTCCGGCTGGTTCGCCAGCTACGCCCGTTTCTGGACCGAGATGCCCTGCACACAGTCACTCATGCTCTTGTGACCTCCCGACTCGACTACTGCAATGTTCTCTATTTAGGGCTGCCCTTGCATGTCATCCGGAGATTGCAGCTGGTGCAGAATGCAGCCTGGTGGTGATGGGGGTTTCCTGATACTCCCACGTTACACCCCTCCTGCGCGACTTGCATTGGTTGCCGGTTGCCCTCCGGGTGAGATTCAAGGTTTTAGTGTTAACATTCAAAGTCCTACATGGCATGGGTTCGGGATATTTGAGGGAGCGTCTCCTGCCGATAACGAGTACCAACCGCCCTGTTCGAGCACACAGACAGGGGCTTCTCTGGGTGCTGTCAGCAAGTCAATGCTGACTGGCAGCGCCCCGGGGACGGGCCTATTCTGTGGTGGTTCCTGCCCTATGGAATCAACTACCCCTGGGGCTCTGCCTGGCCCCTGACCTTCGCACCTTCCGCCACGGCCTGAAAACCTGGCTATTCGAACAGGGTGGGCTGGGCTGATCTCCTGGGGGGAGGGTTAAATTTTAAATGGTATACTGGGGTTTTAACTTAAATTAGACTTGTGACTATTTAATATTGTTTTAAATTAATTTATTGTTATGTTTTGGTTTTAATTGTGAGCCGCCCCGAGTCTTCGGAGATGGGACGGCATACAAGTCTAAATAATAAATAAATAAATAAATAAGATTGTCAGTAAACAACCCATTAATTTACCACTGATAACATTGGAAGGAATACCACTAGGAAAAGTTGAAAGGATCATATACCTGTTCTAATTTACATGATAACTGGAGCATGACCAGTGAAGTAAAAACAAGAATAGAGAAAGCTCGAACAGCATTCTTCAAAATGAAAAAGGTTTTCTGCAGTCATGACATAAGCCTAAGATTGAAAATTAGGCTTGTCAGATGTTACATATTTTCTACCCTGCTCTATGATGTGACAGTTGGTCTCTGACAGAAAGCTACTTGAAGAGACTAGAAGCATTTGAATTGTGGAATTATAGGCGGGTGTTACGTATAAGTCTGGTTGACAAAATCAGAAATGAGAAGATGATAAGCTTCCTAGGAAAGCCAAGGGAAATCATCAAAACCATTAAAAAGCGAAAGTTAGAATATTCTCCAGCATACCAATTGGAGAATCTACACATGGGTTGATACATGCTTTTCTGCCCAGAGACTGAGTCATCAATCTTTGGCACACCTCTCCACCAATGGTCAGGAGCCCAGTTACGACTCAGTCTTGGCTCTATAGAGACGTGGTAAAGATTGGCTCTGTGTTTGGCAGAAGACATCGTTAGAGAAGAGTGGATTCTCAAAAAAAAGCAGACAGGTTTGCAGGGGACTAGACGACAGGCTTCTTGCGAAGCTCTATCAATCTGCAGTCTCTGGATTTCTAATTGCCCCATTAACACACGGCTTCCCTGAACCACCACTGCAGTGCCATCATTAGGCCATGCAACAGGGGAGATTTCTGCTGCTGGGGGGGGTGTTTCCCAAGTGTTCCAGCTGTTGCCAGCAGCAGCAGCGCACAGAATGCACGAGTAACTCTGGTGAAGCTGAATGTGGCCACAGCGCTCTACAGCTGATTGTCGGAATCAGAATGCACATTTCGGCGCCATTTTCACTGCAGCTGTGTCTTGGTGAGTGTGCAGGCTACCCCAGTCACCCCCTGGTCTTGCCGCCACCCTAGTAGTCCTAGAAAGAACAGGAATCTGGCTGCAAACTGTCTGAAGATTTAATATGGTTAAGAGGATTGAGTGATTAGCCTCTCCTCCCAGGGGCAGTGTTATGAAGCCTTAAGCTGTTAACGTGGCTGATCACTCAGCAGACAGCGTGGAACCTCAATGTTTGAAAAAATCATCCAAACAAGAGCTCTAGGAAGGCTAGATCTGTAAGCAAAGATGCAGCAGATAAAATCAGAGCTAAAGCTATTTACTCAAGGAAGCCTACCAGAGCTGAGGAAAAGGGTGCTAATAGAAGACAAAAAGTCCTGGAAAAACAGTTCTCCAGAGCAGAAAGTCAAGCTGAACAAGAGAGATATTCTCCCTCGCCCCAGTTAGAAGCTGCTCAACAGCCGTTAATTCAAACTTTGTTTGCAACTCAAATGGCATGGTCACCAGAGGGCAATAGAGAGCAAGTTTTTCTCCCTCTAGCAGCAGAGGAAAGTTAAAAGGAAACCTTTCCCTTTGCTTGTTTGGCTCCTAATCCTGCTGACCCTCAGATTAGGGATAGACCCAGGGTTCCAGTGGCCACATTTACCCCTACTGTGGTGGGGCTCCACCCAGCAGATAAACTTGGACTGAAGTTGTCTGATGAAATTAAGGCCCTTATATCTCAGGCCATTTCACATGGTGTGGCCTCCACCCTGCATCCTCCTTCCTTGGCCTCGGAGCCTCCAATGCAGACTATCCATTCGTACCAATTACCTATGGAGGTACTTAGGCACCAGGGCTCAGTATCACCGGCCCACTCAATTAGGAGCAGGGCATCAGTGATGGAGGAGGAGGACCAGAGGGAGCAGGGGTTTTCAGGGGACAAAGACTTGTCCCCGACCCTTCTCCCTTTACTGAATTATTCAGTCCTGCAGTCTTTAAATCATTGCTTTACAAAGCTAGGAACATGGCCCAGATAGGCTCAGAGCCCCGCATTCCTGCAGAGCCAGCAGATAACCAAGGCCCCAACAGCAAGGTGTTCTCAGAACCTACTATAATGCAGCAGGACATTCCCTGCCCTAAGCTATTGCTTGACGTTGTCCAGAGACAGTGGATTCAGCCAGGTACCTCTCCCACCCTGGGGGGAAATGATACATTTTAAAAAAATATGGCTCCTCTCCTTTCTGAGGCATTCCAGCTGCCTACATTGGATGAGCCATTGGTTTCCCTGGTCTCTTCCTCCACCGTGTCTGGGGACATAGTGGAGTCCTTGAAAGCCGAAGATAGGAAGGCGAAATTAAATTTCTGCAGGACCCATTAGGCCAGTGGTTCCCAAAGTGGGCGGTACCGCCCCCTGGGGGGCAGTGGGATGACTTAGGGGAGTGCTAAGAGGCAAGGAGGATGGCAGGGGGATGGCTGAAGGTGGGCCCCTCGCAGGGCACAATTCAGCTTCCCCCACCCCACTTGTCTGGCTTGCTGATGGCAGAGAGGAAGACAAGCCAGGGCTGACCCGTTGCCGCTTGGGTCCTGCCTGGATTATCTGCAGCTGCTGGACCTTGCCAGCTAGGGGTGGGGGAGTGACCAGGGAGCATGATGCTATGCCTCCTGTATCATCCCTTGCCTGCTGTTCCTTCCCTCAGCTGCTTGCCAACCTATGCGTTCATTGTCTGTGTATTATGTGCATATATTCACAATGTGGGAAAATACAATATTTTCTTTGCAGGAAGGGAGAAGATTTTCATTAGATCATTAAGTGTAAACATGAATGAGGAAATATCAAGTATTGGATCATACATTTAGTTCTGAAGTAAACAGGGTGGATTTGATTTAAATCAAACTGATTTAAATCACGATTTAAATCATGATTTAAATCACTAGTCAGTAAGGCTTGATTTAAATCATAGTTTTCTACATAAAGACTAATTCTTGCTGGTATAACTTTAATATGCAAGTAGATGAAGATTTTTAGAATAACAACTTTTCATATTAGTTTTTTTATCCCCAGTTTAATAGGTTAATCATTCATATTTGGACAACTTTTGTACTTAGGAAGGAGAAAAATAATCATTACCTTAATAATAACAATTTAAATAGATTTATTCAACTGAAACAATAACATTACAGCATATGTTATTTGCTTAAACAAACATCCATGTTTGTTAACTAATTTGGCTAAACAATATATATATATTTTAAGAAACTTAGACTGTCAGCCCAGCCTACACATGAAAAACTTAAATATTGTCCTCTGTAGCTCACTCGTCATCTTCATCTTCTTGTTTGTTCATAATCTGGAAAAGAAAAACAAGCTTTCCTGCTTTATCGGGTCCCAAACGATTTCTCAATTTAGAATGAATGAGTCCAAAGGAAGAGAATATTCTTTCAACACTTGCAGAAGAAGCTACTGCTGTTAAAAGTGAAATCATTACTTGAACAGTCTCTAAATCCAAGTGCTTAAGTGACTTCCACCAGTTCACTGGTGTTACTTTCTTTAAAATATCTTCAGCAAACATATATTTCTTGAATGGTTCCCCCTTAGCTTTGAAGTTTATTATAGTTGGCATTACAGATGGATGATTGCTGGATACCCATGTCATAGCTAACTCCTCTTCCTCAGCACTTAAGTTTTGACCCTGGTACTGGATATTGACAATATTTGCCAAAAAATGAGCTGGAGACAGTACTTGTCCCATTCGTTTTTTTAATGCTTGTAATTTAATTCTGTCCATGTGTAGTTCTGTTTTTAAGTGTTCACTCAGTTCCTTCCAAATTTCAACAGCATCAGCAATAAAACAGCTATTTTTCTGTATTTTGTTTAAAGCTTCAGAGATGGGTTTCAGGATGCTCAGCATATGTTCAACATTTCTCTTAAGCCCAATGTTGAGGATTTTGGCTGTGACAGTGCCATCTATTTTATCTCGATTTTGTTCACAAACTGTCATCAGAATAGGCCAGTTCTTGATATACTGCTCAAAACAGTCCACCACAGAGTTCCATCTAACATCTTGTGGGAGCGTTAGCTTGGTTCCACCCATCCTTTTCAGAGCTGCTGCAGCAAAATGATTGTTACAGAAGTATTTAGCAATTTCAACAACATTAGTCTTTATTTCTGGAACACTTAAGTCTTTGGCTAAGAGGTGCAGCAAATGAACACTGCAACCATATGTTATTAGCTTTGTATTCCCTTCCTACTCTTCTAAATTTCTTCTCATCTTGGATACATTTGCAGCATTGTCTGTGACCAAACTGCGTACTAGACATTTGAATTTTTGTTCACATGTTATTATAGCTTTTACTGCCACTTCTTGTAAGTATTCTGCTGTGTGTGCATTTCCTGACGTATCAATTGTTTGCACAAGGAAGACTTTCCCTTCTTCTGTTGTTATACAAGCACATACAATAGGATCATTGTGGACATTACTCCACCCATCAATACTTAGGTTAACAATTCTACCCTCCAGAGCTGTTGCACATTGCTCCATTTCTCTGTCATACACTTTATCCAGCAGTTTCCCTGCAACATCTGCTCTGCTGGGTGGACTGTATCCTGGTCTCAGTGACTGAACCATATTAATGAAATGTGGGTTCTCAGTCAGACGGAAAGAAGAGTTCATTGCATAAACAAACTGGGCAATTTTTTTCATCAATTAACTCTTTTTCTAATCTGCTAGTTTCTATCACAAACTTATCTATGGTGGTTCCAGGAGGGAAGGATTTTTTTTTCTTTTAGGTGATAGTGATATGTGGCTGTGTGTGTCTGATGATGATGAAGCACTATCCTGGATGGATAATTCTGAAACTGTAGAACAGGAGGATGGTGATCTTGAAGGTGGATAGTTTCCAGAATCCATTAATTCCCCTAAACAAAAAGTCAATGCTGTTATTTTATTGTTTATACAATTTCTGCTTATTGTACACAGCACTGCCCCAAAAGGAATATTTGCTTTTCTTCATAACTGTACCAAATGACAGTAACATGCAGTAATAATAAGAAATATAATTTTGCTCAAACATGACAGTTCAAGGCAGTCTTTAAAAATATTATATGATTCAATAAAATGTTTACCAACCTGAAGATCCTGCCTGTTCACATGTGTTTCTTTGGTCATCTTCATCACAGCACTTCTCATGATGTTGCCTCATTCGGGCCACCAGGCCTTGCATTTCTTTGTTGCAGTGTTTGCATTTTGCACGATGCCTGCCTTACCGATAGGTAAAGGAACTTCATTAAAATATTGCCAAACTGGGTCACTTTTACAGCCTGCTGCCATTATAGGTTTTTTCCTCCAAGGAAAGAATGTGATAAACCTCAGGTCATACACACAAAAAGATCCAAAGACTTGTCTGTCTGTGCAGTATTGTGCTCAGAAAGTTTCACTTTCATTTTGTACTGCTTGTCTGCTTGCCCCTCCCTCCTCACACTTAGTTTCACTTTCTTCTTGTGCAGATCTATTCCACTCCAAACAATCAGAAAAATATTGTTTCTATTCTATTCACTGAACTTCTTGAAACTTAGCACTGAAGGGGTTGATTCTGTATTCATAGGTTTGTAGAACAATAGGATTAAGGTCTTTTTCTCAACTCTGTTCATGTTATAACATTTTGCTGTGAAGAAGAGGCATGTGATCTCTGCTGAGTCAAATTCAGTTTTGAGAACTGCAAAAGTAAACCAAGCATCTGTGATAATATCTTGTAGGCAGAGAAACTGCCCAATAATCTTAAAAACCTCTGGAAGAGCATGACATTGTGAATGGATTAATGGAATTTATTTACCAAAAAATTAAACATATACAGCCTTATTCTACATAATTAAAAACTAATCTTTATTTCATGATGGAATAACCTTTGGATGGAAATATATTTTCCTCAAAAGCATTTTATTTAAAAAATCCGATTTAAATAAAAAATCTGATTTAAATAAAAAAATCTGATTTTTTGATTTTTTAAAAAATCATTGATTTTTATCCACCCTGAAGTAAATTATGTTACTATAGTTTTGTAGAATCATTGTTAAACATTTCTAAGAGTATTGGATGTTAAGCATAATTGGGTAAACTTTAATAAATCTAAGTATAATACTGTTTCTGTGTTATATTGTCCTGTGTATATGTTGAGTGGATTTGACTGAGATACACAGCTTTTTATCCTTCAGTATTCCCAAGGAATAAAGTATCAAATTATAATACAGCTGATAGAGTTTTTATGCTTGAAAGAAATTATAATTTTCTGATTGTTCTACATGCTAACCCCTGTGTTTCCCCGCTCTTACTTTGTTGAGGCATCTCCCAAGAGTGTTTCCAGTAGCAGATCAAAGTGGTGCATATGAACACCTCAAATACATAGGGCCATTTCTGAAAAATTAAGTGTTCTATCTTTGCTTGCACACTGATCAGGGCACTCTGGATGCTGATAGTAATCAGCATAAACTTTCCCTACTGCTGATGTAATGATGATGAATGCCATGACATTGTTATTTCAGACAGCTCTTCTCAGTGGATGCAAGCCACTTATTAATGAATAGAATACAATTTAGGCAGCATCAAATAGAAAGAGGGATAGGAATTTGAATGACTGTATTTGGTTAAAAAGCAAAACAATATGGCCCCAAATGCACCAAATTATTTCTGTTTGAGAATGCTTAGAATTTTAGATCTTGAAAGCTCACTGAAGTTCAATAAAGGGATTAGATTTATATAGCCTTAGAGTTCACACTGTTTGTTCACATTTTTCTTCAGTCCTGAAACCCATATGTCAGAAGGCTTCAAACATGGAAAATGCAAAATTTACAGTTCTGGAAATGAAATGCTCTGGAACTTACTGTTTCTGATGTACTAGGTTTTGAACATTATTGCTTTAAACCAAATTTATTCACATTCTCCACAGTCTTCACTGCTAATTTTCCCTATCCATTCAGTCTGTCCCAAGAAGAAGTTAGCTGCTATATGAATTGTGCTCTTTTATTCTTGCTTGAGTTGTACATCATCAGAAATATTATCTGGATGACTTATTAGTTAGTAAAACTTTCAGTCAGAGTGAATTTTTTTTTTATAAAGGTTTTATTTTTCCAAAAACACAAACATAACAAACAAACATACACCACATAGATCCATATCAATTTCAAGTATGTCGGTCGGTCAAAAGTCACAGTGCCTTCCCTCGTTATTCATACTCAATATTTCAAAAGGATAAACTACAATCATTATTAATCCTTTATCGTATTATAATCTCTAATTGTTTCAACAGTTCTATCTATCTTTATATTCCCAAAAATATATTACCAAACTTTTTAATCTAACCATTGATAAAACATATTCCATATCTTATAAAACTGCTTTTCTTCTTGATCCCTAATTTCAAATGTTAATCTACTCATTTCGCACAATCCAAAATCTTCTTAATCACTTCCTCCTGCATAGGTGTCTTGTCATTTCTCCAGTTTTTAGCAAATACAATTCTAGCGGCTGTCAGTACATTAACAATCAAATATTTCAGTTCTTTGTTAAATGTCTCTCGTACAATTCCCAACAGGAATATCTCAGGTTTCAGTCTATATGTTGTTGTGTCATTTTTCCAACCACATGTGGATTTTAGTCCAGTATCTTTTAGCATCAATGCAAGTCCACCACATGTGGTAGTAGGAGCCAGGTATCTGATGACATTTCCAACACTTATCCGATTTATCCTTGAACATTCTTGCAATCCTTCTCGGGATAGGTGCCACCTGTAAAACATCTTATACAAATTTTCTTTATATGCAGTTGACATTGTCATTTTATAATTCTGATCCCACAGTGTTTGCCATCTCTCTAGATCTATCCCATAACCGAAATTTTCCCCCAAGCAATCATTGTTTCCTTAACCTGCTCCTCTTCCATTCTAACTTCTAATAGATAACCATAAAATTTTTAATCATTTTTCATTCGTGCCCATCAAGATTTTATCTAATTCAGTTGGTTTTTTATAAATCCCTTCAGTCCTAACATCCTCATCATATCTAGATTGTATTTGCAAATATGAAAACCAATCATTTTTATACCTTGTTCTTGTAGTGTTTGCATCGATTTGAGTTCACCCTTTTCATTTAAAATCTCTCCATATCTAACTGTTTGTTCCTTCTTGTATATTATTGCATATGAAAAGCTTCAATAGTAGATACCCATAATGGAATTTGTATATAATGTTGTTTTCTAGTTTTTCCCAATTTAAAAACAAAGCTTCTCGAACATAGTATCTTCTAAAATATCCTTGTTTTTGTTCCTTATACCATAAGAAAGCATGCCATCCTAATAATAAATCATGACCCTCTAAAGTTAACAATCTATTATTTCTCAATGTTATCCATTCTTTCACCCACATTTTAGGTCTTGTATATAGGTTGTTTTGCTCTAGTCGTTCTAACTTTTTGTTCTCTAGGTAGACCGCCTACTGCTCCAAGTTGTTCTTCTTCTTCACTTATCATTGCACCTTCCTTTGGAAGTTCCACAATCAATTCTTCATGTCCTCCGTTTCCTCTTTTCCTCTAAAATAGCTCTCATAGAATGATTCTGCCTTCTCCACTGTGTCGATTCTATGTCTTTGTTCCCGCCAGACAAACAAGAGGCCTTCTGGTATTAGCCATCTATAATTTATTCCTCTCTTCAATAATTCTCTGGATAAAACGCATATTCTCCTCTCCTCTCTCTTATTCTTCTTGGTATCTGTTTCAGTACCGTGACATCTTTATTGTTGTGCTTCAGCGTCTTATCTCTGACTGTTTGCAATATTTGTGATTTAATACTCTTCTTAGTAAATCTAATATGAATTTCTCTTGGAGTTTATTCCTCGTTGCATATCTTGTAAAGACACGAAATGTTTCATCTATTCTATACCTCATCTTCTCTTCCGTTATTTCTAACAGTTCTGCCAAAATCTGTGTCATTTTCTCCAGTAAATTTTCACCCTTCTCTTCCTCGACATTTTGGAATCTCAAATAGAATTCTGATCTATCAATTTCACAGCAGAGATTCATTATGGTCACTCAACTTCCCTTAATCTGGTGTTAAAACTCTTTATTTCCTTGTCTCTTTGTTCTTGCTGCTCTTCAATTTTCTTCATCCTCTCACCGTATTTCTCCATTGTTTGCTGTAAAGCCTTTATATTTTCATCTGTCTTGTCTAACTTTTTATCTGTCTTGTCTAGCTTCTGTTCAATTATCTCTATTCTTTTTCCAATCTCACCTACTGCTTGTAAGATCTTCTGTATTGCCTCTTCTGTTGTGGGAGTTACTTGTGGAATTGAAGATCTTCTACTCATTGTTGCAGAGATTGTCAGAACCAATTCCAAAAAGAAGGAAGGAAAAGAGATGAAGGCCAATAACAAAAGTAAAATAAAAGTTAGTGTTATAGAAAGGAGAAGAACAACTTTTAACAAGAAAAAGGAAAAGAATAGTAAAAGGAAAAAAGGGGTTCAATTACATATCAATAATACATCAATAATTTGAAAAAAGGCAAAATTTAAAACTTGAAATTAAAAAGGAAAAAGAAAAAGATAAAAAAGGGTCAATAATTAACTATCTTGTTTCCAATGTGCAGAGTAAAAAAACCAACTCTCAAAAGAAAAAGGCTAAGAGTTGAAAAATAGGAAGGTATCAATAAAAAAAAGGATAAAAATAGTAAAGTAGTAGAATTCCCTTTAGGAATAACAAAATATATTTTGGGGCTCCAATTATAAAAAATTAAATTCAAACAATAAAAAGCCTTGGCAGGAAGCAATATCACTCTTTATTCCATTGCCACTATGCAGAGTCCAGAGTTTAACTAGTGAAAGCGGGAAGATAGCAGCTCCTCTGTTTTTGCCTCTCAAGAAATCCAATTCTTTTATTTTAAAAGCTCTCCAAGGTCACTTTACTCTTCAGTTCCAAACTGAAAGCTCAAAGATATTCCAAAAGCACCTATCCGGCACTTTCTAATCAACGGAGCCTTGGATACAGTCCTTGCAAGTGTGTATGTTTATATAAGATAACAGGTCTCTAGTAGCAATATTGTATCTCACAACCAACTTTCACTTCCTTGCCAAGTGACTTCCAAATGTATCACTTCCTGTCTTATTCAAAACAAGAAGGACAGTAAAAATCTTGGTGGCCATTTCTTATATGCAAAAATAAAAGTAACCAGATCAAAATAACCAAATTACATTAGAGCCCCTGGTGCCAAAAAGGAAAAAAGAGACAAAATTCAAAAAAATATAAAAGGTATTCAAGGACTCCCAAGAGGAAAAGTAAAAGGAAAGTCTTTAAAGCCATAAAAAGAAAGAAGAAACAAAACTCTTTACTTTCAAACACAATCTCTTCCCACGCCTATTCCATATCACTCTCAATTTCACACCATTAGAGTTGCTAGGGTGTTCCCAAAGGGTTAAAAACAAGATGATCTCACCGACCGACAAACTTCTTCCAATCTCATTCCTCCGGAGCTGTCACAGCTTCTTCAGCCCGATGGCTGCCTCAGCACGCTTCGGTAAAGGGGCTGTCCTGGATCAACCAGGGACTTTATACATCCCTGGGATCAACAGGAGGTGCCCCAACTTTCACCAACCCTACGAGTCAGTTTAGATCCCGGGGACCGCCCTGAAGCGGCAGTATCAGAGGTGATCTCAGGAGTCAAGATCACCTCGGCGACTCCAGCTCCACCCATCTCCAGTCAGAGTGAATTTTTATGTGGAATGTTTTATGTTGTGAAAAAGGTTCAGTATTTCAAACATTTAGTCTGCTGCTGCTGTCTTAAAATCACAAATTTATAGGGGCTTTTTTGGTAAATACAGAAGGTAACCAGCTTATTATATTTTCTAGATCGCTAATGATAGAAATACAGAGATTAGAAGTATGGGCAGACCTGTTGAATCTAACAAATAATGTACTATACTGCTAGTGGTCTAGTCTGATCCAAACTATCGGTATTGTGCACAAGTGAAAAGTATATAATATCATAAATGTGGAGTAATTTGGCCTAAATGATTATCACCGCATCTGATATTCATATTTGTATGCTCATTTTTGTTTTAAAAAAATCTGTCAAAGTGATGGAAAAATGATGAGATGCAGTTCCTGTGTCATGGTTAAAATGGATGGATGATATCATATAGAAGCAATATTTATTTATTTGTATTTGTTTTAATTTATTTTCTGCTTATCTTGTGTGGGGCTACTCTGGGTGGCTTACAATAGTGAAACAGAAAAAAATGATTGAAAAATGTAAATGTAGCCAAGCAATGGAACAATAAAAATAAACAATGGATGAACAATCATATGAATTAAAAGATGGAGAGAAGGGGACCAGGAAGCGCAGGGGGGAGATGGGTCAATTAATCAGCCCAGGAGCCACTTCCAAAGTGGTACTCCCCTGTTGGGTTCCCAGACAAACCGGCAAAGCCAGGTCCTCAGGTTTTTGTGGAAAGATAGGAGGGTGGGGCAAACCTTGCCCTAGGGGCAAAGATGTTTCACAGGACTGATGCTACAGCAGACAAGGCTTTTATTCTGAATCCCAGCAGCTGGAGTGATAGGGTCTGCAGCATGCCTCTTCTTCTGGCATGAGTAGCTTGTCTTAGTGGGACCATCAAGTAATCTAGACCCATGCCATGGAGGCTTTAAAGGTCTTAACTAACACTTTGAACTTTACCCAAATTGGAAGCCAGTATAGTTCCTAAAGCAGTGCTGTAGCATGCTCTAAAGGCTGCTTGTGCTGCCACACTTTGTATGAGTTGAAACTTCCAAATGCATTTCAAGATTAGCCCCATGTAAAGCACATTACAATAATCCAGAAGAGAAATTACTAGATCTTGAGTGACCTAAGGCAGTGAGTCCAGATCCAGAAAAGCTACATCTGGTGCACAGACTGAAGCAGTGCAAAGGCTCTCTTAGCCATGACCTCCACCTGCTCTTTAAGTAGGAGTTGTGAGTCCAGGAGCACTCTTAAATTGTGAACTGGTCTGAACGGGTTGTGCAGCCCTGTCTAGAAGTAAAGATGTCAAAGACCAGGATTTTTTATTTTTATTTTTATTTTTTTTAAATTACATTTATATGCCGCCCTTCTCTGAAGGCTCAGGGCGGCTTACAATTTTTGGAGCACAACCCAATGCGCTCAGCAATAGCCTTCATTCCATTGTATATGCCTGCTTGTTACTAAGCGGCATTTTTACAAAGTCAGCTTATTGCCCCCAACAATCTTGGGTCCTCAATTTACCTACCCCAAGAGGATGGAAGGCTGAGTCAACCTTGAGCCTGGTGGGATTCGAGCCTGGTGGGATTCGAGCCTATAGTAATTGTAGACAGCTGGATCTTAAGAGCAGGCATTTAACAGCCTGAGCCACCAAGAATCTTGAAGCCTCATGCACCAGAAGCCATGGTCTTGCTCATTGTCTCCCATCTAGGTCCCTACAATGTCCAGGCATTATGAGGGGTAGTAACAGTATTATTTGGGTCCAGATGTGGAGATGTAAAGTTAAGTACCATCAGCATATTTTATTAAGGTTCAAAGCTGATTGCCAGGATTTTTAACTGTGCTCCAAAATATTTTGGATTAAATGCAGGCCATCAGATAATGTAAATCAAATATATTCTTTTTAGAGTATATTACATAGTTCATAAATATTATACAAAACAGCTGACATGTTGTAGTGGTCAATTTATAACTCTGACAGAGACGACATTTATATCTTCCAGAAGGAAGATTTACCTGTTTGAGCTGTGCAGAAATGCTCTCAGACACATCTAAAATGTTTTTATCCAGGAGAATATAGATAGGTTCAAAAACTGTCTTACAAGGTAACACTTCAGCAGGAAAACTATATTTACAGAGAAGAGTCTAAAAGGATGGCAGCTTTTTCAAGAGATTGTCAAAAATAATATCATATATGTATTGAATTTAACAGACCTTTCTAAACAAAAGCGTTTTGTGCAAAATTATTGTAATTTACGGTATTCTGTAGCAAGATAAAAATAAAGAATTGGATTTGACTTTGAGTGACTTCATGGATACATCCATGTAGTTTTCTTCATAGCCTTCTGTAATGTTTTTGTTGACTTCAGCCTAGTTGTCATGGCCCAGGACTTGGATACTGATTCTGAAGGTGAAGAAGCTTCTCCAATAGAAATGATGAGTCTCAAGTGGTTCTTGGCTTTGTGTCTTCTGAGACTGACATTCCCCAAGTTTTGCTAGACCAGCTTCTTCACTTCAGAATCAATATCTGAGCCCTGAGCCACAACAGTCTGGGATTCCCATGTAAATCCTGATGCTGTTCAGCTTTTTGAAATCAGTGCCATCAATTTACTAGGGTATTCACAGAATAAAAGGGAAGTTCATTTGAGTTGGACGTACAGTATAAAATTATGATCAAAAATAATGAAAAGTGCCCCACTGCATATAATTTTATTTATATTTCTGTTACCATAGAATCACAGAGTTGGAAGGTACTTTGGAAGTTTTCTAGTCCAACCCTCAGTCCAATTCCTGATTCGATGTGGATAAATGGTTTTACAGTCTTATTTTGAAAACCTCCAGTGGTGGGATATCCACAACCCTGGGAAGTGAACTGTTCTCCAGCACGACACGATTGGAGAATCCACGGATGGGTTGACACATGCCTTTCTGCCTGGAGACTGAGTCCATAATCTTTGCGACATCCCTTGTCAACTGTCACTTTCCCCATTCATGACTCAGTCTTGCCCAATTTATGACTCAGTCTTGAAGTTGTGGCAAAGATTGGCTCATAGTTCTTTGATAAGAAACACTGGAAATTCAAATTTGAAGGTTTTTCTGCTGTCAGGTTTGATTCCCAGCGCTTTTGAAGTGCTACAGAGGTTTTTGGTTTTTTTCCTCTTGTCGTTTGTTGTAGCCATGGTTAGCCACCAGCCTCGCAGCCTTGAAGGAGTAATTTTCCTGGCGAGGGCAGCCCGCTGCTTGCCTGAGGCATCACTAGCCAGGCGCTGCTGTTTTAGCTGCAGCCTTCTCAGCTGTTTTTCGGCTTTTTGATCTTTGCGGCGGCTTAGCAGTTTCTTTGCGATCCGCAATTTCAGTCCCAGGCTGATTGCCAGCCCTCTCAGGGACTCTCAGCTGTCAGAATCATCAAATCAGCTCTTTGTTAGTCAGGCAGCTTGGAGACAAGCTGGCTACAGGATTGTGTGCTGGCTTGCCACTGAGCCCATTGCAATTTAGCCCCATTTTAAAAGGGAGCAACTGCATTCAGTCAGGCAGCAGCCTTTTGAAAGCAGAACTGCTCCTGGGCTAAGTAAGCTGTCAGAATGGCTGAACAGCTTCTGTCGGCTGACAGTATGGCAGGGCAAGAAGCCTTTTCTTCTTCTCCTCCCAACAAGAGATCCAGCTCAAGAGGTAGATCAGCCAACAAGGAGGCAGCTAGCAAGATTAGAGTCACTAACTACTCTAGAAACCTTCTAGAGCTGGAGAGAAGGATGCTGACAGAAGAATGAGGGCTCTGGAGAAACAAATTTCCAGAGTGCAGAAGGCTCCATGAGGAGTATTACATCTCTTGCTTTGACTGAAGCAGTTATTCCCCACCCCCCCCAGCCAGCTTTGCAGAGTAGTGTTGCAGTTTTTATTTTTCCAACTGAAGGTCAGGTTCAGACAGAGCAGTTTCCCTTTGACTGTAGGGTTTCTGAAGGTGCAGATCCCCATGTTAGGGAGAGGCTCTCACCCTGAGGCAGCTTTTATTCCCACTGCACGGCTTCTCCAATAGATAGGCAGGGGACTGGTCTATCTGAGGAACTCAAATTCCTCATTTCACAAACTATCTCCCAGGGAGTAGCCAATACCCTACATCTTGGGAGTCATGTTGCTTCTGTTACCTCTGAGGCCTCTCCTCAGCAGTCACATCACTATATGTATACTAGGGAGGCTGGGAGGTCACATGGTGCTTCATCTCCCGACCATTCAGTCAGAAGCAGGGCATCTGTCTTAGAGGAAGTGACCACATGGAGCCTTCATAAAGCCAAGGCCACTGCCCAGATTGGGACTACTTCAGCCACACCTGTGGAACCATCGGGGCCTCAGGTGTCAGACAAGGCTGAGTTCTCTGAACCCGTTATTACACAGGAAAACATCCCCTGCCCAGGTCCTTTCTTGAAGTAGTTCAGAGACACTGGAACCAGCCTGGTACACTTCCCAAACTAGGTAGCATTGACAGGAGGCATTTTAATATGGCTCCTTCTTTGTCAGATGCCTTGGAGTTCAGTGGATGACCCTCTGGCCTTCCTTGTTTCCCCTCAGCGTCTCTGGGGACATTGCTGAGACTCTGAAGACCAAGGACAGGAAAGTGGAAATGAATTTCTGCTGGACAACTTAGCAAATGCCTGGGCAGTTAAATGCCATTGCCACCCCTTTTCGTGAAGGACCTCCTTACTTTGGCTCAAGGAGTTGCAGGCGAGGGTTCCTCCAGAGGAGACACACATTCACCAAGACATTACTAAACTGGTGGCAGCAGCTAAGGTTTCGTCAACTCCTCATTGCTGCCCATTTCTCCCCTAGGGCCTCGCCTCTAACAATTCCTCCTGCAGACTTATGGCTTTGCAATGGCAGGTGGACACCAAAACCAAATGGAGGTTGGCTTCTGCTCCTATAAGGATTCTTCACTCTTCTGAGAGGCCTTGAACCCATTCCTAAAGGAGAATAAGCACAAGCATAAAGTTTTGTCCTCTGTCACTAGGAGGGCTGATAGGCGGCTTCACTCACGGGCATCGGAGTTCCTTTCATCAGCCAGATAATGTTACCGATCTCTCTCCTCCTTTCAGTGCCCTTTCCTC
>CM019155.1:78295261-78379679 GCA_009733165.1 Naja naja | reverse complement strand
TGCCTGCTGTTCCTTCCCTCAGCTGCTTGCCAACCTATCGTTCATTGTCTGTGTATTATGTGCATATATTCACAATGTGGGAAAATACAATATTTTCTTTGCAGGAAGGGAGAAGATTTTCATTAGATCATTAAGTTTAAACATGAATGAGGAAATATCAAGTATTGGATCATACATTTAGTTCTGAAGTAAACAGGGTGGATTTGATTTAAATCAAACTGATTTAAATCACGATTTAAATCATGATTTAAATCACTAGTCATAAGGCTTGATTTAAATCATAGTTTTTCTACATAAAGACTAATTCTTGCTGGTATAACTTTAATATGCAAGTAGATGAAGATTTTTAGAATAACAACTTTTCATATTAGTTTTTTATCCCCAGTTTAATAGGTTAATCATTCATATTTGGACAACTTTTGTACTTAGGAAGGAGAAAAATAATCATTACCTTAATAATAACAATTTAAACAGATTTATTCAACTGAAACAATAACATTACAGCATATGTTATTTGCTTAAACAAACATCCATGTTTGTTAACTAATTGGCTAAACATATATATATATTTTTTAAGAAACTTAACTGTCAGCCCAGCCTACACATGAAAAACTTAAATATTGTCCTCTGTAGCTCACACTGTCATCTTCATCTTCTTGTTTGTTCATAATCTGGAAAAGAAAAACAAGCTTTCCTGCTTTATCGGGTCCCAAACGATTTCTCAATTTAGAATGAATGAGTCAAAGGAAGAGAATATTCTTTCAACACTTGCAGAAGAAGCTACTGCTGTTAAAAGTGAAATCATTACTTGAACAGTCTCTAAATCCAAGTGCTTAAGTGACTTCCACCAGTTCACTGGTGTTACTTTCTTTAAAATATCTTCAGCAAACATATATTTCTTGAATGGTTCCTCCTTAGCTTTGAAGTTTATTATAGTTGGCATTACAGATGGATGATTGCTGGATACCCATGTCATAGCTAACTCCTCTTCCTCAGCACTTAAGTTTTGACCCTGGTACTGGATATTGACAATATTTGCCAAAAAATGAGCTGGAGACAGTACTTGTCCCATTCGTTTTTAATGCTTGTAATTTAATTCTGTCCATGTGTAGTTCTGCTTTTAAGTGTTCACTTAGTTCCCTCCAAATTTCAATAGCATCAGCAATAAAACAGCTATTTTTCTGTATTTTGTTTAAAGCTTCAGAGATGGGTTTCAGGATGCTCAGCATATGTTCAACATTTCTCTTAAGCCCAATGTTGAGGATTTTGGCTGTGACAGTGCCATCTATTTTATCTCGATTTTGTTCACAAACTGTCATCAGAATAGGCCAGTTCTTGATATACTGCTCAAAACAGTCCACCACAAGTTCCATCTAACATGTGGAGCGTTAGCTTAGCTTGGTCTCCACTCCTTTTCAGAGCTGACAGTAGCAAAATGATTGTTACAGAAGTATTTAGCAATTTCAACAACATTAGTCTTTATTTCTGGAACACTTAAGTCTTTGGCTAAGAGGTGCAGCAAATGAGCACTGCAACCATATGTTATTAGCTTTGTATTCCCTTCCTGCTCTTCTAAATTTCTTCTCATCTTGGATACATTTGCAGCATTGTCTGTGACCAAACTGCGTACTAGACATTTGAATTTTTGTTCACATGTTATTATAGCTTTTACTGCCACTTCTTGTAAGTATTCTGCTGTGTGTGCATTTCCTGACGTATCAATTGTTTGCACAAGGAAGACTTTCCCTTCTTCTGTTGTTATACAAGCACATACAATAGGATCATTGTGGACATTACTCCACCCATCAATACTTAGGTTAACAATTCTACCCTCCAGAGCTGTTGCACGTTGCTCCATTTCTCTGTCATACACTTTATCCAGCAGTTTCCCTGCAACATCTGCTCTGCTGGGTGGACTGAATCCTGGTCTCAGTGACTGAACCATATTAATGAAATGTGGGTTCTCAGTCAGACGGAAAGAAGAGTTCGTTGCATAAACAAACCGGGCAATTTTTTCATCAATTAACTCTTTTTCTAATCTGCTAGTTTTTATCACAAACTTATCTATGGCGGTTCCAGGAGGGAAGGATTTTTCCTTTCTTTTAGGTGATAGTGATATGTGGCTGTGTGTGTCTGATGATGATGAAGCACTATCCTGGATGGATAATTCTGAAACTGTAGAACAGGAGGATGGTGATCTTGAAGGTGGATAGTTTCCAGAATCCATTAATTCCCCTAAACAAAAAAGTCAATGCTGTTATTTTATTGTTTATACAATTTCTGCTTATTCTACACAGCACCGCCCCAAAAGGAATATTTGCTTTTCTTCATAACTGTACCAAATGTCAGTAACATGCAGTAATAATAAGAAATATAATTTTGCTCAAACATGACAGTTCAAGGCAGTCTTTAAAAATATTATATGATTCAATAAAAATGTTTACCAACCTGAAGATCCTGCCTGTTCACATGTGTTTCTTTGGTGATCTTCATCACAGCACTTCTCATGATGTTGCCTCATTCGGGCCACCAGGCCTTGCATTTCTTTGTTGCAGTGTTTGCATTTTGCACGCATGCCTGCCTTACCGATAGGTAAAGGAACTTCATTAAAATATTGCCAAACTGGGTCTCTTTTACAGCCTGCTGCCATTATAGGTTTTTTCCTCCAAGGAAAGAATGTGATAAACCTCAGGTCATACACACAAAAAGATCCAAAGACTTGTCTGTCTGTGCAGTACTGTGCTCAGAAAGTTTCACTTTCATTTTGTACTGCTTGGCTGCTTGCCCCTCCCTCCTCACACTTAGTTTCACTTTCTTCTTGTGCAGATCTATTCCACTCCAAACAATCAGAAAAATATTGTTTCTATTCTGTTCACTGAACTTCTTGAAACTTAGCACTGAAGGGGTTGATTCTGTATTCATAGGTTTGTAGAACAATAGGATTAAGGTCTTTTTCTCAACTCTCTGCATGTTATAACATTTTTGCTGTGAAGAAGAGGCATGTGATCTCTGCTGAGTCAAATTCAGTTTTGAGAACTGCAAAAGTAAACCAAGCATCTGTGATAATATCTTGTAGGCAGAGAAACTGCCCAATAATCTTAAAAACCTTTGGAACAGCATGACATTGTGAATGGATTAATGGAATTTATTTACCAAAAAAATTAAACATATACAGCCTTATTCTACATAATTAAAAAACTAATCTTTATTTCATAATGGAATAACCTTTGGATGGAAATATATTTTCCTCAAAAAGCATTTTTATTTAAAAAAATCCGATTTAAATAAAAAAATCTGATTTAAATAAAGAAAAATCTGATTTTTTTGATTTTTTAAAAAAAATCATTGATTTTTATCCACCCTGGAAGTAAATTATGTTACTATAGTTTTGTACGAATCATTGTTAAACATTTCTAAGAGTATTGGATGTTAAGCATAATTGGGTAAACTTTAATAAATCTAAGTATAATACTGTTTCTGTGTTATATTGTCCTGTGTATATGTTGAGTGGATTTGACTGAGATACACAGCTTTTTTATCCTTCAGTATTCCCAAGGAATAAAGTATCAAATTATAATACAGCTGATAGAGTTTTTTATGCTTGAAAGAAATTATAATTTTCTGATTGTTCTACATGCTAACCCCTGTGTTTCCCCCCCCCCGCTCTTACTTTGTTGAGGCATCTCCCCGAAGAGTGTTTCCAGTAGCGCAGATCAAAGTGGTGCATATGAACACCTCAAATACATAGGGCCATTTCTGAAAAAATTAAGTGTTCTATCTTTGCTTGCACACTGATCAGGGCACTCTGGATGCTGATAGTAATCAGCATAAACTTTCCCTACTGCTGATGTAATGATGATGAATGCCATGACATTGTTATTTCAGACAGCTCTTCTCAGTGGATGCAAGCCACTTATTAATGAATAGAATACAATTTAGGCAGCATCAAATAGAAAGAGGGATAGGAATTTGAATGACTGTATTTGGTTAAAAAAGCAAAAACAATATGGCCCCAAATGCACCAAATTATTTCTGTTTGAGAATGCTTAGAATTTTAGATCTTGAAAGCTCACTGAAGTTCAATAAAGGGATTAGATTTATACGTATAGCCTTAGAGTTCACACTGTTTGTTCACATTTTTCTTCAGTCCTGAAACCCATATGTCAGAAGGCTTCAAACATGGAAAATGCAAAATTTACAGTTCTGGAAATGAAATGCTCTGGAACTTACTGTTTCTGATGTACTAGGTTTTGAACATTATTGCTTTAAACCAAATTTATTCACATTCTCCACAGTCTTCACTGCTAATTTTCCCTATCCATTCAGTCTGTCCCAAGAAGAAGTTAGCTGCTATATGAATTGTGCTCTTTTATTCTTGCTTGAGTTGTACATCATCAGAAATATTATCTGGATGACTTATTAGTTAGTAAAACTTTCAGTCAGAGTGAATTTTTTTTTTTTATAAAAGGTTTTATTTTTCCAAAAACACAAACATAACAAACAAACATACACCACATAGATCCATATCAATTTCAAGTATGTCGGTCATTAGGTCAAAAGTCACAGTGCCTTCCCCTCGTTATTCATACTCAATATTTCAAAAAGGATAAACTACAATCATTATTAATCCTTTATCGTATTATAATCTCTAATTGTTTCAACAGTTCTATCTATCTTTATATTCCCAAAAATATATTACCAAACTTTTTAATCTAACCATTGATAAAACATATTCCATATCTTATAAAACTGCTTTTCTTCTTGATCCCTAATTTCAAATGTTAATCTACTCATTTCGGCACAATCCAAAATCTTCTTAATCACTTCCTCCTGCATAGGTGTCTTGTCATTTCTCCAGTTTTTAGCAAATACAATTCTAGCGGCTGTCAGTACATTAACAATCAAATATTTCAGTTCTTTGTTAAATGTCTCCGGTACAATTCCCAACAGGAATATCTCAGGTTTCGAGTCTATATGTTGTTGTGTCATTTTTCCAACCACATGTGGATTTTAGTCCAGTATCTTTTAGCATCAATGCAAGTCCACCACATGTGGTAGTAGGAGCCAGGTATCTGATGACATTTCCAACACTTATCCGATTTATCCTTGAACATTCTTGCAATCCTTCTCGGGGATAGGTGCCACCTGTAAAACATCTTATACAAATTTTCTTTATATGCAGTTGACATTGTCATTTTATAATTCTGATCCCACAGTGTTTGCCATCTCTCTAGATCTATCCCATAACCGAAATTTTCCCCCCAAGCAATCATTGTTTCCTTAACCTGCTCCTCTTCCATTCTAACTTCTAATAGATAACCATAAAATTTTTTAATCATTTTTTCATTCGTGCCCATCAAGATTTTATCTAATTCAGTTGGTTTTTTAAATCCCTTCAGTCCTAACATCCTCATCATATCTAGATTGTATTTGCAAATATGAAAACCAATCATTTTTATACCTTATTCTTGTAGTGTTTGCATCGATTTGAGTTCACCCTTTTCATTTAAAATCTCTCCATATCTAACTGTTTGTTCCTTCTTGTATATTATTGCATATGAAAAAGCTTCAATAGTAGATACCCATAATGGAATTTGTATATAATGTTGTTTTCTAGTTTTTTCCCCAATTTAAAAACAAAGCTTCTCGAACATAGTATCTTCTAAAATATCCTTGTTTTTGTTCCCTTATACCATAAGAAAGCATGCCATCCTAATAATAAATCATGACCCTCTAAAGTTAACAATCTATTATTTCTCAATGTTATCCATTCTTTCACCCACATTTTAGGTCTTGTATATAGGTTGTTTTGCTCTAGTCGTTCTAACTTCTTTTTGTTCTCTAGGTAGACCGCCTACTGCTCCAAGTTGTTCTTCTTCTTCACTTATCATTGCACCTTCCTTTGGAAGTTCCACAATCAATTCTTCATGTCCTCCGTTTCCCTCTTTTCCTCTAAAATAGCTCTCATAGAATGATTCTGCCTTCTCCACTGTGTCGATTCTATGTCTTTGTTCCCGCCAGACAAACAAGAGGCCTTCTGGTATTAGCCATCTATAATTTATTCCTCTCTTCAATAATTCTCTGGATAAAACGCATATTCTCCTCTCCTCTCTCTTATTCTTCTTGGTATCTGTTTCAGTACCGTGACATCTTTATTGTTGTGCTTCAGCGTCTTATCTCTGACTGTTTGCAATATTTGTGATTTAATACTCTTCTTAGTAAATCTAATATGAATTTCTCTTGGGAGTTTATTCCTCGTTGCATATCTTGTAAAGACACGAAATGTTTCATCTATTCTATACCTCATCTTCTCTTCCGTTATTTCTAGCAGTTCTGCCAAAATCTGTGTCATTTTCTCCAGTAAATTTTCACCCTACTCTTCCTCGACATTTTGGAATCTCAAATAGAATTCTGATCTATCAATTTCACTTCGCAGAGATTCATTATGGTCACTCTCAACTTCCCTTAATCTGGCATTAAAACTCTTTATTTCCTTGTCTCTTCGTTCTTGCTGCTCTTCAATTTTCTTCATCCTCTCACCGTATTTCTCCATTGTTTGCTGTAAAGCCTTTATATTTTCATCTGTCTTGTCTAACTTTTATCTGTCTTGTCTAGCTTCTGTTCAATTATCTCTATTCTTTTTCCAATCTCACCTACTGCTTGTAAGATCTTCTGTATTGCCTCTTCTGTTGTGGGGCCGTTACTTGTGGAATTGAAGATCTTCTACTCATTGTTGCAGAGATTGTCAGAACCAATTCCAAAAGAAGGAAGGAAAAAGAGATGAAGGCCAATAACAAAAAGTAAAATAAAGTTAGTGTTATAGAAAGGAGAAGAACAATCCTTTTAACAAGAAAAAAGGGAAAAGAATAGTAAAAGGAAAAAAGGGGGTTCAATTACATATCAATAATACATCAATAATTTGAAAAAACAAAATTTAAAAACTTGAAATTAAAAGGAAAAAAGAGAAAAGATAAAAAAGGGTTCAATAATTAACTATCTTGTTTCCAATGTGCAGAGTAAAACCAACTCTCAAAAGAAAAAGGCTAAGAGTTGAAAAATAGGAAGGTATCAATAAAAAAAAGGATAAAAAATAGTAAAGTAGTAGAATTCCCTTTAGAATAACAAAATATATTTTTGGGGCTCCAATTATAAAAAATTAAATTCAAACAATAAAAAGCCTTGGCAGGAAGCAATATCACTCTTTATTCCATTGCCACTATGCAGAGTCCAGAGTTTAACTAGTGAAAGCGGAAGATAGCAGCTCCTCTGTTTTTGCCTCTCGAAGAAATCCAATTCTTTTATTTTAAAAAGCTCTCCAAGGTCACTTTACTCTTCAGTTCCAAACTGAAAGCTCAAAGATATTCCAAAAGCACCTATCCGGCACTTTCTAATCAACGGAGCCTTGGATACAGTCCTTGCAAGTGTGTATGTTTATATAAGATAACAGGTCTCTAGTAGCAATATTGTATCTCACAACCAACTTTCACTTCCTTGCCAAGTGACTTCCAAAATGTATCACTTCCTGTCTTATTCAAAACAAGAAGGACAGTAAAAAATCTTGGTGGCCATTTCTTATATGCAAAAATAAAAAGTAACCAGATCAAAATAACCAAATTACATTAGAGCCCCTGGTGCCAAAAAAGGAAAAAAGACAAAATTCAAAAAATATAAAAGGTATTCAAGGACTCCCAAGAGGAAAAAGTAAAAGGAAAGTCTTTAAAGCCATAAAAGAAAGAAGAAACAAAACTCTTTACTTTCAAACACAATCTCTTCCGCCGCCTATTCCATATCACTCTCAATTTCACACCATTAGAGTTGCTAGGGTGTTCCCAAAGGGTTAAAACAAGATGATCTCACCGACAAACTTCTTCCAATCTCATTCCTCGGAGCTGTCACAGCTTCTTCAGCCCGATGGCTGCCTCAGCACGTTTGGGTAAAGGGGCTGTCCTGGATCAACCAGGGACTTTGCGACATCCCTGGGATCAACAGGAGGTGCCCCCAACTTTCACCAACCCTACGAGTCAGTTTAGATCCCGGGGGACCGTCCTGAAGCGGCAGTATCAGAGGTGATCTCAGGAGTCAAGATCACCTCCGTCTCGCGGCGACTCCAGCTCCACCCATCTCCAGTCAGAGTGAATTTTTTATGTGGAATGTTTTTATGTTGTGAAAAAGGTTCAGTATTTCAAACATTTAGTCTGCTGCTGCTGTCTTAAAAATCACAAATTTATAGGGGGCTTTTTTTGGTAAATACAGAAGGTAACCAGCTTATTATATTTTCTAGATCGCTACGATAGAAATACAGAGATTAGAAGTATGGGCAGACCTGTTGAATCTAAGCACAAATAATGTACTATACTGCTAGTGGTCTAGTCTGATCCAAACTATCGTGGTATTGTGCACAAGTGAAAAGTATATAATATCATAAATGTGGAGTAATTTGGCCTAAATGATTATCACCGCATCTGATATTCATATTTGTATGCTCATTTTTGTTTTAAAAAAATCTGTCAAAGTGATGGAAAAATGATGAGATGCAGTTCCTGTGTCATGGTTAAAATGGATGGATGATATCATATAGAAGCAATATTTATTTATTTGTATTTGTTTTAATTTATTTTCTGCTTATCTTGTGTGGGGCTACTCTGGGTGGCTTACAATAGTGAAACAGAAAAATGATTGAAAAATGTAAATGTAGCCAAGCAATGGAACAATAAAAATAAACAATGGATGAACAATCATATGAATTAAAAGATGGAGAGAAGGGACCAGGAAGCGCAGGGGAGATGGGTCAATTAATCAGCCCAGGAGCCACTTCAAAGTGGTACTCCCCTGTTGGGTTCCCAGACAAACCGGCAAAGCCAGGTCCTCAGGTTTTGTGGAAAGATAGGAGGGTGGGCAAACCTTGCCCTAGGGGCAAAGATGTTTCACAGGACTGATGCTACAGCAGACAAGGCTTTTATTCTGAATCCCAGCAGCTGGAGTGATAGGGTCTGCAGCATGCCTCTTCTTCTGGCATGAGTAGCTTGTCTTAGTGGGACCATCAAGTAATCTAGACCCATGCCATGGAGGCTTTAAAGGTCTTAACTAACACTTTGAACTTTACCCAAATTGGAAGCCAGTATAGTTCCTAAAGCAGTGCTGTAGCATGCTCTAAAGGCTGCTTGTGCTGCCACACTTTGTATGAGTTGAAACTTCCAAATGCATTTCAAGATTAGCCCCATGTAAAGCACATTACAATAATCCAGAAGAGAAATTACTAGATCTTGAGTGACCTAAGGCAGTGAGTCCAGATCCAGAAAAGCTACATCTGGTGCACAGACTGAAGCAGTGCAAAGGCTCTCTTAGCCATGACCTCCACCTGCTCTTTAAGTAGGAGTTGTGAGTCCAGGAGCACTCTTAAATTGTGAACTGGTCTGAACGGTTGTGCAGCCCTGTCTAGAAGTAAAGATGTCAAAGACCAGGATTTTTATTTTTATTTTTATTTTTTAAATTACATTTATATGCCGCCCTTCTCTGAAGGCTCAGGTGCTTACAATTTTTGAGCACAACCCAATGCGCTCAGCAATAGCCTTCATTCCATTGTATATGCCTGCTTGTTACTAAGCGGCATTTTACAAAGTCAGCTTATTGCCCCAACAATCTTGGGTCCTCAATTTACCTACCCCAAGAGGATGGAAGGCTGAGTCAACCTTGAGCCTGGTGGGATTCGAGCCTGGTGGGATTCGAGCCTATAGTAATTGTAGACAGCTGGATCTTAAGAGCAGGCATTTAACAGCCTGAGCCACCAAGAATCTTGAAGCCTCATGCACCAGAAGCCATGGTCTTGCTCATTGTCTCCCATCTAGGTCCCTACAATGTCCAGGCATTATGAGGGGGTAGTAACAGTATTATTTGGGTCGCCAGATGTGGAGATGTAAAGTTAAGTACCATCAGCATATTTTATTAAGGTCTAAAGCTGATTGCCAGGATTTTTAACTGTGCTCCAAAATATTTTGGATTAAATGCAGGCCATCAGATAATGTAAATCAAATATATTCTTTTTTAGAGTATATTACATAGTTCATAAATATTATACAAAACAGCTGACATGTTGTAGTGGTCAATTTATAACTCTGACAGAGACGACATTTATATCTTCCAGAAGGAAGATTTACCTGTTTGAGCTGTGCAGAAATGCTCTCAGACACATCTAAAATGTTTTTATCCAGGAGAATATAGATAGGTTCAAAAACTGTCTTACAAGGTAACACTTCAGCAGGAAAACTATATTTACAGAGAAGAGTCTAAAAGGATGGCAGCTTTTTCAAGAGATTGTCAAAATAATATCATATATGTATTGAATTTAACAGACCTTTCTAAACAAAAGCGTTTGTGCAAAATTATTGTAATTTACGGTATTCTGTAGCAAGATAAAAATAAAGAATTGGATTTGACTTTGAGTGACTTCATGGATACATCCATGTAGTTTTCTTCATAGCCTTCTGTAATGTTTTGTTGACTTCAGCCTAGTTGTCATGGCCCAGGACTTGGATACTGATTCTGAAGGTGAAGAAGCTTCTCCAATAGAAATGATGAGTCTCAAGTGGTTCTTGGCTTTGTGTCTTCTGAGACTGACATTCCCCAAGTTTTGCTAGACCAGCTTCTTCACTTCAGAATCAATATCTGAGCCCTGAGCCACAACAGTCTGGGATTCCCATGTAAATCCTGATGCTGTTCAGCTTTTTGAAATCAGTGCCATCAATTTACTAGGGTATTCACAGAATAAAAGGGAAGTTCATTTGAGTTGGACGTACAGTATAAAATTATGATCAAAAATAATGAAAAGTGCCCCACTGCATATAATTTTATTTATATTTCTGTTACCATAGAATCACAGAGTTGGAAGGTACTTTGGAAGTTTTCTAGTCCAACCCTCAGTCCAATTCCTGATTCGATGTGGATAAATGGTTTTACAGTCTTATTTTGAAAACCTCCAGTGGTGGGATATCCACAACCCTGGGAAGTGAACTGTTCTCCAGCACGACGATTGGAGAATCCACGGATGGGTTGACACATGCCTTTCTGCCTGGAGACTGAGTCCATAATCTTTGCGACATCCCTTGTCAACTGTCACTTTCCCCAATTCATGACTCAGTCTTGCCCAATTTATGACTCAGTCTTGAAGTTGTGGCAAAGATTGGCTCATAGTTCTTTGATAAGAAACACTGGAAATTCAAATTTGAAGGTTTTTCTGCTGTCAGGTTTGATTCCCAGCGCTTTTGAAGTGCTACAGAGGTTTTTTGGTTTTTTTCCTCTTGTCGTTTGCTGTAGCCATGGTTAGCCACCAGCCTCGCAGCCTTGAAGGGAGTAATTTTCCTGTGCGAGGGCAGCCCGCTGCTTGCCTGAGGCATCACTAGCCAGGCGCTGCTGTTTTAAAGCGCTGCAGCCGCTTCTCAGCTGTTTTTCGGGCTTTTTGATCTTGCGATTTGCGGCTTAGCAGTTTCTTTGCGATCCGCTTAATTTCAGTCCCAGGCTGATTGCCAGCCCTCTCAGGGACTCTCAGCTGTCAGAATCATCAAATCAGCTCTTTGTTAGTCAGGCAGCTTGGAGACAAGCGTGGCTACAGGGATTGTGTGCTGGCTTGCTGCCACTGAGCCCATTGCAATTTAGCCCCATTTTAAAAGGGAGCAACTGCAATTCAGTCAGGCAGCAGCCTTTTTTTCTTTTGAAAGCAGAACTGCTCCTGGGCTAAGTAAGCTGTCAGAATGGCTGAACAGCTTCTGTCGGCTGACAGTATGGCAGGGCAAGAAGCCTTTTCTTCTTCTCCTCCCAACAAGAGATCCAGCTTCCGAAGAGGTAGATCAGCCAACAAGGAGGCAGCTAGCAAGATTAGAGTCAAGGCTAACTACTCTAGAAAACCTTCTAGAGCTGGAGAGAAGGATGCTGACAGAAGAATGAGGGCTCTGGAGAAACAAATTTCCAGAGTGCAGAAGGCTCCGCAGGAAAGTATTACATCTCTTGCTTTGACTGAAGCAGTTATTCCCCCCACCCCACCCCAGCCAGCTTTGCAGAGTAGTGTTGCAGTTTTTTATTTTTCCAACTGAAGGTCAGGTTCAGACAGAGCAGTTTCCCTTTGACTGTAGGGTTTCTGAAGGTGCAGATCCCCATGTTAGGGAGAGGGCTCTCACCCCTGAGGCAGCTTTTATTCCCACTGCGGCACGGCTTCGCCCAATAGATAGGCAGGGGACTGGTCTATCTGAGGAACTCAAATTCCTCATTTCACAAACTATCTCCCAGGGAGTAGCCAATACCCTACATCTTGGGAGTCATGTTGCTTCTGTTACCTCTGAGGCCTCTCCTCAGCAGTCACATCACTATATGTATACTAGGGAGGCTGGGAGGTCACATGGTGCTTCATCTCCCGACCATTCAGTCAGAAGCAGGGCATCTGTCTTAGAGGAAGTGACCACATGGAGCCTTCATAAAGCCAAGGCCACTGCCCAGATTGGGACTACTTCAGCCACACCTGTGGAACCATCGGGCCTCAGGTGTCAGACAAGGCTGAGTTCTCTGAACCCGTTATTACACAGGAAAACATCCCCTGCCCAGGTCCTTTCTTGAAGTAGTTCAGAGACACTGGAACCAGCCTGGTACACTTCCCAAACTAGGTAGCATTGACAGGAGGCATTTTAATATGGCTCCTTCTTTGTCAGATGCCTTGGAGTTCAGTGGATGACCCTCTGGCCTTCCTTGTTTCCCCCTCAGCGGTCTCTGGGGACATTGCTGAGACTCTGAAGACCAAGGACAGGAAAGTGGAAATGAATTTCTGCTGGACAACTTAGCAAATGCCTGGGCAGTTAAGGCGGCCATTGCCACCTCCTTTTTCGTAAGGACCTCCTTACTTTGGCTCAAGGAGTTGCAGGCGAGGGTTCCTCCAGAGGAGACACACATTCACCAAGACATTACTAAACTGGTGGCAGCAGCTAAGGTTTCGGTCAACTCCTCATTGCTGCCCATTTCTCCCCTAGGGCTCTCGCCTCTAACAATTCCTCCTGCAGACTTATGGCTTTGCCAATGGCAGGTGGACACCAAAACCAAATGGAGGTTGGCTTCTGCTCCCTATAAGGATTCTTCACTCTTCTGAGAGGCCTTGAACCCATTCCTAAAGGAGAATAAGCACAAGCATAAAGTTTTGTCCTCTGTCACTAGGAGGGCTGATAGGCGGGCTTCACCTTACGGGCATCGGAGTTCCTTTCATCAGCCAGATAATGTTACCGATCTCTCCTCCTTTCAGTGCCCTTTCCCTCTCCAGGTCTACCTTTAGGGATAGGTTCAGACAGCATCAGCAACCTCAGGCCAAGCGGCCCTTTCGTGGAGGGAGGGTGCCCCTTTTGCCATTTCAAGTGACTGCCAGAGCTCTCTCCCCATTGGTGGGCGGCTAACTCTATTTGCCCACCAGTGGGAGAAGATAATTTCAGATTTGTGGGTTCTGGATACTCAGATTCAGCTTAACCCTGGAATTTCTTTTCATTCTTCCAAGACACTTTATCAGGTGCCCCACCTCCAGGAACTCCATCAAGAGGGATATCATGGACAAGGCGATTCAACATCTCCTGGACATCCAGGCCATCGAGCCAGTCCCAGAAGATCAACGGGGGCACAGATTTTACTTGATTGTTTTCCTTGTTCCAAAGTCCTCGGGGTAGCCAATTCTGGACCTCAGAAAGTTAAATGTACAAGAGGTTCAAAATGCATTCTCTGCAGTCAATCTTGGATGGCATCAGGGAGGGCGACCTTCTGTCATCCATCAATTTGACAGAGGCATACCTCCACATCTCCATCCATCCCCGGCACCGATGGTACCTGAGGTTCTGTTACTCGAATCATCATTTCCAGTACAGAGCTCTACCGTTCGGTCTAGCCTTGACCCCCAGGTCCTTCACAAGGATCCTGGCAGCAATGGCTGCACACCTCAGAACCATCCCCAGTGCTACCTGGATGATATTCTCATCCAATTGTCCTCCCCCAGCTTGCTCAGGAGGATCTGGAGACGACAATCTGTGTTCTCCAGGAACATGGATTTTCCATAAATTTTCAGAAAAGTCATCTGATACCTACCACTCAACTGCTCCATTTAGGAGCAGTGATAGACACCAGGCTATCATTCCCAGGAGCAACAGAACAGTCACTCAAATCAGGACGGAATGCCTTGTTCCCTTGGCAGTTCTCTCTCAGCTCCTGGGAAAGATGGTCTCGTGTATAGCCATCGTTCCATGGTCCCAATTGCACCTAAGAACTCTGCAATGGTTCCTCCTACTATTCCAGAGGATGGAGGGCAACAATTCCATCACCAAGGTCAGGTTCCATTGGAAACACTCAGGTCCCTCAGGTGGTGGGTATCCCCAGCAATAGCCAGGGGGACACTGTTCAAGGAGCCCAGCCGCCTGACCTTCACCTCAGATGCCAGCCTGTTTGGATGGGGAGCCCATCTCCAGCAGCAACTGGCTCAAGGACGGTGGTCTCAGGCAGACCTGAAGAACAACATCAACTGGCTGGAGCTCCAAGCGATCCACCTTGCCCTGGACAGAGACTCACCTGAGTTCCATCAAGGCGGAACACATCTTGGGGCTGGCAAATGTGCAGGCAGACTTTCTCAGCCGGAGCACGGTAGACCACTCTGAGTGGCAGCTGCACCTGGACATCTTCCAGGAACTGTGCCAGAGGTTTGGCAGTCCAGTCCTGGACTTGTTCATCACCCCGATGAACTCACAACTGCCTGCTTTACGAGGTTTCCAACTCTGGGAGCAGAGAGAGTCAACATCCTATGCTGTCCATTGCCCAAGGGCCTGTTGTATGCATTCCCTCCTCTCCCCATCATACCGGGAGTGATCAGGAAACTTCTTGTGGAGTAGGCAGAGATTTTGTTCATCACACCCCATTGGCCCAGATGGCCAATGGTATGCAGACCTTGTCAGTCTCTCTGGCAGAAGCCTTGGAGAATCCCTCGAGACAGGGTCTCTCTCAGCCAAAAGATTTTGGTCCACTCAGAGCCTCAGTGGCTCCAACTGACTGCCTGGTCAGAAAGGGTGATACAGATGATACAGGCTTCCAGGAGGCCTTCCACCAACAGAATTTACAATTCTACTTGGAAGGCATTCTGCAGTTGGTGTGCTAAGTCAGGTCTGGACCCCATGTCAGTTTCCATCCCTCAAATCCTTGACTTCTTGCAAGAGAACCTAATACTATCCAAAGACAAGTAGCGGCCTTGTCTTCAGTATTGACTTATGGGGACTTAGACTCCTTAGACTCCATCTAATGGTGTGCTCCTTTTTAAGGGGGCAGTTAATTTAAAGCCACCTGTTGTTCATAGGTACCCAACCTGGGACTTAGCTAAGGTTTTACACGCCCTTACCTTAGCACCATTCAAGCCTCTCAGGTCTATGAGTCTGCAGTTTTTGTCTTTCAAGATCTCCTTTTTGGTCGCCATCACATTGGCTAGGCGAATCTTGGAATTGGCTGCTCTCTCCGTAAGAGAGGAACTCTGTACCTTCCATGCAGACAATGTCTGTGTTGTACATCTGGATCCCTCCTTCGTCCCCAAGATCAACTCCTGGTTCCACCGGGCCCAGGAGATAGTGTTGCCAAATTTCTGTCCAGGTCCTTCCCATCCACTGGAACAGAGGTGGTACACTCTGGACGTAAGGAGGGCCTTATGCAGGTATGGAGTTTGCCTCACTGAAAATCCGAATCACTGTTTGTCTCGTTTCAACCTTCCTCTCTGGGTTCAAAGGTCACTTCATCGACTGTAGGCCATTGGATAAGGGCGTGTACTGCAAAGGCCTACGAGACACAATCAATTCTGGTCCCCAGATGATTAACCACCCACTCTTCTCGAAGCGCTGCTACCACAGCCACATGGACGACGCAGGTTTCGATTGAAGAGATCTGCAGGGCGGCGACATGCTCCTCACCATCTCCCTTTGTGCACCACTATAAGTTGGACATTTTTGCCTCAGCTGAGGCTGCCTTTGGGAGGCGGGTGTTTCAGCGAGTGCATGTAGCTAGAGGGACTCAGAACCACAATCCCCGCCCATAGGGACTCGAGGCTTTGGTATATCCCTTCCGTGGATTCTCCAATCGTCATACTGGAGAAAGAGCGTTGTCTTACCTGAACGCTTTTTCTCAGCATGGCGATGGAGAATCCACTCCCTCCCTGGGAGGCAGTCAGGTCCTTCGTCCAGCACAGGACCACCGGAAGAGCCAACGCCACCAACAAGTCCTTCAGATTGCTGCGCCTTTGTCGTGAACTGGAGAAAGTGACAGTTGACAAGGGATGTGGCAAAGATTATGGACTCAGTCTCCAGGCAGAAAGGCATGTGTCAACCCATCTGTGGATTCTCCATCGCCGTGCTGAGAAGAAGCATTCAGGTAAGACAACACTCTTTTCATTGCTGAATAGAATAGAATAGAATAGAATAGAATAGAATAGAATAGAATAGAATTCTTTATTGGCCAAATGTGATTGGACACACAAAGAATTTGTCTTGGTGCAAATGCTGTCAGTATACATAAAAGAAAAGATACATTCATCAAGAGTCAAGAAGCATAAGGTACAACACTTAATGATAGTCATAGGGTACAATAAGCAATCAAATCATAGTAGGAAACAGTATAAATCATAAGGATACAAGCAACAAAGTTACAATCATACAGTCACAAGTAAGAAGAGATGGGTGTTAGGAATGATGAGAAGATTATTAGTAAAGAGGTGCAGATGACAGGCTCAGTAATTCCTCTGTAGAACTGTATCAGCAGCTCCTTGAGCAGTTTGAGCTTTCTGAGTTGGTGCAGAAAGAACATACTTTGTTGTGCTTTTTTGATGACATTTTTGATGTTAGGTGTCCATTTTAGGTGGTGTGATATAATAGAACCTAGAAATTTGAAGGTCTCTGCTGTTGGTACTTTGTTGTCTAGTATTGTAAGCGGTGGTAGTATGGGAGGGTTTCTTCTAAAGTCTACCACCATTTTTACGGTTTTGAGTGTGTTCAGTTCCAGATTGTTCCTGTTATACCATGAGGCAAGTTGTACGCGTCCTGTCTGTATGCAGGTTCGTCACTGTCTCGAAAAGACCAATCACTGTTGTGTCATCTGCAAACTTCAGTATTTTAACAGATGGATAGTTTGAGATGCAGTCATTAGTATATAGGGAGAAGTGGAGAAAGCACACAGCCTTGGGGGGGGCTGTGCTAATTGTACAGGTATCAGATGTGATTCTGCCTAGCATCAGCTGCTGCTTCCTGTCTGTTAGGAAGCTTATGATCCACTTACAAGTGTCTTCAGGTACAACTAGTTGGTTTAATTTAGTTAGAAGAATGTCTGGAATGATGGTATTGAATGCTGAACTGAAGTCTACAAAGAGGACCCCTGCATAGGTATTTGGAGATTCAAGGTGTTGTAGGATGTAATGCAGAGCCATATTAACAGCATCATCTGTTGATCTATTTGCTTGGTATGCAAACTGCATAGGATCTAACAGCAGATCCATGATGGTTTTCAGGTGGGACAGCACTAGCCTTTCAAATATTTTCATAACTACAGATGTTAGAGCAACTGGTTTGTAGTCATTCAGTTCTTTGATGGAGGGCTTCTTTGGCACTGGGATGATAGTAGAGCATTTGAAGCAAGAAGGAGCATAGCACACCTCTAGTGATCTATTGAAGAAGGTTGAAGAAGGTTGTGAACCCAATGGTTGGGGCCAATTGTAGGAGGCTTGGCTGTTGTTGGTGTGTTTGAGATGGGAGATAGGTGGCTGTAGTTTCCTTTCAAACCTGCAGTAAAACACATTCAGGTCATCTGCTAGTTGTTGATTTCCTTCTGCCTGGGAAGGAGGTTTGCTGTAGCCAGTGATGTTTTTAAGAGTTTTCCACATGTTTGCTGGTTCATTTGCACCGAGAATTAGTTAGAATCTCCTCCATGTTTGCAAAGATGGGGTGGGGTGGGGTGAGGAATCAGAAAGCTGCTCCTTAAGGAAACATTGCCTAATTTTTAGCAGATGGTCTTGTGAGTATGAAATTCGTAGTGAATTGCAGATAATAATAAAGAATAAAGAAAATATTAGAGAGCATTTCACCGAGGCAGCTGTCATCTGCGCCATCTTGGATAGTTCTCACTATCAGGAAATTCCTCCTTATTTCTAATTTGGATCTCTTGAGATGTTCCATTCATTGCTTCTTTTTCAGGTGCTATGAAAAATAATTTGACTTCCTCTTTCCTGTGTCAGCTCTTTAAGTATTGGAAGACTGGTGTCATGTCTCCCCTCAATCATATTTTTGTTAAGTTAAATATACCTACTTCCTTATATGTTTTCATAGGATTTAGCTTGCAGACTTCTTATTATCTTTGGTGCTCTTCTCTGCACTTTTTAAAATGTTTCAGTGTCTTTTTTATATAGTGACCAGAACTGGATGCAGTATTCCAGATGCAGCCTCGTCAATGCAGTAGAGCAGTCCCCTTGATTTTAATGCTCTCCATCTGTTGATGCAGCCAAAGACTGTTTATTTTTTTGGCAGCTGCAGCATGATGCATACTTAGGCATTGCCCCACTACAACACCAAGATACCTCTTATCTAGGCATCTGGGTTTTCCTGCCTAATGCAGAAACTTAACTTTTCTCTAGACTGAACTGCATCTTAATAAATAGGGTTCAGTGCTCTAGTCCAGGGCTGTCAAACTCCCAGCCTGTGGGCTGGATGCATCATGTGCTGGCCATGCCCACACCTTGTTTACCAAAGAGGAAAAAAGTCCTGATACATCATGTGACGCCGCTGTGATGATGTGAGTTTGACACCTCTGCTCTAATATGTGAAATTTCTTTTGAAGCTTGAGTCTTATCTTGTGAAGTATTTTCCCCAGTTTTGTGTCATCTGCAAATTTGACGAGTTCCCCTTCAACCTCCTCATCTAGGTTATTTATGAAAATGTTGAAGAATATTGAGCTCAAGAGAGAACTTTGAGAAACCCACTGCATACTTCCCCCCACATAGATATAATTACATTTAAGATTACATGCTGGGTGTAATTGATCAGCCAATTGCAAGTTCATTTCATAATGGTATTATCTTTTCTTACCAAGAAGTAGTTGTAATTTACTTTATTAAATACTTAAAACTAAGTATACTATATCCAGAGCATCTCCTTGGTTCACTAATTTATGCGTTTTATCAAAGAAGGCAATAAGACTTGTTTACATGATCTGTTCTTAACAAACTCATGCTGGCTTCTGGTAACCACTTTGTTCCTTCTAAATGTTCATAAACCTGGAGCTTGATTATCTTTTCAGGATTTTCTAAGGTATTAATCTGGCATCAAGGAGATTGGTCTAAAGTCTCCTGGATCCATCTTTTCCCCCCTATTAAGAATTGGAACTCTTTTTCTGTCCTCTGGCAGTATCTCCATGTTCCAGGAGCCCTCAAAAGATTTCATTCCATTGTTTGTGAAATTACATATGACAGTTTCTTCAGTACTCTGGGGTGTAAACCAGACCAGGAGATTGAATTCATTCAGAGCAGCTAAGTATCCTCTAACCATTCCCAGGTTTTCCTATTTTTTTCCTTTTGCATAAGCACAGATGCAGAAAAAGAATTAAATGGTTCTGCTTTCTCCCTGCTGTCTGTCATCTTGCCATCTTTTCTTATTAGTAGACCAATAATTTCCTTGACATTTGCAATTGCTTCTTACATATTGAAAGATTTTATGCTGTTTTCTTGCCATTTGTTGCATATTTTAAATCTTAAGCTTCCTGACTCCATTCCTTGCAGTTTTAGGCTATTTGCTGGTATTCTACTCTAGTTACAAGCTTCTCTTTCCATTTTTTTTATACTTGTCCCTTTTGTCCCTCAGGAACTATGCTAATCTCATCTTGATTTTTCTCTCTAGCATTGTTTTTGATTGGTCATTTTCTATCTCATATTTTTCAGAATTTCTCAAGAATTCTGAACTGTTTTTTCCTCTAGCATTTCCATTCATGGTATCCTTTCAATCTTTTTTCTCTTAATTTTTTGAAGTCTTAAAATTTTTAAAATCTAGAACATCCAACCTTGTTCAGTTACCCTTGACTACATTGTAATGAATCCTAATATGGCTTAGTTGCTCACCATCAAAATTCCTTATAACTTTCACCCCTCCATTATTTCATCTCCATGAATAAATAATTTGTCAGAGTGTCAGGCTTCTAGAAATTTCCTGGCATTTTTGGATTTGGCTTGGTCTAAGTCAGGGATGTCAGACTCAAGGCCTGGGGGTTGGACGCGGTCCATGAAGTACTTAGATCTGGCCCGTGGGGCCACTGTGGAAGCAGTGAAGGACTGGCCCATGGTGCTTCTGCCAGCAAGAACAGAGCTTGGGAGGGCTGTGTGCGGCAGAACATTTGAGCCACCACAGATGCCCTTGACATGAATGATGTTGAGCTGGCCACGCCCACCTGAGCCATGCCCACCCCAGCCCCCAGAGGTCAAACACAACCCTGATGCGGCCCTCAATGAAATTAAATTTGACATCCCTGGTCTAAAATGGTCACAGTGTCCATTGCAATTCCATGTAAGTACATTTCTACCAAGGAACAACTTTTCTTCCTATGAGAGTGCTATGACAGCATGCCCTACCTACCAGTATCAGATACAAACCACCAATCAACTGTTCAGCTGGATGGAAACTAGCCCAAGAAAATGAACCTCAAGGAGTAATTGGAACAGACTATCACATGAGAGCACATGGAGAGACTGGCCACTGCCATCCTAAGTACTTTCTAGAGACGTGCCAGAAAAAGAAATACTAAGCTGCAAAGCAAACTCCTCAAACTCTATTCCAGACCCAAAGAAACACCAAAGCCTGAATGGGTAATTAGCATATCCAGCCATCCACTATCCACTGCAGAATACAAGATTCTTTAGAAAGAACTTAACTATAGCACAATTATGCCAATCAACTGGAATTCTTTGCAGCTCTAGAAGGAACATTTAAAACTATTGGACTTTCCACTGAAGACTAAGTAAATATCAGACAAACCATTATTCCACAGACCAGAAGAAGACAAAAACAGAATCATGCCACAACAGAAGACAAAGCAGCTCTCAGAAACCTAAAAAAGGACCAGACTGTCATCATCATTCCCACAGATAAAAGCTGAACCATGGTTATTATGGACAGATCACAATATTTACAAAACGTAAAAGAACTACTAGAAGACTAAATAATTGGATCAAGAGAACTCTCAGAAATGCCAAATTACCAAAGAGGAATAGTAGCAAATGAGAAGCAGTAGACCCATCCTCTTCTATAGATACCCTAAAATTACACAAGTCTGACATATCATCATCATCATCATCATCATCATCATCATCATCATCATCTCAGTCCAAATGTATCATTACATCATTTTGTATGTAGGGATATCTAAATTCAACATACCTGCATACAACAAGAAGTAACAACGTTTCAGCACAAACACAAAAGGATGCAAACATTCCATCAACTCTCCAGTTGCCAGTGCCTTCAAACAACCAGAGATGTAACTATAGATGAGGATGATCTCATGGTCTCATTTGATGTCACAACACTGTTCCTCTCCATAGATCCAGAATTAGCCAAAGAATCTATGTCTACATTTCTCCACAGCACACCTGACTTAGCCGAGTACACGGAAATTGAAACCCAATTCAGCACAACCAACACAAGACCTAAAAATAATAACACTACCATACATCAAGAACCTCTCATAAACCACCAGCAATCTACTATAACCCATAGAATCAGAGTAGCACACAAGCCAACTGAAGCCCTACAAAACATTCCAAGTAAACCAAAGACAGCAGTCTCAGGAGTAATCTACAACATACAATTTAATAACTGTAACACTTACTGTGTAGGACAAACAGTAAGAAAACCAGCAGAACACATCCATGAATACCAACTAGCAGTCAGAAGGCATGATGAAAACCCTTTAATTTCACGACATATGGACAGACTTCTCTATAGTTTCAGTTTTAAAAATTGTGACCATCCTGGATCAAGCCAAGTTCAAAACCTCAGGGGATTTCTAGAAGCCTGGCATTCTGACAAATTAGCCATAAATGGACAAATAGACAGACACAATATCTATAGACCAGTGATGGCTAACCTTTTCCACGGTGTGTGCCAAAAGTGTGCGTGCATGCACGTGTGCACTCGTGTGCCTGCATCCATGATGCAATGCGCTCACAACCCCCGCATGCCGCATGCCTCTGCGCATGCGTGCATGTCTCCCATGCACACGTCTCTGAGCATGCATGGCATATACCCGACAATCAGCTGCCTGACGGGGGTGTACTCATGTGCAGTGGGGCTCTTCTGGGTGACCTCTACACGTGCCATAGGTTCGCCATCACGGCTATAGACTATGCAAAAGAGACAATCAGCAAGCCAAAAATGTAACAAAAAGACCAAAACATCTCCCCACCATCAATCAACATCCAGATGAGCATAGGTCAGTAGTGGCTAACCTTTTCGGTACTGAGTTCCAAAATGGGAGTGTGTGTGTGTGCGTGTGCCGGAAACCGGAAGAACAGCTTTCTGATGTGCTCTTGTGCGCCTGAACCCAGAAGCACAATGGGTGATGGCTGGTGTGCCCAGAGAGATGGGTTCGCCATCACAGGAATAGGTTAACCCAAATATTAATTTCAGGCCAACATTCAAGTAAACAGTATTACAATCAAGGATATGCCAAACAAGTCAACACTAAACAGTTCAACCAAAGAACCTTCAAGACCACCCCAGGGCAAGCCACTAGAAATATAAACTGAAAGCAAATCCAATTTCTTACTACCACTGATGATGTTATCTAGTTTACAAGAAAACAACCAAGCCCAGAGAGCACCAAGGATCCCTAATTTAACTCTGAGCTACAAATATTCTTCTTTATTGGTAGTAATGTCTTTGTTTCCTTGGGTATTTGTTCATATAGATCTTTCTAGTTCAAGTGTCTAAGTGTCTTTTGTACCAATTGCACAGTGGCAGATAGGACAGCACTCCAGTGGGTTAACGTCACTGCAGAGAGGATCGTTGGTTGCCTTCTCCCCTCTTTGGAAGAGCTTTATAGCTCCTGCTGCCTTAAGAAAGTTCAAAACATTCTTAAAGATCCATCTCATCCTGGACACCCTTTTTTTGAACTATTATCATCAGGCAGACAGTACAGGATAATAAAAACAAGGACAAATAGACTGAAGCTTCTATCCCAGGGCAGTAGCTATATTGAATTCTACTGTATACTGCAATATTAATGCAATATTGGGTTTTCAATTCAATTGTATAAAATGTGAAGGATGTGTGTTTGTGTTTTATTTTTATAGTTATAATGTACACTGAAGATGGCATTTAATTTCATTGTATGAGATGCAATGACAATAAAGTCAACTAACTAAAATCTAGTAACAACTGTTAAATTCAGGTGAACATTTTCTGCTGATGAAAGAAAAAGTAAATTGATATCAGTGCCACTCCCCAATTAAATAGTATATGTACAAGGGTTCACAATTGTATTTGCCTGATTACTGCATGTTGGCACTGTTTAAAATTGACTTAAGAATGGTGATTCTTTTCTGGATTTAAAAAGAGTTGAACTTTCTTTGTTTTAGCTTTGGAAGTGTGCAGAATATATCTGAATACAGAATACATTTTCATTCAGATATATTATTTCGGTTTCTTGAATGATTATGTACCAATAACTTGTTTGCATAATTTCAGTTTTACCATAAGGTATATATTGCAGGCTTGTATGTTAATGTTTTGAAAGCCAGAGATGCACCTGCAAGCAGGTTGTTGGTCTGGGAAAGATTAGCTTGAAACTGGGGCTCAGATTAATTTGTTGAATGGGCTCAAGCCTGCGGGAAAATTGCAAAAGAATCAGGCATGGTTGAATGGAAAAAATCCATGACTGTTTGCTTTCATGGAGGAATGTTTATCCCTCTTTTTTTTTAAATCTACGAGAGCTCAGAATTGCTTTTTTCTCTGCACTGCAATCATTCTGGCAGGGGTAGTAATTTAAATCATCTTTTCAATATTGGAAAACAAGGTTGAGAACAAAATGAGAAAAACCTAAAACCTTTACAGTGAAAAAATAAGTACTTCAAAATATGATAACTTATGGGCTATTGTTTCAAAGTGAATTTTGTTTAAGATTAGTTAATAACAATAATTGTTTTATATTATATAATTGTAAAAGTTTCCTTCAAGTATACTTGATAATCAGAAAAGACCAAAAGAGGCAAACTGCTGTACCCTGTATTACTATGTATGTATATCTTAGCTTTTGCTATTTGGGAAGCAGGAAAAAAATTAAAAATAGAAACCACAAATTTAGTAGTAAACAATAGAAACTATGTTTAGACAGAAATAGTTAAACCCTAAGAAGTAGTAGTCTATTTTGATAAAGTGAACAATACTAAAAACTAAACAAACTGTGGTATCATTCTTTAAATCTGTAGAATTTCTTCATAAAGATCTTGGTGCTATCCTTAAAAATATAAAAAATAGATCCTAAAAAGAAGAACACTAAAATAAGGGGGTTTTATGCCCGAAATTTAATTTTTTTTACTTCAGATAGTGTTTGGATAGTGTTGTGATATGATTTGCTCTCTAGCCATGGATGAATTTTCTGTAATCATGAGTTTTCCTTTCTATGCTTGTTGAAGAAACAATTAAATATTTTTCCAGCATCTAGACTAATTCATCATTCATTCATTTTACAACTTCGGGAACTTCAACTCTCAGAATTCACTAGCCAGCATCTTAAAATTGACATGAGTAAAATTGTTCTATACTTTCTATTACAGACATTTTTGGGTACTTTGAAAAGTTCTTGTATACCAGGAGAGGAAAAATGGCCACATAAAACTTACTGTTCTCTAGCCATTTCTTAACTTCATCTTTATTTTTTCAAATGTTTTACTTTCATTGAAATAGCAGAATTATATGATAATTGCAAAGCAAAGTAATTTTTTGCTACTTTTCAATAATATTTTGGACAAAATTATTATTAGAATATTATTTGGACACAAGGATGCCAAGTGGGGACACCATTTCCCCCACCCAAATAATTTCTACTAATGAACCGTATTTCCTTTTATTTGAAATTATAAAGCAGCAATACACAATCATCACAAAGAAATAGGAACACACACACAGGCACAGAAACACACACACCGAGAAACATATAGCTGCACAGATACACACATACACATACATTTTTAACTTCTGTTAGGTGTCCAGAGCCAATAAGGTGAGATGGGCAGCCATATAAATAAGAGTTATAATTCAGGGGTAGAACGAAGGAAATGTCAAAACTCTATTTTTATATTTTTATTCCTTCTACTTCCAGATAGATGAAATGAGACAAAAAAAAGACAAAAAATATTCTCACCTTTTAATATTTTGTTTGGTGATTTAAGATAACTGGGGGTATGTAGACTCTTACTCTTTGAACCGCATAGTGTTGACATCTTTGAACTGCATAGTGCTGACATCTAAGTTAGCTACAAATTAAGATAAAGGATAAAAAATACTAAGTACTATATAGATAGTCTAATGTGCTAAGATTTTCCTTAATTTGCAAAACAATTTTAATACTGATTTTTTGTATTGAAGGTGTTTTAAAGTTACTTTAAAATAAATACAGATGTTTAAATATTCAGCATTCATTCCAATGTAATCTTACTGGCAAAAAATCCAAAAAATCCAAAATTATTTTTTATTATTTTACTTTTTTACTTTTTATAGTAGTGGTGAGAGGCCCGATGACGACGACGCTGGGATTGATGGCCTGGTGGGTCCTTCCCCCCTCTGTTGCCTGTTGGTGGGGGCAGCGTTTCTACAGGGGCTCTGGACTTCTGGCCCATCCTCGATGTGCTGCCCCCTCGTCTCCCCCAGAAGTGAGAGTGCTGGGAGGGAAAGTCTATCGGAGAGGGTTGAAGGCCTGTGGGTCTGGAGAGCCCAGAATGGAGGCTCGTGCATGTCACGGCCTGGGCGGGTGAGTCGGTGCTGCTCTGGATGGGGTTGTGGGTTGAACTTCCAGCAGAGACCCCGCCGGGAGAGATGGCGCCATGGCTCTGGACCCATGGCCGTGGCCGATTTATGAATGCTGGATTGTTTCTGGACTCTTTTTCTGGATCTGGTCATCCTGTGTTCTTCATAGGCTCCATCTCTGGCCACCATTCCCTTGTCTTTCTATGTCATCTTTTCGTCTTTTAATGTCATCAACTTGGACTTCTCTCCTTACTATGCAGGGTGCCTGGCTTACTTATACCACTATCCAGACTTTTATCCAACTTCCTCTTTCTGGGGCCTGGCTATTCTCCATTGCAGTGAGAGGGCAATGGATGGACTCGACCCCCTTGCAGTGAGAGAGCAAGGGGTTGTTCTGGACTCTTTCCACAAGTCACTGTGGTGGGAGAGCAGTGACTGGACCATTTTGACTCTGGCCATTGGCAGCTGTGAGGGAGCTGCTGATCGTGGATTGTCCCTGACCATCATTGCCTGGCCCCCTGTACTGCTTTTATTCCATCTTTGCAGTTGTTTCCATCCAGCTTATAGCCTATTATACTGATATGCCCTGGAATGTATTTATTATGCCTGCCTACTCTCTGCTGGAATTACGAGCCCTCCAGATGGTTCCCCTGTCTGTGAAGTGGCCCCTTGGGCTGTCAAGAGCTTACCTTAATGACGGATCCTGGGATCCTGAGAGGTGGCATGCTGCGACCAAGGGTTTAAATTTTAAATTTGGTACGAAGGGGAAACTTTTAAATTTTTAATTGGCCGTCTTAAGGGGTTAGGGAGGAGGGTGGATGGGTCTTTTCGCAGCCCGACACATGGCGGGAGGGATGGGGGTTGGGGGCCGGTGGGGCCCTGGGGTGAGGAGGGACCGCGATCCCAGGGTGGTTGGGATTGGTAGGAGCCGTCGAGGCATAGGGCCATATCATGTGTTGGGAGATCACACCCGCCATCTTTGTGCAGTGGAACGCTCCGACCCTATGGCCTCCTCCCTAGGGGGCACGGGAACTGGGACCCCTGGGCTTAGGCTGGTGTATTTTAATGCCAGGTCCGTGGCTAATAAAGCTTCCCTCCTCTGTGAGATCATAGAGGAGGAGGCTGCGGACATGGCTTGCATCACTGAGACCTGGTTGGGCCCGGAGGGTGGTGTCCCTCTGGTTGAATTGTGCCCTCCAGGTTTTCGGGTTTTGCACTGGCCATGGGCCCAGGGAAGGGGTGGTGGGGTGGCTGCGGTTATTCGGGAGACCTTGTTTCCAAGGGAGGTCTCCGTTCCAGAGATAGGCGGGAGTGAGACCCTCTTCCTGAGGTGGGGGCCTAATGGTCGGGTGGGCTTGCTGCTTGCATACCTCTCCCCAGCTGTGTGGCAGCGCCCTGCCTGGGCTTCGATGTCCTCTCGGGTTGGCGGTGGAATTCCCGGACCTCATAGTCCTTGGGGACTTCAATCTTCCTTCCCTGGGTGAGGTGTCGGGTTTGGCCCAGGAATTCATGGCTTCTATGGAAGCCATGGGCCTGACAATTGATTCAAGGCCGACTCATGAGGGGGGAAACACCCTCGACCTAATTTTTGTCTCTGAATGGTGGCACAATGACAGAGGGCCAGCCACTGTTGTGGCACTGCCCGTTCCATGGTCTGATCACTATCTCCTACGGCTGGTCTTCCAACAGGCCACCCCCCGTTGCTGGGATGAGGAGCCACTTAGATGGTTCCACCCCAGATGCCTGATGGACCCTGAGAGGTTCCAGACGCAACTGGGTTTTTTCCCCTCTTCCCTTGACCACGGCTCTGTCGAGGATCTGGCGTCTGCTTGGCAACAGGCTGCGTCGGGTGCCCTCGACAGGGTTGTCCCCATCGTCCTGCCGTGGATCCCGGATGGCTCCCTGGTATATGGAGGAGCTCCGGGAGATGAAACGCCGTTGGAGGGGCTTAGAGAGCAGGTGGAGGTCCACCTGCTCCCAGTCGACGAGCCCAGCTAAGAGCCCATATCAGGACTTACCTGGGAGCTATGAGGGCGAGGAGGTCTTATCTCTCGCCCTCATAGTCTGCAGATAATCGCCCAGCCGCCTGTTTAGGGCTACCCGCTCTCTCCTTATGGAGGGAGGCGGACCCTGCTGGGAAGGGCTGAGGAGTTTGGTCAATATCTGTCGGATAAGATGCTTCGGATTGGGCGGGTTGTCCTCTGATTTGCAGTGGTCTGAGGAGCGGGATACAGGCAGTCTGGCCAGTGTGATCTGGGATGAGTTTGATCCTGTTTCGAGGATGAAGTGGACAGGACTATCGCGGCTGAGTTCCACCACATGTTTATTGGACCCGTGTCCTCCTGGCTGGCTTATGCCGCCAGGGAGGCCACTGCTGGTTGGCTCGGGCAGTTGTCAACGCTTCATTAAGAGAGGGTGTTTTTCCCTCGCCTTGAAGGAGGCGGTGGTGAGACCCCTCTTGAAGAAGCCTGCCCTGGACCCGACCGTGTTAGACAACTTTCGTCCAGTCTCCAACCTTCGCTTTTGGCGAAGGTTGTTGAGTGTGGTGGCTCGGCAGTTTCCACTCTTCCTGGATGAAGCGGACTACCTGGATCCGTATCAATCGGGCTTCCGACCTGGTTTCAGCATGGAGGCGGCATTGGTGGCTGATGGATGATCTCTGGAGGGCTCGGGACAGAGGTCTTTCCTCTGTCCTGGTCCTATTAGACCTCTCAGCGGCTTTTGATACCATCGACCATGGTATCCTTCTGCGGCAGCCTCAGGGGTTGGGAATGGGGGCACTGTGCTTTGGTGGTTCACCTCCTACCTCGGGGTGTCTGACAGTCGGTATTGGGGGCAGAGGTCGGCCCGAGGTGCTCTCTTGTGGGGTCCCTCAGGGGTGGGTTCTTTCCCCTCTGCTATTTAACATCTATATGAAGCAGCTGGGTGAGATCATCCGTGGTTTCGGGTGAGCTTCCATCAGCGCAGATGACACCCAGCTGTACATCTCCACCCTGAACCAGATCGGTGATGCCCTCTCCTGATGACCCAGTGTTTGGATGCAGTGGATTTGGATGGCGGGAACATGCTTGACTCAACCCGGCCAAGACTGAGTGGCTGTGCATACCGGCATCTTGGCCCAGTCTTTAACCATAGGGGAGTGGTGTTGCCCCTGGACAGGGCGGAATCTGGGGTCCTCCTGGATGTTGGCTCCTCCTGGTTGGAGGAGCAGGTGGGGGCCGTTGCCAGGGGCCTTTGCCCAGCTCCGCCTAGTTTGTCAACTCGCCCATTTCTGGACCGAGATGCCCTGCGCACAGTCACTCATGCCCTTGTTACCTCTGACTTCGACTACTGCAGCGCTCTCTATCTAGGACTGCCCTTGCATACCATCCGGTGCAGCTGGTGCAGAATGCGGCAGCGGGTGGTGATGGGAGTTTCCGGTTCTCCCATGTTACCCCCTCCTGCGCTGTCTGCATTGGTTATTGCTCTCGGGTGAGATTCAAGGTTCTAGTTTTAACATACAAATTCCTTCATGACATGGGTCCTCAATATTTAAGGGAGCGACACCTGCCGATAGCGATTGCCGGCCACCCTGTGCGACCTCACTCCTTGGGGTCCCGTCGGCGGGCCAATGCCGGCTGGCGGTCCCCCGACGATGAGCCTATTCTGTCGCGGCCCCGGACCTCTGGAATCAACTTCCCTGGGGCTCCGCCCCTGACCTCCGCACCTTCCGCCATGATTTAAAGACCTGGTTGTTTGACCAATCCGGGCTGTGACCCCGTGGGAGGGTGGTTTTATATTTCTAAGTTTATAAATTCATTTTTGGGCTTCTAATCTGTTTAATTTCTTTTTAATTATTTATTGTTACTGTTTTAGTTGTGAGCCCGAGTCTTGGAGATGGGGCTGCATACAAGTCTCAAAAATAAATAAATAAATAAATAAATAAATAAATAAATAAATAAAATAACTAATTTAAGTTTCCAGCTACAGTGTATTAAATGTTTCAACAGTGGAAAATTATCCCTATAACATTACCTGTGAATAACCTCTAAAATGAAAGGCAGACAATAGTCTATTCATTGAATGACAAAATTATATCCTACTAATCCTCATATAAACTATAATCATGATTATCTGGAAATCTTTATAAGTGGCTTATCATTAATCTCCTTAAAAGAAAGTTAAGGCAGGTATGAAAATTTCAAATTCTACACTATGTAATGTTGCCTAAAACACAAGAAAAGATATTGTAATCTGTATTGAAGCAGAGCGAACCTTAGTTCCCATTAATGTGGGTATATAGTTTGGCGGTTCAAATTCCTAGCGCTGTGTAACGGAGTGAGCTCCCATTACTTGTCCCAGCTTCTGCCAACCTAGCAGTTCCAAAGCATGTAAAAATGCAAGTAGAAAAATAGGGATCACTTTGGTGGGAAGGTAACAGTGTTCCGTGCACCTTCGGCATTTAGTCATGCCGGCCACATGACCACGGAGATGTTTTCGGATAGCGCTGGCTATTTGGCTTTGTAACAGATTAACTCCACCCCCTAGAGCAGGTAACGACTAGCATGTATGTGCAAGGGGAACCTTTACCTTTATCTATTTTTTCAGTGCCCAGCAGAGTAGCTTGTATCCAATGTGTATTATGCCACTTTTGCTATGCAATATTATTTTAAACTTCAAGTGAGAGGTTGCATTTCTATTCAGTGTGAAAAAAATCTAATTCATCTCAAATGAAGATCTTTTACATAATTCTGTGTATCTTTTGCCATATTCAGTTTTTCACTTGGAGTCACTATTTGTTTACATCTTCAAAACAGCTATTGTTATGTGGCAGATTTGTAAAAAAAATCAGCTGTAAAGATATTTATCTCATGTGGAAATACTGAAAGTATTAAAAACTCAAATCAGTTAGTTCTTTTTTTTTCCACCAAGAGTTTTTTTATTTTATATTTATGATAAATCCATCCTTCATTTAAACAGTGTGTCAACTGGGTACATATATCTTGTGCTAACAGATATAGTTAATACTTTTCTTACCACTATAACAATAATCGCATTTCATTTATTTATTTATTTATTTGACTTGTATGCCGCCCCCTCTCCAAAAGGACTCGGGGCAGCTCACAACTAAAACCACACAATAAATTATTTAACTAAAACCATATTAAACAAGCAAGTCAAATTCCTTTAAAACCCCACAATTTAAAACAGGGTCAGCCCCCCCCCCCAAGGAGGTCAGCACAGCCCGGACTGTCCAAATAGCCAGGTCTTTAAGTCATGGTGGAAGGTGCGAAGATCGGGGGCCAAACGGAGCCCCAGGGGAAGCTGGTTCCACAAAGTGGGAGCTGCTACAGAATAGGCCTTCCCGGGTCACCAAGCGACACTGGGTGCAGACGGTACCCCAAGGAGCCCCCTGTCTGTCTTCGTACAGGGCGGTTGGTATTCGATGCCGGCAGGAGTCGTTCTTATAAATACCCTGGACCCATGCCTTGTAGGACTTTGAATGTTAATACGAGAACCTTGAATCTCACTCAGAGGACAACTGGCAGCCAATGCAGGTTGCGCAGGAGGGGTGTAATATGGGAGTACCAGGAAGCTCCCATCACAACCCACGTGGCTGCATTTTGTACCAGCTGGAGCCTCTGGGTGGTATGCAAGGGCAGTCCTAAATAGAGAGTATTACAGTAGTCGAGTCGAGAGATGACAAGTGCCTGAGTGATCGTGCGCAGGGCATCTCGGTCCAGATATGGGTGCAACTGGCGAACCAGCTGGACCTGGGTAAAGGCCCCCCTGGCCACGGCTCCCACCTGCTCCTCTAACTTGAGCCCTGAGTCCAGTAGGACCCCCAGGTTCCGTGCCCTGTCCATGGGGGGCAACACCTCTCCCTCCATGACCAAAGATGGAACTTCATGACTGGTCCGAGATGTCGGTATGCACAACCACTCTGTCTTGGCCGGATTGAGCCGAAGCATGTTCCTGTCCATCCAGATCCATACCGCATCCAGACGACGGGACATCACAGAGAGGGCATCACTGATGTGGCCTGGGGTGGAGATGTATAACTGCGTATCATCAGCATACTGATGATACTTCACCCCAAAGCCACAGCTGATTTCACCCAGCGGCTTCATATATATGTTGAACAAGAGGCGAGAGGACCCGACCCTGAGGTACCCACAAGTGAGAGACCTCGAGTCGACCTCTGCCCCCCTGCCAACACTGATTGCGAATGTCCTGAGAGGTAGGAGGAGAACCACCGTAAAACAGTGCCTCCCACTCCCAGTAGGATACCATGGTCGATGGTATCAAAGCTGCTGAGAGATCTAACAGGACCAGGACAGAGAAAAACTCCAAAGATCATCAATCAGTGCGATGAATGCCATCTCCGTGCTATACCCAGGCCGGAAGCCTGATTGATACGGATCCAGGTAGTCCGCTTCCTCCAGAAAAAGCGAAACTGCTGTGCCACCACACTCTCAACAACCTTCGCTAAAAAGTGAAGGTTGGAGACCGGACGGAAGTTGTTCAACACGGCTGGGTCCAGGGCAGGCTTCTTCAGGAGGGGCCTCACCACCGCCTCTTTCAAGGTGGCAGGGAACAGTCCCTCCCTTAATGAAGCATTGACCACTGCCCGAGCCAGCCAAGCGTGACTCCCTGGAGGCATAAACCAGCCAGGAAGGGCACGGGTCCAATAAACATGTGGTGGAACTCAGCCGTCTCATAATCCTGTCCACTTCATCCTCAGAAACAGGATCAAACTCAGTCCAGATCACATTAGCCAGACCACTCACATCTTCATCCTCAGACCACTGTAAGTTCGAGCACAACCCTTCCCGGATCCGAGCGATCTTATCTAGCAGATACTGACCAAATTCCTCAGCTCTGCCCCGCAGAGGGTCCACCGCCTCCCTTGGCTGTAAGAGGGAGCAAGTGACCCTAAACAGGGCGGCCAGGTGGTTATCTGCGGATGCTATGAGGGCGGTGAAATAAACCCTTCTCGCCGCCCTCATAGCTACCAGGTAAGTCCTAATATGGGCTCTTAACTGGGCTCAGTCGGACCTGGAGCGGGTCGACTTCCACCTGCTCTCTAAGCCCCTTCTATGACGCTTCATCTCCCGAGCTCCTCGCATACCAGGGAGCTAACCGGGATCTGCGTAAGGGACACATGGGGACAACCCTGTTGAGGGCCCCCGCGGCAGCCTGTTGCCAGGTAGCTGCTAGGACCTCAGCAGGGCTGTGGGTAAGGGATGTAGGAAAAGACCCCAGTTCCGCCTGGAACCTTTCAGGGTCCATCAGGCATCTGGGGCGGAACCATCTATGTGGCTCCTCATCCCAGCAGTGTGGGGCAGCTTGGTGGAAAATCAGCCGTAGGAGATAGTGATCTGACCATGGAACGGGATGGACGGTGGTATCATCATCCCCCAGACCACTCCGCCACTGCTCCGAGACAAAAACCAGGTTGAGCGTGTTGCCCCCCTCGTGGGTCAGGCCATCAATTATCTGGGTCAGACCCATGGCCGCCATGGAGGCCACGAATTCCTGGGCCAGACCTGATGCCGCCCCCAGGGAGGGCAGGTTGAAGTAACCCAGAACCATAAGCTCTGGGAACTCCACCACCACCCCTGAAATGGTGTCAAGAAGCCCAGGCAGGGCAGCTGACACACAGCTGGGGGAAAGGTATGTGAGCAGTAAACCCATCCGACCTGCAGACCCACATCTCAAAAGGAGGGCCTCACATCCGCCTATCTCCGGAGCAGGGACTTCCCTTGGAATCAAGGTTTCCCGAATAACAACAGCCACCCCTCCACCCCTTCCCTGGGGTCGAGACCGGTGCAACACCCGAAAACCTGGTGGGCATATATCAACCACATATATGCCCTGGTGGGCATATATCAATCCACCCTCTGGTCCCAACCAGGTCTCGGTGATACAGGCCAGGTCCGTGGTCTCCTCCTCAATCAACTCACGGAGGAGGGGTGCCATGTTAACCACGGACCTGGCATTAAGGTACACCAGTCGGAGCCCAGGGGTCCTAGATCCCCAAACCCTTGTCTCTTACATAAACCATTGTCTCTTACATCTAATCTTCACTATTTCTGTAACAATCTTCACTTATTTCTCTATGTATTGATCTACTCAGTTTTAGCTTGTTTTATTTTTCAACCATTGATAAAATATATCCCATACCATATAATATTCAGTTTCCTCTTTTTCTTTAAGTGCCAGTGTTAATCTATTCATCTCTGCACATTCAAATATTTTCTCAATTACTTTTCCCTCTGCTGGAATGTTATAGTTTTTCCAATTCTGAGCAAATACAATCCTAGCTGCAGTTAATACATGAATAATTAAGTATATTTTTTCTTTGCTATAGCATTCAGGTACCATCCCTAATAAAAATATTTCAGTTTCAAATCTATATGTTGCTTTATCATTTTTTCCAACCATTTGTGTACTTTTGTCCAATATCTTTTAGCTTCTACGCATGACTACCACATATGATAATATGATCCTGGTGTCTGATGGCACTTCCAGCATTTGGCTGATTTGTCTTTAAACATCTTTGCCAATTTTGCTGGTGCGAAGTGTCATCTATAAAACATCTTATACAAGTTTTTTTGTATGCTGTTGATATTGTTGATTTATCATTTCTTTCCCATAGGTGCTGCCATTTATCTAATTCTATGGTATACCTAAAAATTTTCGCCCATGCTATCGTCATTTCCTTACTTGCTCTTCTAATTTGACACCTAGTAAATAACAATCAGTTAGTTCTGAACAAGTAATTTTAGAATTTTTTTTAAAGAAATTGCACTTAGCAAATAAAATAAAATGCTTTAAATCTTTGCAGGGTGACAGCTTCTTATGTGTTCTGAATGTGAAAGCAACACTTTTAAAATTAGCTCCAAAACATTTAACATTTGTATGTTAAACTGATTTATTGATAACAAATATTTATAAATACTGGTTGTAGATCCCCTAATGCCGTGATGGTGAACCTATGGCACATGTGCCTAAAGTGGCACGTGAAACCATGTTGCCTGGCATGCACGGCCTTGCCTATTTATCTTTCAGGTCTCTGGCATGCGTGCGTGCACGATGATCAACTGTCCTTCATGCATGTGCCAGTGCCGAAAACCAGTGTGCGCATGCTCGCTGGCCAGCTGATTGTCAGGTTCATATGTGTGCCAGAATCCAGAAATTCAGCTTTACCGGAGTGTGATACCTTTGCACAAGCAGCAGTGTCAAAAACTGGCCTGTGCTTGCATGCCGACCAGCTGATCGTCGGGTGTGCATGTGTGCTAGAACCCGGAAGTTCGGCTTTTCTGGAGCGTAGCACAACAGGTTTGCCATCACTGCCCTAATGTATTGGAAATCACTTCTAGCACTAACTTGTTTCATTTTGTAACTGCTGTGGGCTGCTGGTGTCCTCCACCCCCAGTAGTGAAATAGCTAACGTGAATATATTGTAAGTATCTAATCCTATATTTGTTCTAAGCTGAATAGAAAAAAATTCTTATAAGACATAAGATTATAAAATCTGCTAGCACATATTGTCAGTTGTTGGGCAAAATTGCACTCTAGGAAAGTATTTACTCCCATGTCAGCTGAACTCCAACCAGTAGTGGGACAAGAGCCTGAATTCCAATTTAACATGCAGGCTCTTTTAGCTGAGGCAGTAAAGCAAGGTGTGTCAGCCGTCTTGAAACAGAACAGGCATTCACCTTCTGAGACGTCAATTTCATCCTCAAAACGTAGCAGGAGATAGAGGTCTTATTACAAGGATGATCTTTTCCTGCATTCAGAATCAGGTTCTTATGCTCCCGCTGGAAGTTGACTCTCCATCCCACCTGGCATGGGACAACTGATAGACAGGAATTATTCTGATGATGAAGGCTTGAACGATTCGGACCAAATCTCTATGCCAGGCCTATTCCAGCCGACCATATTCAAGTTGCTCCTCTTCAATGCCTTGCCCTGTGGCATTCAAAGAATGCCACAGGGCAAGGCATGGTTCCTCAAGCACAGGAGCCTACAGATCCTTCGGAAGACCCCAATGACCCATTGTTTTCTGAGAAAACTGTTACGGCAGATGTCATCCTTGCGCCAAAGATGTTCACCACGGTCATCCAAAGGCAGTGGTTGTTTCTTGGGTCAGGTCCAAACCCTTCCTCCCTGGACAGAAAGATGTTCAACGTGGGAAGCTGATCTTTCCAAGGCCCTGGAAGTGCCCACTGTGAATGCCCCAGTGGTGGCCCTGCAAGCCAACACTGATATTCCTGGGGAGCCTGAGGACTCGCTGAAGGCAGAGGACAAGAGGGCTGAGCAAACATTGAAGAAAACGCACCTGTCAACAGCTTGGGCAGTGAAGGCCTCCACGGCTGCCTCCTTTTTTTAGCAGGGCATCTCTCATCTGGCTTCAAGAGCTGCAAGAGATAATTCCACTGGATGATGTCAGGTTACACCAGCATATAAACAAACTCCTAGCAGCTGTGGAGTTTTCAGTTGATGCAACCCTCAGTGCAGCCAGATTTGCCTCTAAGCAATTGAGGGCAATTGACTGTAGCCTCTTGTCGCCTGCTCTGGGTCAGGCAATGGCAGGCTGATTTGATAAATAAGTGGAGGCTGGCCACAGCTCCATTTAAGGGGGAGAAATTGTTTGGTGAAGCCCTGGACAAGGTGCTGGTGGTCTCCAAAGACAAAGGGAAGATCTTACCCTCCGGATCCAGAAGGGGTGAATTCTGATTGATGTCCTATTTCAGATGTCCCTTCTATAGGAACCCCGAAGCTGGGGGGGGGTGTTCTAGACCCCAGAGGCCTTTCGTCCCCAGGCAAGATCAACCCCAGGACAGGACAGGTAGAAATTGCCCATTTAACAACAAGTGACCCTTTCGAGGGACTGGGGGTCATCCCTTCCGATGCCCCATATAAATCTGACATTAATCCTCCCATTGAGGGATGTCTGGTCTTGTTTGCCAGGCATTGGGAAGAAATAAGCACAGACACCTGGGCCTTGGAGACGGTCCGCTCAGGACTTTCTAGAGTTCCTCTCTATGCCCCCAAGGTTTTTATTCATTGCCCTGTCTCTAAAAACACAGAGAGAAAGGTCCTCATGGAAACAGCCATTCAGCACCTGCTGGAGATCCGGGCTATTCGGCCAGTGCCTGTGGACCAGAAGGCATGGGATTTTATTCTCTTTTGTTTGTAATCCCAAAAGTCTCAGGGGGATGGAGGGCAATTCTAGACCTCAAGCGTCTTAACACTGGGTAAAATACAGGAGGTTTAAGATGCACTCTCTCCAGTCTATTCTGGTGGGAATTAGGGAAGAGGATTTCCTTTCCTCCATAGATCTAACTGGGCCTACCTTCATGTCCCCATTCTGCTGGCTCATAGACAATTCCTCAGGTTCTGCTATAATGGGAGGTATTACAATACAGGGCCTTACCCTTGGGGCTTTCATCAGCCCTCAGGACATTTGTGAAGCTGTTGGCAGCCCTGGCAGCCCATCTTAGGGCTATCCCAGTCAGAGTCCAGTGTTACCTGGATCACATACTGGTCCAGTCATCCTCCCCGTCTCGAGCAACAGAGGATTTGGAAATTACCATTCAGGTGCTCCAGAAGCCAAGAGTCACTTTACTTCTACCAAGTCTGCTCCATCTGGGAGCTGTAATAGATACCATTTCCTGCAAGGTGTCCTTGCCCCGGGAACGCCAGGATAGTATCAGGGAGTTAATTGGGCAAGTAAAATCTAAACATAGAGTATCCTCGCTATGCTTTCCAAACTCCTGGGCAAAATGATATAGTGCCCTGAGCTAGATTGCATGCCAGGGCACTCCAATGGTTTCTTCTCCCCTATCAGAAGACAGGTAGGAGTTGCTCCCATTCACAGGTCAGATTAACTCCGCAGGTCTTTAGATCCTTGCGATGGTGGTCATCTGAGGCACTTTCCCTGGGGCTCTTACTCAAGGACCCTGACAGGTTGGTACTGACCACAGATGCCAGTCTTTTTGCTGGGTGGTCCAGACAGATTTGCGCCTTAATATTAATTGGCTAGAGCTTAGGGTGGTCCATCTGACCCTAAGGCACTTAGAGGACACAGTCTCAGATAAGGACATCCTGGTTTTGACTGACTGTGTCAACCAAGGCGCATATTAACTGCCAAGGGAGAACACATTCATGGCCATTGATGCTGGAGGCAGAACAACTCTGCTTATGTACAGAGAGACACCAAGTATCGCTCAGAGCTGAGCACATTGCAGGTGTGGCCAATGTTGAGGCTGACTGGCTTAGCAGAATCATCATAGACCACAAAGAGTGGTGTTTGCACCCCGCTTTGTTTCAGGAGCTGTCAGAGCACTTTGGAGTGCCGGCTGTGGATCTCTTCACCTCCCAGGAAAACACACAACTCCCGAGATTCTACTCCAGATTTGCGGTTCTGGGGGCAGACGGAACGGATGCCTTTCGCAGCCCTTGGCTCAGGGAGTTTCTTTATGCCTTCCCTCCTCTGCCCCTGATCCCGAGGGTGATTCAGAAACTTGGGGGAAAGAGCAGAACTCATTCTCATAGCCCCTCATTGGCCCAGAAGGCCTTGGTTTGTGGACTTAGTAAACATATCTGTGTCCTGCCCTTGGAGGATACCGGAGGACAGAGTGTCTCTCAGCTAGGGACTAGTATTACATCCGGAACCCCAGTGGCTTCAATTGGCCGTTTTGAGATTGAGCGGGAATCTCTGATCCAGGACCATTATTCTTCCAAGGTGATAAGAACCATCCAAGCCTCTAGGAGACCCTCCACCAATCGCATCTATGATGCAACCTGGAAGGCTTTCAGCGAATGGTGCTCTAGATCTTACAGGGACCCTACTGGGGCTTCGATTGCCCAGGTGCTGGACTTTTTCCAAGAGGGCCTAGACAAGGGACTTTCACCTAACACGTTGCCCAGGCCGATTGCAGTCTTGTCCTCTGTTCTCTCTTTGGGGGGAGTGGAATCTTTATCTAGACATCCTGCTGTCCTCCGATTCCTGAAGAGAGCTACAAACCTGAGGCCTCCAGTGGTTCATCGCTGTCCGACATGGGACCTCTCTAAAGTACTGCTGTCGCTGACTGAGGCCCCATTTTTTAAAATTCATATTTATATATTTATATATTTATATCCCGCCCTTCTCCGGAGACTCAGGGCGGCTTACAGTTTTTGGGATACAACCCAATGCTCAGCAATAGCTTTCATTCCGTTGTATATGCCTGCTTATTACTAAGCGGCATTTTTACAAAGTCAGCTTATTGCCCCCAACAATCTTGGGTCCTCACTTTACCTACCCCGAGAGGATGGAAGGCTGAGTCAACCTTGAGCCTGGTGGGATTCGAGCCTGCAATAATTACAGGCAGCTGGAGCTAAGTGCTAGGCTATTAATAGCCTGCACCACCAAGGCCCTACTGAGCTACTGAGATCCACTTCCCTGCAGTTTTTGTCTTGCAAGGTGGCCTTCCTAGTAGCAATCACTTCTGCCAGAAGGATTTCGGACTTTGCAGCTTCATCTGTCAGGAAGGACCTTTGTGTTTTTCACACCAACTGAGTGGTGTTAAGGCTGGGCCCTTCATTCATGCCAAAGGTGAACTCGTGGTTCCAGAGAGCCCAGGAACTAATCTTGCCTGATTTTTGTCCACATCCTATACATTCTTTAGAAAAAAGATGGCACACTCTGGACGTTTGGGTGGCCCTGCATATTTATGTTAAGTGGACGTCTCCCTTCCAGAGGTCTGAATCCCTCTTTATTTCTTTCCAACCTTCTATGGTCTGCAAGGTTGCTCCAACAACTGTGGGGAGATGGATAAGACTGTATATCCAAAGCCTACTAAGCCCAAGGACTGGCAGTTCCTCCAAGAATAACAGCCCATTCAATGAGAAGTGCAGCCACGGCAGGCCTCTCTGGAGGAGGTTTGCAGGGTGGCAACCTGGGCCTCACCTTCTCCGTTCATCAGACACTATAAGCTGGACTCTTTTGTATCTGCGGAGGCAGCCTTTGGACGGAGAGTTCTTCAAAAGGTCCACCCTGTCTAGGGGATTCGGACCACACTAGGCCCACCCATAGGACAGCCAGCTTTGGTTTGTCCTGGATGCTATCTCCACCACAACAGAAAAGGGTCATTAGTTCTTACCTGATATGACCTTTCTCTTTGGGTGGAGATAGCATCCAGTCCCACCCTGATGTAGGTACAGTCCGAATCTAATGGAACACGTTATTGTTACAGGAGAACACACCAGTCTGTCACTATTCCTTCGCCAATTTCAGGGACGTCCCTAGCAAGAGGGGGAGTGTCCTCAAAGATCTGACAGACTCAGTCCAATCAGCAAGCAGTGACTGATTACCCAATCCTGAATGCTATCTCCACCCAAAGAGAAAGGTTGTATCAGGTAAGAACCAATGACCCTTTTGTAACTGCTATGCGCTGCTGGTGTCCTCCACCCCCGTAGTTAAATAGCTAACATGAATATACTGTAAGTATTTAATCCTATATTTGTTCTAAGCTGAATAGAAAATAAGTTTTATAAGACATAAGATTATAAAACCTGATAGCACATATTGTCAGTTGTTGGGCAAAATTGCAGTCTAGAAAACCTGTATTCTTTACTGGATTATTTTTGTATGGGTATCAGGCTATCGTTACACAGATATGCAAACTGTTAGTCTTCTTGGGAACTAGTTGGTGATGTGAATAACAGAACTATTGAACCATACTAGGTGCCATACTTCAATAATCCTTTTTTAGCTTTACATTTCTAAAACAAACAAAACAAACTTTTTACATGATCATCCTTAAAGATACAATTTGTTGTGGTTTGGTTAGACTGATGTAAATGTCAAAGTTTAAATATTTGGGTTGAGAGTCAAATGGATGATCAGTTTATCTTCAGCTATATAGAAAATAGAAGAAACGAGTTGGCTTTCTGTCCAATCCCTTAGAATTATTCATAGATGGCTTTTGGATGGTGGGAACGTGTGTACAGGGAATATATCAATCTTCCTTTGTACATTTAATTTCTTCTACATCATTTGGAAACAACTCCTTTTGATTTAAATATCTTTTACATATAGTATTTAAGATGGTAACTCCAGAAATTGGATATCCTTATATCTTTATGGAAGAGGGCAGGCTGCCTAGAAAATGGCCTACATCTTTGCTTCTGTTGTCCTGCCTCTTTTAAGCCCCTCTCTCTAATAAGCAAAAGAAATGCTGAGAAAGAGTTCAGTGTAATTTTACCAAGGCATTAACAAACAGAATTAATGCTTCACATGATCTTGATTTTATCCTTCTGTTTAATGCAGCCTAGGACTGCATTGATTTTTGGTTGCTGCAGCAGACTGCTGGCTTATATTTAAAGTGGCTGTCCACTAGGATTCCTAGATCCCTCTTGCAATTATTGCTGTTGAGCCAGGTACTATCTATTCTATAGCTGTGCAATTGTTTTTTCTTCCCTAAGTGAAAATTCAATTAAATAAAATTCAATGATGACTTTTCTGACCATTGAATTTCATTTTGTTACATAGGGCCCAATGCTCAAAACTGTCAAGATCTTTCTAAATCTTGAACCTATCCTCTGGAGTGTTGGCTATTCTTGCCAGCTTGGTGTCATAGATAGATTCCCTGTTTATCCTTCTCTAATTCATTGATAGATATTGAAGAATACTGGCCAAAGACAGAACCTTGGGGTACCTCTTCTCTCCATGTAGATGCAGTTCCACTAAGGACTATTCATTGAATGCGGCTTGTCAGCCAGCTATTAATCCATCTGGTGGTGATGCTGTCTAACTCTCATTTTTCTAACTTATCAAGTAGTCATTGTCTACTTTATCAAATGCCTTATTGAAGCCCAAGGAAATTATGTCCACAGCATTTCACTGGTCCAATAATTTAGTCACTTCGTCAAAGAATGTAATAAAATTTGTATGATTTCTTTTTGACCATTTGTTGTTGATTATTTTTTCCTGGATCTTTCCTGGTGTTGATTTCATGCTAATATGTCTGTTGTTTCCTAAATTTATTTCTCCCCTTTTTGAAGTGGAAACCATTGTGTCTCTTTTCCAGTCTTCTGATAGTTCTGTGATGCTTCAGGATCGTTGAAAGAGATGGTTGAATGGTTCTGAGATCATGATTACTAGTTCCTTCAGTACCCTGGGTTCAATCAATCTAGACCTGATGATTTGAACTCTTGTAGTGTGAATAGTAGCAATGAGTATAGAATAATAGCAGTGAGTACTAGCCTGTGGATCAGTGGAATAATGGTGAGCATTGTGTACTAGCCTGAGAATGCTTGTATGACGTGTTGTTTTGTTGGTTCTATTGTGTTTTGGAGCTCCCTGACCAGTATATTTTAAAGAACCTGTGACAAAGTGATGGCAGTGGTGCAACATCCAAAAGGTGGGGTGTCTATAAAAAGATAAAGTATCCAATATAAGATGGCAGTCACACATGTGAAATGGGCTTAAATTTGGGGAGTTCATTAAACACTCCATGAAAAGAAAACAAGCTTTGGCTTCAAAAGGTGCTGCAAAATGAAGGCGGCAGAATGCAAGGCTCAGTTTTTGCAGGAATTGGCTATAGAAACCAGACTTCTTACCAGAGCCTACACCAAACTAATAGACATGGAGAAGGCAGAAAAAACAGATTTTCTCTTAAAAGAATTACTACTTGGGTAGAGACAAGTATCCACCTAAGGCCTGTGGTTAAACTAAAATAGAAATGGGGATAGGCCCAGATATTTAAGCCAATATCATTATAGAGATGTTAAAGCAAGATGAAAGGCTTGATTAATTAAGAGGAAATAGAGCAGAAGGAAAAGAAAGTGAAGATAAGCTAGAATGAGAAAGAAGTGGTGCAGGCTGTTAAATGCCTAGCACTTAATTCCAGCTGCCTGCAATTAGTGCAGGCTGGAATCCCACCAGGCTCAAGGTTGACTCAGCCTTCCATCCTCTCAGGGTAGGTAAATTGAGTACCCAAGATTGTTGGGGGCGATAAGCTGACTTTGTAAAAATGCAGCTTAGTAATAAGCAGGCATATACAATGGAATGAAGGCTATTGCTGAGCGCATTGGGTTGCGCTTCAAAAATTGTAAGCCGCCCTGAGTCTCCGGAGAAGGGCGGCATATAAATATGAATTAAAAAAAAAAGTGAGAGAGAAGTAGGAAAATAAGAATTAAGTGGGTTGATAGACTTACATAAAGTGGTATAGTCACCAGAAGGGGCACATTCAATTCAAAATTTTCAGAATATGTAGAGTGTGGAGAACCAAGGACATAAATATTCCCAAGAATTTTGAGAATTTATGGTAGTCTTCCATCAAGAGAAGTAGTGGATTGTTCTCCCAAAGATGCTTTTTTCAAGAAGCAACTGAACTTTCTGGTTTTTCTTTTTTTTTTTTAATTAAAAAAAAAAGGTTTTTTTATTTTTCCAAAAACACAAACATAACAAACAAACATACAACACATAAATCCATATCAATTTCAAGTATGTCGGTCGGTCAAAAATCACAGTGCCTTCCCCTCATTATTCATACTCAATATTACAAAAAGGAAAAACTATAATCATTATTATTAATCCTTTATCGTATTATAATCTCTATATTGTTTCAACAGTTCTATCTACCTTTATATTCCCAAAAATATATTACCAAACTTTTTTGTCTAACCATTGATAGAACATATTCCATATCTTATAAAACTGCTTTTCTTCTTGGTTCCTAATTTCAAATGTTAATCTACTCATTTCGGCACAATCCAAAATCTTCTTAATCACTTCCTCCTGCGTAGGTGTCTTGTCATTTCTCCAGTTTTTAGCAAATACAATTCTAGCGGCTGTCAGTACATTAACAATCAAATATTTCAGTTCTTTGTTAAATGTCTCTGGTATAATTCCCAACAGGAATATCTCAGGTTTCAAGTCTATATGTTGTTGTGTCATTTTTTCCAGCCACATGTGGATTTTAGTCCAGTATCTTTTGGCATCAACGCAAGTCCACCACATGTGGTAGTAGGAGCCAGGTATCTGATGACATTTCCAACACTTATCCGATTTATCCTTGAACATTCTTGCAATCCTTCTCGGGGATAGGTGCCACCTGTAAAACATCTTATACAAATTTTCTTTATATGCAGTTGACATTGTCATTTTATAATTCTGATCCCACAGTGTTTGCCATCGCTCTAGATCTATCCCATAATTGAAATTTTTCCCCCAAGCAATCATTGTTTCCTTAACCTGCTCCTCTTCCATTCTAACTTCTAATAGATAACCATAAAGTTTTTTAATCATTTTTTTTTTTTTTTCCATCAAGATTTTATCTAATTCAGTTGGTTTTTTTATAAATCCCTTCAGTCCTAACATCCTCATCATATCTAGATTGTATTTGCAAATATGAAAACCAATTCATTTTTATACCTTGTTCTTGTAGTGTTTGCATCGATTTGAGTTCACCCTTTTCATTTAAAATCTCTCCATATCTAACTGTTTGTTCCTTCTTGTATATTATTGCATATGAAAAAGCTTCAATAGTAGATACCCATAATGGAATTTGTATATAATGTTGTTTTCTAGTTTTTTCCCAATTTAAAAACAAAGCTTCTCGAACATAGTGTCTTCTAAAATATCCTTTTTTTTGTTCCCTTATACCATAAGAAAGCATGCCATCCTAATAATAAATCATGACCCTCTAAAGTTAACAATCTATTATTTCTCAATGTTATCCATTCTTTCACCCACATCAGACTTGCAGCTTGATAATACAATTCCCAGTTTGGTAGTGCGAATCCCCTCTTGACCTTGCATCTTGTAATAGCTTAAATTTGATTCTTGGCTTTTTGCCCTACCATATAAATTTGGATGTGATTTTATTTAGATCTTCAAAGTACCCTTTCCCAAGTCTAATTGGGATTGTCTGAAGTAGATATAAGATTCTAGGTAGGATATTCATCTTAACTGTCGATATTCTGCCAATAAGAGATAATTGCATATTTTCCCATCTTTCAAGATCTGTCGCTATCTGCTGTTTAAGTTTTATATAATTGTCTTCTTTGAAAGTACTGCATCTCTCGCGTTATATATATTCCCAAATATTTAACTTTATTTGCGATCTGAATCTCTAATAAATCTTCTAAATCTTTCTTAGCTTTTTGCTAACATATTCTTTGTTAGGATCTTTGTTTTTGTCTTTATTAATTTTTAAACCTGCCACCATTCCATATTCTTCTATTTGTTCTATCAACTTAGGTGCTGATTTAAAGTGGATCCTCTAGTATGAATACCAAATCATCTGCAAACGCCTGTAGTTTTATATTCTTCTTTTTTAATTTTCATTCCTTTTATTTCTTCATCTTCTCTCTGATAGCTCTATTCAGTACTTCTAGTGTTAAAACAAACAGAGGGGCGCAGAGGGCAACCTTGTCTGGTTCCCTTTTTCTTATCCCTATAGATTCTTGTCAACTCTCCATTTACCAATAATCTTTGCTGTTTGATTTTATATTAGTTGCCTCAATAGCTTGTATAAAGTTTTTCCAAAGCCCATTTTGCATCACCTCCTTGTGAGGTGGGGGCCTAGTGGTCAGGTGGGCCTGCTGCTTACATACCTTCCCCCAGCTGTGTGCAGCGGCCCTACCTGGGCTTCTCGACCTCCTCTCTGGGGTGGCAGTGGAGCTCCCGATCTTATGGTTCTGGGGGACTTTAATCTGCCTTCCTGGGGGTGCATCGGTTTGGCCCAGGAGTTCATGGCTTCTATGGAGGCTATGGGCCTGACCCAGTTGATTCAGGTCCGACTCACAGGGGGGAATACTCTTGACCTAGTTTTTGTCTCTGAGCGGTGGCGGAGTGACAGAGGCAGGCTACTTTGACAGCCTTGCCCGTTCCATGGTCTGATCACACTATCTCCTACGGCTGGTCTTCCACCAGGCCGCCCCCCACTGCTGGGAGGAGGAGCCACTTAGGTGGTTCCGCCCCAGCGCCTGATGGACCCCGGAGAGGTTCCAGGCATAACTGGGGTTCTTTCCCTCTTCCCTTGCTCACGACCTCTGCCGAGGATCGGCAGTGGGCCTGGCACGGGCTGCGTCGGAGGCCCTCGACAGGGTTGTTCCCCATGCGTCCCTTACACGTCGTGGATCCCGGTTTGCTCCCTGGTATACTGAGGAGCTCCGGAGATGAAACGTCGTCGTAGGGGTTTAGAGAGCAGGTGGAGGTCTACCCGTTCTCAATCAATCCGATCGTGCCCAGCTAAGACCTACATTATGACTTACCTGTAGCTTGGGAGAGGCGAGAAGTCTTATCTCTCCACTCTCATAGCGTCCGCAGATAACCGCCCAGCCGCCCTGTTTCGGGTTCCCCGTTCCCTCCTTCGGCTTGAGGGGGGCCGGACCCCTGCGGGCAGGGCTGAGGAGTTTGGTCAACATCTGGCGATAGATCTCGTTCGCATTCGGGACGGGTTGTCCTCTGATTTGCAGTGGTCGGAGGAACGAGTTTGGGGTAGTCTGGCCATGGTTATCTGGGATGAGTTTGATCCTGTCTCCCGGAGGAAGTGGACAGGATTATGGCGGCGACTGAGTTCCACCACATGTTTGTTGACCCGTGTCCCTCCTGGCTGACTTTGCGCCGCTGAGGCCACCTGCGGTTGGGTCTCCGGGCAGTTGTCAAGCGTCTCATTGATGGAGGTGGTCTTTCCCTCCGCCTTGAAGGAGGCGGTGGTGAGGCCCCCTGAAGAAGCCTGCCTTGGACCCGACCTGTTTTAGACAACTTTCGTCCGGTCTCCAACCTTCGCTTTTGGCGAAGTTGTTGAGAGTGTGGTGGCTCAGCAGGTTCCGCTTTTTCCTGGATGAAGCGGACTACCTGGATCCGTACAATCGGCTTCCGCCCGTACAGCACGAGACGGCATTGTGTCGCTGATGGATTCTTTGGAGGGCCCGGGACAGGGTTTTTCCTCTGTCCTGGTCCTATTGGACCTCTCGGCGCTTTCGATAACCATCTGACCATGGATCCTTTTGCGTCGCCGTCCGGGGTTGGGAGTGGGGGCATGTTCTTCAGTGGTTCTCCTCCACCTCTCGAGGCTTCGCAATCGGTGTTAGTGGGAGGGTTGGTCGACCCGAGGCTCTCTCTTGTGGAGTCCCGCAGGGTCGGTCCTTTCCTCCCCGCTCTATTTAATATCTACATGAAACCGCTGGGTGAGATCATCCGTGGCTTTGGGGTGAAATTCCATCAGTAGTACGCTGATGACACTCAGCTGTACTTTTCCACCCCTGGCCAGATCAGCGTGCCCTTTCCCTGATGTCCCGGTTTTGGATGCGGTACGGACCTGGTGATTAGAACATGCTCCGACTCAACCCGCCAAGACTGAGTGGCTTTGCGTGTCGGCGTCTCGGCCCAGCCAGGATTGTTTATCCTTGGCCATAGGGGGGAGGTGTTACCCCCCTGTGGATAGGGCACGAATCTGGGTCCTCCTGGATGTACGGCTCCGGTTGGAGGAGCAGGTGGGGGCCGTCGCCAGGGGGGCCTTTGCCCAGCTCCGTCTTGTCTACAACTTCGCCCTTTTCTGTATCGAGACGCCCTACGCACGGTTACTCATGCCCTTGTCACCTCGAACTCGACTACTGCAACGCTCTCTATCTAGGACTGCCCTTGCATACCATCCGGAGATTGCAGTTTGGCAGAATGCGCGCCCGCTCGGGTGGTGATGGAGTTACCCTTTCTCCCATGTTGCCCCCCTCCTGCGTGGCCTGCATTGGTTGCCGATTGCGCTCCGGGTGAGATTCACGGTTTTAGTTTTTAACATTCAAAGTCCTACCCGGCATGGGTCCCCAATATCTGAGGAGCGTCTTCTTCAATAGCTAGCTCCGGCCGCCCTGTCGGGCTCATAGGCAGGACTCCTCGGGGTGCCATCGGCGGTCCAACCGGTTGGTACTTCCCCGAGCGACGATCCTTCTCTGTTGCGGCCCCCGACCTCTGGAATCAACTGCCTCTGGAGCTCCGTCTGGCCCTGATCTCCGTAAACCTTCCGCCGCGAATTAAAAACTTGGTTGTTTGACCAAACCCGGGCTGTGACCCTCCTTTGGGAGGGGGATGGGTTTTTTATATATTTTATTGTATTGTTATTTCTATTTGGGCTTGTCATTTTATGTCTTTTAAATATTTATTGTTCTGTGTTTTTAGCTGTGACCCGCCCGAGTCTTCGAGATGGGCGGCATACAAGCAAATATAAATAAATAAATAATAAATAAATAATTTGCAATATCATAACCGCCAGTTCACATTGTCAAATGCTTTTGGAGCATCTAAAAAATCAGTGCCATCTGTTTTCAGGATGTGTTTCATAATACTCCAGAGTATCTAAAATTATTCTCACATTTTGCTTGATTTGTCGTTTTGGCAAAAATCCATTTTGATCCGTGTGGATAAATTCATTTAAATATCTTTTCATTCTTTCTGCCAAGATTGAAGCAAAAATTTTATAATCTGAATTCAACAATGAGATAGGTCTATAATTTTTAACTTGTTGTAGATCCATTTCTTCTTTAGGTATAAGGGTAATATAAGCTTCCAACCATGTCTCAGGTATTCTCTTTTTAGTAAGACTTCATTCATCACTTCTAGAGGGGAGCGCTTACACTCCTGGAAGGTCTTGTAAAATTCCGCCGATAGACCATCTGGACCTGGTGCTTTTCCTGTATTTTGTTTCTTCAAGGCTTTCTGTTAATTCCATCATGGTTATGTGTCCCTTCAAACATTGTCTCATGTCTTCAGGTATCTGTGGTAGTCTTGTCTTTTGTATATACTGTTCAATTCTTTCTTCTAAAATATCTTCTTGAGAGTACAGTTTTTCATAGTAGTCTCGATGATTTTTACTTTTCATCGTTCCCATGCTGTATATTCCTTTTCCATCTATTAATTGACTAATTTTCTTTATTTCTCTTTCCTTTCTAATTTTATACGCTAACCACCTTCCTGGCTTATTACCATTTTCAAAGTAATTTTGTTTAGCGCCTTTAATCTTTTGAGCGATTTCTTCTTCCTTTCCATTAAAGCCATTTTATGTTTAATCACACCCATTTTCCTTTTAATATCTTTCCCTTGCGGTGATTGTTGTAGTTTTTTCCAATTTCATGAAATCATCTTCCAATATTTTGAGTGTCTTCTTCCGTTTAATATTTCTTTTCCTTATATAGTCAATTATCAAACCTCTTGTATAAGCCTTCATCGCATCCCAGCGAGTTTGTAGTGATGTATCTTCTATTTTCCTTGAAAAAAAAAATGTTCTGTCTCAGTTCTCTTTTTAAATTCTTCTTCTTTCAAGATCATATTATTTAATGTCCATCTAGATCTTCTCCTCTGTCCTTTCCAGGCAACTATCAATGGATTGTGATCCGCCCAGGTCCCACTTTCAATTTGAATTTTCTGTATATCCGAGAGCATGTCTGCAGATGCCCATACCATATCTATTCTTGACCATGATTCATGTCTATTTGAATAAAAGTAAATTCTTTATTTCCAATATTTCTCTCTCTCCATATGTCTTTAATATTCATTTCTTCTATCAATTGAAAGAAGGACTTGGGTAGCTTTTTTCTCTAGTTTTCTTTTGGTTCTTTCAGATTTGTAATCAAGCTGGTCATTAATTATCCCATTAAAATCTCCCATCAGAAAAATATTTGCATAGTCTAATTCAATCACTTTTTGGTATAATTTCTTATAGAATTCTTCTTGATTCTCACTTGGTGCATATATTGCTATCAAGAGCATTTTAGTGTTGTTGTCTATTCTCTCCACCATTAAAATCCTCCCATCTTCATCTGTATAAATCAATTCTGCAGTAATTGTATCTTTAACGTACAAGACCACTCCTCTCTTTTTACATTGCGCCAGTGATGTAAATAGCTTTCCTAACTTTCTTTGCCTTAATACATATTCATTTTGCTTTTTAATATGGACCTCTTGCAGACAAATTATATCAAATTTTAATTTCTCTAATTTATAAAATATTTTCCTTCTTTTGGCAATTGAATTGAGTCCATTTATATTCATTGAAATCAATTTTTTCCCTTCCATTTTAAGTCTTATATATAGGTTGTTTTGCTCTAGTCGTTCTAACTTTTTTTTGTTCTCTAGGTAGACTGCCTACTGCTCCAAGTTGTTCTTCTTCTTCACTTATCATTGCACCTTCCTTTGGAAGTTCCACAATCAATTCTTCATGTCCTCCGTTTCCCTCTTTTCCTCTAAAATAGCCCTCATAGAATGATTCTGCCTTCTCCACTGTGTCGATTCTATGTCTTTGTTCCCGCCAGACAAACAAGAGGCCTTCTGGTATTAGCCATCTATAATTTATTCCTCTCTTCAATAATTCTCTGGATAAAAACGCATATTCTCCTCTCCTCTCTCTTATTCTTCTTGGTATCTGTTTAAGTACCGTGACATCTTTATTGTTGGGCTTCAGCGTCTTATCTCTGACTGTTTGCAATATTTGTGATTTAATACTCTTCTTAGTAAATCTAATATGAATTTCTCTTGGGAGTTTATTCCTCGTTGCATATCTTGTAAAGACACGAAATGTTTCATCTATTCTATACCTCATCTTCTCTTCCGTTATTTCTAGCAGTTCTGCCAAAATCTGTGTCATTTTCTCCAGTAAATTTTCACCCTACTCTTCCTCGACATTTTGGAATCTCAAATAGAATTCCGATCTATCAATTTCACTTCGCAGAGATTCATTATGGTCACTCTCAACTTCCCTTAATCTGGCATTAAAACTCTTCATTTCCTTGTCTCTCTGTTCTTGCTGCTCTTCAATTTTCTTCATCCTCTCACCGTATTTCTCCATTGTTTGCTGTAAAGCCTTTTATTTTCATCTGTCTTGTCTAACTTTTTATCTGTCTTGTCTAGCTTCTGTTCAATTATCTCTGTTCTTTTTCCAATCTCACCTACTGCTTGTAAGATCTTCTGTATTGCCTCTTCAGTTGTGGGAACCGTTACTTGTGGAATTGAAGATCTTCTACTCATTGTTGCAGAGATTGTCAGAACCAATTCCAAAAAGAAGGAAGGAAAAAGAAATGAAGGCCAATAACAAAAAGTAAAAATAAAAATTAGTGTTATAAAAAGGGAGAAGAACAATCCTTTTTAACAAGAAAAAAGGGAAAAGAATAGTAGAAGGAAAAAGGGGGGTTCAATTACATATCAATAATATATCAATAATTTGAAAAAAGGTAAAAATTTAAAAACTTGAATTTAAAAAGGAAAAAAGAGAAAAAGATAGAAAAAAGGGTCCAATAATTAACTGTCTTATTTCCAATGTGCAGAGTAAAAAACCAACTCTCAAAAGAAAAAAGGCCAAAAGTTAAAAAAATAGGAAGGTATCAATAAAAAAAAAGAATAAAAAATAGTAAAGTAGTAGAATTCCCTATAGGAATAACAAAATATATTTTTAGGGGCTCCAATTATGAAAAGTTAAATTCCGAACAATAAAAAGCCTTGGCAGGAAGCAATATCACTCTTTATTCCATTGCCACTATGCAGAGTCCAGAGCTAACTAGTGAAAGCGGAAAGATAGCAGCTCCTTTGTTTTTGCCTCTTGAAGAAATCCAATTCTTTTATTTTAAAAAAACTCTCCAAGGTCACTTTACTCTTCAGTTCCAAACTGAAGGCTCAAAGATATTCCAAAAGCACCTATCCAGCACTTTCTAATCAACGGAGCCTTGGATACAGTCCTTGCAAGTGTGTATGTTTATATAAGATAACGGGTCTCTAGTAGCAATATTGTATCTCACAACCAACTTTCACTTCCTTGCCAAATGGTTTCCAAAATGTATCACTTCCTGTCTTATTCAAAACAAGAAAGACAGTAAAAAATCTCAGTGGCCATTTCTTATATGCAAAAATAAAAAGTAACCAGATCAAAATAACCAAATTACATTAGAGCCCTGGTGCCAAAAAAGGAAAAAAGAGACAAAATTCAAAAAATATAAAAGGTATTCAAGGACTCCCAAGAGGAAAAAGTAAAAAGAAAGTCTTTAAAGCCATAAAAGAAAGAAGAAACAAAACTCTTTACTTTCAAACACAATCTCTTCCGCCGCCTATTCCATATCACTCTCAATTTCACACCATTAGAGATGCTAGGGTGTTCCCAAAGGGTTAAAAACAAGATGATCTCACCGACCGACAAACTTCTTCCAATCTCATTCCTCCGGAGCTGTCACAGCTTCTTCAGCCCGATGGCTGCCTCAGCACGTTTCGGGTAAAGGGGCTGTCCTGGATCAACCAGGGACTTTGCGACATCCCTGGGATCAACAGGAAGCGCCCCCAACTTTCACCAACCCTACGAGTCAGTTTAGATCCCGGGGGACCGTCCTGAAGCGGCAGTATCAGAGGTGATCTCAGGAGTCAAGATCACCTCCGTCTCGCGGTGACTCCAGCTCCGCCCATCTCCCTGAACTTTCTGGTTTTTCTTTGAAGACATTTCGCTTCTTATCCAAGAAGGTTCTTCAGCTCTGACTGGATGGTGGAGGAATGGAAGGATTTATGCTTCTTGCAGATACCTGGTCATTTGTATTCTTTTAGCGGTTTGTTAAAGTCACCTAGAGATTTATCTGTGTCATCAAGGTCACCTGAGTGGTGCAAATTGGTGTGGAAGCCTCCTTGGAACTGTTGAAAGGACTGTGTTGTAGATTGGATATAGATGATGTCCCTTCCCCTTAGTTAAGAGAGTTTTCAGTTTTGACACTGATGGCCTCTTTAACCCCTCTTTGAAACTAGTAATCCTCTTTGTCCAAAATACGGACTTTGTTGTCTTCAAAGGAGTGGCCTGTGGATTTTAAATGCAGATAGACTGCTAAATCTATTCCTGATGTGTTTGTTCTTCTGTGTAGTGCCATGCCTTTATGAAGTGGTTGTTTCGTTTCTCTAATGTACAGATCTGCACATGGCTCACTGCATTGTACTGAATATACCATGTCACTCAGTTTCTGTCTGGGTATTTTATCCTTGGAGTGGACAAGCTTCTACCTTAGTGTATTTTTGGGTTTGTTATGTTGGCTGAAGATCCTCCTGAGCTCTTCCAATATGCCTGCAATGTATGGAATGACAATGTTGTTTTGTTTATTGTTTTTGTCATTGTCTGTTACAGAGGAGCTCCTGTAGGGTCTTTTTTGAGATTCGATGAAGGCCGACTTAAGATAGCCACATGTTCTAAGGGCTTCCTTGATGTGTTTATGTTCTCTCACCCCCCCCCCCATTTTTGCTGGTAGGCAGGCCTTCAACTCAATGATGTAAGGTTCTGATGACTCCCATTTTGTGCTCCAGTGGGTGGTGGGAATCAAAATGTAAATATTGATCTATGTAAATGGGTTTTCTGTAAACTTCAATGTTAAGGCTTCTGTCATCCTTGATATGTACTGCATTGTCCAGGAAAGCTAAACTATTTTCCTTAACATCTTCCCGTGTGAATTTGATGCATTTGTTCACAGAATTGATATGTTTGGTGAATGTTTCCAACTCCTGTGTTTTGACCTTCACCCAATTATCGTCCACATACCTATACCAGTAAATAGATGGAATTCCTGTCTAGGGCTTTGGTTTCTACCTTTTCAATGTAGAGAATGGCTACAATGGGGGATACCGGTGAACCCATGACATAGTCCTGTTTTTGTCTGTAGAAGCCTTCATTGTATTTAAAATAGGTAGTGGTCATCATCTATCTCCAATCTACAACACAGACCTTTCAACAGTTTCAAGAAGGCTCCACACCAATTTGCACCATTCAGATGAGCCTGATGAAACCTCCAGATGACCTTAACAACCCGCTAAAAGAGTGCAAATGATCAGATGTCTTCAAGGAGTATAAATCCTTTTGTTCCCCCACCATCCAGTCAGAGCTGAAGAAGCTTCTTGGATGAGAAGTGAAACATCTTCAAAGAAAAACCAGAAAGTCCAGTTGCCTCTTGAAAAATGCATATTTGGGACAACCATGATCTGGATGACTGAGAATCTCCATGAACATTTAGTGGATTGTTCCCATATGAAAGAGATAATCCTATTGAGATATAATTAAGTGAAAGCAGTAAACTAAAAGATGGCATTGGGAAGACCTGCAGTTGTTAATAGCTGTGGGAAATCTGGACAATAGAGTGTGATACTTATATTTCAACTTCTGCCTAATCTTACAAGCTTAAAATATTGATCCTCAGTTGCTAGGTTTGGAATCTTGGGACAGAGCAAGAAAGATAACTTTTCAAAATATTCTTGAAAAGATCTACAATATTTGTTATATATTATTTACAAAAATATAAATGCTAAGTTATGAATATAAAGAAATAAAAAATTAGTAAAGATTAAGGTTTCCCCTGTTCAGTCATGTCCAGTTTTAGGGGATGCCATTCATTTCTGTTTCTTAGTTGAGAGACCTTGTTGTTGTTAGTTGCGAAGTCATGTCCGACCCATCACAACCCCATGGACGACGTTCCTCCAGGCCTTCCTGTCCTTTACCATCCCCCGGAGTCCATTTAAGCTCACACTGACTGCTTCAGTGACTCCACCCAGCCACCTCATTCTCTGACATCCTATTCTTCTGCTGCACTCAATCATTCCCAGCATTAGGCTCTTCTCCAGTGAGTCCTTCCTTTCATTAGGTGTCCAAAGTATTTGAGTTTCATCTTCAGGATCTGGCCTTCTAAAGAGCAGTAAGGGTTGATCTCCTCTAGGACTGACCAGTTTGATCACCTTGCAGTCCAAGGGACTCGCAGGAATCTTTTCCAGCACCATAGTTCAAAGGCCTCAATTCTTTGGCACTCAGTCTTTCTAATGGTCCAGCTTTCACAGCCATACATTGCAACTGGGAAAACCCTAGCCTTGACTATACGCACTTTTGTTGGCAGGATGATGTCTTTGCTTTTTAATATGCTGTCTAGATTTGCCATAGCTTTGTCCAAAGACACTTTCGTGGTCATTTGGCCAGCATACTGAGATGTATAGAACCCTGTTATTTTCCCACTGCAGTGGTACCTATTTATATACACCCATTTGCATGGTTTTGAACTGTTACGTGGGCAGGAATAGGGGAAAATAATGGAGATAACCCCGCTTTGGGGTGCTTGGGTCTTGAACCTAGTCTATCAGCGTTCTAGCTGATAAGCTCAGCAATTTGAAGTGGATAATAACAATTGATATACATTAAGCTCTCTATGCTGATTTCATCCCTTTTCAGCCTAACTTATTATAGCTCTTGTAAAAGTTCAGGATAAGTGTATAAAGATAATAAGTTAAAGTTGATTTGATGGAATTTATGAGTTAGTCTCTGTGTTTTAAGGGCCAATAAGTTAACATGTCTTTTGAAAGATAAACATAGCTGGCTTTTTTTTCAATGTCCTTTTCCTGCTTTTTGAAGGAAATCTTACAGATGTGTTTGTTAATGCAGATATTTGTGTGAAAAGGACTGAAGTAATGAGAAGTCAACATGGAAGCTCAATCCCATAGCTCTGCCACAAATGAGAAGAAAAAGATTGAGAATCCCATAGTAAAATACCCCACTCGAACAGAGGTCAGTGAGAAAGCTGCGGCCTCCAGCACAACATCTAATGGTAAGTAACAGTAGAGATTTTCTAGCTTCGTTACATGTGAATTGAATTATTTTCACTTGGATTCAGTTCCTGTTTTCAAATAAAACTAAAGTTAATAAGCAAGAATTTTAGGGATTGGACTGATGAGGGGGGAGGAATGGGAAAACCGGTTTACTAGAATGAGACCTATTTTGGCATCAGATTTTAGGTTTTTCTTCCAAAACCAGTTTGAGTGATTAATAGTAATATTTATTATGGAAAATTCCTGTTGTGGAACTTTGGAAAATAATCATAGTAGGGAAGAATATAAAATACTTGATATTTTACTATGGAAATTACTTACCCTGATTAAATAATTGTTTAATATAAAGAGACAACAGAAGCCCTGTCAAAAATTAATAAGGTTTTCATCTTCTTTGAAAAAAAAATCTCATCCATTATAAATATCCTCTCCACCAAATCTACATGTCTTGGATTGCTTTAATTGCGAAGACAAAACAATTATGTTTCAAAGAAAACATGCTTAGTTTTAGAAATGTGAATATGTAATTTACAGAAATTGCTTTGGACCACTTTTACAGCACTATAAGGTAAACCCCAGACAGAATGATTAATAGAAGTGATTATGGGAACTACGGTGTAGAATATCAGAAAGTGCTAGATTCCTAACCTTGATTTCCTTCTTTCTGCTTGAATTTCCTTCATAATCTATCAACTGATGAGTTTGTTTTTTAAAAATATTTTTTCTTTTTCTTCTTAATTGGTCTTCTTGCTTTATAATAACCAGCATAAAATGACATGGGAAAATTAATTCAAATCCAAGTTTTCCCCCCACCCCCCCCAAAGGAAGGGTTTTATATCCATTGTATCAAATGGATTAAATTCATTTAAACTATGTATTGTCTAAATGTATTGGTCCTAATGGTTATAGGAACTTGGAAATATTGTGGAATGTTATTAAAGGTTTTTAGATCCAATATTTTTATTTTTATTTATTTATTTGTTTGTTTGTCAAACATGTACAAGATAACAGGTACAGGTATGAACATAAACATGAACAAAGGAAGTAAATATTGATAAATGGGGACAGTAAGAGGGACAGTAGGAATGCTGGTGGGCTTATGCACGCCCCCTTTAAGGACCTCTTAAGAATGGTTTAATTTTTAATATCTAGCTCTTAGCTCTGCCTTGGGAACCTCTGCTTAGGAAGACCTTACTTCAGTTTTGGAAAAGAAAAATTCCTATCTTTGGTGGCCCTAGGACCGTAATGGTGAACCTATGGCACGCATGCCAGAAGTGGCATGCAGAGCCATTTCTGCAGGCACATGAGAGGTCACGTAGAAGAGCCTCAGTGCGCATGCACATGTGTGCCGCCACCTGACAGCTGATTGTAGAGTATCTGGCATACATATGCGGGGTGCAGGGCTGTGGGGGAAACGCGCACACATGCGCAGAGAATGCGCAGCATGCGGAGGTCTCGCGTGCATGCCTAGAGATGCATGGCACATGGGGGGTCGCATGCACATATGATCTTGCCTTGATAAAACTGCCATCAGTTCTTCTTGCTATGTGACCTGCTCATTTCCATTTCAATTCTTTTACTCTCTTGATGATACCATATACTTCCGTTTGTTCTCTAATCCATGTGCAGGTCTTTCTATCTTGTCTTGTAATACCAAGCAGGTATCTTTCAATGGCTTTTTGCACCACTCTTAACTTTTGTATTGATTGTGACATTAGTGTTCATGTTTCACTGGCATATATTAGAACAGGTAGCACACAATGATTGAAAACTTTTCTTCAGGTGTAATGGGAGGTTATTCTTGAAAATTATGCTAAGCTTGCTGAATGTCTACCAACCACATTCAACACACTGTTCAATTTCCTTTATTGTATCATCTTTCTTGTGTATAAGAATCACTTCAGCCTTTTCCCATGCATCAGGTATTTTTTCTTCTCTGAGGCATCACGAGTATAGTTTTGCTAGGATCTTATGCAAACTGTGACTACCAACTTTCAGTATTTCAACTGTAACACAGTCATTTCCTGACGATTTGCCATTTTTCATTGATTTTATGGCACTTTTGATACTACTTCTGTTAGGATATCTGGCATTTCCTCTTTCATGGGTTTTGTTACTTTTGAGTGATCTTTGTATAGCTCTGAATATACTTTTTCAACTTTTTCTAACATTTCCTGTCTTGTTCTACAAATAGAGCCATCTTCATGTTTTAATCCAAAAACCTTTCTTGTATTTATTTATAAGCTTGCATTTTGCTCTTTTAATCCCTTTGTTTTATTCAATTGCTGTTTTCAAAAGTTCACATTAAAATGACACATTTCTTCTTGGATACATTTTCTTATGGTCTTACAAAGTTCAATGTAGTTTATTAGTAAAACATCCAGTTTATTAGTGAAACGTCCAGTATTCTTCATTGTCTGTTATTTTTTTCAGAAGAATCATAAGTTCATCAGAGATTTTTGACTGTACAAAGTATTTTTCCAGCAGTGGTATAGATGTAACAGATTCAAGGATGTTTTTGATGATTTGTTCATTTTGGTCTGTAATATTTCTTTCAAATCTTGTAATAGAGTAATTTGTATCAGCATTTTTCTTTGACTTAAAGGCAGGCCACATTGTTGTAAAACTCTTCAACTTCATCATCACTATAGCTTATTGTTTGTGCGTAAGTTTGGGTGATTTGAATATAAAATATATATTTTATTATTTATTTATTACACTTATATGTTGCCCATTGCATTGTTGAAAAAACTCTGAGCTGGTTATATAGCACTTAAATATTGAAACTAACAAAAATAAATTATTAGTGAAGGTGTATGTGTATATTATATATTCATTATGCAATATATGTGTTTATTTTTTGAGTTTTTTGCTTGAATTGACATGTTAGTTTCAATTCTGGCCAATGGCCATAACACAGGGCCCTGTGCAAGTGAGGAATAAACACAGATGTCAATTTCCCAAAGAGGTTTAACTTCTTTCTCTTTCCCTGGTAGGGAAATTGAGCTGCTGAATTTGGTTCTATACCTATATATTTACTCAAGAAAATCCAATTTATTTCCATAGATTTCTTACCTCTTACTTTATATAAAGTAAGGAGATTGTTGGAAGAAGATTGTTAAGTTTGGTAATTTCTTGATCCACCTTACTTTTATAGTGGCATAATTGTAAAGCATAGATTAAGGAATTATGGTTTATACTTAAAGTTTGGCCATTTCTGCATTTGTTTACCTAGCAGCTTCTTTTTATTTTCATATTTTCATGATATTTTCTTCATCTCATTCTCATGAGGAAGATTTAAGACAATGTTAGTTAAATAGTAACAGCTTTAATATGTTGGGCAACGTGCTGACATGCTGTAAAGGATTATAGAATGGTATATAAATTTCTGTCCCACATCCTCCATAGGATCTTTCTCATTTCTTTTTCTTGCAAACACTTGCTATTGCTATTCACTTTTACCTCACAACAACAACAACAAAATCTTGCAACTTACTGTTTCTTTATACGAAAGGGAATATCTCGGGGGGGGGGTCAGCACAGAGGCATTCACAGGTCTCAGGATAACTTCATCTTATCACTCCTTATGAGCCTCAGGGCATCTCACACATACACTCATGTTTGTACTGCAATCAGACTTTTTATGTAAACCAATGTAACATACAAAACTTTCATTTAATGCTTTTTCCATGCAAACCAATCATTACTATTATTTCAGGGAACTTTTTCACAAGCCAATGAGCTCCATTTTCTAAATAACTTTTTGTATATTATTATTAGAGGGTCTCTAATAATCCCTGCAGATTTTGAAATGATTACACACAGACACATACACACACACATACCATTAAACAACATTTCCAGACCTGAGAGGATTTATCCCTTTAAATTTCCACCTTTTCTTTCCTTAGGCAACCTGTAGCTCATTCTTGAAGCAGTGGGAAAAGTCAGTAGTTTCAATCATAATTGTGATGGTGCGCCTAGTTTCCCACAGCTTCAAGCCCAAGCTGAGAAGTTTGCTTAATTTACCGGCTGGCCAAACATATCACAATCAATTCAATCCTATTCAATTCTACATGCTATTATTATAGATGCATATCCAAGAATTTTTAACAGAAATAACATCAGATTGATCAAGTCAAATTATCTAAGTCTTCCCATGTAGACAAGCTCTTTTATTTACTCTTTACTCTTTTCTTCTGTTCCTGGGTCTTTCTACCACACATGGCAGCATAAATTAACCATATCTTCTTTAGTCAGCCCCAACTTCTGAACTACCAGTATGGTTGCCCATTTTCTCTTAAAGGGATTGCTCAGACTTTTCGTGGGCTTGAAGTCTGACCAGACTCTCCCTTTTTCCCCTAAGGGATTTGTCAGACCTGTTAGCTTGAATCCTCCCTTTTATTTTCTCCATTGTGGTGGAGATAGCATTCAGGATTGGGTAATCAGTCACTGCTTGCTGATTGGACTGAGTCTGTCAAATCTTTGAGGACACTCCCCCTGTTGCTAGGGTCATCCCAGAAATTGACTCAGTCAGCTAGCTGGACGATGTGTTAATTTCTGCTCCTAAAAGAACCAAATTTAAATCAGTTCAACTGGAAAATTAAAGAAAAAAATCACCAATCCTGAATACTATCTCATCTGAGGACTGGTCTACTCGTTTGACAGCTGTCAAAGACAACGTGGTCGGGGCTTCAGCACAGAAGGTCAGACAGCGGATTGGCTGAGGGCCGATCTACACTATGTAGAGGTATTTTAGCAGGAGGTGTGTAGAAGTATCCATATCATATCCCCGAGTTTTAGCTTGGGAGGGCTCTCAGCAGCTTCAAATGGCCACCACAGATGCCTTTTTACCGCAGCATCATTAATGGGGCAGAACGGGACAGCAGGGAAGGCGGAAATCACTTTGCAGCCTAACAAGCAAGGTTGTAGTAGCGTTTGCTAGCGTAGAGCTAGGGAGCTGCAGTAATAATTTGTGGAAACTCTGGTTTTACAGCATTGGGGTAGGAAATGGCAGAATTGCCACAAAACGCTAGCTGCGCGATCAGGAGAGTGGAGGAGACAGCTCGCAGGCCGTCATGCTCTCTCAGCCCAGCAGCCCCAGACCAGTTGTCTTCATCTAATAGCCCCAAGCCAAGGGACAGGGCTGCAGGGGCTTGAAAGGGCTCCAAGGCAGCTGAACAGGATGAGTGCTGTAGAGACAAGGCTCTGGACAAGTTGTGGGCTAAGGGAAAAGAAACAGCCCAAGATACTTCAGAAATGGCACCCAGTTCGGTTTCCTGCCTAAATGAGGAACAACCGTTATTAAGAGTAGATAGGCAGCTGCAAACTGATAGGAGTGTAGTAACAGAAATGGCCACGGGGAGCTGACAAGCAAGATTCGCTGCAAGAGTCCTTGAAATCTCTGACATTAGGAGTTTCTTTTCAGTCTGCCCAGCAACAGGACAACTTCCAGTTCCAGCCCAGAGATCCAGACTGATACCTGAGGCCATGTTTACTCCCATGTCAGCTGGACTTAGACCAGTGAGGGGACAAGAGCCTGAATTCCAAATTAATATGCAGGATCTTTTAGCTGAGGCAGTAAAGCAAGGTGTGTCAGCAGTATTGAAACAGACCAGGCGATCGCCTTCAGACACTTCAATTTCATCATCAAGATGTAGTAGGAGACACAGGTCTCATTATGAGGATGATCTCTCCCTGCATTCAGGATCAGGGTCTCATGCTCATGCTGAAAGCTCCCACTCCATCCCATCTGACAGTGGCCAACTGATGGACAGAAATTATTCTGATGATGAAGGCCTGAACGATTCTGACCAAATTTCTATGCCAGGCCTATTCCAGCCGGCCATATTCAAGTCGCTCCTCTTCAAGGCTAAGAAAGCCACAGGGCAGGGCTTGGTTCCTCAACCACAGGAGCCTACAGACCCTTTGGAAGACCCCAATGACCCATTGTTTTCTGAAAAAACCGTTACAGCAGATGTCATCCCTGCACCAAAGATATTCACCACAGTCATCCAAAGGCCGTGGTCGTCCCTTTGGTCGGGGTCCAAGCCCTTCCTCCCTGGACAGAAAGATGATTGGGAGAATATCTACAATTAAGATGAATGTATTGCCTAGAATTTTATATTTATTCCAGACAATTCCAATTAGATTAGGGAAAGTTTTTTAAAGATCTAAATAAAATAGTGTTAAAATTCATTTGGCAGGGAAAGAAAGCAAGAATAAAACTTAAACTGTTACAACATGCAAGAATAAGAGGAGGATTCGCTTTGCCCAATTGGGAATTATATTATCAGGTAAGAAGTTTGATGTGGGTAAAGGGATGGATAACATTAAGGAACAGTAGATTATTGACCTTAGAAGGACGTGACTTGCTGTTGGGATGGCATGCCTTCCTCTGCTATAAGGGAACTAAAACACAGCGGTATTTTAGAAGAGATTATATTCGAGAGGCATTGTTTTTGAACTGGGAGAAGATAAAAAAGCAATATTATTTAAAAATTCCATTATGATTATCTACTATCGAAGCTTTTTCTTATTCAATAACATATAAAAAGGAACAAACAGTTAGATATGGTGAGATATTGAATGAAAAGGGTGAACTTAAATCTATGCAAGCATTGGAAGAACAAGGTATAAAAACAAATTGGTTTTCATATTTACAAATACAATCTAGATTCGATAAAGATTTTAAAACAGAAGGTTTTTATGATAAATTGACTGATTTAGATACAATTTTGATAGGTACTGATGAAAAGGTAATTAAAAACCTATGGACATTTATTAGAATTTAAATTAGAGGAAGAACAAGGTAAAGAAACGATGACTGTTTGGGGGAAAATTTTTGGATATGGGATAGATTTAGAGAAATGGCAAAAATTGTGGTCTCAAAACTATAAAATGACAATGTCAACTGCTTATAAAGAAAATTTGTATAAGATGTTTTACAGGTGGCATCTACCCCCAACGAGAATTGCGAGAATATTTAAGAACAAATCGGATAAATGTTGGAAATGTCCTCAGATACCTGGTTCACCCTACCGTATGTGGTGGACATGTTTGGATGCAAAAAGATATTGGACTAAAGTCCACACATGGTTGGAAAAAATGATAAAACAACACATAGACTTTAAATCAGAGATATTTTTATTGGGAATCATACCGGAACTATACAACAAATATTTGATTGTAAATGTTTTAACAGCGGCTAGAATTGAATTTCCTAAGAATTGGAAAAACGTTAAAATACCTATGCAGGATGAAGTTATTAAGAAAATTATGGATTGAGCCTTTTTGCTAACGGGCAGCGGTTTGCGATCGTCTGCGACCGCAGCCCGGCTCTTGCATTGGAGAGCCCCGATCCTTATGATTCGGGGCTGAAGCTGCCTCGGAGGGGCGGCGGAGAAAGGGAAAGCTGCCAGCCAGAGTGAGGGGAGCCGCATCTCCCCCCTTTTGGGTCTGGTCTTTTCCCTCCGAAGACGACAAGAAGTGGTGGTCAATATGGCCACCTGGAAGAGAAGGTCTCAACTGGACTAAGATCGGTGCAGGAGGAAAGAAAGAAGTTGACAGCAGAGGAACCGGGAGTATTGGATGGTAAGATCAACAAAGGCACCCTGGGAATTAAGATAAAGATGAGTATTTTAAAAAAGAAGAAGCGGTGCAGTATCAAGTGAAGGAAAAAATAATAAGTAAAATATCTTTGACAGCTATAAGGGGCTTCGAACCGGGAAAGGAAGAAGCCGGCGTAAGAACTTAAGTTTGGGGCTTGAAAAATCCTGAATATTAAAATAAAAGGAAAGGGTGAAGATTTCGTGTAACAGAAAGTGCCACTTTGTGGATAAAAATTGGAATTTAAAGAAGAAGGAAAATATCTTGTTCCTTTGTGAATCGGAGTTGTTAAAATTTTAAATAGACACTGAAACAAAAAAGCAAGATCCATAGAAGGTGAAAGTTTGAATTAAAATAAAAGACAAACTGCTGGATTAGTTGGTGATTTTGATATAGACTCTGGACTTGGGCTAAGATCCTAGAAAATTTAAAGAAGAAGAAATAAGGAAAATAAAAACTTTGGTGGCCATCCAAGGAATTAAAAATGGAATTTAAAAGTATGAAAGAACTGCTACAGGAAGTGACTGAACTAATTTGGCTCGTTGCAGAAGACATGGGCATGGAAATGGCGAACAAAGAACAAGAAGAAGGAATCTTGGAAAGGGAGGAGCCAGCACAAGGGAAAGCCATTTTAAAGAGACAATTAACACAAAGATTAATACAAATAAAAGGGAAAGGAAGGAAGGGTGGTTAAAAAAATGAAACCTAAGAAAGTAATTAAAAAGGGGAACATTTATGAAATTAGGCATGCTAGAAAGGTCCAGAAGAAAAGGGAGCAGAAAGGCAAAGAGAGAGAGAGGGATTCAAATTGGATGGAGAAGGGATATAGCAGGATAAAAGGGAGGAGAGGGAAGAAGAAACAAGAGCAGAAGATAGAAAAATACAGGAATTATATAATGAAGAAAGAAACTCGTTTACATAGAGATAATGGCTAATGTATTAAGAAGGGGGGTTCTGCATGGAGAAGAGGGATGATAATATATTGCAATGATAAAACTGTAAAACAATAGAGGGGGCTACTGACAATTTTTATTAGATGAAGGTTACACTTTTACTTTTTATTTATAAAAGAAAGGTAAATGTTGATTAGATAAATTGAATTAGCTGAAATGATTTTTGAAGATGTTTAAAAATGAGATTTGTCAGTAACCAAGGTTAGTTATTCTTTACTATGATTTTGGAACTATAAATAAACTTTAGGGGGGATATGTGTTGCAGAACCCAATTGAAAAGAGATATAATGTTATGTAGCTTTTCTTTTCTATCTTTTGCTTTAAAGGGAATGATTATTATTATGTTACTATGTTAACCACTGAGGTGTCACTTTCAAAGTAGTAAAGGGGGGGGCAAGTCTAGGTTTTCTTTTTATTCTTTTTTGTGTTAAAGTTTGTATTGATTTAGAATTATGGAGTGAATATGTGATGAAAGGGCAAATCTGACGGATAAAAGAAATATGTAAATGATAAAAGAGTATTAACAATGTGAGATAGTTGAAGGATAGATATGGATAAATTTTATTTTCTATATGACGGGCAAACATATAGTTATTTTTAAGATGTATAAATGTTTAAAAAATATTTACAACTAATTTGAAACGAAATGGGGGGTTATACAGAGTGAGATTAAGATTTGAGACTAGGACTAATTTGTTTGGCCCTTTGTTTGCCAAAAAATGGAACGGAAGTAAAAATGGGATAAAATAGGAAGTTAAATGTTAAAAATGAATATAGAACTATTGTCATATTTGCATGTAAAAGTGATGACCCGGGAATATGCTGTCTACTGAAAAGAGTCTTAATTGAACCGTTAAAAATTGAATAAAACTTGTTTAAAAAAAATTATGGATTGTGCTGAAATGGGTAAATTGACAGATTTAGACTGAAATTAGAGAACAAGAAGATAAACAATTTTATGTGATATGGGATTTATTTTATCAATGGTTAGATAAAAAGACATGGTAATGAAATAGACTAGGATGTTCAACGTGGGAAGCTGATCTCTCCAAGACCCTGGAAGTGCCCACTGTGGACGCCCCAGTTGTGGCCCTACAGCAAGGACTCACTGAGGGCAGAGGACAAGAGGGCTGAACAAATCTTGCAGAAAAAGCACTTGTCAGCAGCATGGGCAGTGAGGGCCTCCATGGCTGCATCTTTTTTTAACAGGGCTTCTCTCATCTGGCTTCAAGAGCTGCAAGAGATAATTCCACTGGACGATGTCAGGTCACACCAACATATAAACAAACTATTAGCAGCAGTGGAATTTTCAGCTGATGTCATCGTCAATGTGGCCACATTTGCATCTAGGGCAATAGGGAGGACTGTAACCTCTTGCCGCTTGCTCTGGCTGAGACAATGGCAAGCTGATTATGAGACATAAGTGGAGGTTGGCCACTGCCCCCTTCAAGGGGGAAAATTGTTGGAGAAGTCCTGGACAAGGTGCTGGTGGACTCCAAAGACAAAGGGAAGATCTTACCCTCCAGATCCAGAAGGGTGAATTCAGATTGACACTCTATTTCAGACGTTCCTTCCATAGGACTCCTGAAGCAGGAGGGGAGTTTTTAGACCCCAGAGGCCTTTTGTCCCCAGGCAGGATCAACCCCAGGACAGGACAGATAGAAATCGCCTGTTCAACACTAAGCGGCCCTTTCGAGGGGCTGGGGGGTCATCCCTTCTGATGCCCCAGATAAATCAGATGTCAACCCTCCCATTGGGGAACATCTGGCCTTGTTTGCCAGGCATTGAGAGGAAGTAACTACAGACACCTGGGTCCTGGAAATGGTCCGTTCGGGCCTTTCTCTAGAATTCCTCTCTGTACCCCCAAGGATTTTTGTTCGCTGTCCTGTCTCTAAGAACACAGAGAGAAAGATCCTTATAGAAACTGCTATTCAGCACCTGCTGGAAATCCAGGCTACTCAGCTGGTGCCTGAGGACCAACAGGGCATGGGATTTTATTCCATCTTGTTTGTAATTCCTAAAGCCTTGGGGAGATGGAGGGCAATTCTGGACTTGAAGCATCTTAACCGCCGGGTGAAATACAGGTGGTTTAAGATATACTCTCTCCAGTCTATTCTGGAGGGAATTAGGGAAGGGGATTTCCTGACCTCCATAGATCTAACTGGGCCTACCTTCATGTCCCCATTCTTCCGACCTATAGACTATTCCTCAGGTTCTGCTATAATGGGAGGCATTATCAATACAGGGCCTTACCGTTTGGGCTTTCATCAGCTTCCAGAACATTTACAAAGCTGTTGGCAGCCCTGGCAGCCCATCTTGGGACCATCCCAGTCAGAGTCCAGCGTTACCGGGATGACATACTAGTCCAGTCATCCTCCCCATCTTGAGCAACAGAGGATTTTGAAATCACCATTCAGGTGCTTCAGGAACATGGCTTCTCTGTCAACGAGGCCAAAAGCCACATCATTCCCACCAATACTCTGCATCTGGGAGCTGTAATAGATACCATTTCCTGCAAGGTGTCCTTATCCCAGGAACATCAGGATAGTATCAGGGAGTTAATTGGGCAGGTAAAATCTAAACATAGGGTAACCCTGGCTATGCTTTCCAAACTCCTGGGCAAAATGATGTCATGCATTAATATAGTGCCTTGGGCTAGATTGCATGCCAGGGCACTCCAAAGGTTTCTTGTCCCTTATCAGAAGACAGGTAGGAGTTGTTCCCTTTCCCAGGTCAGATTAACTCCTCAGGTCTTTAGATCCTTGGGATGGTGGTCATCTGTGGCCCTTTCCCTAGGGTTCTTATTCAAGGAACCTGACAGGTTAGTACTGAGCATGGATGCCAGTCTTTATGGCTGGGGAGCCCATATCCAATCCAGGGTGGTCCAGGGACAATGGTCCCAGGCAGATTTGAGCCATAATATTAATGGCTAGAGCTTAGGGCGGTCCATCTGGCCATAAGGCACTGAGAGGACATTGTTTCAGATAAGAACACCCTGGTTTTGACTGACAGTGTGTCAACCGAGGCGCATATTAACCACCAAGGGGGTACACATTCCTGGCCCGTGATGCTGGAGGCAGAACAACTCTGCTTATGGGCAGAGAGACATCAAGTATTGTTCAGAGCTGAGTACATTGCAGGTGTGGTCAATGTTGAGGCTGACTGGCTTAGCAGAATCATCATAGACCACGCAGAGTGGCGTTTGCACCCCACTTTGTTTCGGGAGCTGTCAGAGTGCATCAGAGTGTCAGCTGTGGATCTCTTCGCTTCCCAGGACAACATGCAACTCCCAAGATTCTACTCCAGGTTTGCGGTTCTGGGGGCAGAGGGAACCGATGCTTTATGCAGGCCTTGGCTCCTCTGTGCCTTTCCTTCTCTGCCCCGATCCCAAGGGTGATCCAGAAACTGTTGGGGAAAAGAGCAGAACTCATTCTTGTAGCCCCTCATTGGACCAGAAGGCCATGGTTTGCGGACTTAGTAAACTTTCCCTGACCTTGTCTCCTGACCTTGGGGGATACCGGAGGACAGAGTGTCACTCAGCCAGAGGCCAGTATTACATCTGGAGCCCAGTGGCTTCAATTGGCCACTTGGAGATTGAGCGGGAATCTCTGATCCGGGACCATTATTCCTCCAAGGTGTAAGAACCATCTAAGCTTATAGGAGACCCTCCACCAATAGCATCTATGATGCAACCTGGAAGGCCCTCAGTGAATGGTGCTCTAAATCTTACAGGGACCCTACTGGGGCCTCAATTGCCCAGGTGCTGGACTTTCTCCAAGAGGGCCTAGACAAGGGACTTTCACCTAACACGTTATGGAGGCCGATTGCAGCCTTGTCCTCTGTTCTCTCTTTGGGTGGAGTGGAATCTTTATCTAGACATCCCACGGTCTGCAGGTTTCTGAAGGGTGTTACAAACTGAGGCCTCCAGTGATAGCAATCACTTCTGCCAGGAAGGACCTTTGTGTATTTCACACCAACCAAGTTATGTTAAGACTAGACCCTTCATTCGACTCGTGGTTCCACAGAGCCCAGAAACTAATCTTACCTGATTTTTGCCTGCATCCTGTGCATGCATTAGAAAGAAGATGGCACACTCTGGACGTTCAGAGGGACTTGCGAATTTATGTTAAGCGGACATCTCCCTTCCAGAGGTCTGAATACCTCTTTATTTCCTTTCAATCTTCTACTATGGGCTGCAAGGTTACTCCAATGACTGTGGGGAGATGGATAAGACTGTGCATATCCAAAGCCTACCAAGCCCAAGGACTTGCGGTTTCTCCAAGAATAATGGCATACTCAATGAGAAGTACGGCCACGTCAGTGGCTTGGACCACTCAGGCCTCTCTGGAGAAGGTTTGCAGGGCAGCAACCTGGGCCTCACCTTCTCCGTTCATCAGACACTATAAGCTGGACTCTTGTATCTGCGGAGGCAGCCTTTGGACGGAGAGTTCTTCAAAAGGTCCACACTGTCTAGGGGATTTGGACCGCACTAGGCTCACCTATAGGACAGCTAGCTTTGGTATGTCCCAATCCTGGACGCTATCTGCACCACTATGGAGAAGGGTCATTGGTTCTTATCTGATATGACCTTTCTCTTTGGGTGGAGATAGCATTCAGTCCCACCCTGTTTTGGTTAGTTCTGAATCTAATTGAGCGTGTTATTGTTACAGGAGAATATGTCATCTGTCACTATTCCTTCACCAATTTTTGGGATGTCCCTAACAACAGGGGAGTGTCCTCAAAGATTTGACAGACTTAGTCAAAAACGGCTTTAGAGATAATCCAGATAATTTCTGGTTAATTAGTCTAATTGATATTTCAGCAAAAATTGCTTCATAAATTAGAAGAATGGATAAAAAGATACAATATTTTAGCTGAAGAACAGACTGGCTTCAGGAGTGGAAGATCTACTATGGACAATTGTTTGTGTTGGACCATCCAATAACAAAGTTTAAGTTTTGGAAAAAACCACTGTATGTGGCATTTATAGACCTGAAGGCAGCCTTTGATACAATTGATAGACCAATTCTATGGGATAAATTAGAGGCCATTGGAATGGAAAAGAAACTGCTATATTTAATTAGATTGTTATACATGGAAATCCTGGTAAGAGTTCAAGTGAACAAGACAGGATCGGTAACAAATGCAATTTCAATAAAGAAGGGCATAAGAAAAGGCTGCATTTTAGCCCCAACACTTTTCAACTTTTATTTAAACGATTTGCCAAAATGGTTGGAAGATTTATCACTCCATGGGCCTAGCATAGGAACAAGACAGGTAAATTGCTTGTTATATGCCGATGATATAATTTTGCTGTTGGCCTCACAGGTGGGGCTACGAAGGTCACTTGGGAGGTTGGCAGCATAGTGTAAAAAAATCGCTTGACAATTAACGTAGAGAAATCAAAGGTAATGATATTTAGCAGGCAACAAAAGATGAGGAGATGGGTTTTAAATAGAACAAGTTCAGTCATTTACCTATTTAGGGCTAGTATTCCAGACAAATGGCAAATGAAATAAGCAAAGACTGGAGCTCAGAAGACCATGGCTCGGATGGCCCAATTAAACAAACTTATTTTAGAGAAAACTCCATCTTCATTAACCCCAGTGCTAAAAGTCTTTCAGGTGAAAATTGAACCAGTACTTACCTATGGGGCAGAAATATGGGGGTCAGCTAAGTTGACTGGGCTGGAAATACCTCAAAATAAGTTCCTGAGGAGAATTTTGGCAGTGTCCCCTGGAACCCCAACATGCGTAGTAAGGGCAGAAACGGGAGTCCATGCGATCGGCACTAGGGCTGTGTTGAAGACAGTTTATTATTGGCTAAGAATAATCGAGATGGAGGAAGGGAGGTTACCAAAGCTAGCGCTAATGGATCAGATTATCTCAAGTAATAAAAATAATTGGTTGTCAAGAGTTTTGAAGCAGGTATCAAGCTTTGGTATTCTGTTAAACTGGCAGCAGTATGATCATAGGCAGATCCGAACTTGGACTGTACAGAGATTTAAGGACATAAGTGCACAATTGGACATCACGCAGGTGACAGCAGCAAAAGTTTGCTCCTGGTTATCGGCCAATAAACAAATTTTTAAAATAGAAAAATATTTAACTTTGTCTTTATCTCCCATCATAAGGAGATTTTTTACCAAATTGAGATTGGACCAACTTCAAACAAACATGCTTTGGTATAAGGGGATCCCTGTAAGCGAAAGAGTTTGTTTATGTGGGATGGGGGAAGTTGAAACAATGTCCCATGTAATTTTGATTGCCCCTGTACTCAGATTTGAGGGAACATCAGCTGGGAAGGATCTTTTATACCAGCACCTGAATGTCTAAAGAGCGCTTCTTGCAACATTGTTTGTTAGGTTCTAATTTGCAGTTGGTGAAATGGATTGCCAAATTTGCTGTAAAGTTGATGGAAATAAGGACAAAGTTGGTGCAGCAGAGTGTGGTAGATTGTAGGAAAGATCACTTGATTTAAAAATTTAATTTTAAAAGTAGTTTTAAGACTGTTTGGGGTAGATGAAGGGGTGACATGGTAATAGAATTTTAATCATATTTAACCTGTATCTTAAATCATTGTATTTTATCCCGATTCCATTTTGGATTGTATTGTATTCCAATATCATTTTGAATTGTATTTTATTCTATTTCATTTTGAGTTGCTTTTCTCAAATTTGAGTGGTGTTGTGTTTTTGGAGCTCTGCACTTCAATATGGCCTAAGGGCTAATCAATAAATAAAGATTGATTGATTGGCTTAGTCCAATCAGCAAGTGGTGACTGATTACCCAATCCTGAATGCTATCTCCACCCAAAGAGAAAGGTCATATCAGGTAAGAACCAATGACCCTTTACCTAAGGGATTTCTTGGATCTTTTCATCAGCTCAGAGTTAGTTAGAACCCTCCCTTGAATTTCAAGCTTCTTAAGGGAATTTCTTGGTAGGGGGATTTCTTGGACCTTTTCATAGGCTTGAAGCCTGACTAAACCCTCCCTTTTTCCCTAAGGGATTTCTTGGACCTCCCCATTGGCTCAGAGTAGTTCAGAACCCTCCCCTGAATCTAAAAATTCTTATTCCAACAGTCACAGTCCTTTCAAAATGTAGGCAGACCTCTAGTAGGTATTTCCCACATCTCAAGTCATTCAGACACACAAGGTAATACTCCCGTTCCCCCCACCAAATTCTACTTACCTAGAAGACCTCAGTTCCACAATCCATGTTGCAAGCCTCTTTGATTAAGACATTCAGGTTTGGCTAGAATTGGAATCTGCCAGTAAATGACCAGGTCAAAGTCACCGGGTCAAATTTGCTGGCATTGCTCTTGACTTCACTACTGGTCCCAGCTAGTTTCTTCCGTCTGCCATAGTGAAGGCCACTGAACTCCAAGGAGGGCCGCCCGCTCGCCCACCCACTGGCCTGGCCCAGAAATGACGCATCCCCCGGTTGAGGGATGAATAAAGGGGCGAGGTGGAGGGGAGAATGATTGGGCGGCAGGCACCCAGAGGCCCTGTGGAAGCCAGGAGGCAGGCCTGAATGGCAGCTGAGCCTCACTGTCCACCCTCAAGTTGGCCTGTGCCCTTCAGCTGAGCGCGGCATGTCTCCCTCCCCTGCCTACATTTGTGGGCAGCCGCAGTGAGCTTTGCAAACCCCACTGGCTGGAAGATAAGGCTGATGGCGCTTAGCCCCCTCCTCCAGCCCACATTTCCAACCATACTCCGCAGTGCACCTGCTGGGGATGGCCAAGGACCATGCAACTGCGCCATTACCCAGCTGGCTCTCCCCGCCCACCCACCAGCCCGTGGCCTTCACCCTTCCTTTGCAATGAGCAGACCTTACCTGCTCCCTTTGCCCTTACCTTTGCGGTGAGCAGACCCCTGCAGGCTGGAAGGATGACAACTGGAGGGAGGGGCAGAGCAGCCAGCCACTTAAGGACTGGTTGGGAGGGGTAGGGCAGGGGGCGGGGCTGATTCACCACTGCACATGGACTGGATACATTGCCTTGGTGGGCCATATCTATCCCACGGACTGTAGTTTGAGGTCCCCTGTTCTTAGGGAACGGTGGTCCCATAGATAATCTAGCCCTGCATCATATTGAGCTTTAAATGTGAGGATCAGGACTTTGAATTGCACCCAGAAAGAAACTGGAAACCAGTGCAGCTTGTGGAACAAAGATGTTATATGATCAAACATAAGGGCCCCTATTTACTGTGTGCACTGCTGCATTCTGGACCAGTTGAAGTTTCTGGCTGGCCTTCAAGGCAGTGGGATCAAAGCATGATCAAAGCATGATTGCATGCAGAGTGACCACTCAACAACTTTTTTATGTATATTCTTTGTTCAGAATAGAAAGAGAACTCTTCTTTACACATTGGGCAAGAGACACTAATGCAGCTGCCCTAAACAGGCTTACTACCTTGCTCCCTTAAAGAAAAATAAGTCTCCAGTATTGCTTAATTCATTTAATAAATAGGAATGGATTAACTAGTTGGCAGAAAAGGTGTTTGAGGAGATACTCTATAAATATCTGAGGGAATAAAATGGAACAAATTTGTTCTTCTTTGCAGCCAATAGCAGGAAAAGTGTTTTTAATTTGAGGGTTCAAATCAAAAGAAACTGGATATTAAGATAATGTTTCTGATAGCACAGTCTTTTAAATTATCTTCAATGGAACCTGTCTTTTTGGCAGTTTCAAGTGGGGGCTCAATGGCCACTACATTTCAGGACAATTTAGTAGATTCCTTCATTAAGCAAGTAGCTGGACTACATGCATTCTTGATGAACAGAAGGATACTCTGATAGTTATCCAATATGAAGAGAAAAGTAGAAAAAGTGAAGACAAAAGCGTATATGCCCATATTGGCGAACCTGTGGAACGCGTGCTAGAAGTGGCACACTGAGCCATTTCTGCTGGCACATGAGAGCTTGCCTGGAAGAGCTCCACTGCATATGCGCATGTGCTGCCACTGCTAGACAGCTGATTGTTGGGTATCTGGCATGCATGCGTGGGGGAATGCAGGAGGCATGCACGCATGTGCAGAGATGCACAGTGCATGTGGGAGTTGCGCGTGCGTGCGCAGAGATGCAGGCATAGGGAGGGGTGATGGCGTGCGCAAGCGCAGATGGATGGCACACAGTGGGGGATGATGTGTGATACACAGGGGGATCGCATGCGCATGTGCAGGGGATGTGGAGGGCCCCAGCACACATTGCCTTCTGAGTGCTGGCATGTGAGCGCAAGCACATGAGAGCACGTGCAATTATTGGCACGGGAGCCAAAAAAGGTTAGCCACCACTGCTATATGGGATTAGTTTGTGAAGTATGCATGAGAAGACGTTTTCAAATTTCAGGTTAAAAGAAAATGAAAGATGGCAATATGTAAAATTCAGTGAAGTTTTATGTTGGGTGGAAAATCCATACATGAGAGTTTTGCTGTTCAGCAGGTAATTCAGCAAAGAGTGGATACGGGAAAAAACTTTACTGGACATGTGTTATTTAGAGAAATTTTGTGATAAAGTAAATAGGCAAGAATAATAGATTGCTTTCTAAAAGTATAGAGTTGTTTGCTGAATGTAATCACAATGGTATGAAAACATGATATATTAGAATGCTTAAATATTGAACAGAGAGTAAGATAAGGATGTAAGATAGCCCCTTTAGTGTATTTATGGACAGATATAAAGAAATGCTTATGTTGGAGGTTATGTTTGCTGAGGTATGCAAGCACTTTGGCACACAGATGATGCTGAGTATAGTTCACTATAATGATGCAGTGAGGTCTTTAGATGCATTTGGAAATGAATGCATCAAAGAACTAAGAAGTTATGTTTGATAGAGAAAATGAGATCCATGAGATAGGGAAAATGAGATCCATGAGATAAATCATAAAACAAAGTTCAGGAATATTCCTTTATCCCATTGTTTTGCAAATCTGTATACACTACAAACTGTATGATTGTTTGAAGATAAATCCATCTGTACCAGCAGGCTTTAAGTGTGAGGAGGAAAAGCAAGCAGTAAAAATGAAAGTGAAACTTTCTAAGCACCTTATAAATATAATATTAAAGAGCATTTCATGTCATTTCAGATCCATCATGGCAGTGCCTGTTAACGGGCATCCATTCACTTGCTGCTTGCCATGTCCCTCACCTTGTTGTGTCACTGCTGCATCACCAGCAGTCACATTAAAGTGAATGGGACTGTTGATGAGACAACAGTGAGTCAGGAGGAGCCACTCCGGGACAGAGATGACAGTTGCTCTTTAAAAATTATTATTTAAATCAAGTTGATTTAAAACAAGCCTTTTTACCAATGATTTAAATCATGATTTAAATAGACTTGATTTAAATCAAATCCACCTTGATGTTACAGGTGTTATGTCTGCTTGTATAGCAGTTTAATTACTCTGCATGAAATGCTATATACTCCACATGAAAAATTATAGTTATGAAAGAAGAATGAGCTTTTTTATCTTTTGTAAGCTTTATTAATTGTACTAATTGGCTTAGATTAGACTCATGTTCTGAAATATTGTCCAACTGGACTAAAAATTACTCCTTCCCTCCAGCTCTATAATGATAGCCCCCAAAAGAATTCATTCCTTTTTTTCTATTATGCTGATGAAGTGGACAAAATTTTTATTATATTTTTCTCTCTTATGTCTCATGAATATTTTTTTTTATTTTTTAAGTGTTCTGGTCATAGAAATACAATATAATTCCATCTCAAATATTCTTAAAATGCTTGTTAGGCATTTCTTGCTGAATTATCTTTGCAGTAAAAAGCAATGCTACTGGCAGTAGAAGACTTGTATTCAAATAATTGTTTAGCCTTGTCAGTACCAAAGCTCAGTTGGCTTTTGCTCCCCTAGGAAGAACTCTGCCCTCCACAGCTTTGATACACACAACAACTCAGTGCTGTTCCTCTTTGATATCACTTGATGCACAGCAGGAACATCCTGAATCTATTTCAGAAGAAGTAATTCATAATGGCTCTCTAGCTACTTCACTAAGATGACCGCTATTGTGTCATGGGATTTGTCCCTAGAATCATGTCTCATATGTTTCAGTATTCATCTCTTGTGACTAGGCCAGTCTTTAGGATCTGTTTGATATTGTTATTTTAGCTTCTGTTGCTTTGATCTGACATATGCTATTCTTTCCATACCTACCACTTAACTATGTTGTTACACTTGTATTGGACATTCCTGTTAGTTTTCTATCCTTGATACATCATAGTACCAAACAGAAATGGTGGAACATCCTGCTTTTGGATTACTATAATATTGTTAACATTTTGAAGGATCTATATAATTTTATTGGTAAATATTCTTTTCTTACTCCATTTGGGAGAGTCAAGAAAGTCTATTTCTATGTGTTCACTTAATAGTCCTACAGTTCGGTCATCCAAAGTAAATTTCTGAATGATCTGATCTGCAAAATAGGAAAATATTACGTATTACAGCAACAATTGTTTTGTTGTGAAATGTGTTGTTCAGAATTAAAAGCATAAATTCTCACAGTTTGCAAATTTTCAAAGTCAAAATCTTTGCATTTATGGATAACTATCACAAAGTAGAGGTAGTTTGTGATGGTTACCCATGAATATTAAGTCTTCGATTATTTTGTGAAATAGGTCTTAAATTAGTTAATTGAACAAACTTGTTCAGCAAATAAACTAGTAGCTATTTGTTAAATTATTTAATAGTGCTAAAATTAATAACATATATAGGTGGTTCTTCCTTAACAATGGTGATTGGAACTGGAAACTCCATTGCTAAGTGATAAAGTAGTACAATGTGATGCCGCATGACCACCCCAGTTGCTCTCATTAATTGAATCCTACTTCATCACAGTGTCATGTGATTGTCATTTTTGACCCCCCACTGACTTCCCTTTGACTTTGGCTTTCAGAAGCTGGCTGTGATGTTGATACATATGACTGTGGAATGCTGAAATGTGGCAATTGCGAATTTGTTGCCAAATTATTCTCACAGGACTATGGGGACACTTCAGTGACCACGGCTATAAGTATCCATTGCAAGTCCCCCTTATTTAATGCCATACTGGGGTGCTGCTGTGGCCACAAATATACTGTCCATTGTAACTCCCCCTCATTTAGTGCTATAATGGATGAAATTTTGAATTGTAGCTGAATGAATGTATATTTAGTGAAAACTACTTGTATGGCTTTCAAAGGCACTGAAAATCCGGTTCTTTTCCCAGGTCAAGTAGTAGTACGAACTTCTTGGGTTAATCTCTGCCTTGTATGTTTTAAACAGTATTTTGTCTGACATCAGTTTATTCCATGTGAGCAAGAAACTACTGCATATAATTGACAAAATTTATCCACAATATACAGTAGACATGGGTATAAATATTTCAGAGGCAAAGAAAATAAGCTAATTAATGCTAATTGTGTTGCTTATTTATATAAGAAATGTATAACATGTCCTATTATATTATACCCTTTATAAAGATTCACTCTTTTGATAACTCCTTATCTACTAAAATATCCCAGAATTTCTGATCTGTTCATATATAGCTGTACAGTTGGATCAATATGATGCAGTTTCTTTGAAATAGCTAAATTCTGCTATATTTTGTGTAAAATTAGGCAGACCTCAGGGAATTAGCACTGAGTGGGATTCCTAGAGTAGAGCTTATTTATTTTAAATGTACTCCCCAAAAATCATTACAGTGTAAACCTCAACAAATAATATGTATTGCACACAGTTTAACAGGTTAACCATTATTAATGTTAATAGAGTTAGCAGCATGCCCACCAAATTACATTGACTCATCTCCCACAAACTCTTTGGATATGTTTTGGATAGGCAAATTTCATAATTCTTGATAGATTTATAAACATTTTCAGTCCTAACAATATGCTTAGTGGTACATATCTTTATTGTCTATCATGTATAATATATAAAGTAATGAGAGTTTATTACTACCTAATATTTTGACAGCGGAAAGGAACAACTTTTTCTTATTGTAGCCATTGTGTTGAAAATTATCAAAGTTTCTTTGATGTTTGCTCTGTTTGAAATTTGATCCAGTTCCTTTGAAAATATGACATGCAGATATAATCAAAATGAAAAGGATTGTTTTGAAGGAATCCTTAACATCAATGGTAAAATAGAAAATCTGCTTCACTAATGCCAATAATGTTTTGTGTTCTTTCCCATGTTAACTAGCAAAGTTTAAATTTACAGACTAGCGGTAGCAATCCTAAAGTTTTTATTTCTCCCTCTACCCTTTTCTCTCTCTCTCTCTCTCCCTCCCTCTGAGAAATCCCATTGCAAAGTTTGCTTTTCAGAAAGACCTGTAAAAGACCTGTACTATCTTTCCTTTCCTTTTCTCTTGTGCTTATGCTTTCTGCCTCTCTCTGCAGAAAGTTGAGTTCCATCCCAATTATTAAATCTTTGGAGACCATTCCCACATGGTTCGGTAAATGGTAGCTTCATCCTGAGTTCTTTCATCTCTTTTCCTGCTCTCCTGGCTTGACAGTTGAAAAGGTCTGACTGTGCCACACAATGGTTTGATTGGTTTCTCTAGGGGAGGCTTTTCCCTGCCTCATCATTTGCCAGGCAGGTGGACCAGAAAGTCTCTTGATTCTTTTGTTGTCTCTGAAAGTCTGAGGTCTTTGACTGAATAAATCCTCCGTCATGGGATAATTTTCTAAAAGGAGTCTGAAAGATGTGAGAAAAAAGCCTCCCTACTTGGGTGCTGAATTAATGAAATAACTGGGCCTTGGAGTTTGCAATTGAAAAATCACCAGGAATGCAGTGGGTGGAGGTAGTCTTCCAAATGCAAATCTATTCTTTCCCTGTACATCCAATAAAATGAAATAATACAAAATAAAATAAGAGAGATTTAATTTTCTTCCTGTGTAAATTGGCTTGTCCAGCATTCTTTGGATTTATTGTCACTGGGTTGGGATGGAAAACTAGCACAGAATAAAAGTGGTTTTGGTGCATAGCCTACTTAGTCATTACATTATAACAAGTGGATGGAAAAGCCTTCCATATGACAGAACTGGGGTTGAGTTAACACAGGGTGAAAAGTAATTTACAGATAGGCTGTCCTCAGCCATCTTTGTAGCCTCTGATAAGGTTTCATTTCAGAATGGATAGGCGACATTTCCACTTACGGGCCCATTCTGCGACACCTGTGATAACAGCTTTTGGATCCTAATTGAAATTGGTTTCAAAATGGATTTTCACTTTGCTCTGTCTGTGGAAAATATTGAATGGATTCAGAGTTGCCATAGAGAATCCCAGAGCTTGGAAAAAGGAGCAAGAAACTGAAATCATCTTTCATAACAGTCGATAATATGGCAGCCTTGTTATCTGTCTTATTAATGAAATCATTGATCATCAGATGAGAAAGATAATAAATGACAGTTCATTCCATTCAAGAAACTCAATTAGATTCATTAAAATGATAGGGGGTGGATGGCGCAATATATGAGAAGTGAAACTAAAGCCTCAAATTTTAAGGTTTCTTTGCATTTCTTCTTGTAAGTATAATTTTCAAATTTTGCTGCTTTGCTGTGTATAACACACAAGCAGTCTTTAGACTTTGTTGAGAAAGTTGTGCAAAGGGCATCGTATTTAATTATATTGTAAATAATTCTCTACTAGCTCTGTAAAAAATAAATGCTTCTGAATCAAAAATATTTAATTAATAAAATAGAAATGTAGTATTAATAGTTACCCCACTGAAGTATAGTGAAGTGTGGATTATTCGTTTAGAATTTAAACTAATAAAAATAATTGCTATATGGTACAAATTCTATTGAAATTATACATTTGTATCTGGAATGTAACATTTCTGACTTTAGACTGGAGTTCACCAAAATAAGTGCTTGCCTAACTTCGAAAAACATGTTCCTTCATGGTGTATTTATACTCCTTTTTAATATTATATTAATATTCATATGCATGCTTATTTTGTTATCTTTTGTTTTTTGTAGATAATAGATTTTGAAGATAATTCAGTCACAAAAAGTTATCAATTTTACTTTATTTATCCTGGCATTTATATCCTACTCTTCCCTGACAATGTGTAATCTGCATGTAATCTGTAGAATGTAGTACAATAAATTATATGATGTTGAAGCGGAAAAAAGAAGAAATATATTAATATACCAACAAGATTAATAATTTACAATAAATTATTATCAAAACTATTTTCTCTTTGCTCTACGGATATTTAAGAAATGGGTATTTATATATATTTGGGCATGAGGGATATGTATTTCAGAAAGTAGTAGTATTTATGTCTAGCTCATGCGTGTCAAACTCACTGCCATCACGTAATGCTTGGCGACATTTTCTCCCTTCTGCACTGGAGTGGGCTTGGCCTGCACATTACGCATCTGGCCTGTGGCCACCAATTTGACACCCCTGGTCTAACTAATGCCATCTTCTTTTTCATTATGAATTGAACCATAGGAGAAGGAATAATTCCTCACTGCAGGCAAAGGGTTATTTTCTTCTCTCATTCTGAGATGAGAATGTGAACAAAGGCTTTAATGATGTCACTGAACTTTGACTGATGAAGAACAAATTTCTTCAGAATTCTTTAAGACTTATCTTTTTCTAATTGCCTTAAATCAGTTAATAGTAACAATTAGGTTTTAAATCCCAAAGATTATTGAAAATTGAATCTACTATTAATACATACACACATACATACATACTATACAATTCTACTGAGCTGTAAAGAGCAAGATTTAAAAAAAACTCTTAAGGAACAGAAACAGAATAATAGAGTTGGAAGATACCTTGGAAGATTCTAGTCCAACCTCCTGCTGAAACAGGAAACCCTATACCTTTCTGATAAATGATTGTCCAATCTCTTCTTAAAAACCTCTAGTGTTGGACGACCCCAAATTTCTGGAGGCAAGTCCTTCCACTGATTAATTGTTGTCATTGTTAAGAAAATTCTGCTTAGTTCTAGGTTGGTTGTCTCCTTGATTAATTTCCATATGTTGCTTCTTGTCCTGCCTTTAGGTACTTTGGAGAATAGTTTGACCTCCTCTTCTTTGTGGCAGCCCCTCAGATATTGATTGGAAAATTGCTATCATATTATTGCTATTCTTTTCATTAAACTAGACATATGCAATTCCTGCAACCATTCTTCATATATTTTAGCCTCCAGTCTCCTAATTATCTTTCTAGAGTCTCAATATTTTTTGTAGCTTGGCAACCAAGAACTCTTTAAAGTATAAATCCTTATTTCAACGGTTACTGGAAGTTTGTCTAGAAATACTAATTTTTTTTTCTCCCAATGGTCGATGATAATTTGACTTCAAAAACAACTTTCATATTGGTTCATGTTTAAAGACATGACAGTGTAAAAATGAATCAATATATTATTTCATTGAGAGAGACTAATATTTAATTGCAATGTGAAGTCTATAAGTTTTTTTTTAAAGTTTTTATTTTAAGACAAACATACAAACAAAAAAACATAAAAACCCTCTTCCATTTTATATACATACAGTGTGTCAGTTGGTTACAGATCCTTTGTGTTATCCTTTCATAGTCATCACTCACAGTTTATAAAAAAGATTCTCATATTATCAATATAAAACATTCTTATATATTTATCAATTATTATTTATACACGACTAAACTGTTTATTTCATCATTTATATGAGATATTCTCAATTTTATTATAAAGTTTATATTATACTTTCATCCAATGGTTATATATGTCTATATTATATTTTTTATCAATCTATTAAATTTCTATTACAAAATTATGTAATCTATTACCAAGTCTTTTTATCCAACTATTGATAAAACAAATCCCATATCTTATAAAATTGTTTATCTTCTTGATCTCTAATTTCAAATGTCAATTTGCTCATTTCAGCACAATCCATAATTTTCTTAATAATTTCCTCCTGCATAGGTATTTTATGGTTTTTCCAATTCTTAGCAAATACAATCCTAGCCGCTGTCAAAATGTTTACAGTCAAATATTTTAATTCTTTATTGTAAATATCTGGTATAATTCCCAATAAAAATATTTCCGGTTTCAAGTCTATATGTTGTTTTATCATTTCTTCCAACCACGTGTGGATTTTAGTCCGATATCTTTTTGCATCTGAACACGTCCACCACATGGTAATATGAGCCAGGTATCTGATGACATTTCCAACATTTATCCAATTTATTCTTAAACATTCTTGCAATTCTCGTCGGGGGTAAGTGCCACCTGTAAACCATCTTATACAGATTTTCTTTATAAGCAGTTGACATTGTGACATTGTCATTTTATAATTCTGAGACCATATAATTCTCTAAATCAATTCCATATCCAAAATTTCCCCCCAAGCAATCATTATTTCTTTAACTTGTTCTTCTTCCATTTTAAATTCTAATAAATGTCCATAAAGTTTTAAAATTACCTTTTCATCAGTACCCATCAAAATTTTATCTAACTCAGTCAACTTATCATAAATACCTTCTATTTTAAAATCTTTATCAAATCTAGATTGTACTTGCAAATATGAAAACCAATTCAATTTATACCTTGTTCTTCCAACGCTTGCATAGATTTAAGTTCACCCTTTTCATTCAATATCTCACCATATCTAACTGTTCCTTTCTATATATTACTGGATATGAAAAAGCTTCAATAGTAGATATCCATAATGGAATTTTTAAATAGTATTGCTTTTTAATCTTCTTCCAATTTAAAAACAAAGCCTCTCGAATATAGTGTCCTCTAAAGTACCCTTGTGTTTTAGTTCCCTTATACCAAAGGAATGCATGCCACCCCAATAGCAGGCCATACCCTTCTAAAGTCAATAGTCTACTATTCCTTAGTGTTATCCATTCTTTTACTCTCATCAAATTTGCCACCTGATAGTATAATTCCCAACTGGGCAATGCAAACCTCTTATTCTTGCATCCTGTAACAGCTTAAGTTTTATCCTTGCTTTTTGCCTTGCCATATATATTTCAACACAGTTTTATTTAAATCTTCAAAAAACTCTTTCCCTAATCTAATTGGAATTGTCTGGAATACATATAAAATTCTAGGCAATACATTCATCTTAATTGTTGATATTCTCCCAATCAATGATAGTTGTAAATGTTTCCATTTTTCCAAATCTGTCGCTATCTGCTGCTTGAGTTTAATGTAATTGTCCTCCTTCAGTGTACTACATCTTGATGTAATGTATCCCTAGATACTTAACCTTGCTTGACCTGTATTTCTAGAACTTCTTCCAACTCTTTCTTTTGTCTTACTAACATGTTCTTTGTTAGTATCTTTGTTTTATCTTTATTAATTTTCAAACCTGCTACCTTTCCATACTCTTCTATCTTTTCTATTAATTTAGGTGCTGATTCCAATGGATCCTCTAATATAAATACCAAGTCATCTGCAAAAGCTTGTAAATTATACTTTTCATTCCTTTTATTTCTTTATCTTCTCTAATACACCTATTCAACACTTCTAGTGTTAATACAAACAGCAGAGGCGACAGTGGACAACCTTGCCTAGTCCCCTTTCTTATATCTATAGATTCTGTCAATTCTCCATTTATCAAGACCCTTGCAGTTTGTTCATGATATATCGTCTCAATTGCATGTATACATTTTTTTTACCAAAGTCCATTTGTGCCAATTGTAATAACATAAAACGCCAACTCACATTATCAAAGGCTTTTGAGCATCTAAAAACATCAAAGCCATTTGCTTTTCAGGGTGTGCCTCATAGTATTCCAGAGTGTCCAGAATTATTCTCATATTATGTTTAATTTGTCTCTTTGGCAGAAATCGTTTTGATCAACATGTATAAAGTTATTTAAATATCTTTTCAATCTTTCTGCCAAAATTGAAGCAAAATTTTATAGTCTGAATTTAATAGGAAATAGGTCTATAGTTTTAACTTTGCTGTGAGTCTGTATCTTCCTTGTATATGATATAAGCTTCTGACCATGTCTTAGGTATTCTCTTCTTTAACATAACTTCATTCATAACTTCTAATAGTTGGAGGTTCAACACCTCCTGAAAAGTCTTGTAAAATTCCACTGGCAGACCATCTGGACCTGGTGCTTTCCCTGTATTTTGTTTCTTTAGAGCTTCTGTTAATTCCATCATTGTTATATTCTCTTCCAGCATTATTTCAATGTCTTTGGATATCTGTGGTAATTTTGCCTTTTGTAAATATTGTTTAATTTTTTTCTTCTTGAATGTTTTCTTGACAATACCATTTTCCATAGTAATCTTGTATAATTATTTTTTTTTCTTCACTTCCATAACAGACATATCCTTCTTCGTCTATTAAATGACTATTTCTCCTTGATTCCATTTCCTTTCTAAGTTTATAAGCTAACCATCTTCCTGGTTTATTTGCGTCTTCAAAATAATTCTGTTTAGCATTTTTAATCTTTTGAGCTAACTCTCTTTTCCATTAATCCCATTTTATGTTTAGTTATATCCATTTTAATTTTAATGTCTTTTTTTGTGGAAATTTCTGTAATTCTTTTTCTAATTTTTATAATCATCTTCCAATATTTTAAGTCTTTTTCTGTTTAATATTTCTTTTCCTTGTATAGTCAATTATCAAACCTCTTGTATAGGCCTTCATCGTGTCCCAGAGATTCTGTAATGATGTATCCTCTTTTTTATTTTCTTTAAAAAGAATACCAATTCTCTCTCAATTTTCTGTTTAAAATCTTCTTTAATATCATGTTATTTAAAGTCCATCTAGATCTCGTCTTTTGTCCTTTCCAAGTAACTGTCATAGCCCAAGTACTTGCTTCTATTTCTTGTATATTAGAAAATAAATCAGCTGATGTCCATATCATATCTATTCTTGACCATGATTCATGCCTGTTTGAGTAAAAGGTATATTGCTTATTTCCCGTATTTCTTTCTCTCCATGCATCTTTTAAATTTATTTCTTCTATCATTTGAAAGAAGGATTTTGGTAGCGTCTTTCTAGCGTTCTTTGTTGCTTTCTGTGTTTTATAATCCAACTGTTCATTAATTATTCCATTGAAGTCTCCCATCATACAGACATTAGCATAGTCCAATTCAATTATTTTCTTATACAATTTCTTGTAATTTCTTCTTGATTATCATTTGGGGCATATATTGCTATTAAAGTGTTTTAATATAATTGTCCATTATTTCCACCATTAAAATCCTTCCATCATCATCTGTATGGATTAATTCTGCCAAATTGTGTCTCTATAGGACCACACCTCTTTTTACATTGTGCCAATG
>CM019155.1:78244440-78294261 GCA_009733165.1 Naja naja | reverse complement strand
AATTCCCAATTGGGCAATGCAAACCCTCCTCTTATTCTTGCATCCTGTAACAGCTTAAGTTTTATTCTTGCTTTTTTGCCTTGCCATATATATTTCAACACAGTTTTATTTAAATCTTCAAAAAACTCTTTCCCTAATCTAATTGGAATTGTCTGGAATAAATATAAAATTCTAGGCAATACATTCATCTTAATTGTTGATATTCTCCCAATCAATGATAGTTGTAAATTTTTCCATTTTTCCAAATCTGTCGCTATCTGCTGCTTGAGTTTAATATAATTGTCCTCCTTCAGTGTACTACATCTTGATGTAATGTATATCCCTAGATACTTAACCTTGCTTGGACCTGTATTTCTAGAACTTCTTCCAACTCTTTTTTGTATGTTTTTATCTTTATTAATTTTCAAACCTGCTACCTTTCCATACTCTTCTATCCTTTCTATTAATTTAGGTGCTGATTCCAATGGATCCTCTAGTATAAATACCAGGTCATCTGCAAAAGCTTGTAATTATACTTTTTTCATTCCTTTTATTTCTTTATTTCTCTAATACACCTATTCAACACTTCTAATGTTAACACAAACAGCAGAGGTGACAGTGGACAACCTTGCCTAGTCCCTTTTCTTATATCTATAGATTCTGTCAATTCTCCATTTATCAAGACCCTTGCAGTTTGTTCATGATATATCGTCTCAATTGCATGTATAAAATTTTTACCAAAGTCCATTTGTGCCAATTGTAATAACATAAAACGCCAACTCTCATTATCACAGGCTTTTTGAGCATCTAAAAACATTAAAGCCATTTGCTTTTTAGTGTGTGCCCCATAGTATTCCAGAGTGTCCAGAAGTATTCTCATATTATGTTTAATTTGTCTCTTGAGCAGAAATCCGTATTGATCAACATGTATAAAGTTATTTAAATATCTTTTCAATCTTTCTGCCAAAACTGAAGCAAAATTTTTATAGTCTGAATTTAATAGGGAAATAGGTCTATAGTTTTTAATTTGCTGTGAGTCTGTATCTTCTTGTATCTGATATAAGCTTCTGACCATGTCTTAGGTATTCTCTTCTTTAACATAACTTCATTCATAACTTCTAATAGTTGGAGGTTCAACACCTCCTGAAAAGTCTTGTAAAATTCCACTGGCAGACCATCTGGACCTGGTGCTTTCCCTGTATTTTGTTTCTTTAGAGCTTCTGTTAATTCCATCATTGTTATATTCTCTTCCAGCATTATTTCAATGTTTTTGGGTATCTGTGGTAATTTTGCCTTTGTAAATATTGTTTAATTTTTTCTTCTTGAATGTTTTCTTGATAATACAATTTTCCATAGTAATCTTGTATAATTCTTTTTTCTTCACTTCCATAGCAGACATATCCTTCTTCATCTATTAAATGACTAATTCTCCTTGATTCTCTTTCCTTTCTAAGTTTATAAGCTAACTACCTTCCTGATTTATTTGCGTCTTCAAAATAATTCTGTTTAGCATTTTTAATCTTTTGAGCTAACTCCTCTTTTTCCATTAATCCCATTTTATGTTTAGTTATATCCATTTTAATTTTAACGTCTTTTTTTGCGGAAATTTCTGTAAGTCTTTTTCTAATTTTTTATAATCATCTTTCAGTATTTTAAAAGTCTTTTTCTGTTTATAGTCAATTATCAAACTTGTTGTGTAGGCCTTCATCGTGTCCCAGAGATTCTGTAATGATGTATCCTCTTTTTTATTTTCTTTTAAAAAGAATACCAATTCTCTCTCAATTTTCTGTTTAAAATCTTCTTCTTTTAATATCATGTTATTTAAAGTCCATCTAGATCTTGTCTTTTGTCCTTTCCAAGTAACTGTCATTGGATTATGGTCCGCCCAAGTACTTGCTTCTATTTCAATTTCTTATATATTAGAAAATAAATCAGCTGATGTCCATATCATATCTATTCTTGACCATGATTCATGCCTGTTTGAGTAAAAGGTATATTGCTTATTTCCCATATTTTTCTCCATGCATCTTTTAAATTTATTTCTTCTATCATTTGAAAGAAGGATTTTGGTAGCATCTTTTTAGCTTTCTTTGTTGCTTTCTGTGTTTTATAATCCAACTGTTCATTAATTATTCCATTGAAGTCTCCCATCATACAGACGTTAGCATAGTCCAATTCAATTATTTTCTTATACAATTTCTTGTAAAATTCTTCTTGATTATCATTTGGGGCATATATTGCTATTAAAAGTGTTTTAATATTATTGTCCATTATTTCCACCATTAAAATCCTTCCATCATCATCTGTATGGATTAGTTCAGATGAAATTGTGTCTCTGTAGGACCACACCTCTTTTTTTACATTGTGCCAATGACGTAAACAATTTCCCTAACTTTTTTTGTTTCAATATATATTCATGTTGTTTTTTTAATATGTACTTGCAAACAAATTATATTGAACTTTAATTTCTCTAATTTGTGAAATACTTTCCTTCTTTTAGTAATTGAATTAAGTCCATTTATGTTCATTGTAATCAGTTTTCTCTCCTCCATTTTAGACTTTATAAGAGGGTTTTGTTGCTCTAGTAGATCTTACTTCTCGTTCTCTGGGCACACGCCTACTGCACCTTCTTCTTTTTCTTTTTCAATTACTGCTATACACTCCTTTTGAAATTCGATCAAAGACTCTTCTTTTCTTATATCTTCCTCTTTTCCTCTAATGTATTCATAGTAAAATAATTCTGCCTTTTCAACCATATCAATTCTGTGTCTTTGTTCCCACCAAGTAAACAAGAGACCTTCTGGTATCAACCATCTGTAATTTACTCCTCTTTTAAGCAACTCTTTAGTCAGAAAAAGATATTCTCTTCTCATCTCTCTTACTCTTCTTGGTACCTGTTTCAGCACCATAATTTCTTTATCTTTATACTCTTAACGTCTTCTCTCTTGCCACTCTCAGTATTTGTGCTTTAATAATTCTTAGTAAATCTAATATGAACTTCTCTTGGTAACTTATTCCTCATTGCATATCTTGTATAGACACGAAACAAGTATTCTTCAATTTTCTTGATCCTTTCCTCATATTTCATCATCATCTGTTGAATATTTTCCACTTTCTCATCTGTCTTTTCAATTTTCTGTTGAATATTCTCGACTTTCTCATCTGTCTTTTCTGTTCTTTTCTCAATATTCTCTATTTTCTTTTCAATATTATCTGTTTTTACTTGTAAGTTTTGAATTCCTTGCATAATCATCTGTAATGTCACTTCCTTCTCCTTTTCCTTCTCCTATTGCAATATCATCTGTATTGATCGTTGTCCCCCAGATGGTAAGGAGGAAGGAGTTGGTATTTGAGAAACTGGAGCTGTTGTTTTTCTACTCATTTTATAATTATTTTCAAATAAAAAAAGTCAAAAACAAAAGTCAGGAAAAGACAAAAATGAGAGATGGGTGGAAAAAGAAAAGGAAAAAAGGACAGGAGTAAACAACTGCTACTCCAATAATAAGTAATAAAAACAAGAGAAAAAAATAGAAAAATTAAAAAGAATAAAAGTAAAAGGGAAATCTTCAGGTTCTTGTACACCTTAATCCAATTAATTCCAATTATGTGCAAAAAAGGGGGAAAAGAAGAAAAAGAGAAAAATAATAATCCCTTGATTTAAAAAGAAAAAGAGAAGGAAAAAAAAGCACCAAAAATAGAATAAAAAGGAATAGGTTAGGAAAAGAATAAAAGGAAAAAAATATAATCTGGTTCCTGGGTTAAAAAGCTGAGATCCCAACATAAAAATCCAACTAGGGGAAGTGAAAAATAATAATAATAACAAATCGTTCCATTAGGCGAGTCACTGCCACTAAATGTCCAAGGCTCTAAAATAAAACACTTCAAATTCTTCAATTCCAGTCCTTTCAAGGTCACTTCAATCTTCCTTCAATCTTCTCTTTCTCCTTTCTTCTTTCTTCTTTTTTCTTTTTTTTTTTTTTTCTTCAACTCAGACTCTGGCTATCAATAGTTACACAGAGGAGCACCTGTATAAACAATCTACCATGCTCTTCCCACTATCTTTTCAGTAAAAGCTCAGAGTCCTTGAAGTGTAACTCTCATACATAAACAAGAAAGAAAAGAAAACAATATATCCAGCCTCTAGATGGCAGTTACTTATTTCTCTGCTTTCACTCCCCATGTATCCAAAGCCAGAAACAAAAAGAAAAAAAATAGAGTCTTTTAAAAAGGAAAATGAAAAAATAAATAAACCTCAAATAAAGAAGAAAAGCCTTAGTCAAAGCAAACTTTCCAAAGAAAAAAGAAAAATTAATCAAAAAGGATAAATAATAAAAATTAGAGAAGACTAGTCCAGTCTAAATTAAAAAAAACTTGCCAAGTTCCAATTTCCAGTAAAAAGAAAGAAAAAAAAAACCCTTCAATTTAAACATAGCTTAATTTCGCCGCTTAGTCTCTTTTATCTTCACTTTTAATTTCCCTTTAAGTCTTTTAGGGTGTTCTCTCAAAATAATGAATAAAAAACCATCTCACCAAACTGACACACTTTCTCTCAATCCCTTCCATTCCGGAGCTGTCCCAGCTTCAGCAGCTTTAATGGCTGCCTCTCCGCTGCTAGCAAAGGGCTTCTCCTGGATCAACCAAGGACTTTGCGATGTCCCTGGGATCAACAGGACATGCCCCTGCCAATCACCGTCCCTACGGGACAGTTTAGGTCCATTTGGTCCGTCCAGCAATGGAGATATCGACGGCGATCTTAGTGAGTTAAGATCGCCCGCTGTACTGCTGCAACCCCAGCTCCGCCCTCTATATATAAGTTTTAAGATATACTGGAAAAAACATTAAAATTTCTGGAACAACCATTTTCCATATTTATTTGTGTCCACAGTATATTCATACTTTATGTTGCACTTCAATTAATTCACACAGACTTAAGGAAAAAATGTTAACACTGAAAGAGTAAAATATTTAGAGCATTCCCAATAGAAACAGTTTAAAAGACAATGAACCCTACTGCTTAATAGCTTCAGATCACCATAAAATCTTGATCTGAAGAAAGATGGAATTCAGAAAGAATCTTGTATTTGGGACAACATTTCACAATTGGATTGCAACCCTTTTCTCCCTAAAAATCATTTCCCTCCGCTTGGTAATATTATTTCAGGTAGACATGGACAAGACAAAATTTCAGATAATAAAGAAATTCTTAATAATAAGTGCTTTTTAGATCTGCTTAGTTCTAGTATAGATCTGAATAAATTGACTACAATTGTGTACTCAACTGCAAAGCATTTAGCTTCAGAATAGATGCATATAGAATTATATTATAGCACAAATTTGAATTTAGACTGAAAACAATCTGGCAGCAAGTGAAGGTCTATTTGCAAGTGACCATGGAAAACACAAACAATGCAGACCTTAACATAATTACATAAATCTTAAATGAGCTAAATCATGAACATACACAATTCATTTTTCTGAAACTTAGATTACTTTACAAAGTTTAAGATGAAGATAAAGATTTTCCCTGTCCCGTTGTATCTGACCCTAGTGGGCTCAGTTGTTACTACTGGGGAACCAAGGCGTGCAACTGCAAAGCAACTGGAATAAAAGCGCAAAACCTGGATAATCAAAGAAAACCAAGAAATCATCAAATGTTACTACCAGGCAGAACCAACAGCCATGGGATTTCAAAAAAGAATGATGCAACTGTGGAAGGAAAAACACTTGGAAAGTGATGTAATTGAACAACGATTAATGGATCAAAGACATTTCATCATCTGTAATAAAGTTTTTACAGATGCGGAAATGCAACATCTGGAAACAAACATTGGCTAAAAAGAAAAGGAATGATGAGCAGGCTGAAGAGATTGTTCCAACACCTGAACAAACTGACCAACCAGTGGAAGAAACCAACATACAGGATGAAGATCTTCCTGTGCAACAACTCGAAAGTGTAGCGAAAATGCTGAAAGAAAAAATTGAAAACCACATCAAAGAAAACAACAGAAAGAAAAAGAGTGCCTGCCATTTGTGCAGTGCATAGCAAATGAGTGAAAGATCTACTAACTGCCTTGCACAACATTTTAACTTCCTGTTCTGACCTAGGCTTCACAAAATCACGAAACAGACTCCTTGTCCCGACAAAACCCCTTTTATTTAGGCTAATATGAATTCCTCTCATTCACATCCAGCAAAGTCCCGGCAAACAGTCTTTCAAGAGTGATTTACAATCATAGACATCAGGCTTGGAGAGTTGCCAGGCCAATAGCTTCCAAGCACAATGCTGTAGCAGAAAATACTTAGCAAGGAGTCAGGAATAAATCTTCATGCTAATCAAATGAACTAATTGTCACCTGCAAACACCACTCCCATTTTGCTCCTCTTTATTCCCTATGGGAGGGACCATTCACTGTTCACCTGTGACTTTACTCCCGAGTTGACCCTTGTTCCTTAACTGTTCCCTTCCCCAGCACATTGATTGGAGAATCCACACATGGATAGATACATGCCTTTCTGCCCAGAGACTGAGTCCTTCATTTTTTTACCACGCCGCTCTGTCAGTTGTCACTTTCCCAGTTCACAGCTCAGTCTGGCCCTAAAGGGACTTTGCAAAAAAATTGGCTCTCATCTTTAGGCAGAAATGCTGAGGTTCTCCAGTCAACGGTTTCGGTCAGGTTGAAATTGTAGCCTGATCACAGGGCTACTGCAGTCCTAACGTGCTCGGCTTTGCTGATGCTGAGCCCGCCCTTTCTATTCACTGTTTTTTTTTAAAAAAGTTGCTGCTGGAATAGAGAGGGAGATTGGTCAGAGCACTACAGTGGCTCCAGTCCCTCAGCTTTGCTGATGCAGAAGCCCACAGATAATTTTTGCAGCCAGAGCCTGGCTACTAATAGCGAGACTCTTCCCGCCAAAGCCACTGTTGCTTTATAGCTGATTTTTGGCTGTCAAGCCTAAAATTAACTTTGCGGCTTAGCGGCTTGGCTTTGAAGGCTCTGGCTGCTGCAGAGAGTCAGCCTGCGTTAAAGCACTTTGTTTGGACTGCTTGCTTCAGAGTTGGAGTGAGTGTGTGTGCTGGCTACCCTAGTACACTGGTCCTGCCGCCACAGCTCAATCACTTTCCCCAGCAACAGCAGCAGCAGTCACTAAGCAGAGCATGGTCGCATCGCCCTGCTGAAGTAAGGCTGTCAAGAAGTCCGAACAGCTCCTGTCAGTAGACAGCATGGTAGATCAGGGAGCTTCCACTTCGGGTCAGCCTAGGAAAACCAGCTCCCAAAGAGCTAGGTCAGCCAGCCAAGATGCAGCTGAAAAGATCAAAGTGAAGACCATCTATTCCAGAAAGCCCTCAAGGGCTGAAGAGAAAGATGCCAGCAGGAGAGAGAAGGCTCTGGAGAAACAAATCTCCAGAGCTGAGAAGAAGGCTGAGCAGGAAAGTATTTCTCTCCCTCCTCAGACAGCAACTGCCATCTCCCGCTGTCAGCAAGCTAGGCAATCCAATGTTGCAGTTCCTATGTCACCTGACGGCGAGAGTGAACAGTTGACTATCCCTTCCAGTCATTTAGGATGAGGTTGAGCAATTTCCCTTTGCCTGCCTAGCAACAGAGTTGACTGAACCTCAGATCAGGGACAGGGAATTTGCTCCAGTGGCTACTTTTACCCCCACTGTGGTGGCTCTCTGTCCATTGGATAGGCAGGGATCTGGCCTGTCAGAGGAACTTAAATCCCTCATCTCACAGGCAATTTCCCATGAGGTAGCCTCTACCTTACAGCTCAGAAGATACCCTTCCTGCATAACTTCTGAATCTCCCCAACAGCTGTCTCATCACCTCCAGCTTCCTGTGGGAGAGGGCGGCATCAAAAGTATCTCCCTCCCAGTCCAGTAGAAGTAGGGCATCTGTAATGGAGGAACAGGGGTTCTCAGATGATGACCAGGACCTCCCTTATCCCCCACTGTTCACTGGATATGTTATTTAAATCTCTTCTCCACAATAGGAACCACACCCAGTGCATCTGTGGCACTAGTGGAGCCCCAAGGGCCAAACAATGTTGTGTTCTCTATGTTGTGTGAACCCATCATAATGCAGGAGGACATCCCCTGCCCAAATTTTTTCTTGGATGTGGTTCAGAGACAGTGGAGCTAGCCTGGCTCCTTTTCCAACCTGGGAGGGAACAACAGGTGATTTTTCAACATGGCTCCCTCCTTATCTGAGGCTCTAGAGCTGCCCTCAGTAGATGACCCTCTGGCTTCTCTGGTTTCATCCTCAGCAATATCTGGGGACATTGCAGAAGCCCTGAAGGCGGAAGATAAGGCAGAATTAAATTTCCGCTGAACCCATCTTGCTAGTGCCTGGGCAGTAAAGGCAGCTACGGCCACCTCCTTTTTTGCTAGGACTTCCTATTATGGCTGAAGCAGTTGCAGTCGAGAGTCCCTCCAGAGGAGACCCAAATACATCAAGATATCAACAAGTTGGTGGCAGCTGCCGAGTTTTCTGCCGACTCCTCCCTACAGTTCTCCTCCAGGGCTCTTACTTCCAACATCACCTTCTGCCGTTTACTATGTCTTCGCCAATGGCAGGCGGATACCAAAACTTAGTGGAGATTAGCTTCAGCCCCGTATAGGGATTCCTCCCTGTTTGGGGAAGCTCTGAATCCTTTCCTTACAGAAAATAAGGACAAATGCAAGGTCCTGGCTTTGGTTACCAGAAGGGCTGACAGATGGGCAGCATCATATGGCCGTCCATTCTCCTTTTGCCTGCTGGACGCCGGCAACGACCAGTCTCAATTCCAAAAACCTTTCCCCTTTAGTTCTGACCGTCAACAGGACAGACCGGGGTCTAGGGACAGGTACAGGCAGCAACCCCAATCCAAGGAGCCCTTTTGTGGTGCAGGAGGTTGCCCCTTTCGCTGCTCCAAGTGACTGCTAGGACACTCCTCCCATTGGAGGGCGCCTAACCCTCTTTACCTCCCAATGGGAAAAGACCACCACCGACTTGTGGGTCCTCAACACATTAAGATTCAGCCTCACTCTGGAATTTCTTTCCATATCTCCGAGGCACTTCATCCATTGCCCCATCTCCAAAAACTCCACCAAGAGAGATCTGATGGCCATGGCAATTCAACACCTCTTGGACATCCAGGCCATCGAGTCAGTCCTGGAAGACCAACAGGGACACAGATTCTACTTGATCCTATTCATAGTGCCAAAGTCCTTGAGGGGATGGAGAGCAATTCTGGACCTCAAAAAATTGAATGTCCACCTAACGTACAAGAGGTTCAAAATGCAATCTCTCCAGTCAATCTTGGAGGACATCAGGAGGGATGATCTCCTGACGTCCATCGATCTAACGGATCGATGCCTACCTCTACATTCCTATCCTCCCCTTACACCGGCGGTTCCTCGGGTTCTGTTACTTGGGTCATCACTTCCAGTATGAAGCACTGCCATTCAGCTTAGCTTCAGCCCCCAGGCACTTCACAAAGGTCCTAGCAGCACTGGCCACGCACCTAAGGACAATTCTGGTGCGCTTTCAGTTCTATTTGGACGACGTTCTCATCCAATCTTCCTTGCCCCAGCTAGCTCAGAAGGATATGGAAATGACAATTTGTGTTCTTCAGGAACACGGATTTTCCATCAATTTTCAAAAGAGTCGTCTTGTACCAACTATTTGTCTGCTCCATCTAGGAGCAGTTATAGACACCAAGCTGTGTGAGGTCTATTTTTCCCCAGGAGCAACAGGATAGCATCAAGTCCTTAGTCAACCAAATCAGGACGGAACGATTCATTCCATTGGCTGTACTCTCACAGCTCCTGTGATCGATGGTCTCTTGCATAGCCATAGTACCTTGGGCCCTATTGCACTTATGAATCATGCAATGGTTTCTGCTACAATTTCAGAGGGCAGGGGGCAGTAATTCCACTGCCAAGGTCAGGGTACCATTAGAGACATTCAGGTCCCTCAGGTGGTGGGTGTCCCCAGCAATAGGGAAGGGAGCCCTGTTCAAGGAGCCCAGCTGCCTGACCCTGACCTCAGATGCCAGCCTGTTCAGATAGGGAGCTCATCTCCAGTAGCAGCTGGTGCAGGGTCAGTGGTCTCAGGCAGACCTGAAACACAACATAAACTGGCTGGAGCTCCGAGCGATCCACCTTGCTCTCTTGACACTTCCAGACCACCATAGAGGGACAACACTTACTGATCATGATGGAGAACGTGGCCGCAAAGGCACACGTCAGTCACCAAGGGGGTACTCACTCCAGGTCCCTCATGCATGAGGTGGACCAACTGTTTATCTGGGCAGAGCTTACCTGCATTCCATGAAGGTGGAGCACAGCTCAGGGGCAACAAATGCACAGGCGGACTTTCTCAGCAGGACCATGGTGGACCATTCTGAGTGGCAGCTGCACCCGGGCATCTTCCAGGAAATGTGCGAGAGATTCGGCCACCTGGTTCCGGACTTGTTCACCACCCTGATGAACTCGCAACTGCCCAGATATTTCATGAGATTTCTGACACCTGGAGCAGAGGGAGTCAACGTCCTCTGCTGCCCCTGACCCAGGGGCCTATTATATGCATTCCCTTCTCTAAGAGTGATCAGGAAACTCTTAGTGGAACAGGCAGAGATACTTCTCATCGCTCCCCATTGGCCAAGATGGCCATAGTGTGCAGACCTCATCAGCCTATCTGTCTCCTGTCCTTGGAGCATTCCTCGGGACAGGGTCTTCCTCAGCCAGGGAGTCTTGGTCCAGTTGGAGCCTCGGTGGCTCCAACTGAGTGCCTGGCACTTGAGAAGAGGATTCTGATGAGGGACAACTTTTCAAGGAAGGTGATACAGACAGTCCAGGCTTCCAGGAGGCCTTCCACCAATAGAATTTATAACTCTACTTGGAAGGCAACAGATAAAGAAGGACCTGACAAACTGGGGGAAATTATAACTGTCTTTATTAGGTTGGATAGCAGCGATAAAAATGAATATTTTACTGAAATTACTATACTATTTTCAGACAATTCCTATAAAATTAGATAGAAGATTTTTTCAGGAGCTAAACAAGATACCGTGTTTCCCCGAAAATAAGACCTACCCCGAAAATAAGACCTACCCCAAAAATAAGACCTACCCCGAAAATAAGACCTACCCCGAAAATAAGACCTAGTGTGTTTTTGGGAGCCAAAAAAAATATAAGACAGTGTCTTATGTTAGGGGAAACACGGTATGCGATTTGTTCGTGGTTTCGTACATGAATAAATGTACATTGTTCTACATGAATATGGTAAGTGTTTTTTTCATATAGATATAGATATAGATATAGATATAGATAAATATAAATATAAAAGACCTACCCTGAAAATAAGACCTAGTGTGTTTTTGGGAGCCAAAAAAAATATAAGACAGTGTCTTATTTTCGGGGAAACACGGTAGTTATGAAATTCATATGGCTGGATAAAAAAGCACGAATAAGTCTAAAAATGCTACAAGATAGTAGAAGTAGAGGCGGACTTGGACTCCCAAAATGGGAACTGTATTACCAAGCAGCAGCACTATTATGGGTGAAGGAATGGATAAATTTGAAAAACAAAAAAAAATTTGGCAATTGAGGGCCACGACCTCCAAGCAGGGTGACATGCCTTCTTATGGGACAAAAAAACCAAGACACATTCATACTTCCATAGACATTTGATAAGAGAATCACTACTGCAAACTTGGGAAAAGGTTAAAAGAAAACATTATAAGAAGATACCAAAATGGGTCTCACCAATGGAAGCGATATTACATCCAAATATGAGAGATACAAGGAAAATGGTCAGATATGAAGAACTATTAGATAATCAGGGGAAGTTAAAAACAATTGATAAATTAAAAGCACAAGACACAATTATAGATTGGTGGTCATACTTACAAATTCAGACAAAATTTAGGAAGGACTTAGAAGAACAAGGGATAGAAAAGGACTTACAACAACTGGACCAAATTTTGACAGGCAAGGAGATAAAATTTATAACAAGAATGTATAACTATTCATTGGAAGTAGAATTAGAAAAGAAAATAGCAAAGGGATCAATGGTTGCCTGGGCAAAAATGTAGGGCATAATATAAATTTAGAGGATTGGGAAAAATGTGGATTGACAACTGTAAATTGACATTGTCAACAGCATTTAAAGAAAATCAATATAAAATGTTTAATAGGTGGCACCTAGCCCCAGCAAGACTGGCCAAAATGTATCCAAACACAAAAGCAGAATGTTGGAAATGTAAACACAAAGAAGGAACATTCTTCCATATGTGGTGGCAGTGTCCAGAGGTTAAAAAATATTGGATGAGGGTACAAAGATGGTTATTAGAAATTACAGAGCACAAATTAGAACTCGAACCGGAAATATTCTTATTAGGAATAATTAAGGGAAAATTGAGCAAGGCCATCAATACATCATTATACATGCCATAACTGCGGCGAGAATAGCCTTCACACAGGGATGGAAGAAGGAAAAGATACCATCTGAAGAAGACTTGACACAAAAAATAATGGATTGTGTGGAATTGGATAAGCTCACAATGGAATTAAGAGGCAAAGATGATTTGGACTATTATGCAGTTTGGGATAGGTGGTACAAATGGGTGGAAGATAGAAATAAGAGCTTATGTTTATGTATAAAAGGAGAGGTATGTATTAATAATGACACGAACACTGTTAATGTGAATAGAGATTTGTACTTTTGTTTTTAAAAAATAAAAATATTTGAAAACAGAATTTATAACTCTACTTGGAAAGCATTCTGCAGTTGGTGTACTAGGTTGAGCCTGGACCCCATGTCAGTGTCCATTCCACAGATCCTGGACTTTTTACAAGAGGGTCTAGACAAAGGGTTAGCCCTTAATACTATCTGGGGAAAGTGGCTGCCTTGTCCTCGGTACTGATTTATGGGACTTGGAATCCATAGTGCACCACCCGGTAGTATGTTCTTTCCTAAGAGGGGCGGTTAACTTGAAACCACATGTTGTACACAGGTACCCAACTTGGGACTTGGGACTACATGCCCTCACCTTAGCACTTTTTGAGGCACTTAGGTCTAGAGTTTGCAATACCTGTTATTCAAGGTTGCCTTTTTTAGTGGCCATCACTTCACCCAGGCGAATATTGGAGCTGGCTGCTCTCTCCATCAGAGAGGAACTTTGCACCTTCCATGCAGACAGGGTGGTTCTATGTCTAGATCCTTCCTTCATCCCTAAGACCAACTCCTGGTTTCACCGGGCCCAGGAGGTAGTGCTGCCAAACTTCAGTCCAGGACCTTCTCATCTGCTGGAACAGAAATGGCACACTCTGGACATGAGGAGTGCACTACATAGAAATGAATTTCGCCTCACCGTAAAACTGAATCATTGTTTGTCTCATTCCAACCGTCTTCTCTAGGTACAAAGGTCACTTTATCAACCATAGGCTGTTGGATAAGGGTGTGTATAGCCAAGGCCTACGAGACACAGTCTATTCTGGTCCCCAGATGATTTAACCACCCATTCTACTTGAAATGCTGTGACTACAGCTGCTTGGGTGACGCAGGCCTCGATTGAAGAGATATGCAGGGCGGCGACATGGTCCTCACTATCTCCCTTTGTATGCCACTATAAGCTGGACACATTCACCTCGGCTGAGGCTGCCTTTGGCAGGTGCATGCTTCAGCGAGTGCATGTCAATAGGGGGACTCAGGATCAATTCCCACCCATAGGGACAGCCAGGCTTTGGTATGTCCCATGTGTGGATTCTCCAATTGATGTGCTGGAGAAAGAGCGTTGTCTTACCTGCTCCAGCTATTCTTCTGCCCCACTGATCTCTGACTCCAAAGGCAGCTGATAACTATCAGATGGCCCTGGCCCCATATCTGCCTCTGATGCAGAGCACTTGTCACAGCCTTCCCCAGACTCCAGGACTGGCCCATGTTCCTTCCCAACCTCCTCACTCTCCGAGTCTGCCATCAGCTCTGCTGGAGGGCCACAACACTACCATCCCATCTATCACATTACATGAAACAAACCAACTAATATACAGCACAGCCAGTAGAATTGGGTTATAAAATGCACAACTGCAGAATTGGGTTATAACCCAGAATTGGGTTATAAAATGCCAAAAAAGAAACCCACTGAAACACCAAAGTGGAAAATTCGACTTGAAAATAAAATAAAACAAGGAGATGTCAGCAATTTGAAATACTTGAAAGAAGGAAAACTAAGGAATGAAAAGCTGAAAGATAGTTTATGCAAAAAATACAACCTGGAGGAAAAAACAATAACGGAAATCATGGAAGAACTAAAACAGCATGGAAAGCAACAGCAAAGAAAATAGAAAGACAGGAAGGATGAATAAAACAATATTGTTAAAATGTTCAGTTCAGAAAAAACCAACACCTCTTCTATCGGTCACTTGATAGAAATCGAGTCCAAGCTAATGTTCACCCATGTAAAGAAAAAACTTTGAAATTTTGGAAAGAACTCTGGGAAAACCCAGTAGAAAACAATAAAACTGCCTCCTAGATCAAAGATGTTAAAAAACAAGCAACACGAAACAAAGTGGAGAATATTGTAATAACAACTGACATGGTTGCAAAACAAGTAAAGAAAATCAAGAACTGGAGCACATCTGACCAGGACAAACTGCATGGATACGTGGCTAAAACACCTGACCAGCCTTCATCACCTCATGGCCATTCAATTTGATGAAATGCTTCAAAATGCAACAAGCGAAGAATGGTTAACAGCTAGCCAAACATACTTGATAATGAAAGATCCAGAAAAGGGCACAGAACTAAGCAACTATCGCTCAATTATTTATCTGCCAATAACGTTTAAACTTTTTACAGTAATCCTGGCAAATTCAGTATTCAATCATCTGATGGAAAACAGTTTCTATCCGGTAGAACAAAAAGGAAATTATAAAAAATCAAAAGGAACAAAAGATCAGCTGCTCCTTGACAAAATGGTACTAAAAATGCAAAATGAAGAAAAACTTATTTAAATATGGTATGGATAGATTACAAGAAGGCATTTGACTCATTACCCCACAGCTGGATTAACATCTGTCTGGAAAACTTTGGAATCAGCATTTTTGAAAGCAAATATGCAAAAATAGAAAACGGTTATAACAGCAAATGGGGAGAATATTGATGAAGTGAACATCAGATGAGGAATCTTCCAAGGGGACTCACTTTCGCCACTACAGTTCAACATCACGTTAATTCTACTGACAATAATACTATGAAACACAAAACTGGGATACCAAATCTCAAACCAGCGTGGCAAGATAAACCATTTACTATACACGGATGACTTAAAAATATATATGAAAAGCCCCACTGAACTTGAATCAACATTCAGCACAGTTCAACTGTTCAGCTACTTCTTCCCTCCTGCCTTGTCTGTTCAGGTTGGTGGGGTTGGCTGGCCCCACTGTGGTGAGAGGACACTGGGGTTTTGCTCTTTCAGCCTGCTGTGGTGAGAGGGCAGCAGTGGCTGTTTTGCCAATCCCACCTGGCTATGCTATGATTTTAGGCCTGGCGCTGGGAGTTGCCACCGTAGTGAGAGGGCGGTGGTTGACCTTTTCCATCTTGGTCCCCTTGACTAGCTGTGAGAAGGCAGTCAGGGTAAGAAACTCTTTGACACTGGGGGTTGCATAGTCCTGGACATGATGGCTTTGTCATCTGGCTTTTTACTTACCATCCACCACTCATATCTATGGATTATTTTTATGATTTTTATGACTGTAAAGACTTACTCATCTGCGGAGCTGCGGGCCCTGGGGAATGTCCCCCTGTCCCTGTGGTGGCCTGCCGGACTATCGAAGGCCTACCTTGATGACGGATCCTGGGATCCCAAGAGGTGGCATGGCACAAGCAGGGATTTTAATCGGATTAAGATTAGAAAGGGACAGTTAATTAATTTTTTAATGAAATTGTTAAATGGGTTAGGGAGGGGTGGGGTGTAGGTCTCGGGAACTTGGGGGGGGTTCCGCTATACCAAAGTCAACCTTTATCCAGGTCAGGAGCGGGTCATGGCGGGGGGACAGGGTTGGGGGAATTCCGGGGCTCTAGGGGAGAGGGTGGGGATTGCAATCCCCACGGCGATTGGGAATGGCAGGAGATGGAGAGGCCGAGGGTCGGATCGGAGCTTGGGAGCACGCCCCTGCTATTTGTGAGCAGTGGCGCGCTCTGACCCTCTTGTTTCCACTCATTTTCCCGGGGGTACGGGAGATCAGGTCCCTGTGCTCAGGTTGGTTAATGTGAATGCCAGGTCCATGATGAACAAAGCTCCCCTCATCTGTGAACTGATTGAGGAGGAGCACGTGGATCTGGCTTGCATCACGGAGACCTGGTTGGGCTCAGAGGGAGGAGTCCCTCTGTACGAGTTATGCCCTCCAGGTTTCCGGGTGCTACACCAACCTCGAGCCCAGGGTAGGGGCAGGGGAGTGGCAGTTATTAGGGAGACCCTTTGTCCGAGGGAGGTCACTATCCCGCAGATAGGTGGGTGTGAGTCTCTCCTCCTGAGGCTGGGCCTTGGTGGTCAGTTGGGTCTGTTGCTCACGTACCTTTCACCCAGCTGTGTGACAACGGCCCTGCCTGAGCTACTTGACGTCCTTTCGGGGGTGGTGGTTGAGTTCCCCAGACTTCTTGTCTTGGGAGATTTCAACCTGCCTTCTCTGGGTGGGGTGTTGGGGATGGCTCAGGTGACGGCTATGGACCTGACCCAAATAATTCATGGAGGGGAACACACGCTCGACCTGGTTTTTTCTCCGGACAGTGGTGTAATGATTTGGGTGGGGATCACCAACTATTCAACCACTGTCATGGACCGATCATTACATCCTCCGACTGGTCTTCCATTATGCCACCCCTCATCGTTGGGAAGCAGAACCAACCAGGTGGTTCTGCCCCAGGCGCCTGATGGACTCAGAGGAGTTTCAGATGGTGCTTGGGTTATTTCCTGCCTTCCTTACCCACAGCTTGGCCGAGGCCCTGGTGGACGCCTGGCAAAGGGCTGCCTCAGAGGCTCTCGACCATGTTATCCCTTTGTGGCCCCTGACGCGTCGCGGATCTCAGTTGGCTTCATCTCTTGGAGCAGAGCTCCGAGAGATGAAGCACCAGAGGAGGGGCCTAGAGAGCAGTTGGAGGTCCAGTCGGTCCGAATCTGACCGAGCACAGTTGAGATCTTTCACGAGATCTTATCTGGCGGCGATGAGAGCAGCGAAGTTTGTTTACTTCTCCGCTCTCATTGCATCCGCAGATAATCGACTGGCTGCCCTGTTTGGAGTCACCCACTCCCTGCTGAGTCAGGGAGTAAGGGAGGACCCTTTGCAGGGGCAGGCCAAGGAGTTTAGTCAGCATCTGCTGGATAAGATCACTCAGATCTGGGCCGGTTTGGACTCCGACTGGCTAGAGTCTGACACTGGAGGAGCGATGGGTCTTGTGGATATTATCTGGGAAGAGTTCGAGCCTGTGACTCCAGATGAAGTGGACAGGATCATGCGGAGGCTGAGTTCCACCATGTGTTTACCGGACCCGTGTCCCTCCTGGCTGGTTTTTGCCACCCGGGAGGTTACATGAGGCTGGCTCCAGGCAGTGATCAATGCTTCGTTAAGGGAGGGATCCTTTCCCGCCGCCTTGAAGGAAGTGGTGGTGAGGCCTCTCCTGAAGAAGCCTGCCTTGGACCCAGCCATTTTGAACAACTTTCATCCTGTCTCCAACCTTCGCTTTGTTGCAAAGGTTGTTGAGAGCGTGGTGGCTAGTCAGCTTCCGGGGTTCCTGGAGGAAGCTGATTATCTAGATCCGTACCAATCGGGTTTCAGGTCTGGGTACAGCACTGAGACGGCATTGATCGCACTGGTGGATGATCTCTGGAGGGCTCGGGACAGGGGTTGTTCCTCTGTCCTGGTCCTATTAGATCTCTCAGCGGCTTTTGATACCATTGACCATGGTATCTTACTACATCGCCTCGGGGGGTTGGGAGTAGGAGGCACTGTTTTGTGGTGGTTCCCCTCCTACCTCTTGGGTCGTTCACAGTCGGTGTTGGCAAGAGGACAGAGGTCAACCCCGAAGCCCCTCTCATGTGGGGTTCCTCAGGGGTTGGTCCTCTCTCCCCTCCTGTTCAACATCTATATGAAGCCGCTGGTTTTGGGGTGAGGTATCACCAGTATGCTGATGATACCCAGCTTTTTATCTCCACCCCAAACCAAATCAGTGATGCCCTCGACGTGATGTCCCGGTGCCTGGAAGCGGTGCAGATCTGGATGGGAAGAAACAGGCTTCGGCTCAACCCGTCCAAGACCGAGTGGCTGTATGTACCGGCATCTCGGGTTTGCCAGGCTGTTCCATCATTAGTTATGGGGAGAGAGGTGTTGCCCCTGTAGATAGGGTGCGCAACTTGGGTGTCCTCCTGGATGCATGGCTCAGTGTGGAGGATCAGGTGGGAGCCGTGACTAGGGGGGCCTTTGCCCAGGTTTGCCTGGTGCGCCAGTTGTGCCCCTTTCTGGACCGAGAAAGGGTCCAGAAAGGGGCACAATTACATACAGTCACTCATGCACTCATTACCTCCCGTGTAGACTACTGCAATGCTCTCTACATGGGGCTGCCCTTGCAGACCACTCGGAGGCTTCAACTGGTGCAGAATGCGGCTGTGCGGGTTGTGATGGGAGTATCCCGATACTCCCATGTTACCCCCTCCTGCGTGAGCTGCATTGGTTGCTGGTTGCCCTCCGGGTGAGATTCAAGGTGCTGGAACTTACCTACAAAGCCCTACATGGCTTAGATCCGAGATATTTGCGCAAACATCTCCTGCCAGCAACACCTGCCGATCGCCCTGTGTGCTCCCAAAGACAGGGCCTCCTTGGGGTGCCATCGGCTAGACAGTGTCGGCTGGCGACCCGCAGGGGTAGGGCCTTCTCTGTGGGAGCACCCACCCTGTGTAATCAGTTACCTCTGGAGCTCTGGTTGGCCCCTGACCTTAGTTCCTTCTGCCGCGACCTGAAGGCTTGGTTGTTTCAACAGGCCAGCCTGGATTGAGGGGTGGGCTTTTTATGGGGTCTTTATTTGTGATTTTGTTGGGGTTTTAGATATTTGTTTGCATTGTTGTTTAATACCTTTTAGTAATTTTAAATTTTGTATTCTGTGTTTTATCATTGTGAGCCGCCCTGAGTCCTTCGGGAGATAGGGTGGCATACAAATCCAAACAAAATAAAAAAATAAAAAATAAAATCTCAAATGGCGCATGCCTGACTAACATGGCTGGTTTCTGCTGAGTCTTGGAGTGAAGGCTGGCTCGAGAGGGTGTTTGGAGGGGTTTTTTATAGCCCCGGTACCTGGCATCATCACTGGTGGGCTTGGGGAGCTGAACGAGACATTTGGGGGATTCGCTGGGCTCTGGAGCAGAGGGATTGGCGTCATCTCCCCTGGTTTCTGTGTGCACAGAGCTGCGGGCGCGTGGCGTAGCGACTCTGGCGGCTCTTGAGCGTTGACGACAAGCCCGGCAGTGTTTTCCTCCTGGGGGGCCTCGGATGAGACCGTCGGCTCGGCACTCGTTGGGCTTTGGGTCAAGCTGGGGATCAGTGGCATCTCCCCATTTTGCATCGGAGCCTGCAAAGTGCGGGTGGTGCAGCAGTGGCTCCAGGTGCGGCGTGCGAGCCCGACGATGTCCCCCCTTCTGGATCAACTGGGGTGCGGTTCTGAGGCTACAGCTGATCTGGAAGGGTCAGCCCTGAGCGCCAGGAAGACCTGGAGTGATGGTGGCGTCGGGAGTGATGGCAGCGATGGTGGCGAGAATGGTGCTGTTTGTGGCTAGCCCTGGCCTTTATTTTGTTTAGAGGGCCAATGTGACACTGGGGCTGTCCGGGTATGGCCTGGAATACAGCAGGAAGCATAACGGTCCTGGGTCAGCTGTTATGGGCGGAGGCCCTGGTCCCGTCCAAGGGCTGTTAAGGGCTGCGATGTTTCCATCTATGGCGTTGGAGGTGATGGTGGCGCCCTTTTCCTGCTGTTTCTTATGGCCTGACTCTGGACTTTTCCATCGACCATTGTGTTTGGTCATTTTGCCTCACTTGTGTTACTGCTTCCACTTATACCATCTGCTCCATCTTCACCAATTACAAGGTACTCTAATTACTGGGACTGAACCATCTATACGTGCCATAGGCCACGGAGGGGTGAGCTTGGACACCCTAGTGACCTGGGCCCGATTCCCAGTGCCGACTGTACACCCCTTGAACTTGGTTTTGGCTACCAGATTTTGTTGTTTCCCTTGCGTGGTGAGAGCGGCAGTGGGGACTCACTTTCTCTCTAGATAGCCATTTAACATCTGTTTACCAACTGTCCAATTGGTGCCCATGGGGGATACCCATGGTGAGAGTGCGGGACTTGATCCGAGGAGGGTCTTAAACATCGACCACAGGTCTGTTGTGAGAGGGCAGCCTGGTTCCTGGACCCCCAAGGCAGTACCTAGGACTTTACCAAGTTCCTATATTCGGACTTTATTGTTTCCACCTACAGACCCTTGTGCGGTTCCTTGACATCCCTGGATCTGTAATATTGAACTTTTACAGCAGCAGAGCTTCAGGCCTTCAGGAGGCTCCCTCCCTCCAGGACATGGCCTGCTACACTATCACCGGCCTACCTCGAGGATGGGTTATGGAACCGGAGAGATGGCATGGCAGGAGTTGGGTTGGGGTTGGGGCTCTAAGAAGGCAAAAAGAGGTCACTAGGGCCCCTTTAATTAAATTTTTAAATAAATTTTTAAGTAGGCTAGGGAGGAGGGTGGGAAATGATGTCGGGGGGGTGGATTGCAGCCGGCTGCGGCAGGGGGGTGGGGGTTGGGGGCTGGTGGGGGCCCAGAGTGCGGGCGGGGACGCGATCCCTAGGGTGGTTGGGATCGGTGGGAGCAGCGAGGCATAGGGCCAGATCATGTGTTGGGGCGTGCCCTCGCTATCTTCTTGGCGGTGCCGCGCTCCGACCCTATGACCTCCTCCCTGGGGGCAGGGAATGGGGACCCCTGGGCTCAAGCTGGTGTATTTTAATGCCAGGTCCGTGGCTAATAAGTCTTCCCTCCTCCGGGTGATTGAGGAGGAGGCTGCGGACCTGGCTTGCATCACGAGACCTGGTTGGGCCCAGAGGAGGAGTCCCTCTGGTTGATTTATGCCCCCAGGTTTCGGATTTTGCACGGGCGGGCTCAGGGGAGGGTGGTGGAGTGGCTGTGGTTATTAGGGAGACCCTGATTCCAAGGGAGGTGGCTGTTCCTGAGATAGGCGGAAGTGAGACCCTCCTCCTGAGGTGGGGGCCTGGTGGTGGTGGGTTTGCTGCTGACATACCTTTCCCCAGCTGTGTGGCAGCAACCCTGCCTGGGTTTCTCGGCGTTCTCGGGGTGGCGGTGGATCTCCGGGGCTTATGGTCCTGGGTGATTTTAATCTGCCTTCCCTTGGGGGTCGAGGTTTGGCCCAGGAATTCATGGACTCCATGGGGACCATGGGCCTGACCCAGTTAATTCAAGGCCCGACTCACGAGGGGGGAAACACTCTCGACCTGGTTTTTGTCTCGGAACAGTGGTGTAGTGATATAGGGCAGGCAAGTTGTACAACACTGCCCGTCCCATGGTCTGATCACTATCTCCTGCGGCTGGTCTTCCAACAGGCTGCTCCCCACTGCTGGGATGAGGAGCCACTTAGATGGTTCCGCCCCAGGCATGCCTAATGGACCCTGAAGGTTCCAGGCGGAACTGGGGTTTCCCATTTCCCCTTGCCCACAACTCTGCTGAGACAACTCTGGGGACCTGGCTGCTTGAGCGCAGCAGGCTGCTGAGGCTGCCCTCGACAGGGTTGTCCCCATGCGTCCCCTCACACACCGTGGATCCCGGGTAGCTCCTTGGTATACTGAGGAGCTCCGGAGATGAAAGCCGTCGGGGGTTTAGAGAGCAGGTGGGGGGCCACCCGCTCCCAATCCGATCGAGCCCAGTTAAGAGCCCATATAAGGACTTACGCTATGGGGGTGAGGTCTTATCTCTCCACCCTCATAGCGTCCATGAATCTTCCCCAGCCGCCCTGTTTAGGGCCACCGCTCCCTCTTACATCGGGGGAGGTGGTGGACCCTCTCGAGGAAGGGCTGAGAATTTGGTCAATATCTGTGGGATAAGATATCTGTCGGATAAGATCGCGGATTCGGGGTGGGTTGTGCTCCTTGCAGTGGTCTGAGGATCGTGGTGCAAGTAGTCTGGCTGATGTGATCTGGGCTGAGTTGACCCTGTCTTATGCCGCCAGGGAGGTCACCAGTGTTGGCTCCAGGCAGTTGTCAATGCTTCGTTAAAGGAGGGTGTCTTTCTCCGCTTTGAAAGAGGCGGTGGTGAGTGAGGCTCTCCTGAAGAAGCCTGCCCTGGACCCACTGTGTTAGACAATCTCCGTCCAGTCTCCAACCTTCGCTTGGCAAGGTTGTTGAGATGTGGTGGCTCAGCAGTTTCCACTTTTCCTGGATGAAGCAGACTACCCAGATCCGCACTCACCGATTCCGCCTGGTTTCAGCACGAGACGCATTAGTCGCACTGATGGATGATTCTGGAGGCCCGGACAGGGTTTTCCTCTGTCCTGGTCCTATTAGACCTCTCAGCTGCTTTCGATACCATGCACGAGACGCATTAGTCGCACTGATGGATGATCTCTGGAGGGCCCGGACAGGGTTTTTCCTCTGTCCTGGTCCTATTAGACCTCTCAGCTGCTTTCGATACCATTGACCATGGTATCTTTTGCACGCCGAGGGCTGGGAGTGGGGGCACTGTTCTTCGGTGGCTCTCCTCCTACCTCTCTGGGTGGTCACCGGTGTGACAGGGGACAGAGGTCAGCCCGAGGGTGCTCACTTGTGGGGTCCCTTGGGTCGGGTCTCCCCTTTATTTAATATCTACATGAAACCGTTGGGTGAGATCGGTGGTTTTGGGGTGAGGTATCACCAGTATGCTGATGATACCCAGTTATACATCTCCACCGAAACCAAATCAGTGATGCCCTCCCGGATGACTCGCTGTCTGGATGCGACGGATCTGGATGGGACGGAAACATGCTTTGGCTCAACTTCGTCCAAGACTGAGTGGCTGTGCATACCGGCATCTCGGTCCAGTCAAGAGTGTCCATCATTGACCATAGGGAGTGGTGTTGCCCCCTGTGGATAGGGCACGGAACCTGGGGTCCTGGACGACGGGCTGCAGTTGGAGAAGCAGGTGGGGGCCACGCCAGGGGCCTTTGCCCAGGTCCGGCTGGTTCACCAGCTTCCCATTGGACCGAGATGCCCCCGTGCACAGTCACTCATGCCCTTGTTACCTCGTGACTGACTACTGCAATGCTCTATTTAGGACTGCCCTTGCACACCATCCGAGGTTGCAGCTGGTGCAGAATGCTGCACCGCAGGTTGTGGGAGTTACCCGATTCTCCCATATTACCCCCTCCTGCATGGCTTGCATTGGCTGCCAGCTCTGGGTGAGGTTCAAGGTTTTGGCTTTAACATTCAAAGTCCTACACGACATGGGTCCACAATATTTAAGGGAGCACTCCTACCACATATCGGGGACCAACGCCCTGTATGGGCACACAGGCAGGGTCTCCTCGGGGTCCCGTCGGCAAGCCAATGTCTGGCAGTCCCCTGACGCAGCGCCTACTCTATGGTTGGCAGTGGCAGTTGGAATCAACTGCCTCTGGACCCCTCCTGGCTCCCTGACCTCGCTGATTTGAAGATCTGGCTATTTGACCACGTCGGTTGTGATTACCTTACCGGGGTAGGGACGGTTTTAATTTTAATTCGGTTTATTGGACCTTATAGTGATTTAATTTCTTTTAATTATTTATTGCATTTGTATGTTTTAATTGTGAGCCACCCTGAGTCTTCGGAGATGGGGCAGCATATAAGTCCAATAAAATAAAATAAAAATAAAATAAAATGAACTTTGGACGTGAAAAATGTGCTAAATTATCTATGCAGCAAAGAAAAATGCAAAAAATAGAAGGAATAGAACTGGGAAATGGAAGCATAGTGAAAGCATTAGCAAAGGATGATGGTTACAAATACCTAGGCATATTGGAAGAAGATAACATCTTGAATGGAAAAGTCAAAGAGTCAGCGCAAAAGGAATACATCAGGGGAAAGAGGGGGACAGAGAAACATCGGCTGGGGAAGAAAGAAGGAGGGAGGAGACGGGTGAAAACTAGAAGTCAGACAGTAGGTAAAACATGGTAAAAGGTAGAAAGAAAAGGATTAAATGGGAAAGGGAGTAAAATTGATACCGATAAACATCAATGGGTTGAATAGTCAAATTAAAAGGAAAAAAATATTTACTAAATTAGAAAAGCAAAAATTGGATATAATATGTCTCCAAGAAGTCCACATAAGGGAACAGGATGAAAGATACCTACAGAATAAGAAATTGGGGAAGGTATTTACTGCTTTAGCAGGGGAGAAAAAGAGAAGGGTAGTATTATATATAAAGGAGGATATTACAGCAAAATTAATCTATAATGACACGACAGGAAGAATATTAATGGTGGAAGTGGAGATACATAACAAGAAAACCTTAGTGGGAATTTATGCGCCAAATAAGAACCAAAAGTAGTTTTACAAAAGTCTATATGAGAAATTGATAGAAAGTGGTAACACAAGGATTTGTCTAATGGGGGACTATAACACAATAATTGACAATAAACAAGACTATGAAATGACAAAATCAATATCCAAAACGAAACATTCTGCCCAAAATATTTTTTGAAATGTCGGAGAAATTAGGATTGGAAGACCTATGGAGAAAAAGAAACCCAGGAGTCACACAGTATACTTTCTACTCCAGTCCACATAAATCATGGTCGAGGATAGACATGATATGGGTAAACAGTGAGCTAAACAGGGAAATTCAAGACATAAAAATTTTAACAAATATATGGGCCGACCATAATCCAATGTTAATAACCTGGAAGGAAGGAATATGGAAAGGACAAAGATGGTCGCTGAAGACCCCTGTGTTAAAGGAAGAAAAATATTTGCAGAAAATAAGGGAGGAACTAACTAATTTCTATAATATTAATAAAAAGGAAGACACCTCATTGCAGAACTTATGGGATACGACCAAAGCTTACATAAGGGGAATATCCATAACATACATAGCAAATAAAAATAAGGAAAGGTGGAAAAAACAGGATGAATTAATTAAAAAAATTGGAAAGCTAGAGAATAGACAAATGAGAAATCCGGATAATGAACAAATTAGAGATGAATTAATACAAGCAAAACACGAGATTAATATACTTGAACAAGAGGAGTTAACTAAGAAACTACAATATACAAAACAAAACTATTTTGACTGTGCAAATAAACCAGGTAGGTGGCTTGCATATAAGTTGAGAAAAGAGGAGCAAAAAAAGAGTGATACAATATTTAGAAGATAAAAATGGGGAAATAGAAGCAGACCCGGAAAAAAAGAAAGAAATTGTAAGAGAATATTTTGAGGACTTATACAAACAAGAAAAAGTAGAATTAACAAAAATAGAAGAATATCTAAAAGAAGGAACTATTCATAAATTAGCCGAAGACAAAAGAGAGATACTGATATGGGGTCCTAGGCCACAATGGCGGTCCTGATAAGCCTATTCTGTCGTGGTTCGACCTCTGAATCAACTCCCCTGGGCTCCACCTGGCCCTGACCTCCGCACCTTCCGCCATGATCTAAAGACCTGTTGTTTGACCAACTGGCTGTGACCCTTTGGGGATGGTTTTATATTTTAAGTTTTATAAATTCGTTTTTTGGGCTTGTAAATTTGTTTAATTTCTTTTAAATATTTATTGTTCTGTTTTATTGTGAGCCCAGTCAGCCGGAGATGGGGCGGCATACAAGTCTCAAAAATAAATAAATAAATAAGGAGATAACAATGGGTGAATTAAAAGAGGCGATTCAAAAACAAAAGAACAATAAAACCCCAGGCCCAGATGGATACCCAAGTGAATTCTACAAAAATGTAGGAGACATATTAAATAACACGTTCCTAGAAGTCTGCAATGAGGTATTATTAAAGGCGAAAATATCAAATTCTTGGAAAGAAGCATATATAACCCTTATCCCCAAAGAAGAAGCAAATACAAACCAAATTAAAAACTATAGACCAATATCGCTTCTGAATACAGATTATAAAATATTCATGACAATTATAGCACAAAGATTAAAAGGAATTCTTAGTGAAAAAATCAGTACACATCAAAACGGATTTTTACCGAAGAGACAGATTAGATATAGTATAAGAACAATAATTGATATATTGGAATACTATGAAAGCCATCCGGGGGACCAAATGGCACTGATTTTCTTGGATGCCCAGAAAGCTTTTGATAATCTAAATTGGGACTTTATGAAAATGCAAATTAATAAGATGACCTTTGGAAGTAATTTCGAAAAAATGCTGAACGCGATATATGATACTCAAAAGGCAAACGTACTGATAAATGGGGAAATTACTAAAACTTTCAAAATAGAGAAAGGGGTTAGACAGGGTTGCCCACTGTCACCTCTGCTGTTCATCACAATATTAGAAACATTGTTAGACAGAATTAGGGGAAATAAGAATATAAAAGGAACTAAAGTTAAGAACCAAGAATACAAAGTACAGGCATTTATGGATGACATGGTATTTGTGATAGAAGAACCATTGGACGGGCCCTATTAATGCAAGAGAAATAAATTTGGGAAATTAGCAGGATTAAAGGTTAATAAGGGAAAACTAAAATGTTAGTTAAAAATATAACAACAAGCAAAAAAATTGGAAGAGACAATGGGATTACAAATAGTAAACAAAATTAAATATTTAGGAATTTGGATGAGGGCGAAAACAATAATGCTGTGGGAAGGTAATTATATTAAAATTTTTAAGAAAGATCTGGATAATTGGAATAAAATGCAAATATCGCTTTTAGGAAGAATAGCAACGATTAAAATGGATGTGTTACCCAAAGTTCTGTATCTATTCCAGACGATACCAATATTGACAAACAGAAATTTTTTTATGGAGTTGGACAAAATGGTGATGAAATTTATTTGGACAGGGAAAAGCGAGAAAAGGTGGCTTTGGGCCCGGAAAAATATTTACTGGGAGATGATAGAAGAGAACTGGGAATTTATTATAAAGCCACGAAGTGATAGAATGGGTGCACAACCTACAAACAGGGTGGACATTTTTGGGCACAACCTACAAACAGGGTGGCACATTTTGTGGAATTTACTGACAAAAACAGATACTTTAAGACACATAATATAAATCGTTGATTAAAAATTGGTTGAAATAAGGAAGAAAAACTATATTAAAATACCAAGATGGTTTTCTACAATGGAGGCAACATTCCAAATTGGAAATAAAAACTCAGAATATTACAGATAGATAATTGGGCTTACTTACAAATTAAAATGAGGTATAATAAAGATATAAAGGAGTATGGAATAGAGACAAAGAATACAAAATTGGACAAAGTACTTTTGGGGCCCGAAGAAAAATTGATATCTAAATTATATAATTTACTATTAGAACAAGAAAGAGCAGAACAATTAGTGAAAGGACCAATGTTAGCATGGGAAAAAATATGGGATATAGTTTGGATTTGAATGATGGGCAGGAGATTTGGGAGAAAAATTTGACATATACAAAATCGGTGGCATACAAAGAAAATCAGTATAAAATGATATATAGGTGGCACTTGGCCCCTGCTAGACTAGCGAAGTTATTTACAGCGGCAAACTCCAAATGTTGGAAGTGTAAGGATAAAATTGGCACGTATTTCCATGTGTGGTGGACATGCTCAAAAATGAGGAAGTATTGGTTATGTATAATTTAGCTTCAAGGTGAAAAGTGTACATCCAATCTGCAACCAAACCAAGCGAGGAAAGTGCATTGCGCACTGTTGTGTATTTATGTTATTTGTATTTGTACATCTGTGTGTTCTTTTTTAACATTTGTAAATAAAGCTTTTTAAAATTAAAAAAAAAAGGAATACATCAGGAGGGTCCACAAAAAATCAAAGCTGAATGCTGGAAACATAATTAAAACTATTAATACATGGGCAGTTCCAGTGATAGGCTATGAATATGTAGTACGCTTTACATCCATGAAGTGACATTGATAGGTCATACCTTCCAAGAAGAATAGGGGGCAGAGGACTATTGCAAATCCGTCAAACTGTAGAAGAAAAAAAACAAAGTGTGAATGACTATGTGAATCAAAGTACAGAAAAATTGCTGCAGGCTGTGAAAACAGAGAACATTATAAAACAACAGAAACAAAGGCAGAATATAAGGAAAAACAGTTGGATGACATATTAAACAGATGGAAAACTAAAGCTTTGCATAGAGAGCACTTGAAAAAAAAAATTGAAGGAAAATGTGATGACAACTTGACATGGACATGGCTTAAGATGGGAAACAGCAAGAAAGATATGGAAGGTTTAATGTTTGCTGCTCAAGAACAAGCTCTACAAACTAATGCCATGGAAGCGAAGATGCAAAAAAACCCTGACAATCCAAACTGCTGACTTTGCAATGACAAAGTCGACATTTAATATGTGAATGAATGCAGCAAAATTGCACAAACAAAGCTAGACATGACTGAGTTGCTAAATTAATCATTATGTAAAAATTAATCATTATGTAAAAATTACGACTTACCTGTATCTGAAAAGTCACGGGAACATAAAGTGCAAAAAATTATCGAAAATGAGAAGGTAAAGATTTTGTGGGACTTTTGAATACAGATGGATCGTCATTTGGAACACAACATGCCAGATATCACAGTTGTCAAAAACTGAAACATACAATTTATTGATATCGCGGTACCAGGAGATGCCAGAATCGAAGAAAAAGAACTGGAAAAAATCACAAAATATCATGACCTGGCCATCAAAACTATGAGATTATGGATGGAACATGTAACAGTGATACCCATTGTCATCAGGGTACTTGGTACCATGTCCAAGAATTTTATAAAATATATCAAGAAATTGCAGCTTCCTGCAATAATACCAGAGAAATGCAAAAAAGTGTGCGATTCAGAACATCGTGCATCTTAAGAAGGTACTTGGTTTTTTAAATTTTTTTTATTTTCTATTCATATTTATATGCTGCCCTTCTCCGGAGACTCAGGACGGCTTAAAATTTTTGGGATGCAACCCAATGCACTCAGCAATAGCCTTCCTTCCATTGTATATGCCTGCTTATTACTAAGCGGCATTTTTACAAAGTCAGCTTATTGCTGACTTATTGCTAATTAGAGTCACAGCGCTCTGACCACAGGCCTTCACCATATTGGGCTTCCCTTCTAGGGGGCCTATACCAGGCCACACTTCTCACTAAGGCCATTCTGACAGCGGCTGGCAGGTCTTACAGGCCTACTACATTCTGGTTTGGTCAATAATTTCAATATCAATAATAGTGCTTCCTTCAGTACATTTGTAATATTACTAACAGTAATATTAGGCAGGATCTTACCAGTCTTTGTTATTAGAGTTAAGAATACTAATAATAATAATATCAATAATATAATAATAGTAGTAGTAGTAATAATAATAATATTGGTAATAACGTGGCTATACGGAATGGCTAGTGATCAGGGATCCCGACCACTGCACCCACATTCTGCTAAGCCGTCCTGGGCAGCTGAGAAGGACGCCCATAGATGGCACCAGGCCTTGGAGAAACTGGTACGAAAGCGCACCAGGGAGTCGGGACCAGATCCCACTCCTCGGCCTTCTACTTCTGCCCAACCCCCAACCCCCCCTCTTGTTGCCCTGGATTTATCCACTCCAGCCAGGCAAAGGCCCGGATTCACCCACCAGGAAGCTTCAAGGTCAGATCCAGTTCCACGTAGAACCCCTGAGGCTACGTTCACGCCCACAGCGGCAGGCCTGCGTCCAGAGGTTGATCTCCCGGACGAAATACCACCCAGGATGAGCTCGTGGATGGAGCTGGCGATACAAAGGGGCATTGCCTCCGGCGTGCAGCAATCTCTTCGTGCCAGTCAACCTTCCATCGCTCCAGATTGCATGTCTCTATCAGGCCGCTCCGTGAGTATGGTGGAACGGCAGTATCACCCAACATCCCCCAGGGGGAGCTTCTTAACCCCTGTATCCCATCACCACAGGGTATACAGGACATGGGGTCCGGGTGACTGGATGGATCAAGAGGCCAGGTCACTTCACGATCTTGACCAGGATCTCTCTGAAGCAGACCCTCTTGAGAGGGGAATGTCCGACGATGAAGGGATTTCCCCTGACCATCCAGTTTTCACGGGGCTCTTCAAACCACACTTGTTCAAGTCCCTTCTGTTCAGGCGAAGAACACCGCCTCGCCTTGCCAGCCTCCCCTCAGTCCAGTCAGCCCGGTGCAGCAAGAACCAGGCGACCTGATATTCCACCAACCTACCACTGAAACAGAAGTTATTCCCGTTCCTCACATGTTCACAGACCTCGTGGACAAACAATGGGCCCTGTCTGCCTCTTATCCTCCCCCGACCGGACACGACAAGAGATTTTATAACCTTGCCCCCGAGTTTTCTAGATCCTTAAACGCCCCTGAAGTAGATGATCCCATAGCTGCCCTGGTGTCCTCTTCAGTCATCCCCGGGGAGGCGGAGGAAGCTCTGAAGGCAGAGGAAAGGAGAGCTGAATTGGCCTTGCGCAGAGCACATGTTTCTGATGCGTGGGCCATTAAGGCGGCCACGGCCGCGTCTTTTTTTACAAAGTCCTCCCTCAGATGGCTTCACCATCTGAGAGACATTATACCACCTTCCAACACCCGGGCGCATCAAGACATCGCCAAGATAATTGCGGCGGCCGAGTTTTCGGCAGACACCACCTTTAGTGCCGTGAAGTTCTCCTCTCACGCCATAGCTTTCCAGGTCTGCGCCAGACGCCTCCTGTGGCTCCGTCATTGGCAGGCAGATGCGAGGCACAAATGGAAGCTCGCCTCTGCTCCTATATCCGGGGAGAAACTATTCGGCAAGGCCCTTGATCCTCTTCTTATTGAGACAAAATCGAAGAAGAGGATCCTCCCCTCCCTGACTAGGAGGTCGGATTTCCGACCTTCACAACCATTTCGTAGGGGCCCCTCTTGTTCCTTTTACCCGGGACAATATTACCCCAAATTCCAGCGGTCCCCTACCCAGAGTCAGGGGCAACAGTCGGCCTCGCCCGACTTTGCCAGTGGTAACAGACGAGGGGGGGCAGAACAGGAGAAGGTTCAGGGGAGCCAGTGGTAGGAACTCCCATCGTTCCAAGTGATGAGCAGGGTTTAACACCCATAGGGGGTCGATTAAGGCTCTTTGCCGACCAGTGGGATTCCTCTACCTCGGATGCCTGGGTGAGGAATACCATTAGGTTTGGTTTGGCTCTCGAGTTCCTCTCCAGCCCACCACCATTCTTCATGAAATGTCCCTCCTCCAGGGACCCCACGAAGAGGGCCCTCATGCAATCTGCCATCTCCCATTTATTGGAGATCCGAGCCATCCAGAGGGTTCCCTCAGATCAACAGGGTCAGGGATTTTATTCCCATCTCTTCGTGGTCCCGAAGAGTTCGGGGGGCTGGAGGGCGATCCTGGATTTGAAACGGCTCAACCAATTTTTATTGTATTGTAAATTCAAGATGACCACACTACAGTCAATCTTACTAGGCATCAGGGAGGGGGACGTACTTACCTCAATCGATCTTACAGAGGCATATTTGCATATACCGATTCGGCCTTCCGATTACAAATTTCTCCGTTTTTGTTATAACAACATTCACTATGAGTACGTCGCCCTTCCTTTCGGACTGGCCTCTGCCCCCAGAACCTTTACCAAGGTCCTGGCGGCGCTGGCCGCCTTTCTCAGAAGCAGACCCATTAGGCTTCATTGTTATTTGGATGACATTTTGATCTTATCATCATCCATTCAACAGTCTAAGACAGATTCCCTTCTCACCATTGCCACTCTTCAGAGTCATGGGTTTTCTATAAATTGGGAAAAGAGCCACTTGACGCCCACAACTAGACTAATTCATCTAGGGGCAGTCCTTGACAACACACAGGGCACAGTCTTCCTCTCTCCTGACAGGCAGGAAAGTATTAGGAGACTGGTACATGAGATCAGTTCCCTCCAAAGGGTTCCCCTCATACTGCTATCGCAGCTATTGGGGAAGATGGTCTCTTGCATATCCATAGTTCCTTGGGCCCGCCTGCATGCCAGGGACCTACAGTGGTTTCTGCTGCCTTACCAGCGGTCAGGGAGGGACAATTCCACGGCCCGAGTTATGGTACCTCCCAGTGTTCTCAGATCCTTCTGCTGGTGGGCTGCGGCAGCAATAAAAAGGGGTTGTCCTTTCAGGGATCCACCAAGAGAGGTCATCATGACGGACGCCAGCCTGTACGGATGGGGGGCCCATTACCTTCACCACATGGCTCAGGGACAATGGTCCATTCCAGAGCGGGCACAGGACATCAATTGGTTGGAATTGCAGGCCGTCCATCTCGCCCTGCGCAGTTTTGTGTCGGCATTGCGCTCCAACCACGTGTTGGTGCTCACAGACAATATCACCGTCAAGGCACACTTGAACAAGCAAGGGGGCACACACTCCAAACGCCTAATGCGGGAGGCAGAGAAATTGCTTCGGTGGGCCGAGAACAACTTCCTCTCTGTCAAAGCCAAGCACATCTCGGGAGTCACCAATGTACGAGCGGACTGGCTCAGCAGGGCCACGCTCGACCAAGCGGAATGGCGTTTGCACCCCTCATTGTTTCAGAAGGCAGTCTAGAAATTCGGCCTTCCTGTGATAGACCTGTTTGCTTCTCCCCTCAATGCGCAATTGCCGCGCTTCATCTCCCGTTATCCAGCCCAAGGAGCGGAGAACGTCAACGCCCTCTGCTGCCCTTGGCCCTCAGGTCTCCTATACGCCTTCCCTCCCCTTCCAGTGATTCCCAGGCTGATTCAACGGGTTCTGGACGAAAGGGTGGAAATTATAGTGGTGCCCCCCCCACTGGCCCAGAAGGCCATGGTTTGCGGACCTGAGGAGCTTATCCACCCAAGAACCTTGGAGAATCCCATCCTCCCTGATTTCTCTCTCTCAGGGCCCGGTTCTGCACCCAGACCCGCAGTGGCTCAGCCTAGCCGTTTGGAGGTTGAGCGGCAACGTCTGAGGTCAGAGGACATTTCCGCTAGGGCAATTGAGACTATACAGGCAGCTAGGCGCCCATCAACGGTGCGCATATACAATGCTACTTGGCTTACCTTCTGCAAATGGTGCCGAATTGGGGTTGTTCCCACCTCTCCATCTGTGGCACAGCTGTTGGACTTTTGCAGGAGGGGCTTGATAAGGGCCTATCCCCTAACACTCTGCGCCAAGTGGCGGCCCTGGCCTCAGTTATTTCCTTTGGGGAGTTTCATTCAGTCTCTCAACACCCTAGGGTTCGCAGTTTTCTGCGAGGTGCCACCAATTGCGGCCACCAGTTGTCCACGGTACCCAACTTGGGACCTACACAAAGTCCTGTCAGCACTCTCCAAGGCTCCCTTCAAACTCTTGAGGACCATCAGCTTACAATTCCTGACGTATAAGATGGCATTTCTGGTTCGATTACTTGCCGAGAATATCAGAGCTGGCTGCTTTGTCGATTCACAAAGACCTCTGTGTGTTCCACTCGGACAGGGTAGTCCTCAGGCCTGATCCCACGTTTGTCCCTAAAGTCAACTCTATCTTCCATAGAGCTCAAGAACTGGTCCTCCCAAATTTCTGCCCCGATCCGGGTCACCGTCTGGAGCGACAATGGCATCACCTTGATGTGCGCCGAGCCTTGCGCATTTACATGCAACGCACTGCGGCCTTCAGGAAGACGGAGGCCCTTTTCGTCTCCTTTCTCCCTAGGTCCAAGGGCCACAAAGTGTCTTCTTCCACGATTGGCCATTGGCTCAGGGCTGCGACAGTGAAATCTTATGAGACTCAATTGGAGCCTGTAGCAGCGGGCATCACAGCCCACTCAACATGTAGTGCCGCAACATCGGCCGCCTGGGCCACTCAGGCTTCGATAGACGAGATATGCAGGGCGGCCACATGTTTCTCGCCCTTGCCCTTCATACGTAACTATAGGGTAGATCTGTTTGCCTCTGCTGAGGCTTCATTTGGCAGGAGGGTTTTACAACAGGTACATAGGGACCGAGAGTAGGTTTAGTACCAGACGGCATCCCTCCCTGTGGGCATCTCTAGCTTTGGTATGTCCCACTTCTGGATGCTCGGAGCAGCTCGGGGGAGAAAGGGTGTTGGTACTTACCTGATACGCCCATTCTCCATGAGCTGCGAAGAGCATCCAGCCCCATCCCCTTTCCGTCTGGGGGGGGGGCGTTTTCTCTGCTCCGGCCAAACGTTTTCTTTTTGTAGTTGGGTGAAGTGTCGGCAGGTTTGCCACTGCGACTTCGCCAAAAAAACTGGGGCGTTAGGGTGGAGTGACAGAGGAGGAGCGTCCCAGCATGTTTTTGCCCAGCCTGCTTTGCAAGACTCCGAGCACCTCCCACTTCTGGACGCTCTTCGCAGCTCATGGAGAATGGGCGTATCAGGTAAGTACCAACGCCCTTTTTGTCAGAAACTGACCTGACATTGATAAGTAGACAGATGTGTTCAAAAGATTGTGGTTAAAAAAGTCATAATAATGGCTTTGATCATGCACATAATTAATAGGCTGAGCTCTGATCCATACCATCATGGCCATAATCTTGTTTTTTTGTCTACACCTTGTAGACATCACTGAGAGCAGGACTTTGAGATTGGAAGGATCATCTTCAGAACCCCGGAGAGTAGCTCTGATTTTATCGGAGAGTTTGAATTAGAGGAGAGTTGGATTGATGTCAGTGTTCCAGATAGTGTGCCCATAGAAAACAAACTCCGAGGCCCTTGGGTTCCTCAAAGAATAGTTTATTGGGTGCAACATATTGGCACAGACTGGTGAAAGCTGACTGAGTTTTCCCGCAACTTTCACCTAATTAAAGGTAAAAGTTTTCCCCTTCCCCAAGTCACTGATCACACTATCCAATCCAGGTGCTGGCCGGCTGCTGGGTTACCAGCTTCTCTGATCAGCCACCAGTGAGAATGTCCTTAGTTCCCACAGGAAAACTTTATTGTTTTGGCTATATTCCCCCCCACATCTAACTGTTTCCCCCCTCCCACTGCTGTTTGGCAACCCTCAAGGCTCCAAGATAGCTTCAGCCAAGTTCCCTTCAGGGTTGACAAAAAGCAGTTAGTTTTCTGAGCATGACAGAGTTCAAAGTTTCACTTTTTGATTTCGTTTTATTTTGCTTTTGAAAAGAGTATTTGACACAGCAGTGTCAAACTAAATTTTGTAGAGGGCTGCATCAGGATTGTGTTTCATCTTGGGGGTGGGGTGTGGCCAGAGTGGGCATGGCCAGCTTGCGGTCATTCATGTCAGAGGTACCTGTGGTGACCTAAGCATTCTGCCAGCAAAAATGGGCACCTGATCTCTGTTTTCTGCTGTGACAGCCTTTTGCAGCCTTCCCCAAGCTCCGTTTTTGCTGGCAGAGGCACCACGGGCCGTTTGTTTGCTGTTTCCAGAGTGGTCCTGTGGGCCAGATCTAAGCACCTCAAGTTGATTAGTGGTTGAATGCTGATTTATTTCAACCCCCTGCTGGACTCTAATTGCTTTTTCTCTTTTTTATTTTTGATACATTGTTCTGGGTAATCTCTGTCCCCTCCATATGAAAAACCCAGCAATGTTTGGGGAAGTGGTGAATAGACATTAGACTCTTACCATTGTATTTTGTATTTTTTGAATTTGCCAAAAACTTGAGCAAACTTTAATGATTGTCAAAGTATGGTAGAATCTGAACATTTATCTTTTGATAGAGATATACAAAAGGACATAGATCCAATTCCAGGAAGGGATGGAGACAAATTTCTTTCCTTTGTGAAGGAATTCCTTTCCTTTACCAAGATGAGATGGAGAGAAACTGGGTGGATTTATTACAGCTAACTGTATTTTTTTTTAAAAAGGGTGGAAATGTCTCTGCTTCTTATACAGCAAATATGGGTTCATTTTTGGCCTCCCAAATCCTCTATGTGTCCCATTTTTGCCCATCTTGGCATCCAGAGGCAATCTACAGGCCCTTTTTTGTCCTCTCCATTGCAGAGTGCCTCTGGATGCTGGGGAGGGCAAAAACGGGACATATGGAGGCTTTGGGAGGCCAAAAATGAACCCGTATTTGCTATATAAGATGCAGAGACATTTCCACCCACGTTTTTTTGGGGGGGGGAAGTGTGTCTTATACTCCGAAAAATACAGTAGTTACCAGTTAGGTGTAATAAATCCATCCAGTTTCTCTCCATCTCATCTTCGTAAAGGAAAGGAATTCCTTTATAGAGGAAAGGAATCTGTCTCCATCCATTCCAGCTAAGGCTGTAATGTTGAAGAAGTATATAGACTTAAACTTCAGAACAATAGATGAACAATAGATGAAATCTACTTTGCTGGTTCTTTAGTCATGAGACTATCTCTTTATCTGGAATTGGATCAATGTCCTTTTGTGTATCTCTATCCAAAGATAAATCCTCAGATTCTACCATACTTTGAACAATCATTAAAGTCTGAACATACATCCCATTTGAAAATGGGATGCACCGAGGCAAAATACTTTTTATTTTCCTCCTCTAAACCAAGGTGATCTTATAGTCTGGTGATACTGAATTCATTATATTTAATTAAAGAACAATTGACAGGAGAAGATATTAAGAAACAAACATGGATTTTTGACCCAGGATGATTTGTATACAATTTTGGGATGATTCAGATTAAGATGCCGTGGTAAATTTTCTGCAAGTGGATTAGAATGACAGTTTGTTAGCAAGAACTTTGAAACTTTAATTTTGTTCTGTTTGACTATTGTTTTTCCTGCTAACTACTTTGTCACTAATATAACATATAGAAGACAGATCAACAAGTTGTAAATAGATTTAATAGTATAAAAATTTGGGGAGGGCCTAGTTCACAAGGGGTGGAGACTAATGTTATAGTAATATATTAATCAGTGTTCAACTAGAGGGGATATGTGTATAATGTATTGTTTTTTATGCTCTTTTTAATGTTCTGACTGTTTTATGTATTTTTCTTTTATTTCTTGGATTTTTTTGAATTTTGTATTTTATCTTAATTCTGAAATGTATATGTATAAAAGACTTCTATTGTTTTTATATCCCTATGCTTAGAAAACTAGTACATTCAAAGCTGATATATAATACACAATGTTCCCCAAAGATGAGGACTGCATTTTATCGTATTAGATGCTTACTGCTTATTACATGCTTATTGTATTTTACTCCAATTTCATTTTAAATTGTTTTATAGGATTTTATTAATAGTTATGTTTGGAACTCTGTATTTTGATATGGCTCATGGGCTAATAAATAAACTAACTATATTACATGCTTAGTGCTTTTGAGAGTTCTTTTAAAAAAAACATAAGAATCTGGCTTTTTCAGTAATTATTTCCATGGAATAAGAAAAAAATAATGACATTCTTTCAATATTCGTGTAGCTTACAAAAACTAAATACCATGTGAGATCCTTTTGTGCCTAAGATTGAAAGTTTTGATTGCTATTTTAAGGGGTTGCTTTTATATCTCCCTGATTATGCATGGGATGAGAATTAGTAGCCTCTGGTGGTGCATAATGGAGTGATTAGATAATTCAAACAACATGACTTATTCAAACAATTTATAAACAAAGAATCAGCTAATGATTTTTGGTTCCCTTGGCAGATTCTTCTTATCCCAATCATTCTCTGCATGCATTTGTTATACTTGTAAATATATAAATACTTTCCTCTCAAGAGGTTGACATCAGGTAAAACAACATACATATGTATAGCATACTTATCTTTATGTCTAAAGCATGTATTTAAGATGGATTGCTGACATAATTTATTTATTTATTCGACTTGAATAAATGATGATCAATTGTTGGCAAATAAGCATGCTAAAAGCATGGATGGTTGCTGTCTGTTCTTCTTCGTGGTGTTATCTGCATATTCAGCAAAAAGCTGTTGTTTCCTTTCAGTGGCATCTAGGATATATGTGAAGGTAAAAGAAGGCAAGATAGCAGTGGCACCATCACATATCTCTACAAAGGAATGAGTTTTGATATTGTTGCCACAATTTCCACTTGCCTTATTTGACTTGCCCTCCCAATCACCCATATTTCTTACGTTCCTATCTCCCAGGGCAGTAAAATCTTCATTTTAGAATATTGAGATAATTTATTTTTAAACTTGGGTAGAAAGGTGAGGTCTATGCTTTGGCTCAATATAAAGTGGCTGTCAACCTTCAACTTTGTGCATCCAAAGTATTTATTAAAGTACAACATCACTTGGGCCTTTGTATATTTTTATTTTATTTTATTTTACTATTTTATTTTATTATTTTATTTCATTTTTTATGGTTTTTTTCCCTAAGCGTGCGAGCTTACCAGCCATTCAAACTGAATCATCCCATCCCACCCCACACCTACCCCGACACACACACTGGTTCGTAAAGCCGGAAAGGTTGGGGAACTCTGGGTTAGCATGTAAGGATATTTTACTAAGGTTGCAACCAAAATTATATTTGTTTAACCTCAAAGTGGCTAACTGTTCTATCACACAAAGAAAGAGTCATGCTGTTGAATACCATGAGAGATTCACATTTAGACACTAAGAAGAAAATACAAGGGTTGATTTTTCCAAGTTGTGTAGGGTATTCGGCTTCTTTCAGTTTCTTTCTTTCTAGCTTTCTTTCTACTCTGAATTGTCATATTCATGGTGTACCTGAGATAAGATTGTTGTGTTGGAAATCAGTCTATTCCAGGTTATATATATGCAAAGACTTTGACTCAGTGGTACACGACAAACTACTGTTAAACTAAACTCTTCCGGCATTTCCGGATCCCTTCATAAGTGGATTACTGCATTCCTGTCAAATAGTTAACAAATAGGAGAAATAGGAAACACCCTAGCAAACCCTGCACCAGTCAACAGTGGTGTTCCCCAAGGCAGCATTCTAGGACCACACTCTTTATACTCTATATAAATGACCTTTGCGATCACCTTGTAAGCAACTGTATCCTCTTTGCTGATGACGTAAAATTATTCAACACCACTGACAATGCTACTCTCCTTCAAAGCGACCTTGATTATGTGTCTGAATAGTCAAACAATTGGCAACTCCAAATCTCGACCAACAAATGCTCTGTCCTACACATTGGTAAAAAAAAATCAGTACACCAAATACAATCTAGACAGATATGATGTCATTGATGACCCTCACTCTGTCAAGGATCTTGGAGTACTCATATCTAATGACCTAAGCGCAAGAGCTCACTGCAACAGCATTGCCAAGAAAGCTTCAAGAGTTGTAAATCTAATCTTAAGAAGTTTTTCCTCTGGTAATACTGAATTACTAACTAGGGCATACAAAACCTTTTCTAGACCAATACTTGAGTACAGCTTGGCTGTCTGGAATCCGCACTGTATATCGGACATTAATACAAATGAGAGTGTCCAGAAGTATTTCACAAGAAGAGTACTACACTCCTCTGTTCGCAACAGAATACCCTACACCACCAGGCTTGAGATTTTGAATTTGGCCAACCTAGTACTATGCTGCCTACTGTTTGACTTAAGCATAGTTTATAAAATAATCTGCTTTAATGTACTACCAATCAATGACTTTTCCACTTTCAACTGCAACAATACAAGAGCACACAACAGATACAAACTTAATGTACACCACTCCAAACTTGATTGCAGAAAGTACGACTTCAGCAACAGAGTGGTCAATGCCTGGAACACAGTACTTGACTCTGATGTCATATCCCCAAACCCACACTCCTTTTCCCTCAAACTAACCACTATTGACCTCACACCTTTCCTAAGAGGTATGCAAGGGGCATGCATAAGAACACAATCATGCCCACCATCCCTGTCCTATTGTCCATAATTATTCGTACCCATTTCCTGTATTTATACTTACGTTTATTATCTTGTAAGCTATTGACAAATAAATAAATAAATAAATAAATATTGTTTCAGAAAGAAAGTAGTTAAAGACTTTACATAATCTGTTTTAAGCTGCAGCTACTATAGCTCAATTTGACATGCCTGAATGGTGGGTTTTGTCCTCTGACATACTTGCAGAAAACGAAGGAATAATAAACATCCTCTGAAGAACATACATACTGCCTCCAAATATGTAAACTACATTTTTAATTAAATCATTATTTACAGCTTTTTGTAATTAACTAAGGCTAATTTCACATAGAAAAAGTATTTTACAGTATTTTAAATAAATATAGAACTTAATCAGAGTGGAAATGAAAGTCATGTGTATATGTGTCTACAATAAATGTATATAAATGTACAATAACATAAAGAAAAAAATAACACGTTCAAAACTTTTTACTGTGCATGATTCATGATTCCCACAGTTTAAGCTTTTAGAAATAATTTATTTTTGTGATGTTTATATAATCTATAATTATATATGTACATAAAATATGTCCACTTTCTGATGTGTTTCAAATATTTTTATTAGAAGTTTATATTTATTCTGTCCCTCACTTCAGGTTGTTGTTTATAATAAAAACACCTTTACAGTTTTAACCTCTCATTAATCAACCATTTGGAAAGAGCTTAGAAGAGGTATGAATTACTACTAAAATAAAATAAGGACATCAAACATTTTTCTAGCCTTAGACTCGGTGTCCAGCCGCTTGATAGCATCTACTTAATAAGTGACCAGCTTTTTTCTATAGATTTTAGAATCGTGCATTGATGCTTCAACAATCTGAAGCTGCAAAAAATGAGGTGGAGATATTATTTGCTTCTTGAACTGAAATAATAGGTTATTGAGGATAACTATAATAATTGGGGGCAATAGAAAATAGGCAAATTTTATTAGAATTTCAGAGCTGTAGCTTTTTGATCCTTTGTTCAACACTTGCCAGAATTCTATGAAAGTGAAATAGAGAAAATATGAAAGCTTGCAAAAAAAAGCATTTGGGAAATGTAGTTTGTTACTTAATAAGTTGACTATAAGATTTTACATCTTGTTTACTAATTTTTAAGCATTATTTTTCTTAGTTAACCTTAGTATAGAGCAGTGATGGTGAACTTTTTAGGCACTGAGTGTCCAAACTGGAACACGTGTGCATGCACATGCATATGCAGATGTCGGCACATCGGAAACCTGAAGACCAGCTGGCCAGTGTGCTCATGCGTGATTTTTTGCCATTTTCAGGCCATTTTTGGAGCCGTTTTCAGGCCATTTTGGAGGATGTTTTTGGCTTGAAAACAGCCCAGAAAACAGCCTGTTTTTTTGCTGTTCTTCGGGCTGTTTTCTGGTGCTCTGCACGCACGAAGACCAGCTGGCCTCTGTGTTACAAACCAGAAGAGCAGCTGGCGACAACACGCATGCCCACAGAGAGAGCTCTGCATGCCACCTCTGGACACATGCCAAGGGTTCGCCATCACAGGTATAGAGAATTATTTTAAGTTGATGAAAAAACCATAGTAGTTACTAGAGGAAAAAAACGAATTATACAATTCTGCAGTTCTTGGTGAGAATAATTTATAGTAATTGAAACAGGAAAAGTGACAAAGGGATGCCTTAGGCTTCTTAGCTGAAATAATAATAATTTATTTTTCTTGCTTAATGAATACCATACCTATTGGCACAAGCGCAAAAGAAATGCCAACATTACACAAATCAAGAGTTTAACTGTTAATCGGACAGGAGCATCGCTTGAAGCATTAGACACAACATGCTATAGGAGAAGGGTATATAAGGGCTTTATTTGTACAGCATAACACTTTATTGAAAATACTGATCAATGATTTCACTTTATATCCTAGATTTGTAATTGCATATTTTACTGTGTTTTCTTTTTAATGCTCTGTGGCATAATGTTTTCATTTCTACTCAACATTATTTTTCTTCTTTAAAAGATCTTGGATTCCTGAAAAATATTAAAAACAAGCACAAGACTTTTGATTGTCTCATTATTAATCCAAGATTTCATCTTTATGTGAAACATATGATACACATTCTTTCTTGGAAACAATTGCTTCTGTTTCCAGTGCAGAATGCTTGATCATTGCCTACTAAATATTTTGGCAGGTTGGAGTTGGTGTATATGTATATTCAAAAAAGTGGTATGCATTCTAAAAATGTGATCCTGGAAACTCTCTCTCTCAATGATGTGCCATATAGAGAAGTTTTACATTTTGTTTGGTTTTGTCAGTTTTACACATTTATGGATGCTACTCCAAACTCTTCTTCATCCCTCAATATAGAGTGAATGTTAAACAGAACAATCTGTCTTTAACACAGTTTGGCTTTTTTATGATTAGTGTGTTTCGATTTTGGAATGTTTTACATTTCTAAAAGAATCATTTTCAATATTTTCTAGTTGTGAAGGTGTCATTGCTATGTTGTATACTAAATTTTAGAATTGCAGCAGACAGGGACACATTCTAAAATTATTCTGAGAATATTGCTATTCTCACCAGTGAATTGGTTAGTTGAACTATTTTAATTGTATATACTTATAATTGTAATTGTATTATTCATATAGTACGACAATGCTGTATATATAATGTTATACAGCATCATCATACTGTATGAAAATTACAATTATAATTTTTGACAGGGTTCTGACAGATGCCCTAATTAAATCATGAGCCTCAAGCCAAGCTTCAAAAGAAATCCAGTTAGGAGGTTCATGTTCAGTAAGGACCTGGTGGAGCTAACTCTGACCTCAGTTAATTCGCGCTTTGCCTCTGATCCTGTTTCCCCCTCCGCCAATATGTGTCATCAGTCACATTCCTCAACAAAGCAATTTCGCGGGTTGTAAAAGTCACTCCCTACTGCCATTGTGGGTTTCCGTGGAGACAACCTTGACATATTGCCGACCGCCCTGTGCGAGCACATAGGCAAGGACTCCTCGGGGTCCCGTCGGCAGGCCAATGCCGGCTGGCGGTCCCACAGCGGCGAGCCTATTCTGTCGCGGCCCCTGACCTCTGGAATCAACTACCCTTGGGACTCACTGGCCCCGACCTCTGCACCTTCCGCGTGATTTAAAGACCGGTTATTTCACCAACCGGCTGTGACCCTTCCTTGGGGGACAGGTTTTTAATGTTAATTGTGTAAATTTGTTTTTAATATTTTGGGCTTGTAAATTAGTTTAATTGTTTTTTAAGTATTTATTGTTCCTGTTTTTACTGTGAGCCCCGAGTCTTCGGAGATGGGGCGGCATACAAGTTCAAATAATAAATAAATAAATAAATAAATAAATAAATAAATAAATAAATAAATAAATATTGGTTGGAATGTGCTTTGTTTTGACTGAGATGTGAGCTCTTTGATGCAGCTATGAAATTCCCTTTCCCATCCCCCTTGCCTATGGCAACTTAGAGCAGGTAAGGGATGCTTCATGAGTTGACATTTAGTTCCCCTCACTTCCTGTGCAAAGCAAAGTCAGTTTGAGTACAGATATAGATTTCAGGGTGCGATTCCCCCCCAGGCTTGTTTGGGTTGTCTTCATGGAATTTAGCTATGAGGCAATCAGCTTGGATGTTTCTACTCTTTACCCAAGATGCCTCCAATAAGGGATAGCTCTTCCACTTGATTAGGTATTGGAGCTGTCTCCTGTGCCACTTCGAGTCGAGGATTCATTGCACCTCTTAATTGGTTTGCCCCTGTGATGACCCAGGGTGGGATACAAAATAAACACAGTCACAAAAACAGGTGAAGCCCCTTTTATTCCTTCACTTTGCTTCAAAGCTCCAAATATCCTTGACTGGAGACAAAAAACTCCCCCACAAGCAGGTATGAAAAGGAAGAAATGCCATTTAAACTAAAAATGCCTATAAATTATAAAGAGTAAAAACAACACAAACCACACTGAAGCAATTGAGGGAACCAGGCAAGATAAGGGCTTCAAGACATCCACAGATATCGGAACACACACTGGGAAGGACGCAAAACTCAGAAAGGAACAACAGACTAGAGATATTTCCACACTTTGTTTCCAGCACTAGCCCATACGCATTTCCGTCCTTTTAATCAGTTCTCAAAGCTGCAGCCCATGAAGAGGATCAAGGGCCTTTCCTCCCCCGTAAACCATGCCATTCACGTCTCTCCCTTATCCTCTCCTCCCTGCATGCCCTAGGATGGAAAGGGGATGGGCCTGGGTCCTCCTCTGACTGCCCAGCTGGCCTCTGCCCTTCCCCAGCCTCCTCCACAACCTTCGGAGCCACACTTCCACTCTCTGTCAACTGTTTCTTCTCTCCCTTGGAGTCAGTCTCCAACAGGGGCATGACAGCCCCCCTTATGAGCACTGGGTCTGGGGACTCACGGGGTAGTGAGTTGATCTGAGTTGATCTGAGAGTTGAGGGTTTTAAGAGGCCGCTATGGAATACTGGATGTATCTTCCCTAGCAGTCAGGGCAATTTTAATTGCACCATGACCGGGTTGATGATCTTCATTATGGGGAATGGTCCCATGAACTTGGGTCCCAGCTTCTTACTGGAGTTTTAATCTCAAGTATTTTGTGAAAAGGTAGACTCCCCCCCCCCCCAGCTGGAATGGTCGTTGTGGGGTTCAGTGTTTGTCTGCCTTTTCTTATAGGTCTGCGCTGCTGTAGACATTTTCCCATGCTGTTTTTAGTATTGACAGTCAGTCTGTCAAGCTAAATGAGGGGGGGAGATCCCTTGGGTATTCTGGCATTGGTATGAATACTATGCCATTCACTATTTTGAACAGAATTAGACCTATGCTACTATGATCAGCATTATTGCATGCAACCTCAGCAAAAGGCAAGAGGTCTGCCCAGTTGGACTGCTGATAGTTCATAAAGCACTCAGGTATTGCTCTATCATGGCGTTCAGATGTTCTCCCCCCCCCGGCAGCTGGATGAAAAGCTGAGCTAAGGCCCTGGGATGACCCAATAGACCGGAGGAACTCCCTCCAGAACTTAGCTGTGAACTGGACTCCTCTGTCTGAGATGATTCTTCATGGTACTCTATGCATGTAGTAGATATTCCTCAGGAACAGTTTGGCTAACTGGTAGTCTGAGGGTAGTCTGCTGCAAGGTATGAAATGTGCCTGCTTGGAAAATAAGTCAATCACTGTCCAGATCACCATGTCCCCCCCCCCCCCCCCCCCGCTTCTTTGGCAACTCCATAATAAAGTCCATTGCGATTTCATCCCATGGCCTCGTTGGCTCTGCCACAGCTTGCAGCAGTCCGGTGGGTTTTCCTGGTTGTTTTTTTGATAGTGTGGATTTCATACTAAGAGTTTCTGTGGAGATGACTTTGACGTATTGGTTGGAATGTGCTTTATTTTGGCTGAAATGCTAGCTCCTTGATGCAGCTGCAAAGTTTGCTTTCCCATCCCCCTTGCCTATAGCAACTCGAGAGCAGGTCAGGGATGCTTCATGAGTTGACAGTTTTCATACTATATGAATTTCTGCCTATTCACTTATACATCAACTCTATTTTATCTGATACAATATACTTTATTGATCAGTGGAATTTATTATCCTTCTTTACATATTTAAGTCAACTTACCAATAACTGCAGAACTGGAAAGGGCTCTTGGGCCTGTTAGTATAGCTACTTGTTTACTGGATCTGGGTTATACCTAGGTTATGAAAGTTCTCTCACTTTCATACTGTGGGAGAAGAAGAAGTGGTGGCACACCTCAAGAGATTTTCCTAGGTGCAGTCTCCAAATTTCCATTTCTGGGGAAGATTGCAGAGAAGGTGATGATAACCCTACAGGAAACAGATTATCATTTTAATTGGGTTTCATATCTGGATTTAGTATTGTCTCAGACCTTTGATTATATTTGTTGATGGCCTGAGATGGGGCAGGATGGTAGTGGTGCATCCATCCTTTTGCAGCTTGATTTCCCAGTGGTTTTCAGTATCATTAACCCCAGAATACTTTTGAGCCAGCTTCATAGACTGAGGATTAGAGGTACTCTTTTAGTGTTTCTTTTCCTTTCTCTGGGGGCTTAGTGTTGATTGAGGAGAAAGATCATCTCTAGGCTTTGCCTTTGTTGAGTGCCACAGGGCTCTATTGTCTCTCTTCTCGAATTCTATTCTGACTTTCATCTTGGATGGGATTGCACTTTCTCATTTAAATGTGCAATTTGGGAGTTTTCCTGGACTCACAACTTGATGAGCTTGATGAGCAAGTGATGCCAGGAAGGCTTTTCATCTGGTGTACCAGTTACACCTTTTCCTAGATCAGTTGGCTCTTCAGATAGTTTTCATTGGCAGAGGGTTGCAGGAGGCCCTTCTGAACTCAATTTTCGCTGGTAGAGAGTTGCAGGAGGCCATCACAGCCGAAAATGAGCTTGCAAGGGCTGCACATGGCCCTCCTGGGCTCCATTTTCTCTGTCAGAAGGTTGCAGGAGGCCCTCCCAAGCTACGTTTTCGCTGGCAGAGCCTTGCAGAAAGCCATCACAGCTGAAAATGGAGCTCGGGAGCCCGTTTCATGGGCAGAGAGCTTGGACCACCACAGGTGCCCCGGATACAAGTGAGTTGAGCTGGGCTTGCCCCCCCGGCCCCCCGAGGTCAAACACAACCCTAATGTGGCCTTCAATGAATTCGAGTTTGACACCCTGCACTAGAATATAAATTGAGAACACACCCCATTCTATACTAACACTGATGATGCTACGTTGTTTGGGTAATGAAATGTCTGCAAGAAACCAATCAGGCTCAGAGAGCACCTTTTTAAGAAGATTATGCTCTTCTGCTTATTTAAGAACGTACGTATTATATTGTAATTGCATGGATTCTACTGGGGGATAACTTTCCTTAATTATAATCCTGTGGGAATACTTGCTCAGAATGTTGACAACAATATTAGCAGCTGTTTTTCTTCTGTATAGTATACAATTAATTATAAGTCATCCTTTAGTCAAATACTTCAGTAACTGGACAATCTGTATGTGCTCTTAATAGAAGTGTGCCATTCAGCAGAAACAAAAACATTTCTACCTAGAAAAAGAAGTTTAAAAAAAACAACAACAAAGATTTGTCCATATGATGTGCTTTGGCTACTTCCAAAGTTAGGCATAATTAACTCAGGTAGTGCTGAAGTGCAGAGTTGCCGATAGCTTTTAAACATAGACACAAAGAGACATATATTGCAAAACAGAAAATTAAGTTCATAAGTTGTACATAAACCACCATCTGCTTCGTAGAGTCAAACATAGAGCTCAGAATGCAAGATTCATTTCTCTTTCTTCTTCTTAACTTATTCATGACATATTTGCCAGTAGTATGTTTTAATTAGTATGCAAGAGGAAGCTCTGTGGTGGAGAAAGATAGGTCATACATGCTCTGTTCTGGGGAGAGATTGTCTGTAATCATATTAATGGAATGACCTAGTCTATGATTTCCCAGAAGAGTTATATGAACTATGCTATCATCGTCTCATCTTTGTCTACTTCACAAACTTTAGTTGACATAAGTTTGAAATTCTGTCCTTACTTACTAATTCATGGCAAATAGAGTCTTTATATTTATGATGGAGGATTCTGATAAGACACAATATCTTTAAGAATATATAAGTATTCCTCAAATAGGAATACTGAGATTTTTGCCTGCAACTGCCAATTGTTTGTATCCTTATTTAGTAAGTTTTAGAAAACTGAAATTGAGTTGGGATGCTAATGTCTCTGAAGTATGTGTGTGTGTGTAAGAGAGAATGAGTTTTTTTTTAACCTCCATGTTTTACCAATAATGGCTCAGGCACACTCAAGCCTGCAATTTACATTTAAAACACAGTGATCTTTGAAAACATAAACAAAACAAAAATGATATTTTTTTTGTTTTCAAATGGGAGATTGCTGTTAAAAATTTAATATTTCCAAGGATTTCCAGCTGAAGTAGAATATTTTTATGTGATATAGAAATATTTAAAAACTCAAAAATGAGAAACTTCAAAAAAAGGAAGACAGCAAGGCCTTGAGTAGTATCTGCCTCCGGCAGTTACAGTGGTGAGGAAAAAGTAACTCTGTGACTTGTGTCCATTGTCATCTTTGGAAGCCACATTTTACTTAGAAACTTCCACACTGTCAAATTCTAATGCCTGGGAATTTGCGGGGGGGGGGGGAATCTAACAGAGAGGAGGAAGTTTAGACATAGCAACGTTCTTCTTCTGCACCTGGGAACGGAGTGGTTGGAGGGATGTCTCCACTTGGGATGGCTGGTGATTGGATCATGTGATGGATTGATGGATGCAGGGGATGAGTTTTGGATTTTCAATTATGAAGGGAAAACCCGGAACTCTCAGATTTGGGTTCCAGAAATGCCAAATGACTATTCTAATAAAATGGAACTTTGAGAAAATGCCTGTCTTGGAGTCTGTTGATTTGGAGTTTGTTAGTTGGACCACTTTACAATCTCTGTAATGTTTCTATATAAGTCATATTCAGCCAGTTCGCACTGGTTCAGGCGAACCGGTAGTAAGGATTTGGCGAGGGTTGCTGAACTGGTAGTAACTTCTGGCTGGCCATGCCCCCTACATGGTTACTTGGTCGCTGCTTGCTCTCTTGCCCCACCTGCCTGATGCTCACCCCACCTGCCTGACACTCGCCCAGCCCAGTCACTCCTCACTTCCTATGTGGCACACTGGGTCCTCGTGGATTGCCTTTAACCTGCCTTCTCATATGGTGTCTGCATCCCAACTAAGCAGCCCTGATCTGACTGCTCACAGGTAAGCCTGTGAGTCGCACTAGCCCCCCCGCCATTCCCGGTACCTTGCCAGGCCTCCCTTTCTGTACCCGGGACCTTGTTGGGCCTCCCCCACCATTCCTGGGAACTTGCCAGGCCTCCCTCACCATTCCAGGGACCTTCCCAGGCCTCCTTCACCATTCCTGGGACCTTACCACGCCTCCCTTGTTGTTTCTGGGCTCTGCTGGCTGACTAAGCTGCCATGTGGTGCACTCCTATCTCTACTACATGGCAGCCGCAGTACGACGAGCAGCAGAGGAGGGGCTGCTCGGGAGGGGAAGAAGGAAAGCCCCAGCTCACCCATTCTGGCTGGCAGCTCTGTTTTCCTTGTTCTTCCAGGTTCCGGCTTGCCGGCCAGCTTGGACATGGGGCAGTTGACCACCCTGCCAGCAAATACTACTTTATCCGCTGCTCCTGCCGCTGCTGGAGGTGAGAGGGCAGTGGTGGTTCCTAACCCTAACCCTGCCTCCCCAAAAGAGCAGCAGCGGCAGGCACAGGGCGAGAGACAGGAGCGAAACCTGCTGCCACCCTTTCACCCCGGCAGTGGCAGGAACAGTGGGCAGGGCAGCATTTGCTGGCGGGGTAGTCAACTGCTTCATGTCCAAGCTGGCCGGCACACTGGAACCTGGAATAGCAAGGGGAGCAGAGCTGCCAGTCAGAATGGGCGGGGCTTTTCTTCCTCCCCACTCTCTTTTCCAGAGCAGCCCCATCCCTGAAAGAGGCTCCTGTGAGGGATTCAGCAGCCCTCCCCGACCTCCCCCCAGGATTTGGAGGCTGGGCTCTGGTGGGCGCCTTTGCGGCTGGATGGCATAATGAAAAGAACACAGATTTTTTTAGATGTTAATTGTGGGTAATTGAGAAATTTGGGGTCAGTTGATTGGCAGCAGAGCATGAGGTCAGAGGGGCGATGCGGGCAAAGGCTTCGTGCTCCGGTTACTCCTCAATGAGTGGCAAAGGTGTGGGGCAGCACGGGGCAAAGACTTCAAGGGAGGTGGAGGAGGTGATGGTCTGTTGCTGGTTGTGGC
>CM019155.1:78178180-78243440 GCA_009733165.1 Naja naja | reverse complement strand
CCAGATCAGGTGTGTGTGTGTGTGTGTGTGTGTGTGTGTGTGTGTGTGTCATGAGAGTGGTGTGTGTGTGGGAGAGACAGAGACAGAAAGAAAGAAAAAAAGAAACAAAGAAAGAAAGAAACAGAAAGAAAGAGAAAGAAATAGGAAGGGAGAGAGAGAGTGTGTAGTATGTGTGTGTGAGAAAGAGACAAGAAAAAGCAAGAAAGCAAGAAAAAAGAGGGAGAGAAAGAAATAAAAAAGAGAAAAAAAGAAATAGAAAGAAACAAAGAAAAAGAAATAGGAAGAATGAAAGAAAGAGCAAGAAAGAAACAGGAAGGGAAAGAAAGAAACAGAGAAAGAGAAAGAAAGAAAAAGAAATAGGAAGAAAGAAAGAAATAGGAAGGGAGGGAGGGAGAGAGAGATAACTCTGTGCTATTATTTTTAATTGTTCCATTATTTATCATATATTAATATTTTACCCTGTCCATACACCTAGAGTGATTTTACTGCCTTTCTTTTGCCCAGGTATTCTTCAGGGTTTACAATACATGCATTCAATGTCTATAGTTCAGAGCATAAATACATGTGTGTTTAACAGAGTTGAAAGAGACTTTGGAGGTCTTCTAGTCCAACCCCCTGCTCAGGCAGGAAAACTGAGGATGCCAAACTCTGAGTAGAGGTCCTGGGAAAGGTGTCAAAATAACAATAACACTTAGAAGGGGCCTTGGGTCCAGTCTTTTCTTAAAAACTTCCAGTGATTGAGCACCCAGAACTTCTGGAGAGGTCCAGTGGTTAATTGTTCTCAGTGTCAGAAAGTTTCTCTTCAGTTTTAGGTTGCTTCTCTCTTTGTTCAGTTTCCACCCATTGCTTCTTGTTTGCCTTCTGGTGCTTTGGAAAATACATTGCCTCCCCTTCTTTCTGGCAGCCCCTTAAAAGCCTGTTGCCTATCACACTCCTGGGCAAAACATGTGAGCCATTTCCTCCTTTCAGTGATCCATGAAAGTACATCTATAATATATAGATAATAAAGTCAAAAAAGGTGAACAACATTTTTACAGAACTATAGATACGTTGAGGTTGGGTGTGACAAGGAATGGCTGGGAGGGGAGGGGCCAGGCGAGGCACCCCTTGATGTGAATGACATTGAGTTGGCCATGCCCACCCAGTCACATGATCACCAAGCCATGCCTACCCAGCCACATGACCACCAAGCACGCCCACCCAGCCACATGATGACCAAGCCATGCCCATTCAGTCACATGACCACCAAGCCACGTCCACCAAATAAGCCACGCCCACAGAACTGGTAGTAAAATTTTTTGAATCCTACCACTGAGTCATATGCATTCACCATTACAGTTCATTAGTACTCAATAAAGTTTAACTGTAATTTTTAATTTGCTGTACCATAACAAGCCTTGCAGCATCCTGCTATGAGAGGTTACGTCGGTGTGACAAGCCTTGCAAAGACTTATTTCTGATGGAGTTTGGGGGAGAGAAACAAGAGGGTCTCTGCTGCTTCTGCTTTCCTTGCATGCAGCCAAAAGTTTGCAAAAGGCAGGAAGGTGAAATGCCAAGCTCGTCCCATACTCACACCTCATGTGTTAACCCCACTTTCTCAGTCTGGTACCCAAGCAACCCTCCCCTCCTGCTGAGGCTTTAGGAATACCTTGCAAGTGAATTCACCCACCATTTTGCCATGAACCACCCTGCAGCAGACTGAGGCAAAGCTAAAGCAGGAAGAAGCTGCCACTGTACTTCAACCGTGCCTGCTTGCTGACCTCAAGTATGCTCAGAGAGCAGCAGCAATGTCTTTTGTGGCAGCAGAGGACAGAGCCGAAGTACTGGTTTTGGCTTCTCTGGGATGCTGAGCACCCTCGAAAATAAGTTCTGACACTTATTTCGGCTTTCAGGGAAACATGGTATATGTAATTAATGAAAGAACAATATGATTCAAAATAAGTCAGAAATACTCCTCAACCTCCTCAATGAGCTTCTTTTTCACTAGACTCTTTCATTAGGCCCTTTTAAACTTTTTTTTAAAAAATCTGCAAAAATCCATATCAGGCAGCTTCATATAATATGAGGCTGGATTACAATCGTATATCACTTTCTTATTTGAAGTAACAGTCTGATATAATTAAGATAGCATTGTCTAGGAAATACAAACATTTGAACATCTACAAATTCTGTTTTAATTTTTTCATATATTTTAGATGTCTCATGGATAATATATATATTAATTCTAATGATCAAATAGAATATATGATTGTCCTGAGTAATGTTGTCTACATTCTGGAGTAGACAAAAAAAATCCTGAGGATTTTTGTCTACATTCTATAGCAGTCCTAATTCTTCCATCCTAATATTCCCTTGACCATTTTATGTAATCTCCCTCTTGCCTGACCTTTCTTTTTTTACTTTCCATGCTGGTGTATGAAACCAGGTGTCTAAATTTGCTTCCCAGATGCTAATCAGGAATTTTGTAATTCAAGACAGTTGAAAATTGTTAGATTCCATATCAGTATACAAATAGCTGTATCATTAGCTAAACCCATGGGAGAACAAATCTGATAACTGGTCGATGGGTTATGTTATACCTCATTCATCAATTCATCAACAGAAATGAGGACTTAGAAGTCTTAAATACTAAGATATAAACATTGATTAGCTGGTTCCACTTTCCTTAGCGTCACTAAGGATTTCTCTGTTTCCTTAGCTTCACAGTGTATTTCTCTGTTAAGGGCAAATAAATCATTAATAAGTAATTGTTCTTCTAATTCTAAGGCCAGATTTTTGACTGGAGACATATAATATTCCTTTAGTGTACGTTTCTGCAACTGAAGCCTGACTTTAAAGATTCAGTAAGTTTTGTCAAAGATAACGTAGTTCCTTGTAGCTTTTGCAATATTGATTTTAATGGCATAACAATAGCAATATTGCTCTTCACAGTGCTTTACAGCCCTCTCTAAGCAGTTTACAGAGTCAGCATATTGCCCCCCAAAATCTGGGTCCTCATAATTACATTCATAGTAAGTTGAGCTAGAAATTATATGAGTAAGTTAATTTTCATGTTCCTATGATTGTGGATTGTATGGAATAAATTATCCAGTAACAATCATGGCACCCTGTTTGAGCTCAGACAAGAGTATAAGAAATATATTATATGCAAAGACTTCATATTATTTGTCCTCCCTTTACTCTGTCCTAGATTTACAGCAAAAAATATTTTATTTATTTATTTTTATTTTTATTCATATTTATATCCCACCCTTCTCCGGAGACTCAGGGCGGCTTACAGTTTTTGGGATACAACTCAATGCGCTCAGCAATAGCCTTCATTCCATTGTATATGCCTGCTTATTACTAAGCGGCATTTTTACAAAGTCAGCTTATTGCCCCCAACAATCTTGGGTCCTCAGTTTACCTACCCCGAGAGGATGGAAGGCTGAGTCAACCTTGAGCCTGGTGGGATTCAAGCCTGCAATAATTACAGGCAGCTGGAGCTAAGTGCTAGGCTATTAACAGCCTGCACCACCAAGGCCCTTGGTTCACCTTTATTCACCTTTATTCCCTGCTTTTGAAGCACAGCTGCTTTGCGCGGCACAGCAGAGTGCTGCACGGCAACTGCTGAAGCAATAGGGAGAGTGCAGGCTTGCAGGAGGTGAATGAATACAGTTATATTCTACATTTGGTTGCTGGAATATTGAGGGAATGTCAGTTCTTTTCTGATATACTACATGTCTCTCTATCTGCAAGAAACTATTAACCACATATGTATTGGTTCCAGTTGTGGTGTGCAGAAAGATTTCTATAACAAATTACGTGCAGCTTGCAGCCACTCTTCACTTTAACCTTTGGTATTTAATTGGGAAATAGATAGGATTATTTATATTGAGAACCTCAATAACATTCTTAGTGAAGATCTCTTACCTCCTGAACTGTTCAAATGCCATGTTGGTTGCTGGAGCTCTTTTCAGCAGGTTATTTATTAATATAAATAATTCATGTCACATTCTGACAGCCTGAGAACTCTGTTGTGATCTTCATTTATAAATAAGGCTCAAACCAATCCACCTCAAGGGTTGTTGTTGTGGGAAAAATAGGAGATTGGAGGAATATTGGGAATGTTCACTGCCTTGAGTTATTTATAATAAAGGTGAGATACAAATAAATACAAATAAATAAATAATAAATAAAGGTGATCCATCTAATCTGATCTAATTATAGATAGACATCCGATTGACATTGAAATATTATAAAGTTCAAAGATTTATGTTAAGAGCTACAGTAGTGCAGTGGTTAGAATGCAGTACTGCAGGCTACTTCTGCTGATCACTGGCTGCCAGCAGTTCGGTTCTCACTGGCTCAAGGTTGACTCAGCCTTCCATCCTTCCGAGATCAGTAAAATGAAGACCCAGATTGTTGAGGCAATATGCTGACCCTGTAAACCGCTTAGGGCTGTAAAGCACTGTGAAGCGGTATATAAATCTAAGTGCTATTGCTATTATAAAACATTAAAAAAATTAGCTGAAGAACAATTTGGTTTTAGGCTTAGGCCATTCTACTAATAACCATTTTATTTAATATCATCTTATAGAAAAATATACAGTTAAAGGCCACCATTTGCTTACAACCTATATAGATTTCAACACAACTTTTAATTCAATAAAGAGGGCTGTATTTTAGAAGAAATACATGAGCCGGAAAGGCTTCTCTATCCAAGCAAGGTTCTGAATTTAAACTTATGTTTAATGATAATTATAAGGATCCACAATTTGCTACTTGGGAAAATTTACATTGTTAAAATGGTGGGAGAAGGATATATATTGACTATTGTCTTAATTTGTATTTGAATGATATTTCAAACTGATTTGCATTTGCCTAAAATTTAAAATTAATATTCTGTTCTACACAGAAGTAACAATATTGATGTCTCATATCAATATAGGGGATGAGAAGGTTGCTGTGTAGGTTTAGAACCTCCTGTGAAATTAATTCCCTGAATGTTAGTAAGACCTTGTCCAAAGTGTTTTTCTTTGGAAATAGGCTGATGAGGTACAACTGGAGCCTGACTAGAGAACATAGACCAGATTAGCTCCTGTGCAGTTAGGTATATCCTTTTCAGAAGGAGATTCCTGTTCTTGTGTTCCTGTCACTCTTGGGCAACTCCACAATGAAGTCCTTGGATATCTCCTCTCATGGGTTAGCTGGTTGACTACTGACTGTAGCAAGCCTGGATAAGGTTTGGGTAGGTGTTTCAAGGAGGCACACACAGGACAACTGGCCACATAGGATTCTATGTCTTTTTTCATCTTTGGATGCCAGAACTGTCTCTTTACCAGGTGAAGGGTCTTCACAAGCCCAAAATGCCCTGTAGTTTTTGCATCATGGCTCCTGTGCAGGACCAAGGTTTTGTCTGGCTGGCTGCCACTGCAAAGCCTTCCTTTATCAATAGGTCATTTTTATATCTCTGGAACCCTAAGGCATCTTTTGCAGCATCAAGTCCCCAGCTGGCTGTGTGGACACTGTTCCCCTGCTGCCTCACAAGCACTGACGCTGCCTGGATGGGATAATGGAATTAACCACATCTTCTTGGTATTTCAGTGCTGGGACATGTGAGAGAGGGCATCTGCTAAGAAATTCTTCCCACCCAACAAGTAGCGACGGATGAAATTGAAGCGGTTAAAATACTGAGCCAATTGGACCTGCTTAAGGGATAGCTTCCTCAGGGCCTTTAACATGTCCAGGTTCTTGTGGTCCATCCACACTTTGAATGGAATCTTATTGCCCTCTAAGAACTGCCTCCAGGTGAGAAGAGCCCCTAGGACCATTATAAGCCTTCTTCTCCCAAATGGCCTACCACCTCTCAGTATCAAATAACTTGAGAGACATGTAGACACATGATTGCAACTCTCCCTTTTCATTCCTCTGGAATAAAAATGCCCCTACTGCCACATCACTGGTATCCACCTGGATCACGAAAGACTCATCTGGGTTTGAGTACTTTAAGACCGGCTCAACAGCAAAGAGCAATTTTAGTTTTTCGAAGGCCACTTGGCATTTGGTGGACCAATTTAGTGGCTCACTCAATTTGGATTTCACTCCCCCTCCTATCTTGAGCATGTAGATGATGGGCAGGGCTATGTGGGCAAACGTGGGGCTGAACTGCTGATAAAAGATTGCAAATCCCAGGAAGCTCTGTAACAGCCTCCTGGTCTGAGGGGCCTCCAATTCCAGGATTGCTCTCACCTTGTCTGGGTCCATCTCTATCCCATCCTTGTAAATGCGGTACCCCAGGTAGGCTAAATGTGGAAGTCACATTTAGATAGCTTTGTGTATAACTGGCTTTTCCTAACTTCTCAAGTACCACTCTCATTAGCCTTACATGTTCTTCCATGGTCTCGGTATAATTTTGAATCTCATCTAGATATACCAGGTGGCCTTCCTTCCAACAGCAGAAATATGCTCCTAGGCTCCGATGGGGCTTCTCCCCGTGGCTTGAGTCGCACCCCCTCTTCCTCCATGGGGTTTTTATGTGCAGCATGCTCCTGTAATTCTATCAGGTCAATCTTCACATTTCTGCCTAATTGGTACCATGCTTGAAAATTGCAGGACACTCCCCGGGGCAGGCAGTTGTGATACAGCTCCTTGTTATGATAGGAAAGTATGTGTTGATGTCTTTGCCTCCAGTGACTATGGATCTCTATCTTTAAGAGTTTGTGGAACACAAAGATAAGTTCAGATGAAATTAAAAATTAATCAAAATAGGAAGGATTTACCACAGTTTTCTTTCTTAAAAATATTTTTTCTTTAAAATATAATTTGTACTATTAAACCAATATAGAAAAATCATTTCAAAAATATTTCTGGAGAGCTATAGCTATTAAGAAAAAAAGGGAGCTAGGAACATACCAGTTCTATTCTTATTTTTCTTTTATTTCATTGTTATACTAGCTCTAACTATATGATGGGCATAGTTTTTGGGGAGGAAAATAAAGGATAAAAATTGTGCCTCTGCCTACCGCATCCATCGGTATTCATCTGGTTAGCATTCGGTCAGCGTGTGAGAGAAACTGTTTGGAAACTGAAACAGTATTTGCTGTGTGAGCAAGAAGGAGACAGCAAGGAGCCTGGGCGTGGCTTAGCTCAACTGTTCTGTACTAAAGCTGGTTGCTGCTGTGAAACTGAAACTCCATTCCTCTGCTTGTATTTTGCATTTGGAACAGATTTCTTTTCAGGTAGGGAGGGGTAGAAGAACTCCTTAGCATCAGAGGGTGTTAATAATAATACATGAAATACTAATGCTCTAATGGTCATTTCAAAAAATTCTTTCTTAGTGAGTACCTAGAAGACAAGAGGAACATACATGCCAAATTTCAAGTTTGTAGGCTTTACGGTTCTGGAGATTTTGTGATGATGTGTGAGTGGTATTTTGTAGAACCAAGCAGATATTTGGGCAAGGCTACCTTATGTTTTTCCTTCTGAGTGTTGATGGCCTTCCTTTTTCAGCACTTTCTTATTTCTGCAAATATTTTAAAATGTTAGTCTATCAAATGCTTTACAAATGCATTTTTGAAACTAATAACCTATCTATATTAGCAGTTTTAAAAAACTATTCAGAGTCATTTCATGCATCTATGCATTTGGATGTCTGTCTCTTGTTCTATCATCTGTCAGTCTGTCTGTCTTCTAATCATCCATCCATCCATCAATGGATATAGTATAGAAATAATTTGGATGAATACCCTGAACCTGCTGCTGATTATCCTTACTATATTTATATTTCTGTGTGCATTTGCATGCATAGAAAACTGAGAAAAGTCCTAAGAGAGACAGAAGTGTTGCTAATATCCAATATATTAAATTCTGTTAAGCGATTCTTTTGAGATGAAGCTCAGGAACTGAACAGGGATTAGGTACTCTTTAGAGGAGGCAGCATGGACAGTAACTATATACTGTTTAGCTTCTTGTTAAAAGGATGTCCATTCAATAGAGAAACTTGGGAATCATTAACATATTTTGCTATGGGAGCAAGCAATGACAAATGTGGGCAATATATTGCTGCATTGCATCAAAACAAAATAATGTACTTCCACATGTCTTAACAATTTTTAACTGCCTTTTTCTATCTGACATTTGCACACAATCAAATGTGCATTGCCATATACATACAGGTAATCTACTATTTACAACTGGTCACTTAGCAACAGTTCAAAGTTACAACAGGCCTCCCCCAGGCTACCTCTGACTCAGATTCGAAGTTCTGACATCTGCTCTGCCCAAGGTCATTTTGGTGGTGGCCTACTGACATGCATTTACAACTGTTTACAGTGTCCCATGATGATAATTTATGACTTTTTTTGGTCAGAAATTGGAATTTAGTTCTGGTTTCTGTTAAAAAATGCCATCTTGACTTCTGCATTTGTCTTCTGTCTGCTCTGTTCAATTTATGACCACTATGTTCACATAACGACTGCTGCAGAAAAGGTTAAAATTCATTTTAACCACAAGTGGCTCAATATGATCGTAAGTCGAAGACTACTTGTATCCTTATACCTATTCCTTTTTTCTGGGGAAATCCCTCATTTAAATGGCCTGGTAATTTGCCTTCCATAATGGAAACATTGCATTTCTTGTAGATACAGGCAGAGAGATTAAGTTTACACAGACAAGAGAATCACACACAAAAAAGAACTTGGAGAGAGAGTGATAATGATACTAATACTCTTAAAAATAACTACCCAAGGTAAAATGCATATCTATGACAGAGTTAATAAAAAAGCAACAAAGGGGTTTAAAATATTGGAAAACATAAAAAATGTACAGATTAATAGAGTTGGAAGGGATCTTGTAAGTCATTTAGTCCAACCTGCTGCCCAAGCAGGAGACCCTACACCATTTCTGACAAATGGCAATCAATCCAATCTCTTCTTGAAAGCTTCCAGTGATGAAGCACCCACAATTTCTGAAGGCAAGCTTTTCCATTGGTTGATTGTTCTCATTGTCAAAAAATTTCTCCTTATTTCCAAGTTAAATCTCTCCTTGTTCAGTTTCCATCCATTATTCTTTGTCTGGCCCACAGGTGCTTTGGAAAATAGCTTGAACCCTTCCTCTCTGTGGCAGCTCCTCAAATATTGGAAGACTGCTATCATGTCTCCCCTGGTCCTTCTCTTCAGTAAACTAGCCATGCCCAGTTCGTGTAACCGTTCTTCATATGTTTTAGTCTCAAGTTCCCTAATCATCCTGGTTGCTCTTCTCTGCACTTTTTCTAGAGTCACAACATCTTTTTTATAGTGTGATGACCAAAACTGGATACAATACTCCAGGTATGGTCTTACTAAGGCTTTATAGAGTGGTATTAGTACCTCACTTGATCTTGATGGTATCCCTCTGTTAATGCAATTTACGATTGCATTGGCTTTTGGGGCTGCCGCTGCACACACCTGGCTCATTTTTAGCTGGTTATCCATTAAGTCTCCAAAATCCCTTTCACAGTTACTGCTATTAAGTTTGATTTCATCCCGTCTATATGTATACTTTTGGTTTTTTTTGCCTACGTGTAGGACTTTACTTTTCTCTACGTTGAATTTCATTTTGTTAGATATGGCCCAGTGTTCAAGTCTGTCAAGATCCATCTGGATCTTGAGCCTAACTTTTAGGGTGTTAGCTATTCCTGCCAGCTTAGTATCATCATCAGCAAATTTGTAAGTTTCCCTTCTATTCCCCCATTTGAAATTGAGGTGTTGCAGAAGAGAGTGCTTTTGTGAAATGCAAATAGGCATACAATGTGTCAATTTGTTTGTACAGGAGACTCTTTAAGAGTTATATTATGAATGAAGTATTTTAGATTGGAAAGGTTTTTCTGCCTATTTGATATTAGCTTCCATTCTGATACAATGGACATATTTCCATTCACTTCAATTGGTTCAGGATTGTTATTTCTTTGGAAAAAATGTTAAACTGTTAAATTTCAATGAAAATATTCTTAATATCTAATTCTTTGTGCATCAGTCCGGATCATCTGGTTCATTTTCTGAATATTTTCTATTCTTTTCTCATTTTTTCCATTTTCTTTTTTTATAAGGCATTTTGTGTTATAGAGAAAACACACACCCTGTGCTCTCTCACAAACAGTCAAGGTGCAAAACTAAAAGACTGTAAAGGAATTGTATGTTGCAGTACAGACTTCAACAACAAAGGAAATATGGGATATTACTGATAAGTCAAAAATTCATTACAAAAATTAATATATGTCTAAATATTCTAATATTATGAGATCAGATAATATACAGACAAGCAGTAAAGTGCAGAATGTTAGTTTAGTGTTCAAGTATCACATATAAAGAAAGTTCAGTGTCTGCTGTTTAGCCCAGTGAGATAATTTTGACTTATACGCTTATGATGGGCTGGGAATCTGGTTTGAGAAAGATTTTCTCTGTCTGTATTCTGAGAATGGTTACTTTAAGAATAACTTTTTTTCCCAAAGATGCAGTTAGAACAATACATTTCATACAAACTTTCTTTCTTAAAGTGAATTAAATTGTATGGTCAGATCCTGTGCATGCTTAGTTGGAAAATAAGCCACTAGTTTTAATGAATCTTATGGCTATCTTACTGAGTCTAAATAAGTGTATAATTCCTCCCTTCAAAAATTTTAAAAATATATCAAGGTGGAAAGGAACAATGTTCCTTTCTCCTATTTTCCATACCATAACAACCTTATGAGATGAATTGGGCTGAGGGAGAGAAAGAGAGGGAGGGAGGGAGGGAGGGAGAGAGAGAGAGAGAGAGAGAGAGAGAAATCCAAAGTCACCCAGCTGGCTTTCATGCCTAACTTTTAATATTTAATATTAAGACTATTATAAATTTTAATAAGATTGGTTGGTATATTTAGATATAGGGGATTTACATGAATAGTATAAATGAAAAGCCAGTGAATTGGATATAACATGCAGAATGTTACATCATTCAAAAGTGAAGCTCAGGATTTCCAAAATGTAGAGCTCTTTTACACATAGGAGATCTCTTCCTTCTTAGTTATCTGTTGTATTAAGCATTTTTTCATTGCATTGTACTTTTTTAAGTGGAAAGGAGAATTGGATGTATTAGCCATAAGTGCTACTTTATGGGAAGAGTACCACTGCTTGGCTCCATTTTGGTAATTTAATGATGGCAAGTTTCCTCAGTAAACGAAATTTTGAGTACTAGAATACTTATCTTATATCCAGATCTTGAACATAAAAGGCATTTTATACCAGCAATTGTTCATTTAATGAGCAATTGCTGAGTGCAGGCTGGTTAAGGGATTGAGCTATATGCACCATTATTGCAAGAAGTATTCCAAAATACCAGAAATAGGACGTAAGCTCTGATCAGGGAGACTGTGAGCACAATTACCTTCTTTTCAAATCCTTCTGTGACACTGCGGGAGGAAAAAGGACTTTGAAACATGAAAGGATAGAGCTTGCTTTCAACCTCAAAAGCTAGGAGGAAGGGGCTCTGAAATTTGCTCAGTATTCCCAATTCACCATTAGCCTGTTTCTTCCTTTAGCCTCAAGGCATTCTCCGCTTTTTGAAAAGATGTTAAGAATTTCAGTCACAATAGAGAGCCTAGTTTTGAACATGTTTCACTCGGTCCATTGAGGTCTGGTCTTCAGCCTTTGTGTGGAGTGAATTGAGCTGAGCAGTTTGCTCATTGGGGAGAGGTGAATGAGCAATCTCTACGCAAGTCACCAATTCTGGCAAAGAAAAGATTACCCTTTGCTTAAAAAGAAGATGACAACGAAGGAAAAATGTGCAATATGCATTCCTGTACAAGCAGAGCACAGCTCATGCTTAAGTCAATACAGAGCACTTTGGTTTAGAACAACTCATGTTAAGTTTGCCTTACAGTTGAAGATGCTGTTGACCTTGCTTGAACACCATTAGTAAAACCGTTTATTTAGCATAAACTGAAATAATAAACCCTCCTTCTCTTAGCCGATTGTGATAGGGTGACATTAGTTTGATTTAATGATTAGCCGCCTGACCCCTCAGCTTGAGAGAACTGTTTGAATAGGGAGAGTTCACTACCAAGCACACCGGAAGAATACTAATGAGCTTGTTAAATTTAGCATGGCACCAACCAATTTTAATTCCTCTAATGGGAGAAGCACAGCCTCTGTGAGAGAAGGAGGGAAATACTGTAAGGGAGGGGGCTGAGGGGGGGGACTAGAGGCAGAAAGTGAGAGGGAGCTATGAAAGCACTAGCTAGAGAATTTCAGTCAAGAGAAGAGCTTCCAGAAAGCAAGGGAAGAGACTTTCGATTGAGTTGTAAGTACCTTGCCTGACTTTAATATTTTGAGTGTCTTATAAGAATCACAACTAACGGATTCTCCTTAATTGCTTACAACATAGTAACATTAATAAAGACAAATGTAATCTAAAATTTAAATTTTTTGAAGCATCCTAATAATATTTTTCTCTTTCAACTAAATATTTGAAGATACTTTTTAAAGTTAAAAAAATGGTATTTTATTTATCTTTTGAAATAAGTATTCTTATAGCCACTGAAAAGAAGAGAAAAGTTCTCTGAACTAAGTTTAACATATGGACATACCCATTATTTGTGTGTGTGTGTTTTTCTAAATTTCAAAGTGAGCTGATCAACATGAATATTTATAATGATATGTTTTGATGGGCTAAAATTTTGGGGAATAAATATAGCTAAATAAGTTCTGTCTTTGGTTCTGTTTATACCATTGCATATAATCAAGACATACAATTGAGAGTTATGTAGAGGTCAGTTTGTGTCCTGGTATATTTTGCCATTAAAAGCATAGTTTGAAAAATGAGACATGTTCATGCTCCAATGTATCTGGAATCTACAGTTCTGATATGGAAGACTTGCCCTAGATTCAGATATTAGGTTTGGGAAAACACTTTGCACATGCTCAGAATATTCTTCTTTCAATCCATTTGTATTGGAGGAACAAGTGTCTCTTTCAAATGTATGTTTCATGCTATTTGGAATTAGAAACAGTTTTAAATGATTGAATGTTCTTCAGTTTAATTCTTACAAATAGAGTGCTAGAAATGCATTCTGTTTCTGGTGCTACAATAAAACTGAAGAAGTGTACGAAACAGTCACAACTGAAACTAATGTGGCTATCAGCTGGCATTTGGTTTGCTATTTTTTCTCTCCCTTTGGCAGAGGGAAAAGCAAAACAGACACAAAATAGATGTAGCACTTTTAACATAGATAAGTATAACAATTCTGGCTTTAAGACCCAATTGGCAGATGCTGCTGGAGAAGAAGCTTGTTTGCTTACATTTTTGCTATAGACACCCACTTGTTGCCATGGTGGACTGTCTGTTTCTGTCAATAATTTGGCCTGGCCCAGCTTGTCTGCAGAGACTCTTAAATTTTATTGAACAATTCAGCTGAAACAGAACAAGATTAGGCAGCTTTCACTATTTGGCTCACTGAAGTGGTTTTACTGCAGTTATAAGAGCTGGTAGAATTATTGCCCCAAAAGTTTTCCTTTCAGTGTAGAGAGTGCTATTTCAAATCACTTGGCTATTTGTATTCTGGAGTGCGTGCACTGTCAAGTTTTTCATCTGTCCCTTTGAAAAGGAGTTCTTGCAGTGCAGGACGTGAAACAAACTCTTACTAAAGATTAGCCCATCAGAATTTCTCATTAATGCAAAAATGCCACAAAAGGGCATGAAAAATGGTTATTTTGACCAGCAGTTTTCCATTTCTATGAAAGAGAGATGTGAATTTCTTTGTTTTTGTAATCATCAAATACCTTGTTCCCCCCCCATTAGACTGTAGAAACTTCAAGTTGTATAGCACTTCTGTATACATCTTTTGATTAAGTAATTCAGATCTAATCACAATGAAGGACAACAGAAAGAAAAGAAGCTGAAACTTTTGAAATATTTAATATGTCTATATAAATAAAATCAAGCATCTCCATGCAGTTTATTTTGAAATGTACTTCACTCCTGCAGTTCTTAGTAAATGTTAGTTGTTTGAATAGGATGAGATCAGTACAAAGTAATAGTTTACCTATATATTATATATACTATGAGATAAATTGAGTAAGGGTTAAACATAACTCAACTCTATAACCTTTGTAGCATATTTAAGTTAAACATTTAAGATCACTTAGCACAGTGTTTTAACCTAATTTTGCCTGATTAAAGTATGTGAAAACTTTCTCAATATTATAGAATTCTCTCCATTTATCTTCATCTCCAAAGGAAAATAGATCTTGCTTGTGAAAATTTTGGATAAGCTTCAAGAATACAGTATGAAAAAGTTTTAAATTGGAGAGTAGGGTTAATGCAGTCATATCAGATATTTCATTATATTTTTATTATTTATCAAAAGGTTCTTGGATGTACCAAATAAACAAAAAAGTCTTGGATTTATTTGATTTTACTTGTACTTTTCAGGACCAGCTTTTCAATCCAAGAGAGTTAATGCTTACACACATTTCGGTCTTCTTGAAAACTAATGGCATTTGGCAAATGAAAAAAATGCTTATTTTAATGAATGTAACATCAAAGTTTCAAATGTTTTAAAGTTTACATTAGGTATTCTAAACATGCAACACTTCTGAAATAGTTTTAAATCTATTAAAACTTTTTTAAAAAGTAAAAATCACTCTGGTGATTCTTTTTCAAAATTATGACACAAATTATATCCTCCCCAACTATCAATAATGTTTTACTAATCTAATTGTTACTGTTTCATTAATAGTGCTTAAACATTTTTCTTAATGTGTTTTATAACTATTAAACAATATGTAGCTGTATTTATTTCTTGGAATTTAATAGGTTAATCTTCCTTTTTTACAGTAACTAAATGGGATATAGGTAATTTTATACATTATATAGTAGCAATAGTATATGAAACTTGTATAAACATATGTTATGGATATTCACTGATGTAGGGATTGTAAGCAACAATAATTCCCAGATTTGATATATTTATAAATAATTTACTTTTTTATATTTTAGATGAGTATTTAAACTATTTTAATGTATTTTCAAGTATATGAAATAGGTACTGCCTGTTGTTAAAGTCAACATCTTCATTGCAGATATCTAAGAATCATTTTTAGAGAGTTTGCTAGCATTTTGAAATATCAGGATGAAAACAAGCCACCTGTATTAATCTTGTTTCTTTTAAGTGTTGCAATGAGATGTGTTGCCACTGAAAGAGGAATAGAATACGCCAAGCAGTTTTCTTCTCTTAGGTGGGGAAAACATACCTCACTTTCTAATTGAGTTATACTTGGGGTCTTTCAGAACCATTCTGCTATGAATTGTAGTACAAATTGTTAAATCTGCTGCTTTCTCTTGTTTTGCATGGACTAAGACAGATGTGGTACTGGAGAATATAAAGTTACAATGTTTGTAGAAAAAGAATATTGATTGGATTGGATCTACATGCTTGCCAACCATGTTTTATGATCTGGGTTGGGGCACATATTGAGATAACTTTTCAAGTAGTAAATGCTGACTGTGTGACTTTTCTGCCCCCACATTCTGTATCATGTTGTTTCATATGTTCAATCAACATTCATTAGAAGTCCTTCATTTTGTTTGAAAAAATGTAATAACTACATTTTTCTTTAATGGCAAGGAACTTTCTCGTTCCAACAATCTCTCCTTTTTGGGTATGAAGGACCATGCTGGGAAGTATAAAGCACAGTAGGTAGCTAAGCTTGATTTAGTTTCTGCTAGCAGTGGTTTTCTGTGATTTGTGACAAATTGTTTTTTCCCCAAAAATCTTCTAAGCCTTCTTGTCCCAGAAACATGATGTGGGGGGAGCCAGTCAGTATTTCTGTATGATTAATGGCCCCTCTGGTAAATGCATTAAAGAATGGTTTGATGATGCTCTCCAGTGCAAATCCAACCTGTACTTAATGGTTTATATTCCTTCGTTCCTTCTCCTCATACTTTTTTTTTAGGAAACTTTTTTCATAACTACACATATGCTTGCTTCTTTAAAGGTAGCATACCATGCTAGAGGGCTGGAAAAACCTGTAAAGAAAACTTTGAATGCCATAGCTGGGCTAAAAGTTTCACTTCTTTCTTTCCCAATTTGTCTTTTCCTCCCTAGAGGATGAAAGTCCTGGACAAACCTACCACAGAGAGAGAAGAAACGCAATTACAATGCAGCCACAAACTGGACAAGGCCTCAGTAAAGTCAGTGAAGAACCTTCCACATCTAGTGAAGAAAGGGCTTCGTTAATCAAAAAGGAGATCCATGGATCTGTATCATACCTTCCCGAGCCTTCAGTACCTTATCGTGGGACAGTCTTTGCCATGGATCCCAGGAATGGTTATATGGATCCTCCTTATCGTAAGTACTTAAAAATTACAAAATCTTCATTTTTGTTAAAAATGACAAAAGAGAAAAGTTTTACTAGTTTTTATTTTACCCAATATTTTCCATCGCAGCAGTATTTAACAGTGGTGCAAGAAGGTTCATATGTAGAAGTTGATTATATAATTTATAATTTGGTTTTGAGAAAGTGAAGTTAGTAGAGAGAGGAGAGGAAGAAACAATTTACAGTTAAAAAAAGGTACATATTCCAAAATGCTGTCTGAATAAGTTGAGTTGAATCATTTTTGCTACATTGTATCCTTGTGCTGCTCCTGCTTAATCCTACAAACTGTACAAGAAATAAAAGGAAGTTTTGTATTCTAACTTTCTTAGATTTAATAGCATGCAGAATATAGGACATGATAGAAAATATTAAAAGTTATGTCTTTTTCTCTCACAAAAATTGAAGAGGATTCTTTGACATGTTACTTTTTTATAGTGGTGGAAGTGTGCTGACAAGGACATTGGCTCTGCTCCCATCTATAATATAACAAAAATGACAGAACGTTACGAATTGCAACATTGGAGTTCTTGATCAGGCAGTAACATACAGTTAAAAAGTTAACTGACCTCTGGGCACAGACATCAATGATTGTTATACAACTAACTTCCAATTAGAAACAGATTTTTAAAAAACCCACACTTTAAATGTTTGTACACTCTGTGCCTGTAAAAATATGTTTCCATCTCAAAGACTCAGCCAGTATCTTTATGTAATAGATTTATCACCTTGCTGTGATTTGTAGTTGCCATTCAGTATTTCATCCTCTCAAAGCAGATGATAAACTAAGTCCCAGGGAAAGTGGGTAGACTGAAGGGCAGTCTTAATCCTTTCTCCTTTGTTATTCCTCCCCAAATTCATTCAGAATGTTAGAATTTTGAAGCAAAAAGTCATTATCCAGGAGAGCTAATTACAGACTTCCTCTTTCTCATTATGTCTTTTATCCCTTCATCAGTTAGGTTAGAAATACAGGGAAGGTTCACCCATCAGACTACTGATCAAAGTGTGTCTTGCACAAAAGAGATTATTGAACAGCCTTTTTGAAAAATAAAATCAGATAATAAAAGATAAGGATGAATGATAAGGATGAATAAGGAAGGGCATTAATTTACACTGAAATGAACATTTCAATTTTGTGTTAGTATTAAATTGTGACTGGAATCTAAATGTATATTAAATTTTTAATATACTTAAGGAGACAAGTGCACATTAGTAGCTTCCCCATGAAAATTTATTGATTATCCTTATCCTTAAAGTTTATTGTTCTGGAAAACCAATAAATAGCAAATGACCAGAATACCCTATGTGCTTATGTTTATGGATAAATGTTAGATCATAATCAGAATAACAGTTTGCTGCATTTGTATTAAGATGAAAACTAAATGGTTTTCATAGCATGAATCTGATTTATTCAACCTTGGGAATGATAAATAGTTCACTAAGTTACAGCAAGTGTAGACTGTCTCTTCCCTCCAGCTCCCAATAATTTTTGTGAAATGTTGTCTCAAATATTTCCTGCATTATAAATCTTTTTAGATCTTGTATTACAGACAGCTGGTGCCAAACTATTTTTTGTAGTAGTTTTCAGTTAGAGATATTTCAGATTGTAGTATCTTATATAATACACCACAAATGCTAAAATGTGACCATTGTATCTGGCAGTGTTTCTTTCATAACAGTGTATATTTTTATAACTGCAAATGAGATGTACATGTTTTAAAGCCTACTTTAAATATGGAAAAAACTACTTTATCCTTTGACATTAGTGTATCTTCTTTTAAGTATTACAGATAGTAAATAAAGTATAATTTGTCAAAATGGAGATTAAGAATAAATTTCTGCCAGATAATAGCATGTGGAAAACATTGATGTGTTTCCTATCATATCACTCTTATGTTAGCATTTTCAACCCATTTGTTAGCTGAAATGTGCCATATTAATATTCCAAAGAAATTTCTTTTGGACTCTATATCATTGCTTTATTAATGACTGACAAAATGGATCATAACTTCAGAGAAAGTAAAGGAACTTTAGATGAAAAATCATAGAGAATTTTACAACAGTTTTTTGTGTCTCTTAAAAAATAACATAAGTATGTATCTCTGTGAGATTCTGTACTATAAAAAAGTAAAGGATCTAACAATATTAAAAATATATGCCACATATTAAAACTTGGTAGGCAATGAAGGGTTTATGCTATGTCTATTTCTATAAAGATCAGAATTGTGCAAGCCATGATTTCCCTTCTAATATTGTATGGAAGTGAAAGTTGAATTTTGAGATTATGGGAGAGAAAGGGAATTGATGCATCTGAATTTTGTTTTAGAGATGATTCCTAAGGGTACCCATAGATAGTCAAGGAAATAAACAGTGGATTGTAGAATAACTCAGATCAGAATTATCATTCAAACTTTAAATGATCAGGCTTAAATAATCATATTTTAGATACATTATCTTAAGACCTAACCCTTGAGAAGACTATAATAGTGAGAAAGGTAAAAGAGATGACAATTAATAGCAAAACAGATGAATTAAGTAATAGCAGCAATGGTTACACTGAAAACCTAAAAGTCCACACTGGGATAAACCATCCTGTAAAATACTTATTTACATAGTCACTGAAACCTGAAACATCAAAAAGATGTTCTGGATCCTTGGGAAAGACTTGGTAGGTGTATAAAAATGCCAACTCCAATCTAAACATCTGGCTGGGAAGTATAAAGCACATCATCTCTAACAGTAATAATAATTTTCCTAGTGAGGCATAATTGTGGGCTTGCCTATTCCAAGGAGGATAAGAGCTAGAATCACTGTTCAACACTATCTATATATACAGCCATTGACTTTGCAGTGGAGAAATATGCCACATTCGCTATCATCCTAGGAAAACTAATGAAAACTGAAGAAATTAAATTGCCTATGGAAATAATATTAAGAGTCTGAATGAAGATGATCACTACAAATTCCTTGGTATCCTTCAAGCTGACTGCATCAAGCACATTGAAATCAAAAAGATTAGAAGTGAATACATCATGAGAATGAAGAAGATCTTAAAATCCAAACTCAATGGAGAATATGCCATCAAGGCAATTAACACCTTGGCAGTTCCAGTCATTAGATACACAACTGGACTAGGGCAATGGACTCAAGTATAACTAAAAACCTGGATAGGAAGAAAAATAATGTTAAGAATCATGCTCTTCATCCCCACAGTGATGTTAACCCACTACTTACCAAGGAAAATAAGAGGCCATTTTGCAAATACACCTCAGTTAAAGACAAAAAAGGGGCATCAGAGGAATATCTGAAGAATAATAAAGGAATTGCACCCAAGCTGATACACCAAGAATACTAAAGAGGCCAAACTGACCTACAAGAAAGATCAAATAAAGAATAGAAAAAAGAAATAACAAGGTAACATATTACATGGCCAGTATATTAAAAGGAACTAATAAGCAAAACAGGTAACAAACAAGACCTGGCAACAGAGGAAAGAGACAGGGGGGCTAATGAACCTAAAGCTAGAATTAAGAAGACAGCAACAGGCGGCAAATACCACCTTTGCAAAGAAGCTGAAGATAAGTAGATCACCAAATTAGCTGATGCAAGAATATCACAGAGATTAGTTACAAAAAACAGCATAACACAGTAATAACAAATGTACATTGGAATATTTGCAGAAATACATTTTCCTTTAAGTAAGCCTGATGGGACCACAGCATAAACGAAGTAATATAAAATAAAGAAGCTAAAGTGTTAGAATTCAAACAGACAATCCCTATACCCATAACACCCCAGACTTAACAATTACTGATAAGAAAATCTGGATAGGGCATGTGGCAGTACCTGGAGACAGCAAAAAGAAGAGAAAGAACCAGAGAAAATCACAAACTACAAAGACCTGCAAATAGAAATAAAACAATTGTGGCAAAAAAAGCAAAGATAGTTCCAATACTATCTAGAGTACAACCCCAAAATATTTGGAAAACCCCTTGAACGCCATTGATATTGACAAAAATCATTACCAGTTGCAAAGGTATTTAGTAAATTTCAGCTTTATTTGGAACAGCTTACACCTGTTCTGACCTAGGCTTCCCCAACAGCATGAAGCCAAGTCTTCATCCCAATAAACCCCTTTTATTTAATTTACAGTGAATTTTCTCTCCAACAAAGTCCTGGCCAACAGTCTTTCAAGATAGTTCCCAATTACAGACCTTTATCAGGCTTGGAGAGTAGCCAGGCCAATATCTTTCAGGCACTGCAACACTTGGCAGCACGCTGGAATGAACTAATTGTCTCCTGCAAAGCCCCACTCCCCTTTCATTCCTCTTTTATACTCTAGGAGAGGGGCCATTCACCTACCACCTATAGTTGGCCCTTGTTCCTCAGCGGTTCCCTTCTTCTGGCAACTCTGTGCATGCGCACACTGGGAACAGGCTCTTCCTCACTGATGTCTGACTTCAAAGGAAGCTGATAACTGTCAGTTGGCCCTGTCCCCATCTCTGCATCCAACGTAGAGCACTCGTCAGAGTCTTCCCCAGACTCCAGAACTGGCCTATATTCCTCCCAACCTCCTCACTGTTCGAATCTGCTGTCAGCTTTGCTAGCTGCTGTTGGGCCACAACAACACCCACAACAACACCCTTTAACACAATATCTGCTTATCCCAGGTCCTAAGGAAGAACTTGAGAGATGGACAAAAATGCCAACTACAGTCTAAACATATCACTGACTTTGCAGGCAGCCCTGATCATAATCGGAACCAATTGATGCATTTTCACTATAACATTCTGGAAATTCAAAATATTCCAGAAATCAACTGTGCTCAGTTAGGGGGCTTACCTCATGTTAGCCTGCCTGAACTCTGAGCAATCTGACTAAACCTCCTAATGTTAGCCCTAATAGTAATGAAGATATTGTTTTGGAAATAACCTGCCTGATTGAAACAATATATTCAGCAAGTACTAAAATCACTTTTTATTTTAAAAACAATCTTTTACATGAATGAAGTATATTCATGTTTAAACAAATAAAGTTATGAGGACCGAAAATGTAAAAACACAGGTGTCTACTTTATGTGGAGTATTGGATTGTCAAGTTATAGGCATTTTTATTGTCCCCATCAGTGTGGTCCCCTCAATGGGTGATATTTTTAACCACTACTGCTACCAATGATACCACTTCTATTTGCTTCAGTCCTTTGTTTATACCAGAAGTGATCTTAGTTTTCCAGAATGGAAAAACCATCCCACTCTTAGAAAAATATCAGCGTAAGTTTAGATAAACTCTTTTATTTCATTAAAAATGAATTCTGTAGGAAATTTGAATTCATATTTATATATGTTCATGTTGTTTTAATGGGTAAGACAATAGCAATGACAATCGTTTTTGCAATCTTATAGGAAGACTAGAAACTTTTAAAAAGAGAATTCCATTAGGAGACACTGATTTAACAGTGGTGTTATGGAGTTGAGCTCCAATGTATAAATTTTGTAATATATCTATATGAACTTTTCACTAGTCATTTTTTCATAAATAGATTTTTGCTAATGTAGCATTTTGAAGGTCGTAAATGACATTGGTTTTACTTTGGTATTATTTTTAAGGATTATGTTGTTTTTTAAAATATATTTAAAGTCTGCCCTGAATCAACTGAAGATAACAGATAACAGATAACAGTTGGAAGGGACCTTATAGGTCATCTAGTCCAACCCCCTACACCACTTCTGACAAATGGCAGTCCAATCTCTTCTATCTCAAATGATGGCGCTCCCACAACTTCCAAGGGTTCCATTGGTTGATTGTTCTCACTGTCAGAAAGTTTCTCCTTATTTCCAGGTTAAATCTCTCCTTGTTCAGTTTCCATCCATTATTCCTTGCCTGGCCTACAGGCGCTTTAGAAAATAGCTTGACCCTTGTGGCAGCCCCTCAAATATTGGAAGACTGCTATCATGTCTCCCCTGGTCCTTCTCTTCAGTAAACTGCCATGCCCAGTTCCTGTAACCGTTCTTCATATGTTTTAGTCTCCAGTCCCCTAATCATCCTGGTTGCTCTTCTCTGCACTTTTTCTAGAGTCACAACATCTTTTTTGTAGTGTGGTGAACAAAACTGGATACAATACTCCAGGTATGGTCTTACTAAGGCTTTATAGAATGGTATTAGTACCTCACTTGATTTTGATTGTATCCCTCTGTGAATGCAATTTAGGATTGCATTGGCTTTTTTGATTGCCGCTGCACACAGCTGGCTCATATTTAGCTGGTTGTCCACTAAGGCTCCAAGATCCCTCTCACAGTTACTGCTATTAAGTCTGGTTTTACCCAGTCTATATGTGTACTTTTGGTTTTTCTTGCTTAAGTATAGGACTTTACTTTTCTCTACATTGAATTTCATTTTGTTAGATACGGCCCAGTGTTCTAGTCTGTCAAGATCCATCTGGAACTTGACCCTATCTTCTTGGATGTTAGCTATTCCTGTCAGTATCTTCTGCAAATTTGGTAAGTTCCCCATCTATTCGCCCTGTATGCTCCCACAGGCAGGGCCTCCTTGGGATACCGTCGGCCAGACATTGTTGGCTGGCATTGCCCAGGGGTAGGGCCTTCTCTGTGGGAGCACCCACCCTGTGGAATCAGCTCCCTTTGGACCTTCGTTTGGCCCCTGATCTCCACTCCTTCCGCCGTGACCTGAAGACCTGGCTCTTTCAACAGGCCGGTCTGGACTGAACCAAGGGGGGGTGTTGTTTTAGAGTAATTTTAATGAATCTTAATTATTTTATTGTTATTAGGCTTGTAATGTTTAATTTGGTTTTCTAAGTAAATTATTGTATTGGGTTTTATACCGTGAGCTGCCCTGAGTCCTTAGGGAGAGAGGGCGGCATACAAGTCTAATACATTATTATTAGTAGTAATTATTCCCTCATCTAAGTTGTTAATGAAGATATTGAAGAGTACTAGGCCTAAGACAGAACCTTATGGCACCCCACTGCTTACTTCCCTCCATGTAGACTTAGATCCATTAAGGACTACTCGTTGAGTACGGTTTGTCAGCTAGTTCCGAGTCCATCTAGTGATGGTGCTATCTATTCCACTTTTTTCTAGCTTACTAAGAAGTAGGTTGTGGTCTACTTTGTCAAATGCCTTGCTGAAATCTAAATATATTTTGTCCACAGTATTTCACTGGTCTATTAATTTAGTCACTATGTTGAAGAATGAAATAAGATTGGTTTAGCATGATCTGTTTTTAACAAACCCATGCTAACTGCTAGTTATTACTTTACTTGTTTCTAGATGTTGGCAGATCTGTTTTTTTATTATCTTTTCCAGTATCTTCCCGGGTATTGATGTTAGGCTGATTGGTCTGTAGTTTCCTCGGTCTGTTTTTTTCCCTTTTTTGAAGTTGGGAATCACATCAGCTCTTTTCCAGTCCTCTGGAAGTTCCCCGGTGCTCCAGGATTTTTGAAAGATATGGTGCAGTGGTTCTGTGATGACTTCTGCCAGTTCCTTTAAAACTCTGAGATGTAATCCATTAGGCCCTGGTGATTTGTGTTCATCAAGATCAAACAGGTGTTCTCTTACTATTTTTTTTGCTTATTTTAACTTTTATTTCTGGTTTGTCTTTTATAGTTATGTTTTTGGTGGGTTGAGCTATAGTTTCTTTTTGCGTGAAGACCGATGCAAAGAATGAGTTAAGCAGTTCTGCTTTCTCTCTGTTGCCTGTTACTTCCTTGCCAACTTCTCTCTGTAGTGAACCAACTGTTTCCTTGATTTTTTTTCTTCTTATTTATATATTGGAAGAAACTTTTTTTTATCCTTGACTTTTGCTGCAAGTCTTTGTTTGTTCTGAGCCTTTGCTTTCCTGACTTAGTCTTTGCAGATCCTGGCTATCTGCTGATATTCTGTCTTAGTTGTATGTCCTTCTTTCCTTTTTTTTTTACTTGTCCTTTTTTTTCTTTCAATCTGCCAGAGAGATCTTTGTGCAGCGATGCTGGTTTCTTCTTGGATTTCTTGTTTTTCTTACTCAGTGGTATTGTGCTGGTCTGGGCTTCTATGATCATACTTTTCAGAGTTTCACAGATTCTTGAGTTGTTTTTCCCTTTAGGATTTTCATCCATGGAATCTTTCCCAAGTTCTTTCTGAGTTTATTAAAATCAGCTCTTTTAAAATCCAAGACTCTGGTGTCATTATGTTCTATTTTTGTGTTTGTGTTATGTTGAATTCTAGTATGACATGGTTACTCTCATCCAAGGTTCCTGCAGTTTCAACTCCACCTCCTCTTTTATGAGGTCTGGTTTTTTTGAACAGTTTGTATTCTTCTACCAGTATGTTCCAATCATGGGTTTCATTCCACCAAGTTTCTGTTATTCCAACTATGTCATATCTACCTTCATGTATTAGTAGTTCGAATTCACCTTGTTTGTTCCCCAGACTTTGTGCATTTGTATATAGGCACTTGTGATCTTTATGTCTGATGCTGTGTTTACTGTCTACATAACATGTGTTGTACCTGCCTGTCCCTACTTTCTGCCACCTGTTTGATTAATGCACATGGTATGGCACTCACTATTAAATGCTTGGTTTTGGTTGACAGCAAGGTGATAATCTTACCTGCACAAACATCTATTTTACAGGCACTGGTATCCTTATTAATTTTAGGTTGCTGGGGACAGAAATGTTCTGTAATTAATTCTCTGTCCCCGCTGTTCAGTTTAAATGTTTATCCAGAAAATCTGTGAATTTAATGCCAAGTAACTCAGTTTCTTACTTCTAGAAAATAATAATTACAGGAATCATTTTCCAGATCTCCTTCAGGACATTTGCTCTAGTTATTATCTTTTAAGTTTGTTATTTGATTAATAGGGTAGAATAAGGATTTTACCCACATTTGCGGTAAGAGTTATACATTGCAAGAAGTAGTTCCTCTACTTCTCCTGTGGCTTTCTTCTCTAATATTTTTCTTCCCTTCAGTATCTTGTTTAAAATGTTACTGACAATTATTCTTTTTATCTTGGAAAGAGTGTGAGTGGATGTAGATTGCTTTTTAATACCATATTGAAAGATGAAAATATTCTGCCCCTTGAGAATGCTTAACAGATGCTTTGTCACTGCTTTTTGATCTTAGAAGGAAGGTTGATCCCAAAGGACAAATTAATCTGAATTCTCTCTGGGAATCCTTAAAACAGGAATTTCCTTTCCCCCTTCTATTATATGTCAATTATAATTAGGGCTTTACAATACTTATGACTCACTTAGGAAGAATGCTTCAGACAGTAAAATTTTGGAAACAGATGCAGCTATTTTCATGAGTTCAGGTACTTTGCACATTATAAAACACTGTTTCCAAAGAGAATTCCAATCACTGCAGGTCAAAAAATAGCAAGTTTAGCCTTTGAAGTTTGTGTGCAGTGCAAACAGAATAAGATTGCAGCCTGATCTAAAGTGGTCTTTTGGGGTTATATAATTATCTCATTCTATAGATTTGAAGATGAAAAATAAGTTTTTATTTTTAACATATCTAAATACATTTTGGTTAATATAATTGCTGTCTAAACTATAGAAGTCCAACCTTTTGACTTGGGCCACACTGAATGAAGAAGAATTGTCTTGGATCGCAAGAATGCTTAGGGCATGTGAATGATTAGGACATGTATTGGACATCAGTTTTAATGATGTAAACTTTTTAACAAAATATATAGAAATCTGCTAGTTATTTACTGGACAGATTTTGAAGTACCGATGCAGTACTGAACTTTAAAGCCCCATACTGCTTAGGACCAGACGGTGCAATGGGATGCCTCTCTGCTACAAATCTGCTCAGAATTAGATTAGCAGGATAGCCTATTTTGAAGATACTGCTACCGTTAGAGCCTCATTGGTCTGTCACATGGGAGAGGACATTTTCATACATTGCTTCCAACTCCTTCAGTGGTCACTAGAGATGAGAGACCAAAACAAATAAACAAACAAATAATAGTAATAAATATAGACTGCACTTCCTTTTCCTTCTGAAAGAGTAGCCAAGATTTCTTTGTTTCATCAGATTTTTAATTATTAATTAATATTTTTTTAATTTTTATTCTTTAGATTTTTGTTTTTAATTTTTTTTACATTTAAAAAGTATTCTTTGCCTTCAGTTTCACAATTGTGTAGAAGATTGCAAGCTAAATAAAATGGGCATTGGTATAATTACCTGAGAACGCCCTTTCTATCTATGCTGCAGGAGAGTCCAGGATGGGTTAGACTCCTCTCTGTGATGTCATAGAGCTGAGTCTGCCTCTATATAAAAAGCCAGCCCTTAGCTGGCTCCCCAGCTTTGGTGAAGATACTTGACAGACTTAGCATGTCTCTGGAAACCAAACAAAAAACATTTAGAAACAACAATTCCTTACCAGAACTGGACGTAAAAAAGAGTGGGGCTGGACTCTCTTGCAGCGTAGATAGAAAGGGCGTTCTCAGGTAATTACACCAACGCCTATTCTCATCCATGTTGCACCAAGAGTCCAGGATGGACATACCAAAGCCGGGAGGGTCCTCGTCCAGTCTTCTTACTCCGATTGCAGGACAACCCTCTGGAGCACACATCTGCCGAACGTTGCATCTGCAGAGGGAAAAGAGTCCAGACGATAGTGCCTGATGAAGGGTGACAGAGTTGCCCATGTGGCTGCCCTGCAAATCTCTTCAAGAGACGCCTGCGTGGCCCAGGCGGCTAATGTTGCTGCACTCCTGGTGAAATGGACTGTCAAATTCTTGGGCACTGGGATAAATAAGGTCTTGTAGGCATTGGAAATGCAAGCCCTGATCCATCTACTTAGAATAGGAGAAGAGGCCTTGTTTCCCAAGGAGATTGAAGAGAAGGACATGAACGTAGCCTCAGTTTTTCGAAACGCAACAGTACGTTTGATGTAGATGCAAAGTGCTCTCTTTACATCCAACATATGCCACTTGTGTTCTAATTCATGGTGTGGCTGAGGACAGAAATCTGGCAACACAATGTCTTTTTTTTAAAGGTTTTATTTTTCCAAAAAAAAGAACAAACATAACAAACAAACATACAACACATAACTCCAAGTGTGTCAGTCGGTCAAAAATCACAGTGCCTTCTCCTCATTATTCATACTAACTATTGCAGAAAAGAATAACTATAGTCATTATTACTAATCCTCTACCATATTATAATATCTATGTTGTTTCAACAGTTCTATCTATCTTTATATTCCATATATTACCAAACTTTTTTTTATCTAACCACTGATAGAACATATTCCATATCTTATAAAACTGCTTTTCTTCTTGATCCCTGATTTCAAATGTTAATCTACTCATTTCGGCACAGTCCAAAATCTTCTTAATCACTTCCTCCTGCGTAGGTGTCTTATCATTTCTCCAATTTTTAGCAAATACAATTCTGGCAGCTGTCAGTACATTAACAATCAAATATTTCAGTTCTTTGTTAAGTGTCTCTGGTACAATTCCCAATAGGAATATCTCAGGTTTCAGGTCTATATGTTGTGTCATTTTTTCCAAACACAGGTGGATTTTAGTCCAGTATCTTTTAGCATCAGCGCAAGTCCACCACATGTGGTAGTAGGAGCCAGGTATCTGATGACATTTCCAACACTTATCCGATTTGTCCTTAAACATTCTTGCGATCCTTCTCGGGGATAGGTGCCACCTGTAAAACATCTTATACAAATTTTCTTTATATGCAGTTGACATTGTCATTTTATAATTCTGATCCCATAGTGTTTGCCATCTCTCTAAATCTATGCCATAACCAAAATTTCCCCCCCAAGCAATCATTGTTTCCTTAACCTGCTCCTCTTCCATTCTAACTTCTAATAAATGACCATAGAGTTTTTAAATCACCTTTTCATTCGTACCCATCAAAGTTTTATCTAATTCAGTTTGCTTTTTATAAATACCTTCAGTCCTAACATCCTCATCATATCTAGATTGTATTTGCAAATATGAAAACCAATTCATTTTTATTCCTTGTTCTTGTAATGTTTGCATCGATTTGAGTTCACCCTTTTCATTTAAAATCTCTCCATATCTAATTGTTTGTTCCTTCTTATATATTATTGGATATGAAAAAGCTTCAATAGTAGATACCCATAATGGAATTTGTATATAATGTTGTTTTCTAGTTTTTTCCCAATTTAAAAATAAAGCTTCTCGAACATAGTGTCTTCTAAAATATCCTTGTTTTTTTGTTCCCTTATACCAGGGGTGGCGAACACGCGGCTCTTGAGCCGCATGCGGCTTCCGGCCAAAATGAATGCGGCTCTTTGCCTCTTATATTATTATTATATTATTATTATATTATATTATTTTGTATACTGTGGCTCTTTGCCACGTTTGGATTTTGTTATGCTGCTTCTGAGGAGGGATCTCTGAGGAGAGATTTCCGAGCGCGTAGTCCCGCCCCCGGCTGCGTCATCCCGTCTCCCATCCCTCGGAAACAACTGCACGAGCCAGCGAGCGTGGTGTGGCTCTCTGACTCGCACAGTTTAAAATTGCGGCTCTTTGTGTCAAACTTGTTCGCCACCCCTGCCTTATACCATAAGAAAGCATGCCACCCTAGTAACAAATCATGGCCTTCTAAAGTTAATAATCTATTATTTCTCAACATATTATCCATTATTTCACCCACATCAAACTTGCAGCTTGATAATACAATTCCCAATTAGGTAGTGCAAATCCCCCTCTTAACCTTGCAACTTGTAATAGCTTAAATTTAATTCTTGGTTTTTTGCCCTGCCATATAAATTTTGATGTGATTTTATTTAAATCTTCAAAATACTCTTTCCCAAGTCTAATTGGAATTCTCTGAAATAAATATAAGATTCTAGGTAGAACATTCATGTTAACTGTCGATATTCTGCCAATAAGAGATAATTGCATATTTTCCCATCTTTCAAGATCTGTCGCTATCTGCTGTTTGAGTTTTATATAATTATCTTCTTTCAATGTACTGCATCTTGATGTTATACATATTCCCAAATATTTAACTTTATTTGCAATCTGGATCTCTAGTAAATCTTCTAAATCTTTCTTACGTTTTGCTAACACATTCTTTGTTAGAATCTTTGTTTTGTCTTTATTAATTTTAAGCCTGCCACCATTCCATATTTTTCTATTTGCTCTATCAACTTAGGTGCTGATTTAAGTGGATCCTCTAATATGAATACCAAATCATCTGCAAACGCCTGTAGTTTATATTCTTCTTTTTTTATTTTCATTCCTTTTATTTCTTCTCTAATAGCTCTATTCAGTACTTCTAGTGTTAAGACAAACAGCAGGGGCGACAGAGGGCAACCTTGTCTAGTTCCTTTTCTTATCTCGATAGATTCTGTCAATTCTCCATTTACCAATATCTTCGCTGTTTGGTTGTTATATATTGTCTCAATAGCCTGTATGAAGTTTTTTCCAAAGCCCATTTGCATCATTTGCAATATCATAAATCGCCAATTCACATTATCGAATGCTTTTTGAGCATCTAAGAACATCAATGCCATCTGTTTTTCAGGGTGTACTTCTAGTACTCCAAAGTATCTAAAATTATTCTCACATTTTGCTTAATTTGTCGTTTTGGCAAGAATCCATTTTGATCCGTGTGGATAAATTCATTTAAATACCTTTTCATTCTTTCTGCCAATATTGAAGCAAGAATTTTATAATCTGAATTCAGCAGTGAAATAGGTCTATAATTTTTAACTTGTTGTAGGTCCATTTCTTCTTTAGGTATAAGGGTGATATAGGCTTCCAACCATGTCTCAGGTATTCTCTTTTTTAGTAACACTTCATTCATCACTTCTAGAAGGGGAGTGCTTAACACTTCCGGAAGGTCTTATAAAATTCACGGTAAGCCATCTGGGCCTGGTGCTTTCCCTGTATTTTGTTTCTTCAAAGCTTCTGTCAGTTCCATCATGGTTATATTCCTTCTAGCATTATTTCAATGTCTTTAGGTATCTGTGGCAGTCTTGTCTTTTGTAAATACTGTTTAATTTTTCTTCTGGGATATCTTCTTGAGAGTACAGTTTTCCATAATAGTCTCAATAATTTTTTCTTTTCATCATTCCCATGTTGTATATTCCCTTTTCCATCTATTAATTGGCTAATTTTCTTTGTTTCTCTTTCCTTTCTAATTTTATAAGCTAACCATCTTCCTGGTTTATTAGCATTTTCAAAGTAATTTTGTTTAGCGCCTTTAATCTTTTGAGCAACTTTTTTATCCATTAAAGCCATTTTATGTTTAATCATATCCATTTTCCTTTTAATATCTTTCCCTTGTGGTGATTGTTGTAATTCTTTTTCCAATTTCATGAAATCATCTTTATGATTTTAAATGTCTTTTTCTGTTTAATATTTCTTTTCCTTATGTAGTCAATTGTCAATCCTCTTGTATAGGCCTTCATCGCATCCCAACGAGTTTGTAATGATGTATCTTCTGTTCTGTTTTCCTTGAAAAAAAAGGTAAGTTCTGTCTCAATTCTCTTTTTAAATTCTTCTTCTTTCAAAATCATATTATTTAATGTCCATCTAGATCTTCTCCTCTGTCCTTTCCAAGCAACTATCAGTGGATTGTGATCTGCCCAGGTCCCACTTTCAATTTGAATTTTCTCTATATCGGAGAGCATATCTGCAGATGCCCATACCATATCTATTCTTGACCATGATTCATGTCTATTTGAATAAAAAGTAAATTCTTTATTTCCAGTATTCTCTCTCCATATATCTTTAATATTCATTTCTTCTATCATTTGAAAAAAGGACTTAGGTAGCTTTCTTCTAGTTTTCTTTTTAGTTCTCTCAGATTTGTAGTCAAGCTGATCATTAATTATCCCATTAAAATCTCCCATCAAAAAATATTTGCATAGTCTAATTCAGTCACTTTTTGATATAGTTTCTTATAAAATTCTTCTTGATTCTCACTTGGTGCGTATATTGCTATCAAAAGCATTTTAGTGTTGTTATCCATTATCTCCACCATTAAAATCCTCCCCTCTTCATCTGTATAAATCAATTCTGCAGTAATTGTATCTTTAATATATAGAGCCACTCCTCTTTTTTTATATTGAGACAATGATGTAAATAGCTTTCCTAACTTTCTCTGTCTTAATACATATTCATATTGTTTTTTAATGTGGACCTCTTGCAGACAAATTATATCAAACTTTAATTTCTCTAATTTGTGAAATATTTTCCTTCTTTTAGCAATTGAATTGAGTCCATTTATGTTCATCGAAATCAATTTTTTCCCTTCCATTTTAAGTCTTATATATAGGTTGTTTTGCTCTAGTTGTTCTAACTTTTTGTTCTCTGGGTAAGCCAGCCTACTGCTCCAAGTTGTTCTTCTTCACTTATCATTACACCTTCCTTTGGAAGTTCCACAATCAGTTCCTCATGTCCTCCATTTCCCTCTTTTCCTCTGAAGTAGCCATCGTAGAATAATTCTGCTTTCTCCACTGTGTCAATTCTGTGTCTTTGTTCCTGCCACACAAACAAGAGGCCTTCTGGTATTAGCCATCTGTAATTTATTCCTCTCTTCAGCAGTTCTCTGGATAGGAACGCATATTCTCCTCTCCTCTTTCTTATTCTTCTTGGTACCTGTTTCAATACCGTGACATCTTTGTTATTGTGCTTCAACGTCTTATCTCTAGCTGCTTGCAGTATTTGTGATTTGATACTCTTCTTAGTAAATCTAATATGAATTTCTCTTGGAAGTTTATTCCTCGTTGCATATCTTGTAAAGACACGAAATATTTCATCTATTCCATCCCTCATCTTCTCTTCTGTTATTTCTAACAATTCTGCCAAAATCTGTGTCATTTTCTCCAACAAATTTTCACCCTTCTCTTCCTCCACATTTTGAAATCTCAAATCTCAACTTTGCTTCGCAGTGATTCATTATGGTCACTCTCAACTTCACTTAATCTGGTGTTGAAACTCTTCATTTCTTTATCTCTTTGTTCTTGCTGCTCTTCAACTTTCTTCATCCTCTCACCATATTTCTCCATTGTTTGCTGTAAAGCCTTTATATTTTCATCTGTCTTATCTAACTTCTGTTCAATTTTCTCTGTTCTTTTTCCAATCTCACTTACTGCTTGTAATATCTTCTGTATTGCCTCTTCTGTTGTGGGAACCGTTACTTGTGGAATTGAAGATCTCCTGCTCATTGTTGCAGAAATTGTCAACACCAATTCCAAAAGGAAGAAAAAGGGATGGAAGCCAATATAAAAGATAAAAATTAGTAATATAAAAAGGAGAAGAACAATCCTACTCAACAAGAAAAAAGAGAAAAATAGTAGAAAGAAGAAAAAGGAAAAAGAGGGGGGTTCAATAACGCATCAATGATATATGAAGTTGAAGAAAAAAGTAAAAATTTAAAAATAAGAAAAAGGTATATAAATAGAAAACTTGAATTTAAAAAGGAAAAAAGGAAAAGAAAAAAGAAAGGATCCAGTAGTTAACTGTCTTGTTTCCAATGTACGGAATAAAAAGCCAGCCCTCAAAAGAAAAAAGGCTAAAAATTGAAAAATAGGAAGATATCAGTAAAAAAGTTAAAAAATAAAAAATAATAAAATAGTAAAATAACCTTTAAGAATAACAGTATCTATTTTTAGGGGCTCCAATTATGAAAAATTAAATTCCAAACAATAGAAAGCCTTGGCACAAAGCAATATCACTCTTTATTCCACTGTCTCTATGCAAAGTCCAGAGCTTAACAAGTGAAGGAGAGGAGATTCCAGCTCCTCTGTTTTTTGCCTCTCAAAGAATTCCAGATCTTTTATTTTAAAACTCTCCAAGGTCACTTTACTCTTCAGTTCCAAACTGCAGGCTCAAAGATATTCCAAAAGCACCTATCCAGCACTTTCTAATCAACAGAGCCTTGGATACAGTCCTTGCAAATGTATATGTTTGTATAGCGAGCCTCTAGGTAGCAATATTGTATCTCTCAACCAACTTTCACTTCCTTGCCAGATGGCTCCCAAAATGTATCACTTCCTATCTCATTCAAAACAAGAAAGACAGAAAAAAAGCCTCAGCGGCCATTTCTTATATACAAAAAATAAAAAATAATCAAATCAAAATAACCAAATTACATTAGAGCCCCCAGTGCCAAAAGGAAAAAAAAAGAAAAGAAAAAGAGACAAAGTTCAAAAAATATAAAAGGTATTCGAAAACTCCCAAGAAGAAAAAGTAAAGGGAAAAGTCTTTAAAGCCATAAAAAAAAGAAACAAAACTCTTTACTTTCAAGCCCGATCTCTTCCGCCGCCTAATCCATCTCACTCTCAATTTCACACCATTAGAATTACTAGTGTGTTCCCAAAGAGCTAAAAACAAAATGATCTCACCGACCGACAAACTTCTTCCGATCTCATTCCTCCGGAGCTGTCACAGCTTCTTCAGCCCGATGGCTGCCTCAGCGCGTTTCGGGTAATGGGGCTGTCCTGGATCAACCAGGGACTTTGCGACGTCCCTGGGATCAACAGGAGGCACCCCCAACTTTCACTGACCCTACGAGTCAGTTTAGATCCCGGGGGACCGTCCCGAAGCGGCAGTATCAGGGGTGATCTCAGGAGTCGAGATCACCTCCGTCTCGCGGCGACACCAGCTCCACCCATCTCCAAATCTGGCAACACAATGTCTTGAGCCCGGTGGAACCAGGTATTGATTTTTGGGACAAAGGTCGGATATAAACGGAGGACCACCCTGTTCTCATGAAAAATACAGAGATCCTGTCTGACTGAGAGTGCCGCCAGTTCTGACACTCTCCTGGCTGATGTAATAGCCACTAGAAAAACCACTTTAAAGGTCATGAATTGGAGTGACATGGATTTGAGGGGTTCAGATGGAGACCCTGTAAGAGCCTGCAACACCTTAGAGAGCTCCCACATGGGGTACCTATGAACCACTGGGGGATGGAAATTGGAGGTCCCTTTTACAAACCTACGAACTGAAGGATGATGGGACAGGGAAGAAAAGTTTTCCCAGTGTAGAACAGATGACAGAGCTGCCACCTGGTGGCAAAGGGTATTGGGCGAGAGCCCTCTATCCAACCCGTCCTGAAGGAATAGTAACACATCAGCTACAGATGCTGAATTGGGAACACGGTTTTCCTTCAAACACCAATTGCAGAAAACCTTCCAGGTGGCATTGTAAATGCGAATCATAGAAGGTTTATGAGAAGCTTGAATGGTGTGGATACCCCTATTAGGAAGGCTAAGGTCTCTTAGATGTTGCCATTCAAGTGCCACACGGTCAAGTGGAACCTCTGAGGGTCCGGGTGTATCAAGGTTCCTTGGTGTAGAGAAACCCTGTTGGCCGGGATCCTCCATGGTTGGGCTACAGACAGGTTCACCAGGTCTGCAAACCTGGGTCTCCTGGGCCAATGTGGGGCCAGGTGGGTAAGCTCCACCTTTTCCTGCAACATCTTCTGAATGACCGGCGGAATGATGGGAAGGGGGGGAAAGGCATAGAGGAGACCTGGGGGCCATCTGCTCCGAAACGCATTGGTCCTCTCCGCTCCCTGAGAAGGAAACCTGGTGAAAAATCTGCTTACTTGAGTGTTTAGGGGAGTGGCAAAAAGGTTTACTGCCAGTGCTCCACACCTTAGGGAAAGATCCCTGAACAGGGATGGGTGGAGACTCCACTCTGCGTAGTCGACCTTGCTCCGACTCAACCGGTCAGCCTGTGTGTTGTTGACCCCGGAGATGTGGTCCACCTTGATGGACAAAAGGCGTCTCTCCACTCACCTCCCCAGGCGTTCGGCTTCCCTCATCAAGGCCCTGGATCTTGTCCCCTCTGTCGGTTGATGTGTGCCTTTTGCGGCCACATTGTCTGTCTTCACCAACACATGGGACCCTGCCACCCTGGTCCAGAAATGTTTCAATGCCAGGAAAATGGCCCTGAGCCAGTTTATGGGGCAGGCCCTGTCTACCTGAGACCAACTCCCTTGGGCTCTCTCACCGGCCAGGTGGGCTCCCCAACCCTGGAGACTGGCATCTGTGGTGAGCAGGATTCTGTCCCAGTCTTTGAATGGAAGACCCCTCCAAACTGCTGGAGATTGCCACCATCGAAATGAGCGAAGGATCTGAGGTGGAATCTGAACCCTGGAAGAGGTGTGGCTGGTTCTTGCCCATTGAAAAGGCAGCAGGAACCACTGCAGAGTCGGAGAATGGAGCTGGACCCACGGGATGATGTCAGTGCAAGAAATCATCTTCTCGAGGAGCTTGGACAAATGAGACAAGGGTACTGTACATTGCCGTTGAATCTGGAGGATGGATTTGTTGAAGGGAGAGGAAAACCTGGCAGAGGTACGTATCGATGACCATGTCCAGGTGAAGTAGTCTAGTCGTGGGAAAGAGATGGGTCTTCTTGAAGTTGACAGAAAACCCATGGTTCTGTAGGAACTGCAATATGGTGTTGAGGTCTCAATGTGCGGAGTGGATTGACATCGACTGGATCATGGTGTCATCCAGGTAACCTTGGATGTGCACTGGAATAGCTCAAGCTAAGCCACCAATGCCACCAACACTTTGGTGAAGACCCTAGTGGCCAACGAGAGCCTGAATGGAAGGGCTTGGTACTGTAAATGTTCATTCTGGTAACAGAAATGAAGAAACTGGCAATGATGAGTCCAGATAGGAATATTGAGGTAAGCCTCCGTGAGATCTATGGAAAAGAGGAGGTCGTCCTCCCGAACACTCTCTAGGATCGAATGCAAGGCCTGCATCTTAAAACACCTGTATGGGATAAACTCGTTCAAAAATTTGAGGTCGAGAATGGCTCGCCACCCCCCCCCCCAATGCCTTAGAGCCCATGAAGAGCCGAGAATAAAAACTAGCCCACGTTGGTCCACTGGAACCGGTTGTATGGCCCTTATGTCCACAAGATGTTGGATGGCTGATTCCATAAGGGCCCGTTTTGAACTGTCCTGAGAACCAGGACAGCTCACAAAAAAACTTGGGGGTGGCAAGAGGAACTCTAGCTAGACCCAATCTCACTGTCCTGAGTACCCAGGCATCCTCCCATCTGGAGGAGGAGAAGGCCAAATGACCTCCGATTGGGGGGGGAGAACAAGCGTTCACTTGGAGCGTTGGAATGAACGACCTGCCCTCCTCGAAAGGGCTGTTTACCTGTATTCTGTTGTCTGCCAGTTGCCTCTGGACATTGCTCCTGGCGCAGAGGGAATGCCCTCTGGGTCTGGGAAAAACGAGTGCTAGGCTTGGCCCGGAAGGAAGAGGGATGGAAATACGGAGCTGGACGATAATCTGCCCTCTTCCCTGTTGAAGAAAGAACATTTCTCTTGTCTCTGGTTTCAACAAGGTAAGGTTCCAGGGCGTCACCAAATAGCTTTTCTCCAGCATAGGGAGCAGATGCCACCTTCCACTTTTGGCAGGAATCGGACTGCCAGTTTCGCAGCCACAGGAGCTGTCTCGCTGCCACCAAGGAGGCCATGGCCCTAGATGCAAACTTGGCTGAATTTAGAGTGGCGCCTGCTGTAAATTCTGCAGCTGCAATAATTTTTTTCAGATCCTGGTGTGATCTGCAATCAGTTGGTGGTAAGCGATCTTTTGACGCAGCCAGTGGAGTGAAGACATTGTGAAAAAGGACGCTGCTGTTGAGGCCCAGAAAGCCCAAGCCATGGCCTGGTGGTTGCGCATTCAGAGCTCTTGTCCTCGGCCTTGAGGACGTCCTCTGGCTTTGTGGGGGTGCCAGAGGAGGAAAACGAGGCCACGACTGGAGCATCTACATTAGGCATTACAACAACATTTGCCAAGGAGGGGCCCACATTGTAAAATTGCCTGTTATGGGATGAAGAACGAGGCCCTGCCGCAGGGGAGGCACACTGCTCTTTGACCAGGTCAAAAAATAACAGAGGAGAGGGGAGAACCTCTATGTGGACCACTGGTTTGGAAAAGAGGGAGTCACCGTGGCTAGACGAATCCTCTTGGGGTTCTGAGGCCACCTCCTCAGGAGTTAATTGGGCAGTGACCAATGCCTTGTGAAGAAGTGGTTTAAACAAAGCAGGTGTCAGTTTCTTTTGGAACACGATGAAACTTCACCAATAAACTACTTTACTCATGTTCTGTTTGTGGCAATGATTTGTTTATTGTGGTCTGTTTCCTCCAACAATCAGCACCAAACGGTAATTCCCGAGCAAAGCCAGTGCTGAGAACGTTTGTCTCTCAGCACTTTTTATAGTCTTTTTCCCTCGATTGTTAACACCCGCCCCTGGAAACATTTAATTAGCTAACATCCGCCCCTAGCGCTCCTGCGTGCCCCCACCCCGCAAAACTATCCTTAAACTAAGTCCCATGCCGAGCCCCATCCCACCCTGCCGTTCGTGCCGCCCAAAAGCCCAAAAGCCTCGATGTATGATGCCATACCAGTTCGAACACCTCCCGCCTGCTTGCGCTGAACAGAGGAAGGAGCGCCCGCTGCCAAACAGCTGACGAGCACACCGCCCAACAGCTGACGAGTCCGTGAAGCCGACACGAGGCAAGTCGAGATCGTCGGGGCAAGCCAGGGTAACGTGACAGGTCTGGGCAAAGCTTCCCAGCTGGTCGCACCAACATGAGGTAAGGCATTGTGGCCAGAGCGTCATGAACCCAGGATCATCAGAGTCATCAGGACCAGCCAAGGCAATGTGTTGGGTGACATTGGGCGGCGTGGTTGAAGCCCGACAGCAGGTTTAAAAACCGTCGCTGAGGGGGGCTGGTCAGGACAAAACCCTTCCTCATCTGATAAATTTGGGTCCCTGATCTCTACCTCTTCTTCCTCAGACCCTGAGGAATGACTGCACTCAGAGGGGTTGGAATAATCCCTCTCATCATAATTTCCCCAATCAGATTGGGTAGAAGGGCCACTAAACTCTTGGTGTCTGGGATACCCCCTCTGTTGAGTGATAATGCCTTGGGAATGGGCTGCAAACAAAGCCTGCCCCCCCTAAAGGATGAAGAAGCTGTTGAAAATCTTCTGCTAGGCCCTGCCTGATGGTCACAGAGACCATGTCTCTAATATCTTTAGGCCTGTTGCTTGAGGGTGGGAGTCAGCTGGGCGCATGCCCCTAGCAGAAGGGGTAAAGGTTGCCTCAGGCCTAGGCCTGTGGTAGTCCTGACTAATCTGCCCTTGAGGGGGGCAGTCCTGCTTAAATCTTGGGGACAGTATGGCTCCCCTATTCTTTCAGGAGACCAAGTTTGGAGATGACTGGAGGTACCAGCTTCAACTTCCCCCTCCCTGGAGACAATCTCTGGGAAAACCTGTAATTCCCCTGATTGGGGAGCCTGTTGTAATTACCCTCTCATCTGCTCCAGGGTTTTTGCAAACTCTCTTTCCAAAGTAGCATGCCTTCTCTTCTCGACCCTGAGTTTGGCCTTAGAGGTTTTCTTGGGTGCAAATGCCTTGGCCCTGATCTTTGCTGCAGCCTCTCTCTGCGCAGAATGAGCTCGTTGCCTCTTCCTCCTTTTCTTTAGGGCTTGAGGGCCATGGTCTTCTAGGCCCAAGAGTTCTGCCTGGGCCTTATCCCCTTCCATGCTGGTAATAGGAACAGCACAAGAGGTGCTGGAAGCAACCCTCATGTATGTGCCGCCTATTATCTGGGCCAGGTGATCCAGAACAGCCTGCAGACTGCTCTGAGAATGTTGTTCTTGTAATTGAAACAATTAAAAATGGCCGACCTCCATGTGCGATATGGCCGAATTGCACTTAAAATGGCCGCCCGCACATGGGCTAGCCTAGGAGAATGGCCCACGCAGCTGTGATCACTCCTTAGGCTGCTGAGAACCCCGAGCGAATAAAGAAGACGAAAAATGGCTACAATGTTAGACACAGCTGGGAGGAGCTGAAAGAGGCCATTCCGGATTGCTGGGGAAGCGGCAGCCCAATTTCGCTGGGAATGGCTGCGTGGGAGACTTGCTAAGCGCTCCCCGTACTTACAGCCTCCCTGTGAAGGCAGCAATGAATCCTTGTGCGCTGGAGGAGAGTGGGTCCCCATTCTCCTCGTGGCACAGCTCCACCAGAGCCCGGGGAGCTGTGTCAAATAACGATCTTCCTGTCTTTCTTCCTAGCTAAACAGCTTGAAGAATGCTTTGACAATGAAAAGGAGGCATGGAAGACTGTGTGCCTTCTTTCTCCAGGCCTCCTTTCTCACCTCCAGAGCCCTCTTCAAGCCATTCGGCAGTGAAAAATGTGAATCAGAAGTGCACACGAAAAGCTTGAAGAAGACTTTGGCAATGAAAAAAGAGGCACGGAAGGCTGTGCGTGGCCCTCCATGCCTCCTTTCTAGGTTCCAGAGCCCTTTTCAAGCCATTTGTGCACACTTTGGCAACTCATTTTTCAGTGCCAAATGGCTTGAAGAGGGCTCTGGAAGTGGAAAAGGAATGCACCTCCATTTCATCACCAAACCCTTCTTCAAATCGTTTACTGACTAGAAAGGAAGAAGCAAAGAAACAGGCTGGAGAGGAGATCTTCATAAGTTAAGTCTTCCTCGTGGCAGGGTGGGTGACGAAGCACTTGTGGGGACCCCAAGGGAAGTAAAATGAGGTATCTGTAGGTCAGGGAAGGCTTGGGTGGTCTGAAGTAGGTGGTTTGTTCCATTACTAGGCCCCCCCATGGCTTTCGCCACCCCATGATACATCATGTTCACTTAACGAGCTGCACATTCGATTAGCTAATGCATGGACAAAAGGAGGGAGTGATTGTGCTCATTGCAGGCAAATCAGTCCTATGAATACTCAGATTACAAATGGAATGGGCAGGCTCCTTTACATTCATAACTGGAGGATTACTTGTACTTGTAGCAATATTTCCAATACACAGATAAATATAGAAAACTAACTGGTTCATGTTAGCATTCCTTTATTCTGGCAATTTTTCTTTGAGATTAAGAAAACAAGAGGAGAGAAGTAGTTAATGTTTCCTTTTGCTGACATTCTGTATATTCCCTGGTTTTTAAGTGACAATGAATAATGGGTAACTCAAAACGTTCCTTGTACATAGTTGTTCAGAATATTGCAGCATAAATTCAGTGCCAGAAAAGTAAACACATTTAACTTCTTTATGAATATAATATCAGTAAATTTTACAATACCAGTTGTAGACTTTCTCTAATGTGGAGCAAACTCAAACTCCGCGAGCTGCACTGGCTACCAGTGGTCTTCCGGGTGCAATTGAAGGTGCTAGTGACAACTTTTAAAGCCCTTCATGGCTTAGGAGCGGGATACCTGCGAGACCGCCTTCTGCGACCTTATGCCTCCCAGCGCCCAGTTAGATCTCACAGGGAGGGCTTGCTCTCCGTCGGCCAGGCAATGTCGGCTGGCGGGTCCACGGGCTAGGGCCTTCTCTGTAGCGGTGCCGTCCCTTTGGAATATGCTCCCTGCGGAGATTAGAACCATCCCAAATCTACTTGCCTTCCGCAAAGCTGTTAAGACCTGGCTTTGTCGGAGGGCATGGCATTGAGACCTTGCTCTTCCCCCGTGTATGTTTTGGATTGGTATGAATGAGTTTTTGTTTTTTATATTGTGTAGAAATTGTTTTTATCCTTTTGTACACCGCCTTGAGTTCCCCATTGGGGGAAGTGAGGCGGGATATAAATCAAATAAATAAATAAATAAACAAACAAACAAACAGAAGCAGACATGTTACAGGTTCAGAGCAGAGCTCTAGTTTTCAGCAAGCAAGTTAGTTTCTCTTTCACTTTAGAGCTGAGCACAGAACAGAGATAAACCATGCCCAGATTCTCTCTTTAAGTTTCAGCCCTCAACTGAGCTCTCATTGGCTGACCTTGTTACTAAGCTCTATTCCAATTCATGAATATACTCTGACAATAGTTTCTATTTCAAAATGTTCCCCCAACAGCTGTCTTTCATTGCTTGCTCTAGGATTCAAGTTATTTAAAGATGAACTGGAATAGAAGTGGTTAAGGTGGAAAAGATTCTTCCCTCCATTATTATTCAGATTTAATGTCCCCTATCCCAACTGCTTGTTTGCTTTTCTTTTTTAATTTAAAACAGCTCTAATTTAAAACATTTTTTCTTCACATTTTTGGGACAAAAATCTCTGTTCATCTTGATATGGAAGATCTCTTTGACTATAGATACTATAGTTTATTTATCTGTTAAATTTATATATGTGGGACAGAGTCTGAAGAGATGTAACGAGGAATTCTAAGACCTCATTAATTAAATTCTTAGACCACTACTTAAGAGGGTTAGGGAAGAGAAGGAATGATCAAACCCAATTGAAATAAAAAATAACACCACTGGGATCTCCTCAGTCTTGGTTGGGAATGGATCGCGGCAGGGGAGAAGTGGGGTTGGGGCTTTCTGGGGTATTGGGGGGAGGGGTGGGGGGAGTATGGTGACGGGGAATGGCAGTAGAGGAATGGACGGCGGGCCATATCAATTTTTGGGTGCACGCCCCTGCTATCTTCGAGCGGTGGCGCGCACTGACCCATTAGTTCATTCCCGCATGCCTGGGGGCTTGGAGGACCGACCCCCTGGACTCAGGTTGGTCTATCTAAATGCCAGGTCCATAGTTAACAAGGCCTCCCTCATCCGGGATTTGATTGAGGAGGAAAACGCGGACCTGGCTTGCATCACAGCAACCTGGTTGGGCCTAGAGGGTGGGATCCCTCTAGTAGATATATGCCCTCCAGGTTTCCGTGTAATACACCAACCTTGAGCTAAGGGTAGGGGCAGAGGAGTGGCGATCATCATCAGGGAGGCCTTAAATTCGAGGGAGACCACTGTCACACAGATAGGCGGCTGTGAGTCTCTCCTCTTGAGACTGGGCCCTGAAGGTCAGTTGGGCCTGCTGCTAGCGTACCTATCTCCCAGCTGTGTGGCAGCAGCCCTACCTGCACTACTGGATGTCCTCTCGGGGGTGGCGGTTGGGATCCCCAGACTTATTGTACTGGGGGACTTCAACTTGCCCTCTCTGTGGAGGGCACCGGGGATGGCGCAGGAGTTCATGGCCTCCATGGCGACCATGGACCTGACCCAGGTAATACAGGGACCGACTCACGAGGGAGGACACATGCTTGACCTTGTTTTTGTCTCAAGACAGTGGATAAATGATCTGGGAAGGTGATCTCTTTCTATACAACCCCTGCCATGGACAGATCATTTCCTCCTTCGGCTGGCCTTCCAATATGCCACTCCCCGTTGCTGGCAAGCGGAACGAAGAAAATGGTTCCACCCCAGGCGCCTAATGGACCATGAAAAATTCCAGGTGGCGCTTGAGTCAATTCCGGCTTCCTTAGCCGGCAACTCGGTGGATGCCCTAGTAGATGCCTGCCAAACAGCTGCCACCGGGGCACTAGACTGAGTTGTTCCTTTGCGGCCTATGACCCGCTGTGGATCCCGGTTAGCTCCTTGGTTCTCTGAGGAGCTCCGAGAAATGAAGCGGCAGAAAAGACGCCTAGAGAGCTGTTGGAGATCCAGCAGATCTGAATCTGACTGAGCGCAGTTAAGATCTTATTTTAGACCCTATCTTGCTGCAATGAAAGAGGTGAAACGTTCATACTTCTCTGCTCTCATTGCATCCGCAATCGCCCAGCTGCCCTGTTTAGGATCTCCTGCTCCCTCCTCAATCAGAAGGAGGGGGGATCGACTACAAGGACTCACTGAGGAATTTAGTCAACATCTGACAGACAGGGGCCTTGGTGGTGCAGGCTGTTAATAGCCTAGCACTTAGCTCCAGCTGCCTGTAATTATTGCAGGCTCGAATCCCACCAGGCTCAAGGTTGACTCAGCCTTCCATCCTCTCGGGGTAGGTAAACTGAGGACCCAAGATTGTTGGGGGCAATAAGCTGACTTTGTAAAAATGCCGCTTAGTAATAAGCAGGCATATACAATGGAATGAAGGCTGTTGCTGAGCGCATTGGGTTGTATCCCAAAAACTGTAAGCCGCTCTGAGTCTCCGGAGAAGGGCGGCATATAAATATGAATTTTAAAAAAATAAAGAAATAAAAAAAAAGATCGCTCAGATCCAGACAAGCTTGGACTCTGACTGGGCAGAGTCTGACGGAGATTCGATGACTGGTCTTAGAAATATCATCTGGGAAGAATTTGATCCTGTGACTCCAAAAGAAGTGTACAGGATCATGGGGAAGCTAAGTGCTGCCACATGTTTATTGGACCCGTGTCCTTCCTGGCTGGTTTATGCTGCCCGGGAAGTAACACGAGGCTGGCTTCAGGCAATAATCAACTCTTCTTTGAGTGAGGGTTTCTTTCCCACTGCCTTAAAAGAGACGGTGGTGAAACCCCTCCTCAAGAAACCTGCCCTGGACCCAGCTAATTTGAACAACTTTCGGCCAGTCTCCAACCTTCGCTTTATCACAAAGGTTGTTGGGAATGTGGTGCCCAACAGCTCCCACTGTTCCTGGAGGAAACTGACTATCTGGACCCGTACCAATCAGGCTTCAGACCCGGTCATAGCACGGAGACGGCATTGGTCACACTGGTAGATGATCTCTGGAGGGCCCGGGACAAGGGTTATTCCTCCGTCCTGGTCCTGCTAGATCTCTCAGCGGCTTTCGATACCATCGACCATGGTATCCTACTGCAATGCCTCGAGGGGTTGGGGGTGGGAGGTACTGTCTTACAGTGGTTCTCCTACCTCTCGGACCATACGCAGGTAGTGTTGGCAGGGGGGCAGAGATCAACCACAAGATCCCTTCTTTGTGGGGTGCCCCAGGGATCAGTCCTCTCGCCCCTTTTGTTCAACATCTACATGAAACCGCTGGGCGAGATCATCCGTGGTTTTGGGGTGAAATATCATCAATATGCTGATGATACCCAACTCTTCATCTCCACCCCTAACCAACCCAGTGATGCCCTCAACGTGATGTCTTGGTGTCTGGAGGCAGTACAGGTTTGGATGGGGAAGAACAGACTTCGACTGAACCCACCTAAGACCGAGTGGCTGTACATACTGACATCTCGAATAGTCCAGGAGATTCCATCACTAACTATGGGGGGAGAGGTGTTACCCCTCATAGACAGAACATGCAACTTAGGTGTCCTTCTGGATCCGCAACTCAACCTGGAAGAACAGGTGGGGACCGTGACCAGAGGGGCATTCACCCAGATCCATCTGGTGCGCTAGCTGCGCCCCTACCTGGACCGAGATGCCCTGCATACAGTCACTCATGCACTTGTTATCTCCCGTCTAGACTACTACATGCTCTTTACATGGGGTTGCCCTTGAGAACCATCCGGAGGCTTTAACTGGTCCAGAATGTGGTGGTGCGGGTTGTGATGGGAGGCTCCCGATACTCCCATATTACACCCCTCCTACGCGAACTGCACTGGTTACTGGTTGCCCTCCGAGTGAGATTCAAGGTGCTGGCACTGACCTATAAAACCCTTTATGGCATTGGACCAGGATACTTGCGGGAGACCCTACTGCTAATAACAACCTCCCAACATCCCGTGCGCTCTCATAGAGAGGGCCTCCTCCAGGTGCCATCGCCACAACAATGTTGACTGGCCATCCCCAGGAGTAGGGCCTTCTCGGTGGAATCAACTCCCCCCAGGGCTCCGGACAGCCCCCGACCTCTGCTCCTTCCGCCGTAAGTTAAAAACCTGGCTATTCCCACTAGCCTACCCGACTGAGGGAGAACGGAAGAGGGTTTTGAACATATTTCAAATTATCCTAACCAGCATTAAGATCTCGACTTCATCAATCATTTGTTTAACTGTATTAAATCTATTTTAATTGTAAGCCGCCCTGAGTCCCTCAGGAGATAGGGCAGCATATAAATCAATCCATCAATCAATCAAACAAACAAACAAACAAACAAATAAATATTCTACTTTTAGTATAGAGTTCCTTATATTTTTCCCATAACAGTGTTGGGAGGAAAATGCCTCCTGATGAGGATTCTTCCAGTTGGGAAACAATGCTTTGAAGAATAAATGGAATAACGGAGCAGAGCTGTCAGAAAGAGGTCTTTTAATGGCAAGAAACCAAGACAAGTGACAGTAAAGTTTCTTGGCTAGCTAGAAAGACTGGTATTCAAACGTGATTGTTATATAACCTCTGAGTTTTTGTCTAAAACTGGTTTTTGGTGATGTTTAATCCTGTGTTTATTAATGGGATAATTTTCCCTATTCAACTTTGTCTGGAAGGAGGAAGGTTAATCTCTGTTCCTGAAAAGAAGCAAGATTGAGAAATCTAATTCCTGTGTCTATTTGTTCTGGTAATTGGTCTAACAAGCAACAGCAACTATGTTTGCTCTTTTGCTACATTCTAGTGCTAATTGCATTTTTTGTAGTTAGGTTTATCTCAAATGTTTAAACTTGAGCTTGCCTGAGGTGTGAGTTCTGCCAATGAGCCAGACAGGGCTTTTCTTCCCTTTATAATTTAATTATTTGTATTGTGTTTGGATTATTTGCTGCCTCATGGTTTCTTCTTCTATCTGGGGAGGGGGGGGCCCTTTCTTCAACAGCAATTCAATAAAGTAGGTTAAACTGTTTCAATTGTTGACATCCCATGAGTTAGTCTTCATGGTCATCTATTGGTAATGATGGATAGCTTCCTGAAACCCTCCAGAAGATTTTAAATTGAATTTAGCACTCTCTCTTTATACGTTGCCCAAACTAAAATATACGTGGCTTAAATCTCAAATATTTTCTCCTCTTAACAATTCTTAGAAGTAAAACAAATAGGGACTTTTTAGGTCCCATGTTATATTTACATTTTCAAACATCTTAATTAATCTTCAGGCTTGTATTTGCTCTCATGAGGCCTCCTCTAAGTTGATTAGTATGTTCTCATTTAATTTGATTTGTTTCTTTGCAAATGTGATGTGGCATGCATGAATGCATTGCTTAAAAGCAGCAATCCATTAGAATATTTTATTCTGGTATACTTGGTTGTCATTTTGTTCACTATGTACAAAGTTCTAGTAACTATTTTAAATAGTTACACTATATTAATGTATGGTGTATGAAATAAAAATAAATAAATAAATACATTTTGAAGTAGTAAAAAGTTCTTTTTCTGTGATGTAAAAAATGGAAAGACATAACTAAGTCAGAAAACCAACATATAACCCAAATCTGCAAAGATGAAATCAGAAAAGCTAAGACTCAGAATGAAGTAAAACTTGGAGCAAATATCAAAAAATTAAAAAAAATCTTTCAACATATAAAAAACAAGAAAAAGTCAAAGAAACAATCAATCCACTAATGGGAGAAGATGGCAAGGAAGTGACAGGCAATAGGGATAAAGCAGAGCTGCTTAATTCTTTCTTTTATATATATATAAAAAAGTTTTTTATTTTTGATACAAACATACAAACAGGACATACAAAACATAAAAACCATCTTCCATATATACATACAGTTGTCAGTTGGTTACAAATCCTTTGTGTCATCCTTTCATATTTGTGTCATCCTTTCATATTCATCACTGACAATTTATCAAAAAGAAAATTTCTCATATTATCAATAAAACATTATGTATTTATCAATTATTACTTGTGTACAATTAAACTATTTATTTCATCATATATACGAGATATATTTTTAATCTAAAATTTATGTTATACTTTCATCCAATGGTTATATATATCAACATTATATTTTATATCAGCCTATTATATTTCTATTACAAAATTATATAGTCTATTGCATTACCAAGTCTTTTTATCCAACCATTGATAAAACAAATCCCATATCTTGTAAAATTGTTTATCTTCTTGTTCTCTAATTTCAAATGTCAATTTACTCATTTCAGCACAGTCATAATTTTCCTAATCACTTCCTCCTGCATAGGTATTTTATCATTCTTCCAATTTTTGGCAAATACAATTCTAGCTGCTGTTAAAACATTTACAATCAAATATTTCAACTCTTTATTGTAGATATCTGGTATAATTCCCAATAAAAATATTTCTGGTTTCAAGTCTATGTGTTGTTGTATCATTTTTTCCAACCATATGTGGATTTTAGTCCAATATCTTTTTGCATCCGAACAAGTCCACCACATATGGTAATATGATCCAGGTATCTGATGACATTTCCAACATTTATCCGATTTATTCTTAAACATTCTTGCAATTCTCATCAGGGGTAAGTGCCACCTGTAAAACATCTTATACAAATTTTCTTTATAAGCAGTTGACATTGTCATTTTATAATTCTGGGACCATAATTTTTCCCATTTCTCTAGATCAATCCCATATCCAAATTTTTCCCCCAAGCAATCATTGTTTCTTTAACTTGTTCCTCTTCCATTTTAATTTCTAAAAAAATATCCATAAAGTTTTTTAATCACCTTTTCATCAGTACCCATCAATATTTTGTCTAGCCCAATCTGCTTGTTATAAATACCTTCTACTTTAATATCCTTATCAAATCTAGATTGTACTTGCAAATATGAAAACCAATTCATTTTATACCTTGTTCTTCCAACGCTTGCATAGATTTAAGTTCACCCCCTTTCCTTCAATATCTCACCATATCTAACTGTTTGTTCCTTTTATATATTACTGGATATGAAAAGGCTTCAATAGTAGATATCCATATTGGAATTTTCAAGTAATGTTGTTTTTAATCTTCTCCCAGTTTAAAAACAAAGCTTCTCGAATATAATGTCTTCTAAAATACCCTTGTGTTTTAGTTCCCTTATACCAAAGGAATGCATGCCACCCCAGTAACAAGTCATGTCCTTCTAGAGTCAATAATCTAGTATTCCTTAGTGTTATCCAATTTTTACCCACATCAAATTTGCCGCCTGATAGTATAGTTCCCAATTGGGCAAAGCAAACCCTCCTCTTAATCTTACATCCTGCAATAACTTAAGTTTTATTCTTGCTTTTTTGCCTTGCCATATATATTTCAACATCATTCGATTTAGGTCTTCGAAAAATTCTTTCCCTAATCTGATTGGAGTTGTCTGGAATAAGTATAGAATTCTAAGCAATACATTCATCTTGATTGTTGATATTCTCCCAATCAACGATAGTTGTAAGTTTTCCATTTTCCAAGTCTGTCACTATCTGCTGTTTAAGTTTAATGTAATTATCTTCCTTCAGTGTACTACATCTTGCTGTAATATATATCCCTAGATACTTAACCTTACTTGTGACCTGTATTTCTAAATTCTTCCAATTCTTTCTTCCATCTCGTGCTAACATATTCTTTGTTAATATCTTTGTTTTGTCTTTATTAATTTTCAATCCTGCTCTTCTATTCTTTCAATTAGCTTAAGCGCTGATTCCAGTGGATCCTCTAATATAAATACCAGGTCATCTGCAAAGGCTTGTAACTTATATTCTTCTCTTTTAATTTTCATTCCTTTTATTTGTTTATCTTCTCTGATACACCTGTTTAACACTTCTAAGGTTAACACAAACAGCAGGGGCGACAGTGGGCAACCTTGTCTAGTCCCTTTTCTTATATTTATAGGCTCTGTCAATTCTCCATTTATCAAACCCTTGCGGTTTGTTCAGAATATATAGTCTCAATAGCACGTATAAAATTTTTGCCAAAGCCCATTTGTGTCAATTGTAGTAACATGAAGCCCAACTCATGTTATCAAAGGCTTTTGAGCATCCAGAAACATCAAGGCCATTTGCTTTTCATGATGTGCCTCATAGTACTCAGAGTGTCCAGGATTATTCTCATATTATGTTTGATTTGTCTTTTTGGCAGAAACCCATTTTGGTCACATGTATAAAGTTGTTTAAGTATCTTTTCAGTCTTTCTGCCAAAATTGAAGCAAAAAATTTTATAGTCTGAATTTAATAGGGAAATAGGCCTATAATTTTTAACTTGTTGTAAGTCTGTGTCTTCCTTCGGTATAAGTGTGATATAAGCTTCTGACCAAGTCTTTGGTATTCTCTTCTCCTTGCATGACTTCATTCATAACTTCTATAATTGGAGGTTTAACACCTCCTGAAAAGTCTTATAAAATTCCACTGGTAACCATCCCGCCTGGTACTTTCCCTGTATTTTGTTTCTTTAAGGCTTCTGTTAACTCCATCATTGTTATATTCTCTTTCTAACATTATTTTGATATCTTTAGGTATCTGTGGTAACTTTGCCTTTTGTATATATTGTTTAATTTTTTCTTCTTGAATACTCTCTTGATAGTACAATTTTCCATAATAGTCTTGTATAATTCTTTTTTCCCCTTCATTTCCGTAACAAGGATGTCCTTCTTCATCTATTAAATGGCTAATTTTCCTTGATTCTCTTTTCTTTCTTAATTTATAGGCTAACCATCTTCCTGGTTTGTTTGCATCCTCAAAATAATTCTGTTTAGCATTTTAATCTTTTGGCTAGCTCTTCTTTTTCCATTAATTCCATTTTATGTTTGGTTATATCCACTTTGATTTTAACATCTTTTTTTGGTGGAAATTTCTGTAGTTCTTTTTCCAGTTTTTTATATTCTTCTTCTAATGTTTTAAAGTCTTTTTTGTTTGATATTTTCTTTCTTGTATAATCAATTATCAAGCCTCTTGTATAGGCCTTCATCGTGTCCCACGATTCTGTAACAATGTATCCTCTTTCTTATTTTCTTTAAAAAAAATACCAGTTCTCTCTCCATTTTCTGTTTAAAATCTTCTTCCTTTAATATCTTATTGTTTAATGTCCATCTAGATCTCATCTTTTGTCCTTTCCAAATAATAATCATTGGATTATGATCGGCCCAAATACTTGCTTCTATTTCAGTTTTTGTATATTAAAAATAGATCAGCTGATGTCATATCATATCTATTCTTGACCATGATTCATGCCTGTTTGAGTAAAATGTATATTGTTTATTTCTATATTTCTCTCCTCCATGCATCTTTTAAATTTATTTCTTCTATCATTTGAAAAAAGGGTTTTGGTAGTTTCTTTCTAGCTTTCTTTGTGGCTTTTTGTGATTTATAATCCAGCTGCTCATTAATTATTCCATTAAAATCTCCCATCATACATAAATTAACTCCAGTTCTTATTTTTTATGGAGTTTATTATAAAATTCCTCTTGGTGGTCATTTGGAGCATATATTGCTATTAAAAGTATTTTAGTATTATTGTCCATTATTTCTACCATTAAGATTCTTCCATCATCATCTGTATAAATTAATTCAGCGAAATTGTTTCTTTAATATATAGAACCACCCTCTTTTTTTACATTGTGCCAATGAAGTAAACAATTTTCCTAATTTTTTTGTTTCCAGTACGTGTTCATGTTGTTTTTAATGTGTACCTCTTGTAAGCAAATTATATCAAATTTTAATTTTCTCCAATTTTGTGAAATATTTTCCTTCTTTTTAATGATTGAATTGAGTCCATTTATATTCATCAGAACCAGTTTTTCTTCTCCATTTTAGATTTTGTAAGAGGGATTTGTTGCTGTGTAGGATCTTTCATTTCTTTTCTCGCTCTTTTCGGCTGCCCCACACTACTAAGTGCTTTTTCTTCTTTTTTTCTTTTTTTTCAATTACTGCTAATAACTCTCTTTGAGGTTCAATCAGGGCTCTTCTTTTCTTGTATCTTCCTCCTTTCTCTAATATATTATAATAAATGATTCCTGCTTTTTTCAACCGTGTCAATTCTATGTCTTTGTTCCGCCATGTAAACAGAAGGCCTTCTGGTATCAGCCATCTATAATTTATTCCTTCTAAGCAGTTCTTGGTTAGAAAGAGGTACTGCCTCCCCTTACTCTTCTTGGTACCTGTTTCAGCACCACAATTTTTTGTTTATACCTTAATGTCTTTTTCTTGTCATTTGTAAATTTGTGTTTTAATATTTTCTTAGTAAATCTAATATGGACTTCTTCTTGGTATCTTATTCCTCATTGCATATCTTGTATGTACACGAAACACTTCATCCATTCCATTCTCTTCGTTATTTTTTAGTGCTTCCGCCAATATTTAATATTTCCAATAGAGGTTTTCACCTTTTCTTCCTCCACATTTTGAAATCTCAAGTAAAATTCTGATCTATCCATCTTCTCCTCTCAATGATTCAATCTTGTCTTTTCAACTTCACTCAATCTGATATTGATATTTCCAATTTTTATCTCTTTGTTCATCCTGCTCTTCAATTTTCTTAACTTTTCATCATATTTGTCATCATCTCTTGATATTTTCCACTTTCTCATCTGTCTTTCCAATTTTCTGTTGAATATTTTCAACTTTTCATCCATCTTATCTATTTCTTTGAATCTTCTCCACCTTTTTTTTTGTCTGTTCAATTTTTTGGAGATATTCTCATTACTCTTTTCAACATTTTCTACTTTTGTCTGTAGAATTTGAATTTGCAAAATCTTCTGTAATGTATCCTCCTTCTCTTTTCCTTTTCCTGTTGCAACATTGCCTGTATTGATCGCTGACCTCAGATGGTGAGGAAGCAGGAATTGTTGATTGAGAGCTTGAGCTATTGCTTTTCTACTCATTTTATAGTTATTTCCTGGTAGGGCCCCAAAAAGCAGAGGGCCCTCAAAAATAATAAAAATAAGTAGACAAAAAAGGAAAAAAGTAAAAAATTAAAATATTAAGGAATATAAAAAAATTAAAAACAAAAAAATTCTTCAGGTTCTTGTACACCTTAATCCAGTTGGTTCCACTTGTATACAAAATAGAAAAAAAGTAAAGAAGAAAAGGAAGGTCTCAAAAGCAACAACAGGTGGTTACCAGGTCAAAAAAAAAAGAAAAAAGGGAAGAGACTTCAGGTATTTATATACCCTAATCCAATGGCGAATCAACAAGATGAAAAAAAGAAAAAAAAGCGAAAAGGGGAGCAAATCATAGGCAGAGAAAAGGAAAAGAAAAATTCCTGGCTAAAAATTGAAAAAGGGATAATCCAAACAATAAAAATTCAATCAATGGGGGGTGGAAAAGATAGAGCAGCCACAAATCCAGCCAAAGAGAAAAAGAAAACTACTGCCACCAGATGTCCAAGGCTTTTTTGGAATATCAAGTCAGATTTCCAGTAGAATATATTTTCAAGGTCACTTTAGTCTTCTTTCTTTCAGTTCCAACTCTGAGTTCGCTATCAATAGTTCACAGATGGGCACCTGTGTATACAATCCATCATGCTCACCCCACTATCTCTTTCAAGAAGGAATTCTATGTCCTTGAATGTAGCTCACATAGATAAACAAACAAAGAAGAAAGGAATACGGTATATCCAAGCCTCTAAATGGCAGTGCTTTCACTTTCACTCCTCCCCCTCAAGAGCAAGAAAAAAGGGGAAAAAAAGAAAAGGCACATTGGTATCGCTCTCTTTTCTAAAAAGTTCTTAAAATCATAAACAGCATTTAATCCAAAAAAATATTGGTGGAAAAAAAAGGAAAAAGACCATCAGAACAAAAGGGGAAGAAAAGAGGAAAAGCCAGTCCCTTTTAAAATCAAATAGTTCCAGAAAAGATAAAAAGGAAGAAAAAGCCGTCAATCTTAAGAAAAGCTTAATCTCGCCACTTATAAACTGTTCTCTTTACTTTTTAAGTCCACTTTCCAGTTATTGGGGTGTTCTCTTCAGAAATAAGTAAATAAAAAAGAACCTCTCACCAAACCGACACACCTTCATCCGATCTTGCCTTTTCTTTCGAGCTGTCCCAGCTTCAGCAGCTTGATGGCTGCTTCTTTTCCGCCGGCAAAAAGAGCTTCTCCTGGATCAACCAGGGACTTTGCGATGTCCCTGGGATCGACAGGACGTGCTCTTTCCCTTCACCGTCTCTTCGGGACGGTTTAGGTCCAAATGGACCGTCCAGCTGAGAAGATATCTACAGCGATCCAGGAGCTTCCTGATCGCACGTGGTATCACTGGGACACAAGCCCCACCCTCTCTGCTTAATTCTTTCTTTGCATCTGTCTTTATACAAAGAAAAAAAATTAGCACAGCTTACTAAAAGCAGAACTGTAAAAGACAGATTAGGAATACTAATTAAAATAGGTAAGAAAATGATAGAAGAACATCTGTCCAATATAGATGAGTTCAAATCACCAGATCTTGATGGATTAGACTAGATTAGAATATAATTCTTTATTGGCCAAGTATTATTGGACACACAAGGCATCTGTTTCTGGTGCATTAGCTCTCAGTGTACATACAAACAACAAGTGATAAATGATGATCATAATCATAAAATACAATCATCAAAAATCATAAGATACAACATTTAGTGATAGTCATATAATATTAAATAAGCAATCAATATAAATCATAATGGGATACTAATAAAAGCAATAAATCAGCAATAAATCATAAAATACAAACAACATCCCAGAGTTCCGAAGGAGCTAATAGACCTGATCTTGGAACCATTGAACTATATCTTTCAAAGATCCTAGAGCACTAGGCAATTAGCAGAGAGCTGGAAAAGAGCTGATGTAGTTTGCATCTTCCAAAATAGAGGGGGAAAAAAATAGAATCCAGGAAACTACAGACCAATCAGCCTTACATCTATCTGGGAAAATCAAGGAAAAGATAATCAAGCAACAGATCTGCGACCAATTATTTATTTATTTATTGTTGGGATTTCTATGCCGCCCTATCTCCTGAAGGACTCAGAGCAGCTTACAATGATAAAAAACAGAAAATACAAACTTTAAGAAACTATTAAATCTAAAAAAAAACCCAACACTAGATCTAAAACCAATTTAAAATCCACAAACGAAATCAGACAAATTAAAACTATTAAAGTCCCCTTCAGTCCAGGTTGGCTGAACAAAAAAGCCAAGTCTTCAGGTCACGACGGAAGGAGCGGAGGTCAGGCACCACCCGAAGCTCCATGAGCAGTTGTTTCCAGAGGGCGGGCGCTCCCACAGAAGAGGCCCTCCGCCTGGGGGCCGCCAGCCAACATTGTCTGGCTGACGGCACCCTGAGGAGGCCCCACCTGTGTGAGCACACCGGGCGATCGGATGTCGTTGCTGGCAGCAGATGTTCCCGCAAATACCCCGGACCTAAGCCATGAAGGGCTTTATAGATGATAACTAGCACCTTGAACCTCACCCCAGAGGGCAACCAGCAGCCAATGCAGCTCGCACAGGAGGGGTGTAACATTGGAGTATCGGGACACTCCCATCACAACCCGCGCGGCCACATTTTGCACCAGCTGAAGCCTCTGGGTGGTCCTCAAGGGCAGCCCCATGTAGAGAGCATTGCAGTAGTCTACACGGGAGGTAATAAGCACATGAGTAACCGTACGCAAGGCATCTAGGTCCAGATGGGGCGCAACTGGTGGACAAGACGAACTTGTGCAAATGCCCCCCCTGGCCACAGCTCCAACATGATCTTCCAAGTTGAGCTGTGCATCCAGGAGGATGCCTAAATTGCACACCCTTTCCACAGGGGGTAACACCTCTCCCCCCATGACCAATGATGGAACATCCTGGACAATCCGAGATGCCGATACGTACAGCCACTCGGTCTTGGCCGGGTTGAGCCGAAGCCTGTTCCTTCCCATCCAGACCCGTACCGCCTCCAGGCACCGGGACATCACATCAAGGCCATCACTGGGTGGTTTGGGGTGGAGATGAAAAGCTGGGTAGCATCAGCATATTGATGATACCTCACCCCCAAACCACGGATAATCTCACCCAGCAGATTCATGTAGATGTTGAACAGGAGGGGAGAGAGGACCGACCCCTGAGGCGCCCCACAAGTGCGGGGTCTCAGGGTCGACCTTGATCCTCCTGCAAACACTGTCTGCGAACGGCCCGAGAGGTAGGAGGAGAACCATCGTAAAACAGTGTCTCCCACTCCCAACCCCCCTAGCGGCTGCAGCAGGATACCATGGTCGATGGTATCAAAAGCCGCTGAGAGATCTAAGAGATCTAAGAGGACCAGGATAGAGGAATAACCTCTATCCCGAGCCCGCCAGAGATCATCCACCAGTGCGACCAATGCTGTCTCCATGCTGTACCCGCAAGAGATCATCCACCAGTGCGACCAATGCTGTCTCCGTGCTGTACTAGAAGCAAGCAAAGTTATAACCAGAAACCAACAAGTATTTGTCAAAAACATATCATGCCAAATAAATTTTATTTCATTCTCTTGACAAAGTGACTAAATTAGTGGACCAGCTTAAAGCTGTGAACATAATATACGTGCATTTCAGTAAGACATTGGACTGAGTAGACTGAGTTTGACTGAGTATTTTTTTTAGTAATGTAGGAAAATGTGGGATAGACAGCATCACCACCAGATGGATTCATAACTGGCTAACAAACTGCACTCAGTGTGTAGTCATTATGGAATTACATCTACATGGAGGAAAGTAAGCATTTGGGTATCCCAAGGTTCTGTTTTAGGCCCAGTATTGTTCAATATGTTCAGAGTATTGTAGCGTAAATTCAGCGCTAGAAAAGTAAACACAGATGACTGAGGCTTCATTTAACTTTTTTATAAACATATAAAGTAAATTTTACAATATCAGTTGTAGATTCTTCAACATGGAGCAAACTCAAATAGAAGCAGACATGTTACATGTTCAGAAGAGAACAGCAACTCAGGAGCTCAGAAACAGACATAAGTTTCATTTTAGTTCAGCAGGCAAGCAGAGGAGAGAAGCAGTTTCATTTTCTTTTTTTTTTTTATAAAAAGTTTTATTTTTCCAAAAACACAAACATAACAAACAAACATACAACACATAAATCCATATCAATTTCAAGTATGTCGGTCGGTCAAAATCACAGTGCCTACCCTCATTATTCATACTCAATATTACAAAAAGGAAAAGCTATAATCCTTATTATTAATCCTTTATCATATTATAATCTCTATATTATTTCAACAGTTCTATCTATCTTTATATTCCCAAAATACATTACCAAACTTTTTGTCTAACCATTGATAAAACATATTCCATATCTTATAAAACTGCTTTTCTTCTTGATCCCTAATTTCAAATGTTAATCTACTCATTTCGCACAATCCAAAATCTTCTTAATCACTTCCTCCCTGTAGGTGTCTTATCATTTCTCCAGTTTTAGCAAATACAATTTAGCGGCTGTCAGTACATTAACAATCAGATATTTCAAATCTTTGTTAAATGTCTCTGGGACAATTCCCAACAGGAATATCTCAGGTTTCAAGTCTATATGTTGTTGTATCATTTTTCCAGCCACATGTGGATTTTAGTCCAGTATCTTTTAGCATCAACGCAAGTCCACCACATGTGGTAGTAGGAGCCAGGTATCTGGTGACATTTCCAACACTTATCCGATTTATCCTTGAACATTCTTGCAATCCTTCTCGGGATAGGTGCCACCTGTAAAACATCTTATACAAATTTTCTTTATATGCAGTTGACATTGTCATTTTATAATTCTGATCCCACAGTGTTTGCCATCTCTCTAAATCTATCCCATAACCAAAATTTTTCCCCAAGCAATCATTGTTTCCTTAACCTGCTCCTCTTCCATTCTAACTTCTAATAAATAACCGTAAAGTTTTTAATCATTTTCGTTCGTGCCCATCAAAATTTTATCTAATTCAGTTTGCTTTTTATAAATCCCTTCATTCTTAACATCCTCATCATATCTAGATTGTACTTGCAAATATGAAAACCAATTCATTTTTATACCTTGTTCTTGTAGTGTTTGCATCGATTTGAGTTCACCCTTTTCATTTAAAATCTCTTCATATCTAACTGTTTGTTCCTTCTTGTATATTATTGCATATGAAAAGCTTCAATAGTAGATACCCATAATGGAATTTGTATATAATGTTGTTTTCTGGTTTTTTCCCAATTTAAAAACAAAGCTTCTCGAACATAGTGTCTTCTAAAATATCCTTGTTTTTAGTTCCCTTATACCATAAGAAAGCATGCCATCCTAGTAATAGATCATGACCTCTAAAGTTAACAATCTATTGTTTCTCAATGTTATCCATTCTTTCACCCACATCAGGCTTGCAGCTTGATAATACAATTCCCAATTTGGTAGTCGAACCCCTCTTGACCTTGCATCTTGTAATAGCTTAAATTTGATTCTTGGCTTTTTGCCCTGCCATATGAATTTTGATGTGATTTTATTTAAATCTTCAAAGTATTCTTTCCCAAGTCTAATTGGAATTGTCTGAAATAAGTATAAGATTCTGGGTAAAACATTCATCTTAACTGTCGATATTCTGCCAATAAGAGATAATTGCATATTTTCCCATCTTTTAAGATCTGTCGCTATCTGCTGTTTGAGTTTTATATAATTATCTTCTTTCAATGTACTGCATCTTGATGTTATATTTATTCCAAATATTTAACTTTATTTGCAATCTGGATCTCTAATAAATCTTCTAAATCTTTCTTCTTATGCTTTTGCTAACATATTCTTTGTTAGATCTTTGTTTTATCTTTATTAATTTTTAAACCTGCCACCATTCCATATTCTTCTATTTGTTCTATCAACTTAGGTGCTGATTTAAGTGGATCCTCTAGTATGAATACCAAATCATCTGCAAGCCTGTAGTTTATATTCTTCTTTTTAATTTTCATTCCTTTTATTTCTTCATCTTCTCTGATAGCTCTATTCAGTACTTCTAGTGTTAAAACAAACAGCAGGGGTGACAGAGGACAACCTTGTCTGGTTCCTTTTCTTATCCCTATAGATTCTGTTAGCTCTCCATTTACCAATATCTTTGCTGTTTGATTATTATATATTGCCTCAATAGTTTGTATAAAGTTTTTCAAAGCCCATTTGCATCATTTGCAATATCATAAATCGCCAGTTCATTGTCAAATGCTTTTGAGCATCTAAAAACATCAGTGCCATCTGTTTTTCAGAATGTGTTTCATAATACTCAGAGTATCTAAAATTATTCTCACATTTTGCTTAATTTGTTTTGGCAAAAATCCATTTTGATCTGTGTGGATAAATTCATTTAAGTATCTTTTCATTCTTTCTGCCAAAATTGAACAAAGATTTTATAATCTGAATTCAACAATGAGATAGGTCTATAATTTTAACTTTTGTAGGAAGTGAAAGTTGGTTGTAAGATACAATATTGCTACTAGAGACCTGTTATCTTATATAAACATACACACTTGCAAGGACTGTATCCAAGGCTCCGTTGATTAGAAAGTGGATAGGTGCTTTTGAATATCTCTGAGCCTTCAGTTTGGAACTGAAGAATAAAATGACCTAGAGCTTTTTAAAATAAAAGAATTGGATCTCTCGAGAGGCAAAAACAGAGGAGCTGCTATCTTCCTGCCTTCACTAGTTAAGCTCTGGACTCTGCATAGTGGCAATGGAATAAAGAGTGATATTGCTTCCTGCCAAGACTTTTATTGTTTGGAATTTAATTTTTATAATTTGAGCCCCTAAAAATATTTTTTGTTATTCTAAAGGGAATTTTACTATTTTACTATTTTTATCCTTTTCTTATTGATACCTTCCTATTTTTAACTCTTAGCCTTTTTTTCTTTTGAGAGTTGGTTTTTATTCTACGCATTGGAAACAAGATAGTTAACTATTGGATTTTTTTTATTATCCTATTTCCTTTTTAAATTCAAGTTTTTAAATTTTTTGCCTTTTTCTAAATTATTGTTGTATTATTGATATGTAATTGAACCCCTTTTTTCTTTACTATTCTTTTTCCTTTTTTTCTTGTTAAAAAGGATTGTTCTTCTCCCTTTTATAACACTAATTTTATTTTATTTTTTTGCTTATTGGCCTTTTTTTTCCTTCCTTCTTTTTGGAATTGGTTCTGACAACCTCTGCAACAATGAGTAGAAGACCTTCAATTCCACAAGTAACGGCTCAACAGAAGAGGCAATACAGAAGATATTACAAGCAGTAGGTGAGATTGGAAAGAACAGAGATAATTGAACAGAAGCTAGACAAGACAGATAAAAAGCTAGACAAGACAGATGAAAAGCTAGACAAGACAGATAAAAAGTTAGACAAGACAGATGAAAATATAAAGGTTTACAGCAAATAATGGAGAAATATGGTGAGGATGAAGAAAATTGAAGAGCAGCAAGAACAAAGAGAAATGAAGAGTTTTAATACCAGATTAAGGGAAGTTGAGCACCATAATGAATCTCTAAGTGAAGTTGATAGATCGAATTCTATTTGAGATTAAAATGTTGAGGAAGAAGGGTGAAAATCTACTGGAGAAAATGACACAGATTTTGGCAGAACTGTAGAAATAACGGAAGAAGATGAGGATGGAATAAGACATTTCTGTCTTTACAAGATATGCAACGAGGAATAAGCTCCAAGAGAAATTCATATTAGATTTACTAAGAAGAGTATTAAATCACAAATTTTGCAAACAGTCAGAGACAAGACTGAAGCACAACAATAAAGATGTCACGGTATTGAAACAGATACCAAGAAGAATAAGAGAGAGGAGAGGAGAATATGCATTTTATCAGAGAATTATTGAAGAGGGATAAATTATAGATGGCTAATAGAAGGCCTCTTGTTTGTCTGGCGGGGAACAAAGACATAGAATCGACACAGTGGAGAAGGCAGAGTTATTCTAAGAGCTATTTTAGAGGAAAGAGAAATGGAGGACATGAAGAACTGATTGTGGAACTTCAAAGGAAGGTGCAATGATAAGTGAAGAAGAACAACTTGGAGCAGTAGGCGGTCTACCTAGAGAACAAAAGTTAGAACGACTAGAGCAAAACAACCTATATATAAGACTTAAATGGAAGGGAAAAATTGATCTCAATGAATATAAATGGACTCAATTCAATTGTTAAAAGAAGGAAAATATTTCATAAATTAGAGAAATTAAAATTTGATATAATTTGTCTGCAAGAGGTCCATATTAAAAGCAAAATGAATATGTATTAAGGCAAAGAAAGTTAGGAAAGCTATTTACATCATTGGCGCAATGTAAAAAAGAGGAGTGGCTTTATATATTAAAGATACAATTACTGCAGAATTGATTTATACAGATGAAGATGGGAGGATTTTAATAGTGGAGATAATAGATAACAACACTAAAATGCTTCTGATAGCAATATATGCACCAAGTGAGAATCAAGAAGAATTCTATAAGAAATTATATCAAAAGTGATTGAATTAGACTATGCAAATATCTTTCTGATGGGAGATTTTAATGGGATAATTAATGACCAGCTTGATTATAAATCTGAAAGAACCAAAAGAAAATTAGAAAAAAGCTACCCAAGTCCTTCTTTCAAATGATAGAAGAAATGAATATTAAAGACATATGGAGAGAGAGAAATATTGAAACAAAAATTTACTTTTTATTCAAATAGACATGAATCATGGTCAAGAATAGATATGGTATGGGCATCTGCAGATATGCTCCCGATATACAGAAAATTCAAATTGAAAGTGGGATCTGGTGGATCACAATCCATTGACAGTTGCCTGGAAAGGACAGAGGAGAAGATCGAGATGGACATTAAATAATATGATCTTGAAAGAATTTAAAAAGAAATTGAGGCAGAACTTACCTCAAGGAAAATAGAAGATACATCTCTACAAACTCGTTGGGATCGATGAAGGCTTATAAGAGGTTTGATAATTGACTATATAAGGAAAAGAAATATTAAACGGAAGACAAAAATCTTGGAAGATGATTTTAGGAAATGGAAGATTACAACAATCACATAAGGGAAAGATATAAAAAGGAAAATGGATGTGATTAAACATAAAATGGCTCTAATGGACAAGGAAGAAATAGCTCAAAAGATTAAAAGCTCGCTAAAAAAATTACTAAAACGGTAATAAGCCAGGAAGGTGGTTAGCGTATAAAATCAGAAAGGAAAGAGAATAAAGAAAATTGGCCAATTAATAGATGGAAAAGGAATATACAGCATGGGAATGATGAAAAGAAAAAATTATCCGAGACTACTATGAAAACTGTACTCCCAAGAAGATATCCTAGAAGAAAAATTGAAAAGTATTTACAAAGACAAGAATACCACAGATACCTGAAGATATTGAGACAATGTTAGAAGGAACATAACCATGATGGAATTAACAGAAGCCTTGAAGAAACAAAATACAGGAAAAGCACCAGGCCCAGATGGTCTACAGTGAATTTTACAGGACCTTCCAGGAAGTGTTAAGCACTCCCCTTCTAGAAGTGATGAATGAAGTCTTATTAAAAAGAGAATACCTGAGACATGGTTGGAAGCTTATATTACCCTAATACCTAAAAGAAGAAGCAGTTTCATTTTCAATAGACAGACTCATAGCTTAACATAGCTTCAGAACTGCAGAGCTTAATATAGAGTCACACCTGGCTATTCTAGTTTCAGTTTCAAACAGTCCTCATTGGCTGACTTAGTTGCTATGCCTATTCATTGGTTGACCTTGTTATCATGCTCTATTCCAGTTCATAAATACTCTGACACAATAGTACTCTTAAAGGTGTTTTGCTTCTCATCTGAAACTTCTTCAGCTTTGACAGGATGGTGGGGAATGGAAGGATTTATATTCCTTGCAAATAGCTGGCACCTTTGAGACACATGACCTGTATGACTAAGAGTCTCTATAGACTTTTAACTATATAATTTGGGACAAACACCCTTTGAATGGTGTGGGAGTAGAATGGATTTCCAGAGGAAATTGCAGACTACAGGAACCAGGAGCAATAACCCTGAGGACACAGATAAACCTCTAAGTGAAATGGCCTTTAAAGGATGCAAATGACCAGCTGTCTGCAAGGAATAAACATGATAACCATGATGTGGATGACTCAGAATCTCTACTGACATTTACTCTTTAAAACTATTTAAAAGAGAGAATAAAGGGAACTTATCAAATTTGCAGATGACACCAAGCTGTTAGGAATAGCCAACATGCCAGAAAATAGACTCAAGATCCAAATGGATCTTGGCAAACTTGAACACTGGGCTCTATCTAATAAAATGAAATACAATGTAAAGTAAGTTATTTACTTAGGCAATAAGAACCGAATATACAGGTATGGATTAGGTGGAACTTGGCTCAATACAGTAACTGTAAGAGATCCTGGTGTCTTAATGGACAGTCATTTAAATATGAACTAACAGGTGTTACAGTCACCAAAAAGCCAAAGCAATCATAGGCTGCATGAACAAAGGGATAGAATCAAAATCACGTGAAGTGTTAGCACTACTTTATAATGCCTTGTAAAACCACACTTGGAATACTGCATCCCATTTTGATCATCACAATATAAAAACTCTGGAAGTAGTGTAGGAAGAGCAACAAAAGATTATGGGGGCTGGAGGCTAAAACATACGAACACCAGTTGCAGGAATTGGGTTTGTCCAGTTTAGTGAAAAAAAGAACTTGGAGTGTCATCACAAGTGTTCCAGCATTCGAGGACAGCCACAAAAATGGGGATAACATGTTTTTGAGCACGAGAAGGCAAGACAAGAAGCAATGGATGGAATTTAATCAAGGTGAGAACCAACCTAGAACTAAGGAGTAATTTCTGACAGATCTATTAACCAGTGGAATGGCTTGCATTCAGAAGTTGTGGATACTCCATCATTGGAGACTTTTAAGAAGAGCCATTTGTCAAATGGTAAAGGGTTTCCTGCTTGAACAGGGAGTTGGACTAGAAGACTTCCAAAGTCCCTTCAACTATGTTATTCTGTTTCTATTCCTTTGTCTGTCTGATGTCTGTCTCTGGGGTTTTGGCAACTGCACAAACTGTTTTATACTTTTGTGGTATAGCATATTATTTACTTTCAGACCCTGCTAAATATTTTCAAGACACCAGCTGTATTTAATAAGAATGAAATATTGAATAAATTTATTTTAGATTATTATTGAATGAGCTTATTGACATAGTATATTAACACTTCTTATTGTTTATCAGCATGTTTTTGAACATTAGAAATGAGAAACAAAGACTGAAAATGTCTGATGATTTATACTGAATTATTTTGTGTCTTAAAACATCAATCTTACTGCTAAACTCTGACAATGAATGAATGAATGTTTCAAAGAAAATTTTATTGTGAACTAAAATAATGGAATTGTAGATTTATTTGGCAGTTTACACACAAATTTTAAAAATCAGCCAAGACAGGAAGACAGATCACAACATTTCTACTCATAACCTTCTTCCTCATAGTGAAGTTTTATAGAAAATGGTAATTTTTGAATTGAACATGGCCCAGTAATGGTTGAATGTCATTTAGTTTTAATCCTACCTATGTTATATACTTTTTACATGTATTTTTATGACTTATTTTATATGTATCTTATTTACTCAGTGTTGAATGGTATAGATTTATAATTTGAAGTGGCTGACATGAATAAAGAAAGAAAAGAACAATGTGGATTTAATTTGCCTCTCTCTGCTTGCATGAAGTATTGTAATTATATTCCTTGAATATGGTTATATTTTCTCAGTAAATTTTCTCCCATCAACATAGGGAGAGTGTAGAAATGAATAAACATGTTGTTTCTATGAGCAAAATGTCAAATGTGAATCTAAATGTGTTTTAAGTCATGTTTGATTGAGATTGTTGACATTGTATATTAATGACACGAATCTATATTGCTGGAGATTATAAAGTTTTATTATTTATTATTTTGTTTTGTTTTCTAATACATGATACAGATATTGATAGTCAAGTTATTTTTCATATCTCCAACAAACGAAGTTCTGCTGGTTCCATTGTGATGAGTTTTTAATATATGACTGAATTAAGTTTTATTGGAACTATGGGAAACTGGAGTTAAAACTGTGATTTTACATCTGATTTTGAAGCCCAGCATTGAATGATTCCCTATCCACGAATGTTTCATTAGTCATTCTTGTACTCACTTCAAAATATGAGAATAATTGGGTGTACCTTGAAGCTGAAAATAGATAACAGAGTTTTACAAAACAAATAATTTAGGAGATTTTTTGGGGAGGGCTTAGTTGGCATGTGAACTTGTCAGGAATGAATGCAGTCAGTGTCCAAATGTAATCAGAGATTCTGATATGAACAAGTTTTATATAAATAAATATATTACAGTAAATAAGATAGGCAAATAGAAGCATAGTTAGGTAAATCAACACAGCAGGAACATCATGAGGTAAATCACAGAGAACACATCGCACATAGAGGAAAAAGGCAGGAAAACAAGGAAACTCCCCTTTATTCTCATAGCAACCAATCACAGCTCAGATTCCCTCATGCAGTGGTCAGCTCTCTTCAATCAACTAGCTATAACTGTATTTTATTCATTATCCAATGCTTCACTCCTGCTATTAAATTTTAAATATCTTAACACCCTCCAGTTTATAACATCATTTAAACCAAATTGTTTCATAAGATCCTAGTGTTTCTGTATACCAATGACTTTATCATAAGGTCATCCAATGGAAAATAAATTAAGTCTGTTACATTTTTTTCATTGCTTCTCTGACATAACAATATTTTATGTCAACATGTTTGCTTCTGGTTTTAGTTTAAGAGTTATTGTGGGCAGGGGAATAATTGGCATATGAACTTTCTATACTAATGTTATATATGGATACTTAAGTATGCAGTATGTATGTATGTATGTATGTATGTATGTATGTATGTCTTTATAACTGTTACTTGCTAGTAAGATACAAACTCAGGATATATTTATTTATGACCTAGCCTTTCTGTCTAATTTTAATTTAAATTCATTCCTGTTATTTGTATTTAAAATAAACTTTGGCATATCATATTTTTAACAAAGACATTTCTGTGGTTGTAATTGTTTAATGAGGGCCATGTGGCAAGTTGCTTTGTGGTTATTTATCTTTTAATGTGATTTTTAATATATATCTGTAGTATGAGTACTTTAAACTTACCTTTGACATGCAGCCTTTTTTTTGGCTTCCAGCTATACTGATTCTCCAATTTTTTAGGTTGTCTTCATGTAAAAGCTATCTAGTTATAACTATAAAATATAAGAGGCCTGTCTCTGGAGGAAAACTTCATATTGCAGATGGAATATAATCCTTAACATTGTTTCTCCCTCTCCTTTCT
>CM019155.1:78146083-78177180 GCA_009733165.1 Naja naja | reverse complement strand
GATCAATTTTTTCCCTTCCATTTAAGTCTTATATATAGGTTGTTAAAAGAAGGAAAATATTTCATAAATTAGAGATTATTTGATATAATTTGTCTGCAAGAGGTCCATATTAAAAAGCAAAATGAATATGTATTAAGGCAAAGAAAGTTAGGAAAGCTATTTACATCATTGGCGCAATGTAAAAAAAGAGGAGTGGCTTTATATATTAAAGATACAATTACTGCAGAATTGATTTATACAGATGAAGATGGGAGGATTTTAATAGTGGAGATAATAGATAACAACACTAAAATGCTTCTGATAGCAATATATGCACCAAGTGAGAATCAAGAAGAATTCTATAAGAAATTATATCAAAAAGTGATTGAATTAGACTATGCAAATATCTTTCTGATGGGAGATTTTAATGGGATAATTAATGACCAGCTTGATTATAAATCTGAAAGAACCAAAAGAAAAATTAGAAAAAAGCTACCCAAGTCCTTCTTTCAAATGATAGAAGAAATGAATATTAAAGACATATGGAGAGAGAGAAATATTGGAAACAAAGAATTTACTTTTATTCAAATAGACATGAATCATGGTCAAGAATAGATATGGTATGGGCATCTGCAGATATGCTCCCGATATACAGAAAATTCAAATTGAAAGTGGGATCTGGGCGGATCACAATCCATTGACAGTTGCCTGGAAAGGACAGAGGAGAAGATCGAGATGGACATTAAATAATATGATCTTGAAAGAAGAAGAATTTAAAAAGAAAATTGAGGCAGAACTTACCTTTTTTTCAAGGAAAATAGAAAAGAAGATACATCTCTACAAACTCGTTGGGATGCGATGAAGGCTTATACAAGAGGTTTGATAATTGACTATATAAGGAAAAGAAATATTAAACGGAAGAAGACACTCAAAATCTTGGAAGATGATTTTAGGAAATTGGAAGAAGAATTACAACAATCACCTAAGGGAAAGATATTAAAAGGAAAATGGATGTGATTAAACATAAAATGGCTCTAATGGACAAGGAAGAAATCGCTCAAAAGATTAAAGGCTAAACAAAATTACTTTGAAAACGGTAATAAGCCAGGAAGGTGGTTAGCGTATAAAATTAGAAAGGAAAGAGAAATAAAGAAAATTGGCCAATTAATAGATGGAAAAGGGAATATACAGCATGGGAATGATGAAAAGAAAAAAAATTATCGAGACTACTATGAAAAACTGTACTCCCAAGAAGATATCCTAGAAGAAAAATTGAAAAGTATTTACAAAAGACAAGACTACCACAGATACCTGAAGATATTGAGACAATGTTAGAAGGAACATAACCATGATGGAATTAACAGAAGCCTTGAAGAAACAAAATACAGGAAAAGCACCAGGCCCAGATGGTCTACCGGAATTTACAGGACCTTCCAGGAAGTGTTAAGCACTCCCCTTCTAGAAGTGATGAATGAAGTCTATTAAAAGAGAATACCTGAGACATGGTTGGAAGCTTATATTACCCTAATACCTAAAGAAGAAGCAGTTTCATTTTCAATAGACAGACTCATAGCTTAACATAGCTTCAGAACTGCAGAGCTTAATATAGAGTCACACCTAGGCTACTTCTAGTTTCAGTTTCCAAACAGTCCTCATTGGCTGACTTAGTTGCTATGCCTATTCATTGGTTGACCTTGTTATCATGCTCTATTCCAGTTCATAAATATACTCTGACACAATAGTACTCTTCTAAAGGTGTTTTGCTTCTCATCTAAGAAACTTCTTCAGCTTTGACAGGATGGTGGGGAATGGAAGGATTTATATTCCTTGCAAATAGCTGGCACCTTTGAGACACCTGACCTGTATGACTAAGAGTCTCTATAGACTTTTAACTATATAATTTGGGACAAACACCCTTTGAATGGTGTGGGAGTAGGAATGGATTTCCAGAGGAAAAATTGCAGACTACAGGAACCAGGAGCAATAACCCTGAGGACACAGATAAACCTCTAAGTGCTTCAATGGCCCTTTAAAAGGATGCAAATGACCAGCTGTCTGCAAGGAATAAACATGATAACCATGATGTGGATGACTCAGAATCTCTACCGACATTTACTCTTTAAAACTATTTAAAAGAGAGAATAAAAGGGAACTTATCAAATTTGCAGATGACACCAAGCTGTTAGGAATAGCCAACATGCCAGAAAATAGACTCAAGATCCAAATGGATCTTGGCAAACTTGAACACTGGGCTCTATCTAATAAAATGAAATACAATGTAAAAAAGTAAGTTATTTACTTAGGCAATAAGAACCGAATATACAGGTATGGATTAGGTGGAACTTGGCTCAATACGAGTAACTGTAAGAGAGATCCTGGTGTCTTAATGGACAGTCATTTAAATATGAACTAACAGGTGTTACAGTCACCAAAAAAGCCAAAGCAATCATAGGCTGCATGAACAAAGGGATAGAATCAAAATCACGTGAAGTGTTAGCACTACTTTATAATGCCTTGTAAAACCACACTTGGAATACTGCATCCCATTTTGATCATCACAATATAAAAACTCTGGAAGTAGTGTAGAGAAGAGCAACAAAGATTATTAGGGGGCTGGAGGCTAAAACATACGAACACCAGTTGCAGGAATTGGGTTTGTCCAGTTTAGTGAAAAAAAAAAGAACTTGGAGTGTCATCACAGTAGTGTTCCAGCATTCGAGGACAGCCACAAAAAATGGGGATAACATGTTTTTTGAGCACGAGAAGGCAAGACAAGAAGCAATGGATGGAATTTAATCAAGGTGAGAACCAACCTAGAACTAAGGAGTAATTTCTGACAGATCTATTAACCAGTGGAATGGCTTGCATTCAGAAGTTGTGGATACTCCATCATTGGAGACTTTTAAGAAGAGCCATTTGTCTGAAATGGTAAAGGGTTTCCTGCTTGAACAGGGAGTTGGACTAGAAGACTTCCAAAGTCCCTTCAACTATGTTATTCTGTTTCTATTCCTTTGTCTGTCTGATGTCTGTCTCTGGGGTTTTTTTTGGCAACTGCACAAACTGTTTTATACTTTTGTGGTATAGCATATTATTTACTTTCAGACCCTGCTAAATATTTTTCAAGACACCAGCTGTATTTAATAAGAATGAAATATTGAATAAATTTATTTTAGATTATTATTGAATGAGCTTATTGACATAGTATATTAACACCCTTATTGTTTATCAGCATGTTTTTGAACATTAGAAATCGAGAAACAAAGACTGAAAATGTCTGATGATTTATACTGAATTATTTTGTGTCTTAAAACATCAATCTTACTGCTAAACTCTGACAATGAATGAATGAATGTTTCAAAGAAAATTTTATTGTGAACTAAAATAATTGGAATTGTAGATTTATTTGGCAGTTTACATACACAAATTTTAAAAAATCAGCCAAGACAGGAAGACAGATCACAACATTTCTACTCATAACCTTCTTCCTCATAGTGAAGTTTTATAGAAAATGGTAATTTTTTGAATTGAACATGGCCCAGTAATGGTTGAATGTCATTTAGTTTTAATCCTACCTATGTTATATACTTTTTACATGTGCTGTATTTTTATGACTTATTTTATATGTATCTTATTTACTCAGTGTTGAATGGTATAGATTTATAATTTGAAGTGGCTTCTGACATGAATAAAGAAAGAAAAGAACAATGTGGATTTAATTTGGCCTCTCTCTGCTTGCATGAAGTATTGTAATTATATTCCTTGAATATGGTTATATTTTCTCAGTAAATTTTCTCCCATCAACATAGGGAGAGTGTAGAAATGAATAAACATGTTGTTTCTATGAGCAAAATGTCAAATGTGAATCTAAATGTGTTTTTAAGTCATGTTTGATTGAGATTGTTGACATTGTATATTAATGACACGAATCTATATTGCTGGAGATTATAAAGTTTTATTATTTATTATTTTGTTTTGTTTTTCTAATACATGATACAGATATTGATAGTCAAGTTATTTTTCATATCTCCAACAAACGAAGTTCTGCTGGTTCCATTGTGATGAGTTTTTAATATATGACTGAATTAAGTTTTATTGGAACTATGGGAAACTGGAGTTAAAACTGTGATTTTACATCTGATTTTGAAGCCCAGCATTGAATGATTCCCTATCCACGAATGTTTCATTAGTCATTCTTGTACTCACTTCAAAATATGAGAATAATTGGGTGTACCTTGAAGCTGAAAATAGATAACAGAGTTTTACAAAACAAATAATTTAGGAGATTTTTTCGGGAGGGCTTAGTTGGCATGTGAACTTGTCAGGGAATGGTGCAGTCAGTGTCCAAATGTAATCAGAGATTCTGATATGAACAAGTTTTATATAAATAAATATATTACAGTAAATAAGATAGGCAAATAGAAGCATAGTTAGGTAAATCAACACAGCAGGAACATCATGAGGTAAATCACAGAGAACACACATCGCACATAGAGGAAAAAGGCAGGAAAACAAGGAAACTCCCCTTTATTCTCATAGCAACCAATCACAGCTCAGATTCCCTCATGCAGTGGTCAGCTCTCTTCAATCAACTAGCTATAACTGTATTTTTATTCATTATCCAATGCTTCACTGCTCCTGCTATTAAATTTTAAATATCTTAACACCCTCCAGTTTATAACATCATTTAAACCAAATTGTTTCATAAGATCCTAGTGTTTCTGTATACCAATGACTTTATCATAAGGTCATCCAATGGAAAATAAATTAAGTCTGTTACATTTTTTTCATTGCTTCTCTGACATAACAATATTTTATGTCAACATGTTTGCTTCTGGTTTTAGTTTAAGAGTTATTGTGGGCAGGGAATAATTGGCATATGAACTTTCTATACTAATGTTATATATGGATACTTAAGTATGCAGTATGTATGTATGTATGTATGTATGTATGTATGTATGTCTTTATAACTGTTACTTGCTAGTAAGATACAAACTCAGGATATATTTATTTATGACCTAGCCTTTCTGTCTAATTTTAATTTAAATTCATTCCTGTTATTTGTATTTAAAATAAACTTTGGCATATCATATTTTTAACAAAGACATTTCTGTGGTTGTAATTGTTTAATGAGGGCCATGTGGCAAGTTGCTTTGTGGTTATTTATCTTTTAATGTGATTTTAATATATATCTGTAGTATGAGTACTTTAAACTTACCTTTGACATGCAGCCTTTTTTTTGGCTTCCAGCTATACTGATTCTCCAATTTTTTAGGTTGTCTTCATGTAAAAGCTATCTAGTTATAACTATAAAATATAAGAGGCCTGTCTCTGGAGGAAAACTTCATATTGCAGATGGAATATAATCCTTAACATTGTTTCTCCCTCTCCTTTCTGCTTTCAAATAGCTAGGGACAGTGGTGAGAACTCCCTTTGTTTCATGTGGTGTACATTACAGTGAAAGAAAGTAACAGAAGAAAATGAAGAAAGACATAAAAGAATCTCAGCTCAAGGAGGTCAGATCCATCATAGACTTAATGTTGTCTTCAAAGACATATGCGACAGGTGGCAGTTCAAGAAGTAGTATCCGTGAATGCCAAGATAAGGGATTTTCACAGAAAATCTGTGTCCCACTTTCCTGTAACTCTGCTAGAGAAGACTTCTGGAAACAAGTTACTGCTACTGTCAGTGATATGAAAAGACTCAGTACAGAGGTCCTTTCGTATCTACTTTCAGTTTTATAATGGGAATGGGTTTTTTTAGGCTGGCTATGGATCTTAATACCAGTTAATTAAAATATTTATTATTTTCATTTATTCTGCTTTTTTCTTGGTTGGTTTTTTCCATATTATTGGTAATATAAAAATCCAGTCATGGAAGCAGTTTTGTCTTCTTTATTGCTTTTACTGCACTTTGTTTTTGTTTTTGAGCATAGTTGAACAGTCATCACAGGTTAACAAAAAATATCTTGTTCTCTAAATTGCAGTTTTGGCATGTTTTATATTTTTGTTCACTTTCTACACTTCCAGATCACATCCAGGCAATTTAAGAAAGCAAACACGTTTTGCTTGACTGGAAATTTAATGCTTTCTGTATTACCAGTCAAGACCAATTTTAAATCATATTATTTGTTATTTGTGTAAGTTTATACACATCAGGTATCTGCAGTGGGTATGTAGAATGTGTTAGGATAAGTGCAGAGTAACCCTTGTATAACAAGGATATGCACATGGAAACATTTATGAGAACAGTTATGAATAAATATACAGCCACACAGAGTTAAATCAAGTTGTGTTAATGTTTACTTGAAGAAATAGCACATTCCAATGAACAGTCCATGTCATACATGTTTTTAACAGTCCAGAAATATCCAGTTATAAAGTCTTCTTACCGGTTTCACGTCTTTTACAGCAAACAAATATCAAACCATGATACAATAAATAACCTTCAATATCAACAGAATATCAAAATAAACAGGGTTAGTCAGTAGTGGTCTGTAGTCAGTCAGTATCAGTATCAAGAGAGATCATCAGTGAGAAAGAGAATTAAACCATGATCTATAGCTCCTTCTTATGGCAATTTGCGGCATAATCAACCAACCAAAACATAGCATAAGACATTACAGTATTTTTCCTTAAAATTTCCTTCTTTTACAAACATATATATTTGTACTTTATATATTGTCAACCCAACTACATTATTTATATATATATAACAGAATGTAAAAAAACTCAAGAGGGCCTCCATGATTGAAACTGTATCCTTTTTTCTATGTTCTATAAGTTTAATACATGTTGTATCATTGTAAAGGCAAATACAATATGTTTAATTGTTACACATGAAAAAGAAATGGGACTTCAACTGTACACTTGCAGACACTATGTCCCTTTAAAAAAAACCCCTGCAGATGTCCTAATACACATGCAATGAATATTTACATTTCATTTTTATCTGCAATCAGAAATGGAAACTGATTAAATGACATATCCATTTGTTATAGTGGTATTATTGTTACAGTGGCAGTAGATGAAATTCAGAGAGGTAACCTGCTTCGTCCAGAGGACTTTAATTAATATTGTAGTATGAAAGAATACACATAATATACTGTTTTGGGGGCATCTGGAGGGGGAGACTGGCCACTGAACTAAGTGTTGAGATATGACTTGTGTTTCCAGATCGCGCCATAGCAGTGCTAAGCGACCATCCTTGAACAATCGGTGGTGGGTCCCCCCACTTGTTTTCCTGGGCTTTCTCACACCTCTTTTCCTTCTTTCCCCATCCCGCATCTTCGGCGCATGTCCCGGAAGTGAAAAGAGCTGCGGCACCAAGTATGTTATATACCGTGTTTCCCCGAAAATAAGACACTGTCTTATATATTTTTTGGCTCCCAAAAACACACTAGGTCTTATTTTCGGGGTAGGTCTTATATATTTATGGTGCCAAATAGTGGGTGTGAGTGTGTAGGGGGTGTTTGCTGGGTGCACGGTTGCTCCCTGAAAAGTCTTCCTGGAACTGGAGATTTACACTAGGTCTTATTTTCAGGGTAGGTCTTATATTAGGGCAGGTTTAGAAAATAGTGCTAGGTCTTACTTTCGGGGTAGGTCTTATTTTCGGGGAAACACGGTAGAGACTATCTTTCCCATCCCCCCCATCCCTGTTTCTATCTTGCCGCCCCAGGGCTGGACCTGATGCAAGGTGTGCGTAGTCTCAGCACCCTGAGTCCAGATTGTTGTGACACTGCATGGCCCTTGTGGCGTCTGCTGTGATTGGCATGCATGAGGTTTTAGCTCCTTGGAGGTTACTGGCTTTCCCGGCTTCCTGTGCTGGATCAGAATGCCCCGTTTTCTGGGAGTCAGCGGGGCTGCAGAAAACGGTAGGCTCTCCTCTCGATCGAGGGAAGGAACCATGCTGTGGGGTCCTGCTATGGCTGAAGGAGAAAGTGGCATTCGGCTTTTTGTGAAGGGAGGAAACATGAAATATTTCGTCCTCTGGGAGAGAAGCAGGGACTCTGACTGGCTGCCTCCCATATAGTGCTTCCATCACTCTCCTGACCAGGTGTGTGTGTGAGAGAGAGAGAGAGAGAGAGAGAAGAAAGAAAGGAAAGGAGAGAAAGAAAGAGACAAAGAAAGAAAGAGGAAGAAAGAAAGAGAAATAAATAAATAAAAAGAAATAGAAAGGAAGAGGGAGAGAGTGTGTGGTGTGTGAGTATGTGTGAGAGAAAGAGACAAAGAAAAGTTGAAAGAAAGAAAGAGCAAGAAAGAAAGAGGAAGGAGAGAAAGAAAGAGAAAAAGAAAGAGAAAGAAAGAAAAAGAAATAGAAAGGAAGGGGGAGAGAGTGTGTGGTGTGTGAGTATGTGTGAGAGAAAGAGACAAGAAAAGAAAGCAAGAAAGAAAGAGCAAGAAAGAAAGAGGAAGGGAGAGAAAGAAAAAGAAAAAGAAAGAGAAAGAAAGAAAAAGAAATAGGAAGAAAAAGAAAAAGAAATAGGAAGAAAGAAAGAAAAAGAAATAGGAAGAAAGAAAGAAAGAAAAGAAATAGGAAAGAAAGGGAGGGGGGAGAAAAATCTGTGCCATTATTTTTAATTGTTCCATTATTTATCATATATTAATATTTTACACTGTCCCTATACCTAGAGTGATTTTACTGCCTTTCTTTTGCCTAGGTCTACCACATATTTTTCAGGGTGTACATTCAGTGTCTACAGTCCAGAGCATAAATACACTTTTAAAAAAATTCATATTTATATCCCGCCCTTCTCCGGAGACTCAGGGCGGCTTACAATTTTGGGATACAACCCAATGCACTCAGCAATAGCCTTCCTTCCGTTGTATATGCCTGCTTATTAGTAAGCGGCATTTTTACAAAGTCAGCTTATTGCCCCCAACAATCTTGGGTCGTCAGTTTACCTACCCTGAGAGGATGGAAGGCTGTGTCAACCTTGAGCCTGGTGGGATTCAAGCCTGCAATAATTACAGGCAGCTGGAACTTAAGTGCTAGGCATTTAACAGCCTGCACCACCAAGGCCCTTGTGTTTAACAGAGTTGAAAGGGACTTTGGTGGTCTTATAGTCCAATCCCCTGCTCAGGCAGGAAAACTGAGGATGGTGAACTTTGAGTAGAGGTCCTGGGAAAGGTGTCAGTAACAGAATAACACTTAGAAGGGACCTTGGGGGGAACCCTATACCATTTCAGAGAAATGGCTGTCCAGTCTTTTCTTAAAAAATTCCAGTGATTGAGCACCCAGAACTTCTGGAGGCAAGCATGCCCACTGGTTAATTGTTCTCACTGTCAGGAAGTTTCTTCTTAGTTTTAGGTTGCTTCTCTGATCGTTCAGTTTCCGCCCATTGCTTCTTGATTGCCTTCTGGTGCTTTGGCAAATACATTGCCCCCCGCTTCTTTCTGGCAGCCCCTTAAAAGCCTATTGCCTGTTTGCCTGCTGGGCAAAGCATGTGAACCATTAATTCCTTGCAGTGGTCCATGAAAGTACATCTATAGTATGTAGATAATAAAGTCAAAAAAAGGTGAACAACATTTTTACAGAACTATAGATACGTTGAGGTTGGGTGTGACAAGGAATGGCTGGGAGGGGAGGGGTCAGGCAAGGCACCCCTTGACGTGAGTGACATTGAGTTGGCCATACCCACCCAGCCACATGACCACCCAGTCACGCCCATGCAGCCACATGACCATCAAGCATGCCCACCCAGCCACATGACCACCAAGCCACGTCCACCAAATAAGCCACACCCACAGAACTGGTAGTAAATTTTTTTGAATCCCACCACTGGTCTGAATGCGTTCTTCACTTTGCTTGATGGTCACCACAAAAAGCTCACAAAATCGACAGAAAATGTTGATTTAAAAAAAAGGTACAATACAAGGATGTCCACTGTCCCCTTTACTATTTATACTGATGTTGCAAGTACTAACTAGAAATATCAGACAAGATGAAGAAATAAAAGGTATGGAAATAAAAAAAGAGAAATATAAGTTTCAGGCATTTGTGGACGATTTGGTTTTTATATTAGAAGATCCACTAAAAACTGGACCTGAGTTAATTAACAAATAGAAGAATATGGTGAAGTCGCAAAACTGAAAATAAATGACTAAAATACTAGTTAAAAATCTTACAGATACACAGAAAAGAGAGCTAATGGGAAAATTGACATACAGATAGTTAAGAAAGTAAAATACTTAGGGATACAATTAACAGCAAAATGTGCAATGATTAAAAAGGATAATTATACAAAGCTGAAGCAACAAATCAAATCAGATTTGGAGAAATGGAAAAATTTGCAATTGTCGTTGGCAGGAAGAATAGCTATTATATAAATAAATATTTTACCCATATTGGGTTGGGAGTGGGAGGCACTGTCTTACAGTGGTTCTTCTCCTACCTCTCGGGTTGCACGCAGTCGGTGTTGGCAGGAGGACAGGGATCGACCCTGAGGCCCCTCCCTTGTGGGGTGCCCCAGGGGTTGGTCCTCTCTCCCCTCCTGTTCAACAGCTATATGAAACTGCTGGGTGAGATCATCTGGGGTTTTGGGGTGAGGCCTTTTATCTCCGTCCCAAACCAACCCAGTGATGCCCTCAACGTGATGTCCCGATGCCTGGAAGCGGTATGGATCTGGATGGGAAGGAACAGGCTTCGACTCAACCCTGCCAAGACCGAGTGGCTGTACATACGGCATCTCGATTGTCCAGGATGTTCCTTCTTGGTTATGGGGAGAGGTGTTCCCCCGCTGAAAGGGGCGCGCAACTTGGGCATCCTCCTGGATGCACGCTCAGTTTTGAAGATCAGAGGAGGTGGCCAGGAGGGCATTTGCCCAGGTTCAGCCTGGTGCACCAGTTGCGCCCCTATCTGGACCGAGATGCCTTACGTAGTTACTCATGCACTGCGTTCTCCCATATAGACTACTGCAATGCTCTCTACATGGGGCTGCCCTTGAGGACCACTGAGGCTTCAACTGGTGCAGAATGCACACGTGGTTGTGATGGGAGTATCCTGATACTCCCATATTACTCCCCTCCTGCATGAGCTACATTGGTTGCCGGTTGCCCTCCGGGTGAAATTCAAGGTGCTGGTAATTACCTATAAAGCCTTACATGGCTTAGGTCCGGGAGCTATGGGAGCACCTACTGCCAGCAACAACTTCCCATCACCCTGTGCGCTCCCACAGACAGGGCCTTCTCAGGCTGCCGTCGGCCAGACAGTGTCAGCTGGTGACCCCCAGGGGGAGAGCCTTCTCTGTGGGTGGCCCTGCCCTTTGGAATTAGCTGCCCTTGGAGCTTTGGATGGCTTCTGACTTTCGATCCTTCCGTCGTGACCTGAAACATGCCTTTTTCAACTGGCCGACCTGGACTGATGGGGTTTTTTTATTGGTGTGTTTGTTAGTTTTAATTAGGTTATTGGGATGTCTGTATAATACCTTTTAAATTTTGTATTGTATTTTTTATTGTTGTGAGAGCGCCCTGAGTCCTTTGGGAGATAGGGCGGCATAAAAATCCCAAAAATAAATAAACAAACAAACAAACAAACAAACAAATAAATAAATAAAATAAATTATACTTATCTCAAACAATTCCAATGAAGCTGGGGAAAAATATTTTGAAGAACTAAATAAAATAATACTAAGATATATTTGGCTTGGAAAAAAAAGCAAGAATAAGCCTGAAAATGTTGCAAGATTCCAAAAAAAGAGGGTGTTTTGGATTGCCGGATTGGGAATTGTATTATCAGGCCTCAGTACTTACATGGGTGAAATAATGAATTAATTTGAGGCATAAAAGACTATTAACCTTAGAAGGACATGACCTTCAATTAGGGTGGCATGCTTTCTTATGGTATGGGAAAAATAAAATACATAATTATTTTCAAAGACATTATATTAGAAATGTACTATTATCAGTATGGGTAAAAATAAAAGAACAACGCTATTTAAAAATACCCGTCTGGCTTTCCACAATTGAAGCACTGATACATCCTAATGTTATCAATATGGGAAAAAAATTATAAGATATAAAGATATTTTGAATGAAAAGGGGGAATTAAAAACTAAGCAAGAACTGAGTAGTCAAGGGATGAATATAGCATGGTGGTCACAAGTGCAGATACAATCTCAATATGAGAAAGATGCCAAAATGTACGGTTTTAATAAAGAATTAACAGAATTAGATCAGATGTTAACTGGGACAATGATAGCTTGGGCTATCTTTGGATAAAGAATAAAACAATGGAAAAGCGAAGAGATCCCGACAGATGAGAAAGTAATTAAAAAAATATTAGAATTTGCAGAAATGGACAGATTTACAATTAAGAAAAAAGAAGGAACTGAATATTTCTTGACATGGGGCTTATTTTACTAAAGATTAGATAATAAAAAGCATAAGTTTAGAAACATGAATACAAAAACTAATGTTATAAAGGAGACTTGTTAAAGGAGATAAGTAAATTATTATTATTATTATTATTATTATTATTATTATTATTATTGATCATAAATAACTTTGTTGAGGCTTTTGAAACAGTCACTTTTTTGAACAGTCACTAAACGATCTGTTGTAAGCCATGGACTACCTGTATATGACACCAGAAAAATTTCTAAGGTGGGTAAAGATACTTCTTTACTTCTTATTTCATTCTTTGATAAAGTGACTAAATTAGTAGACCAGCAAAATGCTGTGAGATAGTATACTAGATTTTTAGTAAGGAATTTGACAAAGTAGACACACCACTTCTGGTAAGCTAGAAAAATGTGGAATAGACAACATCACCACCAGATGGATTTTGTAGCCGGCTGACAAACCATACTCAACGAGAATCCTTGTTGGTACCACATTCACATGGAGAGAAGCGGCAGGGGTACCAGCCAAGTTCATCTTTAGGCCAAGTGTTCTTCAATATCTTCATAAATGACATAGATGAGAGAATAGAAAGGGAGCTTATCAAATTTGCAGATGACACTTGTCATTCTCTTTCTCTGCTACCATTTTCTCTGCTACCATTTTCAAAGGCTTGGAAAACCTTCTGCCAGGGAGTAAAAAGTTTCCAAACATCCCTGCTAATTAGAGGTGATAAACCGTGTTCTTCTCTGCTATCGATGATAAAAATGAGACCCGAAAGTAATCTAAAAACATTTTTATTTATAAAATAAGAAAACCTAACGGAGCTACATGTTTGCAACCTAATCTCCACCAAGGCATATAGAAAAAGAACAAAGGAAAAGTACAACGGAAGTTACAGGAAGTGAAGTAAAACTTTGTACACATGCACAGTAATCAAAAACATTCTTATCTCATTACTATGGAGACAAGATAACACAGTGCTGGCTAGCAGACACCTGCTTGCTAGAATATGAGCTTAGAAGCTTGAACAGACAAACCAAAAACGCAGTGACATCCCCTTCTTTGTCTGTTAAGCGAAAATCAGATAAGGCACATCTTCTCACGCAGATATTTGTGCTGCGCTGCTGGAAGTGGTTTGTTGAGCATGTCAGCAATCTGATCATGTGTGGACACATACTGTAATTTAACAAAACCTTGTTTAACTAATTGCTTTATGTTCTTATAACGAATGTCAATGTGTCTGGACCTAGAACCTGTGAAACGTGTTTCAGAAATATAACCCACAGATTCGTTGTCTTCCATCACTGTGATTGGCTGGATTGGGCGGTCCAGATATCTGTGACTAAAGCATCAAACCATGTTAGAGAATTGCAAGCATCTGAAACACAAGCATATTCAGCTTCAGTAGATGAGCAAGAAATGAAATTCTGTTTACGCACTTGCCAGTAAACAGGACACCCATTTAAGAACATCATATAACCTGAAGTACTTTTACGTGACTTATCACTCGCCCAATCAGAATCTGCATAACAACATAATTCTGCATAATCAGTATGTGTTGGTTCTAACAACAACTTCATATTTTTAGTGTGCTTTAGATATCTCAATAACTTCTTAATGCATAACCAATGAAACTGTTTTGCCTTACCTACATGTCGTGACAAAAGATTAACACTAAGTGCAATGTCGGGTCTGGTCCAACTACTAATGTATAACAATGACCCAATGACTGAACGATAAAGTGTTTGATCTTCAAAATCAGGACTTGGTTCATGTGCCAGATTATGAAAATCTGTTTGCATAGGTATGCTAGCTGTTTTAGCATCCTTCATATTGCAATGATGCAACAATTGTTCAATCTTATCTTCTTGTGAAAGACTAAACCCCTTCTGAGTTTTGTTAATCTGAACACCCAAATAAGTGTTAATGTGTCCTAAAGATTTCAATGTAAAATATTTCTGCAAAGCTTTAGCAAAATTCTCACTCATTTGCTTATTTGGACCAATATAAACAATATCATCAACATAAACAAGTATTATCTCATATCCATTCTTAGATCTTTCTGTGAACACGCATTCATCAGTTTCGGACTTAATAAAGCCCATTGAATTTAGTTTGTCAGTAAGACATAAATACCACATTAAACCAGACTGTTTCAGGCCATAAAGACTTTTGTTTAGGAGCCAGGTATCCCTTCTTGCTTCCGGAACCCTGGAGGACCTCTGACGTAAATTTCTTCATCCAGGTCAGCATTTAGATAAGCTGTTTCAACATCAAACTGGAAAACTTCTAAACCAAGAATAGTTGCAGTGGCTAAAGCAATTTTCACACTCTCAGTCCGAACTGTCGGTGAGTAAGTATTTGTGTAGTCCTCAGGATAACGTTGAGTGAAACCCTGAGCTACAAGTCTGGCCTTGTATAATGACTCACCATTTGGCTTCTTCTTAATTCTGTAGACCCATCTGGTGCCAATAACTTTCTTATTTGCTGGAGGACTTGCAGGTAAACACCTTGAGTTTCTTTAGACTGTCCATTTCAGCCTGCATTGCCTCATACCATTTCTCTTGCTCTGAATCAGGAAGATGCTTAATTTGTGTGAACTTGTCAGGAGGCAGTGTAACAGCACAAACCAATGGTAAAGGTGCTTTTGTCAATTGCCATGAATATCGTTTCGAGGAATCCCTTCGTGGTCCTCTCGAACGTCTCGAACAACTGTCCATTCTTCTGCCATTTCGTCCTCGTCTTCTTCATAGTCGCTAGCCTCAGCATCGGCGGCTCAGAAGACGGAACATCTGGTTGAGAAGAACTAGTTGATGGAACATCCACCTGTGAATCTTGATCATCAGGCTGTGTGGCATCATCTCTAGGAAAATAAACTCCAGGATCATTGGAGTGAATCCTGGACCAGTCAGCATCTTCCTCAAAATTGAAGGACTGAGAAATCACAATTACATGTCTGGAGTCAACGAATTTGCTCCATTTTGAATTGTCATCAATACCCATGAATCTCATTCTTCTTGCTGCTGGACCTCCTTTTCTTCTTTGAGCTAATGGAATGTTCACCATAGCGTATGAACCAAAAATATGGATGTTTTTGAGATCGGGTTTATACCCATATAACTTGAAGAAAGGAGTCTGATTTATTACACTACTCCAGATGCGTTAACAATGTAATTTGCATATTTAATAGCTTCACCCCAGTATGGGAGACTGAGATTAGCATCTTCTAGGAGACATCGCATCATGGTTTGTAGAATGCCATTCCTTTGTTCCGCCACTCCATTTTCCTGAGGAACACAAGGGGCTGAGGTCTGGTGCAGAATTCCATTCTTACGCATCCAGTCCTGAAAACGCTGAGACATGAATTCAGCACCGCGATCACTTTGAATTCTAGCGATGCTAACATTGTGTTGGGTATTGACATAAGTTGCAAAGTCTTTAAAGATCTGAAAGGTCTCTGATTTTTCCTTCATAGGAAATACAAATCCATATCTAGAATAATTATCAACAATTGTTAAGAAATATTTTTGCCACCAAGTGTTGGTGCAAATGGACCTACTATGTCAGTGTGTACCAAATCAAAATGCATGTTGACCGGTGGCGTGTTTTTGGAACAGCTGCTGCTTTGGATTTGGCTTTCTTGCAGACAGCACAATCCAAGAACACCTTACACCCTTCAGATCCAAACCTTTCATGAATTCGCATCTTTCTGAGAACACAAAACTGGCATGCCCCAATCTTCTATGCCACTTATGGATACACCTGGAATGCAAAGGTTTACCTGTTAGTGAATTTTCAACATTTTTATTAGGAACCTCAGGCTTGCTTTGAGCAAACTGTTTTTTTTATTGGCTTTAGGAGCCTTTGGAGTAGCTACAGGATCTCTCTGAGACATCTCTCTCTGGGCCTGTGCTCTCCTTTGGAAATTTTATACTTGCCTGTGCTTGTGAGTTAGACTTTGGCTTTAGGTAATAAACACCACCAATTAATATGGTTTCAGCAACAATATTACCCTCTTTCACCACATAACTTGCTTTTTCAAAATGGTGAACCTGGTACTTGGACACCCTCGACAAATGACTTTGGCTAAGCAAACTGCAGGTTGCTGTTGGTATGTAATAAACATCAGAAATCAATGCATCGAGCTCTTCAATATAAACAGTTCCTTTTCCCTGACCTGAACAGGATAATTTGAAAAGTGTACAGTTCACGCATGTCAGGTTCAGGCTCGCATCTCTGTGAACAGATCTCTTCTGTAGGAAACATGCACTGCTGCTCCACTGTCTAAAGTCCAGAGAAGTCATCTGTCATACTCTGGATCAGGTTGTGGATCGTTGGTTAATGCCAATGTGATGTGGAGCTTGTAGATCACGCCTGGGACCACGATGACCTTGTCCTCCGCCTCTGCCTCTGGAATCTGTTCCTCTGGGCTGGTACGTGGCGGGTGCTTGAGATCGTTGAGGACAATCCCAGGTGGCATGTCCCACACGATCGCAGATATAACATCTGGGCATCCTTGGAACGAAGCCTCTTCCTTGGAAGGGACGCCACACTGGACCTGTTGATGCAGGTGGTCCTCTCAAATGTGCGTGGCTTGCATGAGTGCTTCTTCTTCAGTTAAAATTCTGCATACATGATCAACTGTGCGCTGAGCAATAGGCACTTGATTAATCTTTGAAATGGCATCTTTCCATTCATAATTCAAATGCTGATCATTTGAAAATCATCTACAGCATAACCTTGTTCAGCAAGCTCTTTTCTTTCCTTTCATTTTTGTTAAATGTTCTCCAATAGTTTCATCTGGTTTTAATCTCGAACCATGAAATTCAGTTAAGAGTAAACATGTAGATTCAATTGAAACAGGCCTGTAACATGCTTCTAATTGAGCCCAAATTTGTTGGGCAGTTGCATCAGGTGAAAAAATCATCTGCAGTTCAGTGTCCATTGACATCAATAATGTTGTGCATGCTCTAGTATCCAAGCCTCTTATGTCAGGAGGCCAAGGCTGTGGTGGAGGATTAAACACCATACAGTGGGTTCCTTCTCAAAGTAAAATGCCAACCTCACTGACCCATGACTTGTAATTTCGTCCTGAGCGCTTTAATTTTGAATCACCAGTCAGTGGGTGATAGAAATTTGCAGAGGAACATTTATAATTTGCACTTGTTGAACAATGCCTGCATCTGAAGCATCTTACTAGCAGCTATATTAGGAAGCCGAGTTGATGCAATTTGGGTAGCCTCAGGAGGCATTTGCATAACTGGAGATATATTATCTTGTAAAAAAGATTTCCTCATTAACATCTCATCAAAAGATTTGTGTAGAATTTGTTTATGTTCATTTATTGCATGCATTTCATCAGCAGATGGTGCTACAACATTAGAAAACACAGGAGTTCTTGCTGAGTCAGGATCATAAGACACTCCACGTGATGTAGGCACAGCTCTCTGCTCTGATTGGTCTGACACCACACCCATGTGACCAACTTGTGGGTGGACCCTTGGCTTCAAGAAGAAGGCAAGATGGAGGGCTCAGGAACTTGAACCACACCCATATCTGGCTGAAGGGATGATAATGCAAATGCCTTGGCTTGCTTTTACACTCTTCTAAAATTCAATTGATTTCAAATACTCTTGCAAAGTTTTCTGCCTATTGTCTGCTCAGGAGTCATTGGAGAATAAAGAATTTCACCTTTCTTTGGGTGAAAAATGCTCAGCTGACTGTAAACTTTAGGCTTTGCTCCAAGTAATTCATAATCTTGAGCATTTGTTTTTCAGACTGAGCTTGTATACATGCATCATAGATATAGGAAGAATTTACAGACCTGGTCTCTTGTTGCTCTTCCACGGCAGAAGCATGTGGGAGTGACTGCCATAAATCGCCCTCGACGGAGTCCTCCTTTGTTTCATCCTTGCTTTCTTTCAGGCATTATCTTTGCAGTTATTCACCAGGTCCTCAGACCTGAGGAACTAACTAAAAATAAGCCCTATCATCACAACGAGCAAAGAAAAACATAATTAAGCTTGAAGCTTTGAAGCGTTGAAAAAACCATCCTCTCTACCCATGTCAAGCCTTTCTCTGCTACCATTTTCAAAGGCTTGGAAAACCTTCTGCCAGGGAGTAAAAGCTTCCAAAACATCCCTGCTAATTAGAGGTGATAAACCGTGTTCTTCTGCTGTCGATGATAAAAATGAGACCGGAAAGTAATCTAAAAACATTTTTATTTATACCAAAGAGCTTTGGTGGCTCAGGCTGTTAAATGCCTGCTCTAAGATCCAGCTGTCTAAATTACTGTGGGGAATCCCACCAGGCTGAGGTTGACTCAGCCTCCTCCTCAGGGTAGGAAATTGAGGACCCAAGATTGTTGGGGCAATTAGCTGACCTTGTAAAAATGCCGCTTAGTAATAAGTAGGCATATACAATGGAATGAAGGCTATTGCTGAGCACATTGGGTTGTCCCCTGTGCCGCCCTGAGTCTTCAGAGAAGGGCGTATATAAATGTAATTAAAAAAAATATATAAGAAAACGTAACGGAGCTACATTTTTGCAACCTAATCTCCACCAAGGCATATAGAAAAAGAACAAAGGAAAAGTACAACAGAAGTGACAGGAAGTGAAGTCAAACTTCTTACACATGCGCAGTAAATCAAAACATTCTTATCTCATTACTATGGAGACAAGATAACACAGTGCTGGCTAGCAGACACCTGCTTGCTAGAATATGAGCTTAGAAGCTGAAACAGACAAACCAAAAAAACGCAGTGACAACACTAAACTGTCAGGAATAGCTAATAACCCAGAAGACAAGCTCAGGATCAAAAAGTTATTGACCAGCTTGAACAATGGGCCTTATTCAACAAAATGAATTTTAATAGGGAGAAAAGTTTTACATTTAGGCAGGAAAAATCAAAGATATAACTACAGATTGGGTGAAACCTGGCTCAAAAACAGTAACTGTGAGAGGACCTTGGAATCCTAGTGGATGATCATTTGAATATGAGCCAGCAATGTGCAGCCGCTGCCAAAAATGCTAATTCAATCCTGGGTTCTATAAACAGAGGCATAGAATCAGATCACGTGAAGTATTTGTACCACTTTATAAAACTCTAGTAAGACCACACCTGGAATACTGCAACCAATTTTGGTCACCATATTACAAAAAAGATATTGCGACTTTGGAAAAAGTTCAGAGAAGAGCAACTAAGATGATCAAGAGCCTGGAGACTAAAACATATGAAGAACAGCTGCAGGATTTGAGTTTGGCTAGTCTAAGGAAAAGAAAAAGTAGGAGTGATATGATAGCAGTATTCCAGTAATTGAGGGGCTGCCAAAAAGAAAAAGGGGTCAAATTATTCTCCAAAGCATCAGAGGGCAGGACCAGAAACAATGGTTAGAAACTAGCCAAAGAGAGAAGCAACCTGGAATAAAGGAGAAACTTCCTAATAGTGAGGACAATTAACCAGTGGAATAGCTTGCCTTCAGAAATTGTGAGCGCTCCATCACTGGTGGTTTTTAAGAAGAAACTAGACCGCCACTTATCTGAAATAGTATAGGTTCTCCTGCTTGAGCAGGGGGATGGACTAGAAGATCTCCAAGGTTCCTTCCAGCTCTGTTCTATTCTAATTTCTAATCACTGTTGGAAGAGTGAGAACCATGAAGGGATATTTTATCATGAATGATAAAAAAGTAAAAATATATTGGTTACAAATATATGTGGTAGTGCAGAGAGTTCAAAAAATTATTTCCAAATAAAACTGGTACTTTGAAATGAAACTTTTCTTATTTGGTCTTATGGACAGTAAACTAGAAAACATTAATGGATTATTTAATATATGGTATAAACTGCAACAAAGATATCATATGCACAGGCTTGGAAGATACAGAAGCATCAATAATGTAGAAAGGGAGTTTGAAAAAGTTTGCAGAAATGGCTAAATTGACTTGTTTGATTAAGGAGGAAACTACAACTATTTTTATAAAAGACTGGAATCCCTTTTTGCTGAAAGTAGATATAAATGAACTGCTGATTTTGGGAATTATTGATTGACAAGTTTTGTTTATGGGAAGAAAGGAACTATGGAATGTAATATGGATGGTGGAGATGGTAATTGATGTATGTAATCATCTTTGAGGCTAGAAGTCTTATCTATTTACAGGGGTCCCCATTTACAGCTGGCTGGAGAATTCTGGGAGTTGAAGTCCACAAGTCTTAAAGTTGCCAAGTTTGGAGACCTCTGATCTATTATGCCTTCAGTCTTCCCTATACATCAAAAATATATGCAGCTAGTATTTTCTTATTTTGGGTAAGATTGCTTCCTTAATTAATTAAAACTTAGTTTACTAGTGAAAAGTTTCGGTGTTCTAAGAAATAAAATGGAATTGCAGATTGTGGGTTGGTTCCTCATTTCCACCTAATACTATATTTAGCCTTAAATGCAACTTAGGATCAGAGAAATTGAAAGAAATAAGAAACGAGAAATAAGAGGATTCCCCCCGCCCCCTGGATTTTTACTAACTCTACACAGATTGGTTTCCAAAATCTTTTTCTTATGTTTTCTTCTTTGGGCACCTTGTGGGAGGATACCAAAATTATAACAGGAGTTCAATTTATTCTTTCAGTTTGGGTCCTTGGTTAAATATCAGACTCATGGTTGGGACACTGTGCTTTGTGCCTCATGGGAAATCACTGATAAATTCTTTGAACATGATTTCCAAAGTTAATTGTCTTGGTATCTGCCATAAACTTAAATAGCTTGCTTATCAGCCTGTGATGGGATACCTTGCCAAATGTTTTATAAGGTATTTTGAAATTTATGTCTACTATACAAGTTATCCAGTCAAGGCTGTTTGGGATGGGCTTGCCCTGCAGCAGATGTAGAGGTAAAATGGAATGGAGTGCTAATTTGACAAGATTTGTTCTTGACAAATCAGTACTGGCTTCTGTTAATATGTCATATTGTATCTTGTATTGTAACTTGTATGAAATGTTTTAAGAATTTGCATCTTTGTACAGAGGACATACAAATCTTTTTTGTATCATTCCAGTTTGCCACTAAAGTGATTATATGTATGTGTTCATGTATAATTTAGCTATAAATGTGAGAAATGTAAAGATGTTTTGAGCTTTCTTTAGCACTGATCCTTTTTGTAATGGAATATACATTGATAATTTTGAGTCCCTTGATTGTGTTTTCTATCCTTCATTATAAACTACATCCAGTTGACATTCCATCATCTCTGCAGTCTTTTTGCTAACAATATTTTCTAGAGTCTATTTCACTTCATCCATAGATCTAGAAACATTGCCTGGAGATGCTATGGAATACATTATAAAGTTTTAAAGTAAAAAATATTTTGTGGAATTCTTGGGTTTTATTTCTCTAGATTTCTACCCCTCACTTAGCTTTGTTTTATCTTCTGCTAGTCTAATTGTTAGTGTTCTTCAGCGAATAATTCCTATATCTAATCCAAGAATTCCTCATTGTTCATAATGAGCCAAAATATAGATTATTTTGTCTCTAATGTCTTCATTTTTATGCCAGGGAGGGAGAGAGGGAGGGGGAGGGAGGGAGGGAGAGAGAATGAATCTTTCTTGTCCTCTTCTGCAAAATTCGTGATCATTCATTGTCTGGTTTCCTAAATTTCTCCTGGAAGTTTCCTCAACCAAAAGCAATGGGCGCCCTTCAGGAAATATTCAGTAACATAACAATAAGCAGAGGTTCCTTTTTGTGTTTTCTTCTCTTTTCTGCTTTTTTTTTCTTTTCTTTAGTTAGACTTGCATATCAGGATTTTATTTGCCAAGATGGTGATACAATTATTTGAGATAGCTGGCTATATTAGATGGAGATACCAGGGTTAGCATAAAGGGAGCATTTTACTACATCTGCCTCATGTTTTATAGCCTAAGTTTCAGTCACAAATACATTATGTGGGGATGCAATTCTTATTATAAATACCATGATCTTTAATAAAAGTATTTTGTCAAATTTAACCTACATCTATAGATTATTTTACAATGTGATTAAAGTCATTAACTGGGTTTGTATTTTATCCATATTATGCAATACGAGTCTTGTTTGTTCTTAGATCTGGTCTATTGATTGTAATAAAACTTGAAAATGCAAATACTATAAAATTCTATTCACATATCTTAACCAACTTCAATTTTTTATATTTATATCAAGTCTATTGCTACATATCTCCTGGGAATTTGGAAATGTCTACCAAGTTCTTTTGTCAGGAATATCTCTTCATTGTATAGCTTAGGCTAAGAGAAAGGGGGTAGAGATACAAAGAACAAATATTTTGAAAGTGTAGAGCTGGATAGACCATGGTTCAAATCTCCATTCTGCTGTGAAGTTTGCTGAATGATTTTGGCTCATTCACTATATGATTTCATAAGATGAAGAAAAAGTATGAAGAAAAACAGTGTATCCTGCTTTTAGTTAAAAAGCAAATTAAAAATTTAATAAATTAGGCAGTAATCCTACACTACTGGTTAATAAATCTTATAAAAGAATGATAACCATTTAACTAGCAATCTTCTTCATGCAGAAATCTGAAAATCAAAACCCCATATAATGTTAATATTAAAAGGAGAAGAATGATAACATTCATCAGGTATTATATAGACATTTAGGAGATTCACAGGAATTTTTTTTGCATGCAGTTTTGTATATGCATTTGGGTTTGGGTTTGTTTTGTTGAAAGTATATGTTTTGTTAAAAGCCTATGTTTAAAACAAAAGTTGAGGGAGAAAATGAATTATTAATGTTGTTTCTTGATGTAACAATAAATATTTAACTGCTTGGAAAATGTAAAGTTTCAGTGATATTAAATTACTCATAGAGAATTGGTGGAATTGAAGTAAGAAGAAACAGTGTATTTCAGCTGATCTGTAATTCTCTTGATCTAGTGAAAAGCATTTCCCATGATAGCTTGCTACAGTATGAATTTGGAATATTTTAATTTATTTCTGGTTAAGACAGAAACTACATTATAAATACAAAGCCAGTTTGGGCCAATCACTTTCACTCAGTTCTAGGAAGGAAGCAATGGAAAACTACTTTTGAAAATCCTTGCCAACCTGTAGGGGCTTATCCAGACAATTGCCAGCAGCCAACATAGGAACTCAAAGGAGCCAAAAAACCTACACAGAAGAACAAAAAACCCCAGCTCTTCAAATGTTGTTCTACCTACATCCAAATAGCCTTCTCAGTACATTTTTGTACTGTGCCATAAGAATTCTGAAGGGCATATCCGGTAAGCAACCTCTATGCCAATAGAATAGTAATTTTCACCATTTATTATGAACTTCAAATTGGCCTTTGTTCAGTTTTAGATTGCAGCCTAAGTCTTCTAGTATTGTTTAGAAAAGTTTTGCCCTTGCACATTAGTTGAAGCATATAGTTTTGAAATTAATTATACTTAACAAAACTAATTTTGATACTGTAAACATTGCAATTTAAACAATGGGTGTCCTTAAATATAGTTATTACAAACACAGGGAATAACTGCTGGAAATAGTCTATTAATAATCAGAATTTCTTTGATTTCTAAAGTATTGCCAAAGATTGCATTTTAATATATTTATTGTACAATTGTATATTTACAATGTCTTATTTTTATTTCAGATTCAGCCCCTGCTTTGAATTCTTTAAAATACTGTAAGTAACTTTTTGTTTTGTATTTGATTCTTTAGCGTTAAAAGTCATTTGAAATTATTTGTTACTATAATATATATTTATTCCTAATTAATGTATCATATTTTTTAACAACAGTGTACCAGGAAATAATTAATAGGTTTTTTTAAATTACTTGCTTCCTTTGAAATTCTTCAAATCTATGTCTGAGAAATCTCCCTATTTCTAATGTCCTTCAGAAGCCAATTTTGGTTACATTTCATTACTAGCTGTAATTTGAAATTAAATTTAGAGGTAACGTGTGAAATATTAAAAGCTGAATTGTAAATAGCAATATCTACAAGAGTTTACAAGAGGGTGGCATTTGAAGTAAATTAATCACTGATCATATGTTCTGGAGAGGCTGTATGAGGTCGACCACATACATTCATGCAAGATATAACTTCCATTTAAAATAATCACAGTCCATTGTTGAGTTGAGAATGACCCCTGTTTCAAACCCTGGAGAGCTGCTGCCAGTCACAAAAGATGCTATTTGCTGAGACTGATCAGTGGTCTAGTTATATTAAGCTGTTTCAGAGATTCAAAGGATGCCTGTGATTGAAAGCCACTTGCATGTCATAAAATCTTTTAAGTCTACAGTATAAGAATCAGACTACTGATCCAGCCTGAATTATTTTCTCTAATTGCATCTCTCAACCTTATATATAAGAATAGTTATAGTTTAAGAATAGAAGTGTGAATATGATGGAATAATTAAAACTAATCAGGATAAATTATTAATATAAATGCAAGAAAAAAACATGATGACGTGATTAGTTAAATTGATTTGTACCTTGGGCAATCCATATCCTGTATTATTTTTAATCCTAATATTTGTAGAATAATGCATCAAATTTATAGACTTTCCTTGGCTTCTATTCTCTAAAATATATAAATTTAAAATTAAACTTAAGAAGAATTGATTTTTGTTTTGATATACATTAAGAACAACATAAAATAATGTAAGTTTTAATTACATTGAAAAGACTTTATTTTTAAAATATAAATGTATTTAATGACTTAAATTCTAAGATTTCTTGATTCAACAGTTTAGGAAACTGCATGACAGCAACTACATAAATCTCCCTCGCTTAAAATGGTATTCATTGTTGTGCAACGTTATCCTAATAGCTCATTAAATATTACTATTTATTATAATTTAATATTGGCAAAAATCATAAAATGGCACTTTTGTTTAAACAGATGGTGGCAAAAAATAATACTAGGATATGAACAAAATAGGAAAATGACTAAATAGTTTACCTATTATTTTTTTCTGCATGATATTCGAGTTGTAGATTTACCTCTGAATACCTTAGGAAATAACTGTTTCACACTGTTCCATTCATTACAAAAAAAATTCCTGGCAGATTTCCAAGTTCTTTTCCTGTGATCTGCAAAGCATATACTGATTTCTTTACTCTATTTTCTTTCTTTCCTTGACTATATTCTCTGAATGTGTAACCTCCCGTATTTATAAGTTACTTACAGTAATATAGTAGAGATTTTAAGCAATATCCTTTACGCTTATAATTTTCTATTTCATTGACTCCAGTTTTAATGATTTGTAAAAATCCAAATTTGTTTTCACTTGTTTTTGTTATTGTCTATGAGTCTTTTATATGGTATGTTTTGTTACTAAGGACCAACCATATGTATAAGTTATGATGTCATACACACTGTGTGTGTGTGTGTGTGTGTGTAAATATTCAATTTTAATGGGAAGGACAATGTAATCTAAATTATATTTTTATTTATTATATTTTTATCTATATTACTACTTTTGCATCGTATGTAGTATAGGTTAGATGCCAGCATAAATACTGATTGCTGGAAGTGTCAATGAAGGGGAGAATTTATTTTTCAGGCCAGGTTTATGAACCTCCTAAATGCATCTGTTCTATGTTATACAGAATGAGTCTGGCTCTTTTAATTTTTATTAGTGATATACAACTCTGAATGTAAAAGCAGAAATATATTTTGGCAGGGACATAGAACTTATCAGCAATTTATTAAAGCAAAAACACCTGATCTTAGGAAAGATATTGCTGCTATGTATATTTGCTTTGCTCTACCACTTAAAAGGAGAAGAGTCTCTTAAATAAAGACTCACTGGAGAAGAGCCTAGTATTGAGGGCAAAAGAAGAATGGGACAACAGAAAATGAGGTGGCTGGATGGAGTCACTGAAGCAGTTGGTGTCAGCTTAAATGGACTCCGGGGGATGGTAGAGAACAGGAAGGCCTGGAGGAACGTTGTCCATGGAGTTGCAATGGGTCGCAACTAACAACAACAACCATTTAAATATACAGAGACTGCTCCAGATAATTTCTATATAGCAGTCATAGATTACAGATACTCTCTGTCTCTCTCTCTCTCTCACACACACACACACACACACACACACACACACAGACAGACAGACAGACACACACACACAGAGGCTTTCAATCTATTTTTTGCTTTAATTTTGTCTGGTCTTCATTTTCAAGCCAAATCTAATGCATTTCCTACTGCCATATTTGATTTATCCCTATTGTTTCATTTTTAGACTGTAGTTTATAGTTAGAATTTATATTATTTTATGCAAGCTTAAGTAGTATGGCAGTACAGAAATCCCCTAAACAAATAATACATTTTTACACATTTAAAGTGCTGGGCGTTCAACTATATTAGTAATCATTACAAACAACATATTTAAAATGGATATAGGTCATTATGCCACTGTTGAAAGTTTTAGCATAAGAAATCAGATGAATGAAGATTGCATTAAATTTTATACTATATTCCGGACATGGGAAGTTAGTAGTAGGAATCTTTTAATTCATAGTTCAAAATATGAAGTCTTGGATTATGCTATCTTCTCTTTACATAATACATTCCTTTCAAATGTATCTGATATTCTTAAAAAGATGGAGAAAACTACTACCAACAAAAATCCTGATCATGTGAAAAGTTTCAAATATTAATTACTCATTTTCTTTGGTAAATTTTTATAAAAAAATAACATTTTATTAATTGTCCAGAGCAAATTATCACATTCTGAATCTATACAACTATGTAGATTATTTATATAGGAATTCTGACTTTAAGATATGGGCTCTGCTGTGATTGTCTTCTCATGCTGAGATTGCAACCCAGAACTTTTTAGCTATAGAATAATCAATACATTGATTATTGGAGTGCATCACTGAGACCTGGTTGGGGCCGGAGGGGGGCATTCCCCTCGTTGAGATGTGCCCCTCCGGGTTTCAAGTGCTGCACCAGCCACAGCCCCAGGGCAGGGGCGGTGGAGTGGCTGTAATTGCTCGTCAGGAATTACATCCACGGGAAGGCCCTGTTCTGGAGATAGATGGGTGAGTCCCTCCTTTGAAGCTGGACCTAGGGGTTCAGGTGGGCCTGTTGCTAACGCACCTGCCTCCCAGCTGCGCAACGCCTGCCTGGGCTGCTCATGTAGTAGCCGGGTTGGCGGTTGAGTTCCCCAGGCTGGTGGTGCTCGGGATTTCAATTTGCCATCCTCGGCGAACCCTCAGGTGTGGCCCAGGAGTTCATGGTCTCCATGACAACCATGGGCCTGACCCAAGTAGTTCAGGGTCCGACTCATGGGGGACACACAGATCTGGTTTTATCTCGAACAATGGTGCCATGATCTGAAATTGGGGAAATAGTCATCCAGCCCCTGTCATGGTCAGATCATTCCTTGTAAGATTGGACTTCCTGACGACCACTCCACACAGAGGGAGGCGGACCGACTAGGTGGTTCCACCCCAGGCACCTAATGGACCCAATTGGGTTTCAGAGGGAGCTTGGGGATTTTCCAACTTCCCTCGCCCACAGCTCGATTGAGGCCCTGGTGGAAGCCTGGAATAGTGTGGCCATGGGGCCATAGATCGGGTTGCTATGCGGACTCTCTCTCCGCTTGGACCCCGGAGATCTCCTTGGTTTACTGAAGAACTCCGGGATGAACGGCGGAAGAGACGCCAGAGCCGCTGGAAGAAAAGTCGGACTGAATCTGACCGGACACTGTTAGGACGTCATATTGACACCTATCTAGTGGCGATGAGGGTGGCACAACGTTTATATTGGGCCAGTCCTATCACGTCTGCAGAATGTCGCCTGGCCGCCCTATTTAGGGTTACACACTCCCTCTTAAAATCTGAGGAGGCGGAGGAACCCCTGCAGGGCAGGGCCGAGGAATTTGTTCAGTTTTTGGCAGATAAAGTCGCTCGGATCCGGTTGGACTTGGACTCTGCCCTGCCAGAGTCCACTGAGATGGTAGGGGCAGGTCTTAGTCTGGTTATCTGGGATGAGTTTGTTCCTGTTGGCCCTGAGGATGGGGACAAGGCCCTGGGAGCAGTGAATGCCACCACCTGTTTATTGGATCCTTGTCCCTCCTGGCTTGTTTCGGCAGGCCAGGAGACAACATGTAGCTGGCTCCAGGAGATTATAAACGCTTCTTTGGGTGAGGGGTTTGTTCCGCACGCCTTGAAAGAGGCTGTGGTTAGGCCCCTCCTCAAGAAGGCTTCCCTGGACCCGGCTGTGTTAAATAACTTTCGTCCTGTCTCCAACCTTCCCTTTTGGGAAGGTTGTTGAGAAGGTGGTGGCGCTCCAGCTCCTTCGGGCCTTGAATGAAGCGGATTATCTGGACCCTTTGCAGTCTGGTTTCAGGCCTGGGTACAGCACGGAGACGACCTTGATAGCGCTTGTGGATTATCTCTGGCGGGCCCGGGATGGGGGGGTCTTCCTCCATTCTGGTGCTTCTTGACCTCTCAGCAGCTTTCGATACGAATTGAGAATATAAAACAATAAATCTGGTTCACTGAATAGTAACAATAAACCTTGGTTCACAGCTAAACTTAAGTAGCTACATTATTCCAAAGAGGAAGCCTACAGAAAAGGTGACAGAATGCTATACAATCAGGTCAGAAACATATTAACAGGAGAGATCACAGCAGCAAAAAGAAGCTACTCTGAAAAGTTAAGGAATCAGTTCTCAACAAATGGACCAGCAAACATGTGGAAAACTCTTAAAAACATCACTGGCTACAGCAAACCTCCTTCCCAGGCAGAAGGAAATCAACAAGTAGCAGATGACCTGAATGTGTTTTACTGCAGGTTTGAAAGAAACTACAGCCACCTATCTCCACCACCCACATCTCAAACACACCAACAACAGCCAAGCCTCCTACAAGTGGCCCCAACCCATTGGGTTCACAACCTCTGGTGATCACAGAAAAAGAAGTGCAAGAGTCAGACAAAAGCCAGGAAAAGCACCAGGGCCAGACAAGATAACTTCTTCTTGCTTAAAAGTCTGTGCTGACCAATTGGCCCCCATCTTCACCCGAATCTTTAATAGATCACTAGAGATATGCTATGTTCCTTCCTGCTTCAAATGCTCTACCATCATCCCAGTGCCAAAGAAGCCCTCCATCAAGGAATTGAATGACTACAAACCAGTTGCTCTAACATCTGTAGTTATGAAAATCTTTGAAAGGCTTGTGCTGTCCCACCTGAAAACCATCATGGATCCGCTGTTAGATCCCATACAGTTTGCATACTGAGCAAATAGATCAACAGATGATGCTGTTAATATGGCTCTGCATTACATCCTACAACACTTTGAATCTCCAAATACCTACGCAAGGGTCCTATTTGTAGACTTCAGTTCAGCATTCAATACCATCATTCCAGACACTCTTCTAACTAAATTAAACCAACCAGCTGTACCTGACCAAACTTGTAAGTGGATCATAAGTTTCCTAACAGACAGGAAGCAGCAGCTGAAGCTAGGCAGAATCACATCTGATACCTGTACAATTAACACAGCCCCCCCCCAAGGCTGTGTGCTTTCTCCACTTCTCTTCTCCCTATATACCAATGACTCCATCTCAAATGATCCATCTGTTAAACTTCTGAAGTTTGCAGATGATACAACAGTGATTGATCTCATTCGAGACAACAAGGAATCCACATACAGATAAGAGGTTGTACAACTTGTCTCGTGGTGTAACCGGAACAATCTGGAACTGAACACACTCAAAACCATAGAAATGGTGGTAGAGTTTAGGAGAAACCTTCCCATACTACCATCTCTTACAATAGTAGACAACACAGTATCAGCAGTAGAGACCTTCAAATTTCTAGGTTCTATCTATCACAAGACCTAAAATGGACACCTAACATCAAAAACATCATCAAAAAAGCACAACAAAGAATGTCCTTTCTGCGCCAACTCAGAAAGCCCAAACTGCCCAAGAAGCTGCTGATACAGTTCTACAGAGGAATTATTGAGTCTGTCATTCTGCAACCCAACAAAACAGACACAGACTTCAGAGAATAATTAGGACTGCAGAAAAAAACAATTACTACCAACCTGCCTTCAATTGAGGACTTGTATACTGCATGAGTCAAAAAGAGGGCTGTGAAAATATTTACAGACCCTTCACATCCTGGACATAAACTGTTTCAATTCCTACCCTCAAAACAATGCTATAAAGCACTGTACACCAGAACAACTGGACATAAGGACAGTTTTTCCCCGAACGCCATCACTCTGCTAAACAAATAATTCCCTCAACAGTGTCCAATTATTTACAAAGTCTGCTATTACTATTAATCTTCTAATCACTCCTTATCACCCACCCCCTCCCACTTGTGACTGTATGATTGTAACTTTGTCACTTGTGTCCTTGAGATTTATATTGACTGTTTCCTAGTATGATTTGATTGCTTATTGTACCCTATGACTATTATTAAGTGTTGTATCTTATGATTTTTGATTCTTGACGAATGTATCTTTTATGTACACTGAGAGTATTTGCACTAAGGCAAATTCCTTGTGTGTCCAATCATACTTGGCCAATAAAGAATTCTAATTTATTCTAAGTAACTTTTAAAATTCAAATGAGTTGCTAAATTCTGTGATACTATATGAAATTTTTATGAATTCCTAATGCATATAGATAGTGCTTGCTTTATTTCCATTCATTCAGAGACTGTTCAAAGTCATGATGTTGCTGTGAATATATGATAATCCCTGTGCTTTCACAGTCACATGATAAAAATTCAAGCCAGTCTGCATTTATGATTGTGCCTCCC
>CM019155.1:77791661-78145083 GCA_009733165.1 Naja naja | reverse complement strand
TTGAGATGGGGCTGACATACAAGTTCAAATAATAAATAAATAAATCTTTGCCTACCTTCCTTCAAGTGGGCTCAACATTCTGACCATGTAGGGAAACCTTTGTCTCTGAGGCTTCTTGCTATTCTATTCTTTTGGGTCTTTTTGATGCATTGTAGCAATGGTGCTGTTTCTTGTGCCATAACCCAATTGAATGCAGAATTTCAGAGAATAGCTATAAGAGATAAGAATGCCTTCTTAAATGAACTGTGCAAAGAAATAGAAGAAAACAATAGAATAGGGAGGACTAGAGATCTCTTCAAGAAAATTGGAGATATGAAGGGAACATTTCATGCAAAAATGGGCATGATAAAGGACCAAAATGACAAGGACCTAACAGAGGCAAAAGAGATTAAGAAGAGGTGGCAAAATTACACAAAAGAACTATACAAAAATGAGCTTAACATCCGTGATAACCACAATGAGGTGGTCACTGACTTCGAGCCAGACATCCTAGAATGTGAAGTGAAATGGGCCTTAGGAAATCTGAGCATCAACAAAGCTAGTGGAGGTGACAGTATTCCAGCTGAGCTATTCAAAATCTTAAAAGACGATGCAGTAAAAGTGCTACACTTAACTTGCCAGCAAATTTGGAAAACACAACAGTGGCCACAGGATTGGAAAAGGTCAGTTTACATTCCAATTCCAAAGAAAGGCAATGCCAACAAATGTTCAAACTATCACACCATTGCACTCATTTCACATGTTAGTGAAGTTATGCTTAAAATCTTACAAGCTAGGCTCCAGCAGTACAAGGATCAAGAACTACCAGAAGTACAGGCAGGATTTCAAAGAGGCAGAGGAACTAGAGATCAAATTGCCAACATACGCTGGATCATGGAGAAAGCTAGAGAGTTCCAGAAAAACATCTACTACTGCTTTATTGACTATGCTAAAGCCTTTGATTGTGTGGATCACAACAAATTGTGACAAGTTCTTAAAGAGATGGGGGTACCAGACCATCTTATTTGTCTCTTGAGAAACCTATATGCAGGTCAAGAAGCAACAGTGAGAACTGGACATGGAACTACTGATTGGTTCAAAATTGGGAAAGGAATCTGGCAAGGCTTTGCCTATTTAACTTACATGCAGAGCACATCATGAGAAAGGCAGGGCTAGATGAATCAAAAGTTGGAATTAAGATTGCCGGGAGAAATATCAACAACCTCAGATATGATATCACTCTAATGGTAGAAAGTGAAGAGGAAGTAAACAGCCTCATAATGTGGGTGAAGAAGGAGAGTGTAAAAGTTGGCTTGAAACTCAACATTAAGAAAATTAAGATCATGTCATCCGGCTGCCTCAATTCCTGGCAAATAGATGGGGAAGAAATGAGGTAGTGGCAGATTTTATTTTCCTGGGTTCCAAGATATCCGCAGATGGGGACTGCAGCCAAGAAATTAAAAGACACTTGCTCCTGGGGAGGAAAGCTATGGCAAATCTAGGCAGCATACTAAAAAACAGAGACATCACCCTGCCAACAATAGTGCGTATAGTCAAGGCTATGTTTTTCCCAGTTGCAATGTATGGCTGTGAAAGTTGGACCATAAGAAAGACTGAGCACCAAAGAATTGAGGCCTTTGAACTATGGTGCTGGAGAAGACTCCTGCAAGTCCCTTGAACTGCAAGGTGATCAAACTGGTCCGTCCTAGAGGAGATCAACCCTGACTGCTCTTTAGAAGGCCAGATCCTGAAGATGAAACTCAAATACTTTGGCCACCTAATGAGAAGGAAGGACTTACTGGAGAAGAGCTTAATGCTGGGAATGATTGAGTGCAAAAGAAAAATGGGATGTCAGAGAATGAGGTGGCTGGATGGAGTCACTGAAGCAGTAGATGTGAGCTTAAATTGACTCTGGAGGATGGTAGAGGATAGGAAGGCCTAGAGGAACGTTGTCCATGGGGTTGTGATTGGTCGGACACGACTTCGCAACTAACAACAACAATAAATCTTCCAAAAAAAAGTTGCTGTTTTTTCCCACAAAATTCAGTGATGATGTACCTTGAGCCAGGGCATTATATATGATTCACTAAAATTCCTGGCATATACTAGGCATTCCCAGGCATATATCCAGGTATTTGCATATACTTACTTGCTTTTTACATTCAACAGGTTAAATGTATGACACATGTGACATCAGTATGAATGGAATGGATAGATAAAGGTGTGATTCACCTTTCAATCATGAGCCTGAAGGAATTGGAGAATTATATAGTTCTTGATGAGCTGGAGCATATTGTTACATTCTCAAATTTGACCTTTTTTTTGTTGATAGGTATAAATGTTTTCTAATTAATTGACCATAAAAGTGGAGAATATCCAAGTCTTCCTGTTCCAGATATTTCTGTATATTATATTACACAATGACTTTTTAGTAATATTACTTGATTTTCTGAAAAGGGCTAATAACATCTTCCAGACTGTTTTGCACCATTTCAGTTGATAATTTGGAAGGATTGTTTTTTTCTATCATTTTTTTAGTCTCTTGAGAGGAAACAACAAAAATATCACAGAATGACAGCAAATTTATTATTTTGAAATTCATGAGAAATGACATTTCTCTCTTATGAATGAATTCTTTTTTGTGGGCAAGTGGAAATCCCCAAGTGACAATAGGGAGTCTGCATGCCCCTCTTCTAAGTGAAAATATACATTTATTGGTATCTTTTTGTCTTCTTGTGTTTGATAACTCCTCTTTCCAATTTGAAAAAATAAAATGTCAGATTTTTACTTTTTTATAGCAATTTTATTAAAATTGCAATTATAATAAAAGCTGATATAAATAAAAAAAATGGAGCAGAAAAGAAAATGAGCATATAGTAATGAAAAGAAAATAATTATATGAATGACTTTTAATATCTTACTGCCTTTTCTTAAAATATAACAAATGATCTTTTCTTCCCATATTCCATTTTTATTTATAAAAAAATCAACTGTAGTAATTTCAATCTGAAATCTGTAAAAATCCATTTAGATAACAGCATATCTATTTCAACCTTGATCAAATAAACCAATAAACTTTATAATCCTTCATTTTATTTCTAATAATCTTGATCTTTAGTCTCTTTAAATAATGTTCAAGAACTTGATTTCTTTTTCATTTTTTTCATTGTCTATTCTTACAAAGTTCTTCAGCTCTTTAATCAGCCTCATTTGTAAATTTAAGATGGGAAAATTATCCTGGTCACTCTGTTTGTTATTTGTATATCCCTTTTAATTATCAGCTAGTTTCTTTGGCATAGCTTGGACATTATTTTTTTTTCATATCTTTCTCTGTTATATTTAAATCCACTCCCAAAACAGTTTAAAACTTGCTTCACTTCTATAACATCTGTTTAACAAGTCTGTCTATAGAGATAAACATTGTGAGGAGTAAAATCTCGATTCTGAAGTTGTTGGAATACAAAACTATTTTATTGAAGTATTTGCAAAGGCTGGTGGAGTTCCAAGCAAACAAGCAAGAGAAACCACATCTGTTAGAGATCTCAGCATATTTTTTATCACTGCCCGCTTGGCCATTCTTCCCAGGCCCAGTTGATAGGTCACGTCAGTCACATGCTAAAAGTCCACCTATAATCTACTATCATACCTAAATGTTTAAAATTATTTAAACCCTTGCTGTTACAAGCACCCAGCCCCTCTTGTTTTTCTGTACTATGCAGCATCTGGTACATATCTCAAGCCAGAGGCTGTGCATGTCATTCCTTAGCAGAGTTCATACATCGGGCAAAAATGGCAGTGCTTTGGATATGTATTAGCGTGGCTTTAATATACTAGCTCTGGTTAGTTTGAACAAAGATTAACCTTATATTAATTGCAAAATATGTTGTGTATATGCTAATCTATATTATAGAAAATTACAATTTATTGTATCTCACAACATCCTTAAAATAGTTTCTGGGTCTATTGTTCAAAAATATGCTTCAATATGTCCAATGTTAAAATATTTTGCTTAATTCTATATTTTTAGGTCAAGTTTGAGTGTTTATCTCCTTGAATTGTAATCTGTAGGTTTCTTTAGATCCTTCTAGTGAATAATTTCTAAAACTGAAAATAAGAACGAAAATTATAAATCAAAAAGAATAGTTCTGATCTTATATTTTTCAAAAGAATTTAGAATAAAACCATTTTCACATGAGAAGGTTTCTTTATAATTAATTTCTAGATCTTACTTCAAATTTATCTGGACTCTTCCCTTGAATTCCAAAAAACTTATTTACTATGAACTTTTAAAAAAAGTTATAGTGTTATTTTCTTGCTATGTGTAGGAAATGCCATAGTGATTTAATGAAGTATTTCAGTTTCCTAAACTGCTTCATGCGCTGCTGGCTACAGTCTTTTTATTTTTTATTTGTTTCTTGCTTTTTCTTCCAAACAAATCTTGCCATTTTGGTTTATACCCTCCCATGCTTCAAATACCTCTTAATTTTCCTGATTTCTGATAGTTACAGCCAGATATTCTTTATATAATGGTGTGTCAGATAGTATAAATGTAAATGTATTGAGGAAAAGAAACCTCATTTTATTTAGAGATGTATCTGTAAAGCTAGACAACCATTTAATGAAAAACAATAAGAAGAATATGAGTGTGCAATGTTTTGATTTTGAAAAGGATAAATCTGTTGCAGCTGAGATAAATTTCTATTGTATGGAAATGGCCAGAATCAGTTGGAGGCAGAGAGGACTTAGCTGAAGAGATCATCATCTCTGCGTGAAACAGGCAAGGTCCTGACAACAAATTACTTGCAACATTTTAATTATGTGGAGCTACTGATAATTCTGTTGGTTTGTTTCTAGGGATCATTTTTTTCATACCAAGTAAAGTATTAAGACTTCAGGGAAAATGTGCTTTAATTAAAATCATCTTTAACAAATTGGTGATCTTTTCTTCCTTGTTGCCACATTTTCTACCCACTTATCTTTCAGCAAGGAGAAAACATTTGCCACCTTCCTGTTAATCCCTAGCCTCTGTAGTAATTAGAGGTGGTATTCAGCAGGTTCTGACCAGTTCTGGAGAACTGGTAGCAGAAATTTTGAGTAGTTCAGAGAACTGGCAAATACCACCTCTGACTGGCCCCGCCCCCATCTATTCTCTGCCTCCTGAGTCCCAGCTGATCGGCTGGGTTTTCTTTTGTTGCCCTGCACAGGAGAATGGAACTGGAAAGCAGGTTAGTGGGGTGGAGAGGGAAAGGGATTTTGCAGTAACCTCCCTGGAGTGGGGAGGGAATGGAGATTTTGCAGTATCCTTCCCCTGCCATGCCCGCCAAGCCACGCTTACCAAACCACACCATGTCCACCAAGCCACGCCCACAGAACTGGTAGTAAAAAAATTTTTTTGAATTGCATCACTGGTTGTAATATTCCTGAGATCTCAGATCTGATCTATATGTTTCATTGATGATGGTGCCTTGAAATTGCATAATGTAGGAATGGGGCAGATTTTGACAAGAGATATGCTACTTTTTGTTAAGTTTATATCTCAAAGCTCAGCATCTCTATACTTCTTGAACTATGGAGTTTTGAATGAGTTTTTTTCTTCTTTTTCTTTCCCCTCTCCATAACTTCTTCCTTTTTCTCGGAAGATTGTGCTCATTTAGCTTGTTGTCCAGGTGTAATATCTAAAATGGGAGGATCAGGTTTCTTAAAACTGAATTGGAAAAAACTCAAACTTTTAATATGTTACAGTCCTCAACTTAAGACTGGTTGTGTCAGACCTGCCCCAATCCGATCTGTTAGGAGGGAAAAGCCTTCGATGTTGGTTGCAGTAAAGTCAAGCCAAATCTAAAATCTACTGCGCTCGCTAGATACAAAAATAAAGTGTAGGTTTGCCCCATCCCTCCCCCCGTGACTAGTTTTTCCAGCCAACCGGATGTTGCCAAGATGTTTTGAGAACTCTGAGATGATTGGGGGTAATTTGCATATTTTTCAGAGTACCTGGTAGTGGGATGCTGCTCTGGTCCTTATCACCTGTCATTTCCCCCCTCCCAATTTCCTATTGTGTACACACAAAGCTTTATTGCTCTTTTATCTTTCCCCCTTTCATCTTTCTCCCCCTTTTTCTTTTGAGGGCAGGATGCCTGTGAGGTACCAAGCTGAACCAGGCAGAGCTGACATTCTGCCCCCCTTGAGAGAGTCCTGCAAAAGAAAAAAGGGAGGGAAGAAACAGATACACATTTTTTTTCAATAAACAAAACAATTCAATGGGACTAATCTGGGTATCGGTCATGGAATTTCTTAAGCAGTTTGGGGGCTTTAATAAGTTGGGAATCAACCTATTCAGTTTCTGAGCGGGAAAAGACTTTCCAGGCTATCAAATACTGGGGTTTTCCCTGATGTATCCGAAAGTTCAAAATGTCTTTGACTTCAAAGTGCTGCTCTCCCTTGATCATATGGGAAGTGGTTGTGATTTGGGATGCAAGGAAGATGTAATTTCTGGTTTTAGTTGACTACAATGAAATACCAGGTGTATATGTCTGAGCATTTTTGGTAGCTCAGGTTCTACAGTTATTGGGTTAATAATCCTTTCAATGAGGAAAGATCCAATGTATTTTGGCCCCATGTTTTTTTAAATTTACACTACCCTATGTTGTGTAGATTGTAAGAAATTGGTAGAGAGATATGCCTTGTCTCCCACCTTAGTCCTTTGGGTTAATGTGCTTTTTATCAGCCTTTTTTTTGTATGCTTTCCTAGCTTCATCCAAAACTTCTCACTATTGGCCAGGTGTTCTGTAACTGGGCAACCCAATCTTTCAGTAATGGAGTCAATGGGATAGCCTGACATAGTTCAGGGATAGCTACAAAGTCTTGTCCTGTGGCCACTTTAAATGGAGTAAACCTGTTGCTACTGAGTACTGAGTTACTGCAGGCAATCTCCATGAAAAGGAGCAGGTCCATCCAATTGTCCTGCTGATAATTAATATAGCATCTGAGGTACTGCTCCAGGAAGCCATTGGTCCTCTCACAGCTCCTGTTAGTAGCATGATGATGCAAAAACTGAGTCCCTGAGTGGTCCCCAAATATTTTGGGAACTCCTGCCAAAGCCGCAAAATGAATTGGACTCTGCAATCTGAGATTATTCTTTCTGGAGCACTATGCAGTCAATAGACATTCTGCACAAATAGTTTAGCCAAAGCACGTGCTTTGACAGGGTACAAAGTGCACTTGCTTGGAGAACAAATCGATTATCACCCAAATCATTATATTCCCTAAGGTTTCGGGCAGTTCTAAAATATAGTCCATTGATATCTCTTTCTATGGGGCTTTGGGCTCTGCTACTGGCTGGAGAAGCCTGAGTACTTTCCCTTGTCACCTCTTGGCAGAGGTACAAATGGAGCAGTTAGCCACATAGTTCTCTATGTCCTTTTTAAGTGACAGCCACCAAAATTGCTGCTTGATTAGATGCGGGGATTTTACAAAGCCAAAATCCCATCACTTTTGAATCATGGCTTTTTTGTAGAATCAATAATTGTTGGCTTTGTGGGACATATAGTTTGGCTCCCACCCAATCTAGATCATCTTCCATTGTACCTTCTCCCTTGTGTATTTGGAACCCCTGGTCCTCTTCCAAGCTGCCTTTAGGATACACTTAAATCGTCAGCTAGTTGGGTTTTCATTTTGGCTTGTGCCCAGATGGTGACTGGAGCTGCCAGTTGCCTGGAGGGAATGACGAGTTTAATAATCTCCAGCTCTGAACTATTGTATTGTGGCAGCCTGGATAAAACATCTATTAGAAAGTCGCTTACCGAGGTACCTTAACATAAAATTGAATTGATTAAAGTACTGGGCCCACTAACTCTTTGGGCAATAGTCTCTGAGGGTTTATCAAGACTTCTAAAATTTTATGGTCAGTCCATACTTCAAATGAGGTTTTCCCTCCTTCTAGAAAATGCCTCCAAATTAGGAGCATCCAGCGCACCACGTAGGCTTCCATCCATTGCCAATCTCTGTTCTCATTTAGCTTTTTAGAAATGTAGGTACAGGGCTGCAGGATCCCTTACTTGTTTTCCTGTAGAACAGGGGTGTCAAACTCAAGGCCTGCATCCAGCTCGGGATGTAGTTAGATCTAGCTCACGGAGCCGCCCTGGAAATAGTGAAGGACTCACCATCGGCGCCTTTGCCTGGCCCAGTCCAACTGAGTGCTGATCTACAAACAGGTGGCGGCCATCCGGGCCAGAATGCAGTCAGCCTTAGATCCGCAGGGCCACCCTGGAGCCAGTGAAAAGCTGCCCCTGCTCCTACCTGCCCCCTAGGTATGTGGACATGAGGCAACAAATACTTATGGGGCCTGCATCCCTGGGGACTGTCTTCTCACATAGGCTGTCTATGTTGTTAGAGTTTCCCTTTTACCCAGGATGCCAGTCCCTGCATGCTTACCGCCTCCTATGCATACGCACAGGGGGCAGGGTCAAGATGTCTGGGTGGTTCCTTGCTGGCTGAAGAACGGCCCCATGGGACAAATCTAAAGCTGGGTACAGGAACCAATCCCTCCATGACCAGAGTGCGCTGAATAGAATAGAATTCTTTATTGGCCAAGTGTGATTGGACACACAAGGAATTTGTCTTGGTGCATGCTCTCAGTGTACATAAAAAGAAAAGATACATTTGTCAAGAATCATAAGGTACAAGGTTAATAATAGTCATCAGGTATAATAAACAATCAAATAAACAGTAAATAAAAATCATAAGGATACAAGCAACAAAGTTACAATCGTAAGTGGGAGTCGGTGGGTGAAAGGAAGGATGGGAGGATTAATAGTAATAATAATGCAGATTTAGTAAATAGTTTGACAGTGTTGAGGGAATTATTTGTTTAGCAGAGTGATGGTATTTGGGAAAAAACTGTTCTTGTGCCTAGTTGTTCTGGTGCACAGTGCTCTATAGCATCATTTTGAGGGTAGGAGTTGTCCTAACATAAAATTTTAAGGCACTAATGGGCCAGGCCATTCAGACCTGCATCCAGCCTGCCGGAGTTCACTATGCTGGGGGAGGAATGTCACATGGAAACCGCCTGCATTCAAATAGGATGTCTGTGTGCAAATGGGTGCTTGGAAATGGATTGATCTTTGATTGATCTTTGAAGGCAAAATTGCTGTTGCACCTCTGCTTTCTTCAACTCGAATGCAGCTGAGGCACCCAAGCTGCTGGTGGCAGTGGCAGGAGCCACCTGAGCAGCCATGATTGCCCTCTCCCCAGCCAGCCAGCCCTGTCTGACCTACTCCCTGCCTGGTCAGTTGGCTGGCGCAAAGCCTCACCGACGTTCTCCTTGTCCTCCCCGCTCAAGCAGCGGTGGGCTCAGCAGGGCAAAGGGGTCTTTTATTTTACCCCTGGCATGACAAGGTCTAGTGGGTGCCTTCTCACTCAGGTGAAGGATTTGTTTATGCACTGAAACAGTAAGGCTAGCACACCTGGGCAATGAAAAGTGTTGGTTCCTGCATCCAGCCGAAAAGCATTTCCAAGCCAACTCTCCCTCCCTCCAAGGCAAAGAAACAGCAGCAGAAAAGAGACAGATCTTTGCAAGGTAAGTGAATCTGGCAGGAAGGAAGGGAGAAGCATGAGGTATCTTAGTGGGTTGGGGAGGCCTTGAGGCCCCCCCATAGCCTTCCCCATCCTGAAATACCTCATGTGTACTTAACAAAAGGCGCATTAGAATGTGTGTAGATTGGTATTCTTGAATTGTGAGCTCTTATAAAAGTATCCACTCTTGTGTGCTGCGAGCAGTCATTTCCAGTGGGGAAAACAGGACAAAAACAGGAAAAATATTTTTCTTTGCTATATTCCCAGTCTGAATTACACCATGGCAGGGTCCCTACAGGAGAGCCCTTTTAAGAATTCTGTATTAATAGAAAAGCAACTAACAGCTCTGTTCCTAATCACTAAAGCTGTTGCACATAAAAAACAGAGCACAGCTACCATTTTGAGAGTTTTGCTATACTGTTGTCTGTGGACCTCCCTAGTAAATGCAAACTGAGCCTGGTTTATTCTCAGTCTTTCAAGTAGCCACAAACTACTGGCAAAGTGGCATTTGATTACAAGGCAGTGGCATCGAGAAATGTTTCCCCTTTTGCATAACATCCAAGAAGGGACAGGAAAAGAGAAAGGGAAAGAGGAAGAAAAAGAAGGGAAGAGAGCAAGGACAGAAAAAGAGGGGAAGGAAGAAGAAAAAGGAGAATGAAGAGGGAAGGAAAAAGAAGGGGAAAAGAGAAAGTAGGAGGGAGGGAGATTATAATGAGAGGGAGTGAGGGTTTGAGGGAAGTTCTGCTTTAGCACTTGGCCACCAGTAGCCCTGCTGCCCTTTTACCATTCCCTTATCTTCTCCTCCTGACCTCTCCTGGTGTCTTCCATCCTATTGCTTAGGATGCTTTGCCTACAAAGCTGGGTCTCCTTACTAGGAGATGGAGTGGGCCTCCCTCCCACACACACCATGAGCAACCTTGCCAAGGAGAGAGAATACAGCAGCATTAGCCTTGGGGATGAGGTAAGCACAGCCAGGTGCCCCCTTGGGGAAGTGGGGCTGGGCTGTGGGGTCCCAGTACCTGGGAGCTCAAGGGTCGGCTGAACACTTATCCTCTGCTGCCCAGGACTCCAGGCAGCCTGCACCACCATCAGGAGGGTTCTCTGCATGGCTTAAGAGGGACAGCGAGGCTCCTCTGGCTTACTAGGGCTTGGTTCTTACCCTGATCTCGCTTTTCTCCACTGGAGACAATGGATCTCCCAGCCCCACCCAGGCATTGCCAAAACAGTGTTGACCTGGCCACACCTACCACACCCATGCCCACCACAGCTACACCCACCCCGTCCCCCTGAGGTCAGTCACAACTCTGATGTGGTTCTCAATGAAATCAAGCTTGATATCCCTGCTGTTAGAAGAACTGTGCCCACTGTGACATCACTGGCATCAGCCTGAATGACAAAGTTGGGGTCTGAGTGTTCCAGCACAGGCTCAGCTGTGAACAAATGCTTACATTTTTTGAATGCAGCCTGGCATTCCATAGTCCATTTAAGTGGCTGACTGGGTTTGGGTTTCCCCTCTTCTTTTGTCACTAGCAGGTTGATGATGGGGAGGGCTATCTGAGCAAATGACAGGATGAACTGGTGGTAAAAGTTCGCAAATCTCAGGAAGGTTTGTAGTTGCTTCTGGATGTGGGGAGGAATTCACTTTGGCACCATGCACACCTTTTCAGTGTCCATTTCTGTCCTTTCCTGGGAGATGAGATAGACCAGATAGTCAATTTTACTCTGGTGGAATTCACATTGGGACAGCTTGGCATATAGTTTTGGCTACTCAAAGCTTGAGCACAGCTCTGACTAGTTTTGCATGTTCTTCCATTTTCTCAGTATAGATTAAAATGTCAGTCAGGTAAACTAACACTCCCTTATACAGGTGTTCATGCAGCACTTCATTTATTAGCTGCATAAACAGAGCAGGAGCCCCTTGCAATCCAAAAGGGAGGACCCAGAACTGGAAGCATCCTAGGGGGCAATTGAAAGCTTTTTCCACTCATCCCCTGCTTTGATTCTATCATCATCATCATCATCATCATCATCATCATCATCATCATCATCTGGATTTATATGCCGCCCCATCTCCGGGGGGACTCGTGGCGGCTCACACAAGAATATGACATACATACCATAATTAAAAATATTAATCCAATCCAAATAACCAATAAAATTACATACTAAAATATCCAATTAAAAGCCCCAATTTCCCTCAATCCAGGCCAGCCTGTAAAAACAGATAGGTCTTTAGATTGCAGTGGAAGGAACGCAGGTCGGGAGCCAACAGGGGCAGCTGGTTCCACAGGGTGGGCGCTTCCACCGAGAAGGCCCTCCCCCGGGGGACTGCCAGCCGACATTGTCTGGTCGACGGCACCCCAAGGAGGCCCTGCTGGTGGGAGCGCTCTGGGCGATTGGAACTCAATGCTGGTAGGAGGTGCTCCTGCAAATACCCTGGACCCAAGCCATGAAGGGCTTTGTAGGTTAACACCAGCACCTTGAATCTTACACGTAGGGCAACGGCAACCAATGCAGATCACGCAGGAGGGGTGTCACATGGGCGTATCGGGTCGCTCCCATCACAACCCATGTGGCTTCATTTTGCACCAGCTGAAGCCTCTGTATAGTCCACAAGGGCAGCCCTAAATAGAGAGCACTGCAGTAGTCAAGGCGGGAAGCAACGAGCACATGGGTGACCATGCGTAGGGCATCTTGATCCAGGTAGGGGCGCAACTGGCGCACCAGGTGAACTTGGGCAAATGCCCCCCTGGCAACTGCTCCCACCTGCTCCTGCATACTGAGCCGTACATCCAGGAGGACACCCAAGTTGCGCACCCTATTCATGGGGGGTAACACTTCTGCCCCCATGACCAAAGATGGAATTTCGTGGACCCGAGATGCCAGTAAGGACAGCCACTCAGTCTTGTCCAGATTGAGGTGGAGCCTGTTCCTCCCCATCCAGATCCGTACCGTGTCCAGGCAACGGGACATGATGGAGAGGGCATCACTGAGGTGGTCCGGGGTGGAGATTAAAAGCTGGGTATCATCAGCATATTGATGATACCTCACCTCGAAACTGCGGGTGATCTCACCCAGCGGCTTCATATAGATGTTGAACAGGAGGGGAGAAAGAACCGACTCCTGAGGCACCCCACAAGTGAGGAGCCTCGGGGTTGATCTCTGCACCCCTGCCAATACCGATTGCGTGCGTCCCGAGAGATAGGAGGAGAACCACCGCAACATGGTGCCTCCCACTCCCAGCTCCCGAAGGCGCCGCAATAGGATACCATGGTCGATGGTATCAAAGCCGCCAAGAGATCTAATAGGACCAGGACAGAGGAACATCCTCTATCCCAAGCCCTCCAGAGATCATCCATCAGCGCAACCAATGCCTAAAGCCCAATTAATATGGATCTAGGTAATCAGCTTCATCCAGGAAAGCCGGAAGCTGCTGGGCCACCACGCTCTCAACAAACTTCGCCACAAAGCGAAGGTTGGAGACTGAATGAAAGTTGTTCAAATTGGCTGGGTCCAAGGCAGGCTTCTTAAGGAGGGGTCTCACCACCGACTCTTTCAAGGCGGCGGGGAAAGACCCCTCCCACAATGAAGCATTGGTAACTGCCTGGAGCCAGCCATGTGTACCCTCCCGGGCGGCGTAAACAAGCCAGGAGGGTCACGGGTCCAATAAACACGTAGTGACACTCAGCCTCCGCATAATCCTGTCCACCGCATCTAAGGTCACAGGGTCAAACTCATCCCAGATAACCTCAAGAAGACTCAACGTCGCATCCATGCCCGACTCTAGCCAGTTGGTGTCCAAAGCGGCCTGGATCCGAGCAATCTTATCCAACAGATGTTGACCAAACTCCTCGGCCCGCCCCTTCAAAGGGTCCTCCCTCACCCCCAATCAAGGAGGGAGCGTGTGACGCTAAACAGGGCGGCCAGGCGATTATCTGCGGATGCGATGAGATCGGTGAATTAGGCCTTCTTTGCCACTCTCATCGCTGCCAGGTAAGTCCTTGAAAAGGATCTCAGCTGGGATCCGTCAGATTCAGACTGGGTGGACCTCCAAGAGCTCTGTAAGCCTCTCCTCTGACACTTCATTTCCCACAGCTCTGTGAAAAACCAGGAGCTAATCGGATCTGCGCTGGGTTAAAGGCCGCAAGGGGACAACCTGGTCGAGCGCCCCAGAGGCAGCCTGTTGCCAGGCGTCTGCTAGGGCCTCAGCCAAGTTGTGGATCAGGGAGGTAGGTAGTGACCCAAGTGCCACCTGGAACTGCTCAGAGTCCATCAGGCGCCTGGGGCGGAACCATCTCGTTGGTTCCACCTCCCAGCGGCAGGGGGTGGCATAACAGAAGACCAGCCAGAGGAGATAATGATCTGTCCATGACAGGGATTGAATAGTTGGCGATCCCCCCCAGATCATTACACCACTGTCTTGAGATAAAAACCAGGTCCAGTGTCCCCCCCCATGAGCCTTGAATTATCTGGGTCAGGTCCATGGCCACCATGGAGGCCATGAGCTCCTGTCCTAAGCCTGACCCTTCCCCCAGGAAGGGCAGGTTAAAGTCTCCCAGAACCAAAAGCCTGGGAAACTCCACCGCTACTCCCGAGAGGAAGTCGAGCAGTTTGGGTAGGGCCGTTGCCACGCAGCTGGGAGATAGATACGCCAGCAACAGACCCAACTGACCACCCGGGCCCCACTTCATGAGGAGAAACTCACATCCGCCTATCTGTGGGACAGTGATCTCCCTTGGACATAAGGTCTCCCTGATGACAACAGCCACTCCCCCACCCTTACCCTCGGCTCTAGGTTGGTGCAGCACATGGAACCTGGTGGGCATAATTCACCCAGAGGGAACCCTCCCTCCAGACCCAACCAGTTCTCTGTGATGCAGGCCAGGTCTGCGCCCTCCTCCTCGATCAAATCACCGAGGAGGGGAGCTTTATTTACCATGGACCTGGCATTCACATAGACCAACCCGAGCCCAGGGGCCTGACCTCCCAGATCCCCAGGGGAGCAGGGAGAAACATGAGGGTTGGAGTGCGCCACCGCTTGCAGGGGGCGCACCCCCAGTGAACAATACATCCCCCCGTTTCTTCTCCCCCACCATATCCAATCAACGTGGGGATCTTAGCCCCCACCCTGGCCCTCAAGGCCCCTGAGTCCCCACCCCTGCCCCCCTCTACTGCAATCCATCCCCGACCTGGATGGAGCTGGGGAATAACTCGGCAGAATCCCCCCAAATTTCTTCCTAAGTTTACAACCCACCCCTCTCCCTAACTCCTTTAAATACATTGTAGTAATAAAATTTAAAAGAGACCGTTTAAAACCCTTACATTTACAAAAGTTAAAACCCCCCTTCTTCACGCAGTGCCACCTCTCGGGGTTCCAGGATCTGTCATGAAGGCAGGCTTTAGGTAACCTGACAGGCCAAACTAAGGACAGGGGGACCTTCCTTAGGGCCTGAAGTTCTGCAGCTGTATAAACGATGACCATACTTCAAACAGGAAAAAGTGGGAATAAAGGCCAGATGTTATGACCAGAGTCCAGAAAAAATGTGTCAAGCGTCAATGGGAAACGACCTGCGGACCCTCTCACAGTCTCCTCGGGTGCTAGTAGGAGACTCACCAGCCCCGGACTCTCACTCCGGTAGGATCCCAGTGCCTGGCACATAGATGACCCAACGGGGGGGGGGGGGTCCTCCCCTAATCCCTGTTGCTCTCTCACCGCAACAGGGCGGGCCTAAGATGAAATAGGGCCACTTCCTATAGGGAAAACCAACCACCCCCCAGTCCGGACAATGAAGGGGGACAGATAAAAACAGCATGAGGGCCTCAATCCTTGTCCACCGGCTGTAGGCCACAATCCAGGATGGCCCCAGCATCCAGCAGCAGTCAGACAGGCAGGACCAGTCGACTTATGGACCATACTACTTATAGTAGTATGCGTCCCACAAATCCAACTTGGTGTAGGTCTTTCCTTTGGCCAAAAGGGCCAGCATGTCTTTCATGAGGGAGAGCAATAAATAATAAATATATAAGTAATCACTAAAATCAATACCTGGCAACAGTACCTGTAGACAACATTCTGTCTCTAATTAGTGAATATAGTAGCCAAGAATGTGTTGATGGATCAAATGATTATTATACAGTAACTGTTTCTAAGCCCAAATGGGTAATTGCTGTGGGGAAAATAGAAATAAGAAGAAATATTGCCTTGCTAGGAAGCTATGCCATCTAGCAGTTTTATAGAAACATTTTTGACTAGGACTTTAAAATATCTAGAATTAATGATCAAGAGCTAATGTCTGTAATTCAACACTGCTTTATCTAAAATTGAAAGTTGCCATATTCTTTTGTAAATCTTCAAATTACCTAATAAAAATCATTGCCTTGAGTTAGATTAGATGTTCATCCAACCTAGTCAATAATATTGTTTGCTTTATGTATCAGATCAATGCAGTTCTTTTAATTAGTTTCACACTGTCTACTTTGCAGTGTCACTAATTTTATTATTCCAAATCTGGCTGTTTTTTGAGAGCAAACATTTGGATTTCTCTTTCTTAGCTCAAATAAGTTTACTGATAAATTAAGCTGATTAGTTAACAAGACTTTAACCAAATTCTGTAGATAGCGTCATGCCCCTGGTGGAGACTGACTCTGAGAAAGAGGAACAGCCGACAGGGAAGGAAAGTGTGTCTCCAGAGGTTGTGGAGGAGGCTAGGGAAGGGCAGAGGCCGGCTGAGCAGTTAGTGGAGGACCCAGGCCCATCCCCTATCCATCCTAGGGCATGCAGGGAGGAGAGGATAAGGGAGAGACGTGGTCTCCTCAGGAGGAGAGGGCCTTAATCCTCTTCATGGGCTGCAGGTGTGACAACTGAATAAGAGTTTGGACCTGCGTACTGGCAAACACTGGAAACAAATCATGTAAATATCTCTAGTTTATAGTTCCTCTCTGAGTTTGGTGTCCTTCCCAGTGTGTGTTATCTGTGGACATCCTACAGCCCCTATCTTGCCTGGTTTGTGTTGCTTTTTTCCTTCTTCATGTGACTGTTTGTGTGGGACTGTTTTTGTCTTCCATCAAAGATATTGGGAGCTTGGAAGCAAACTGTTTTCTGTGACTGTTTGTTTTGTATCCCACCCTGGGTCATCACAGATAATCTCTTCAGGGGTACCTCTTAACTTAGCAAATGTATGAGCAATGTATTTGTAGAACAACTTTTTAAGGGAAAGTTCCACGTGACTGTGACTTGGAATGAAGATGAGACAGTGTTTACATAGGGGCAGAGGATATTGTTTGTCCAGTGTGCTACTTCTCAAGTGCTAGTATTCTAAGACTAAACTGTTTGCCTTTTTAATGAACTATTTGTGTGAAATATTGATCAAATATATTTAAATAAGGCTAAAGTAAATGCTTGGGCTGTCTAAATAGACCCACTGGTTTGTGAGCTGAAGAAAAACACTTCTGTTATGTTTAACTCAAGGGAGGTAACAGGAAAATGAATTGTTTAAATAATAAACAGGATTAAAACAGATACTGTGATGACTTCTTGAAGGCTGTCTGTGACAAAAAAATTTTATGTTCAGCTTCTATCAGAGAAGACAGGTTTGCCCTTATAGTTCTAATTGTTATTTAGGATTTAAAATAAGTATGTTTTTCTGGGCAGCGTCATCTTGGTGCGCTCTGTGAGACCTCCCAATCATTGATCCTGCCTCAGCCTGCGCTCTCCCGGTCTTCTTGGCCTGGGAGGCAGGGCATCAGGGTGGAGCTCTTTGCATGGCCAGCTGGATCGGGAGAGAAGCAAAGTGGGGGTGCTGGGGGCCTGAGAGACCCAGACTAGTTTGAGCTCAAGTGGGGCAGGGGTTCTCTGGATGGGGTGGGTTTTCTACCTGGGGGCGATGGGGGTCCACAGGGTCTCCTCTGCGCTGCCAAGGCACTCTTGCTCAAAGCCCTGCGGAGCTGGGACCTGTGTGGAGCTGATGCGGGGAAGTGGTGGGGGTGCCCCATTCTCTGGTGGGGCATCACGTGGGGGACAATTCTGGAGGAGAGAACCCAGGCAGCCCTGCTTATATAGTGACAGGGGTCTCAGTTGAACTCTCCAGCCTTGATTTTTCTGAGAGACAAAATGAGAGGCTTTAGCCTTGTTTATACAGTTTTAGAGGTGGTATCATTAAAATAGTTTCAAAATTCTTTGTTAAATACATGGCATAAAAATGACAGTCAAAACTGATTCTATAAAATTTTCAGCAAGGCTTTTAAGATACACCTTTTATAAATATGGTCTGAGACTCTGAGTGTTTATACACTATTTTATTAAATGTCCCTAGTCTATAGGAATCACACTTAAATTTTAGCCCTAAAAACTTCCTAAAAACTACATTTATGGCATTAATCAATGAAAATTCTTTTGAATATACTGACCAAATATGAAATGTGGTCAGCTCTGTTTTTTGCAGTTAAACTTTTAATCTCCAATCTTTAGAGCTCTTTTCCACATGGATGTTTGCACATCTCTGTAGCTCCTCCAGCCCTCAATTTCTTTCTCAACTCAATGGAAAAAAGCAGGAATTCCTGGTATCTTCAATCACAAGTTGTCTTTGTATATCTTTTCATAGTACATAATTTGCTACAATGACTGGACTGGCTTCAGATTTATGTTTTGAAATAATGAAATACTGTATAGTTCAATCTTGTGTTACACTCAGGGCCTTTGTTGCTCAGCTTCAATTTAATTATTATGCAAGAGCATTAAAATTTTGTTTTCCTTATTCTACATAAATAAATGCTGCATGGGAATTCTGCAAGTTCCTTTCTCCATTTGCACATGAAGACTAGATTAAGATATGGTTCTTAATTCAGAAACATACTCTATACAGCAGGGGTGTCAAACTCGATTTCATTGAGGGCTGCGTCAGGGTTCTTTTTGACCTCAAGTAGCCAGGGTCACTGTGGCCAGGGTAGACATGGCCAGCACAACGTCACTCATGTTGGAAGTGCCTATGGTGGCCCAAGAGCTCTGCCAGTGAAAACGGGCTCCCAAGCTCTATTTTCAGCTGCAACGGCCTCCTGCAACCCTCTGCCATCAAACACTCAGGAGGGCCACATGCGGCTCTCCCGAGCTCCATTTTCATTGGCAGAGATACTGCGGGCCAGTCCTTCACTGTTTCTACACCAGATCTAAGCACCTCGCAGGACGGCTCCGACCCCTGGGCCTTGAGTTTGAAACCCCTACTCTACAGTCAAAAGGTAAGATCAAAGTCAAGACATTTTAGGAGCTTTTAGGGAGTGCTCTGTTTTATATTTATTTAATAGTTTGGGACATTCTTCCATTATGTTTTAAAAACATAAATAAATGTTGCAATATTGAAAATCTTAATATTGAGAACTCAAAGATATGACATATAGTCTTCAATTAGAACTAGATCATATGAAACTTTCTGTCTCAGATCCATGCATTACAATAATTAAGTTAAAAGAATGCACAAATAATTCTTGTATTAAGTCACCATGATGATGTAATGCTTGAATCAACCTTATATCTATGTACTAAACTATTTGAAGACATATATGTTGCTCTCCTTTGATCCAATTAAGCTTATAAGTGGTTTACTTAAGCTAACAAGGATATTGCAGAAATAGTAAAATATCAGGCACTAATTTAGTGCTTAATATAGTCCTGGAAAAAGATCAGGAATGAAAAAACAAATTAGGGGAAAAAACAGTTATAATCTTAGACTCAAAGGAATATATACAATTTAAAATAAAAAGATGGATTTGTGAAATCAGTCTAGAATTAGATGGATTTTTAAATTATTACTAGGATTCATCTAGTCATGAGTTGCACATGGAAAATCATTAAATGACAACAGGACTGAAAATTGATAGACCATTGAATATCTCCTCTGGAGTGCCTCCAAAATACAATCAAAATGTAAATTATAAGATTCGGAAAAAAACATATTAAAAATATGGGAAATATCAGACAGAAGGCAAAGGCAACTCAAAACTGTAGCTCTCTCTCAGCTGTAGTAGTTTATAGAACTTGGCTAAATGCAGTGGTGCGATTCAACCAGTGTAACAACTGGTTCGGTGAGTGCATGCACAGGCCCCCAACATTTAGAAAATGAGCATTTTTAGCTATAATACTTACCTTTTGCTGCAGCCCCAGTGAGTAAAACAGCTGATGTGTGGCAAACTGCGCTGCCGTGCAAATCAGCTGTGCTCAAAAACAAGGAAATAATCCACAGGAAAGAGCAGGGATGGGGTGGGGTGCCAAATGATCACCAGAATTAGTGGTTCGCCTGAACTGGTCCAATCCGGTAGAATCCCACTCCTGGCTAAATGTTTGGTAAACACTACTATAAAAAAACAATAAATGACAAAATTTTAAAGCAGTCAAGGCATTCAATTCTTCTTAGGAAGAAAAGTGGATTCTGAAGAAAAGAAAATACTTGAATCCTTTAGCAGATAAAAATTGAGAACTATTTTTAGCTGCCAATCTGAGAACTTCCCTTTATCCTTTGAATACCTAACTAGAAAAAAACTAATTTCCCTGACATATATCTTTAGTTCAATCTCCATTTTTAGAATTACACAGATGCCTCATTTCACATTTTCCTGTTGATATCTGTTGTCACCTAATAAAGGTCCCTTTCCCACATTTACAACTGTAGCATCTGAACAATCAGGGCTGTGCTATTGTGAATTAACTGTTGTGTTTGTTTGCCAACTTTCAAGACCACTGCTGCTAAATCTAGATTGTTTTTCTACTCAGAGATATATTGCAATGAAGATTGATTGATTGATTGATCATGTGTCATCAAGTTGATGTGACTCATAGAATCACATAGATTTAATCTCTGATTTTTGTTCCTTCAAGTCTTCTTTTTTTTTAATTTTTTATTAATTTTGTTTAATAATTACACACAACCAAACAAACAAACAATAACATAAACAAAACATAATCAAACACAAAACATATGTTACAATCGAACCAAGTGCGGCTAGGCTCGTATCATTCATTGTCCATCATTGGTTAAGTCCGATTCAAAAAGTCTATTAAGTCTTTTTCTTATCTAACCATCCATAGAAGTTGTTCCAAGTTTTGTAATAGTCCGCTTTCTTCCTTATTTTAATTTCCATTGTCAATTTGTCCATTTCTGCACTCAATAATTTTCTTCGAATTCCGCTTCTGTTGGAGTTTCAGTGTTTTTCCAATTTTGTGCAAAGGCCATCCTCGCTGTGATAATATGAATCATTAAGTAAAGGATTTCCTTCGGATAGGTCTTATTGGTAATTCCCAGTAGAAAAAATTCTGGTTTAAAATTAATCTCTACATCACAAATTTCTCGTAAACATTTATATATTTCTTTCCAATATTCAATTTAAAGATAGCAGCAGAGTTGACTGAAAACGGATGCTGTGGACTCTTTACAAATTAATCAACTTGTCAACCACGAAAGATTGAGAGAAACGAGACTGAAAAGAGACAACTGAACAAAATACTCGGATTTGGATTTTATTGACTCTACCGAATTCCTTTTGGCTTAATTAAGAAAGACCGTTGAACCACATAGATCTTTTCAAAAAAAAAAAAACTCTTTGAAGATTGCGACTAATAAGAGAGGAGGAAACAGCAGAAAGAAAAAGAAACTCCATGAGTCACGCTGCAACAAGAAGGAGCGGAACTGAAAAGTGATACTTTAGATACATTAGACTTTCGATTTACTTTCCCTTTTCAAACTCTAAACTTGTAACTCTTAGATAGATACTTTTTCTGATTCTGTTTCTTCCCTTCCCTTTCTCCTTTCTCCTTTTTATATTCGACAATCCTTTTTTACTTATACTCTCACCCCTTGTTTTTTTTTTTCTAATCATCATTATATATTCAGAAATAATTGTTAATATTTTGCTAATATTTTTCTAATATCTTAATATCTAAATAACTACTTACCTAAAACTATTGAACTACATAATTATATAATTGATAAGCGTTCTACTAGAATTGTTGATTTAGGAACTAATTATTTTTTACGTTTTAAATATTAGAAGAGATAGTAGATAAGTATTGAATAAGTATATCTATGTTATACGTATTGAGATAATTTTGTCTACACAAAAATAAAAGAGGGAGGAGATTGGGATATAAACTTGATTTGGGTGGAAAGAAATAAGGGGAAAAGTGAACTTTAACTGATATTGTGAGAAAACTTTAAGTTAAATTTGAAAAATGACGAGTACTACCAATATCTCTAAGATTGGCACAGTTAGGAAAGCTCCTACCCAATTACCAACTACTATGACAGTGCAGAGTCCCTCTGCACAAAAGACAATTGAGGAAATGCTCCCTAAAGAACGTGCAAATTCCTCTAAGGACCTACAAAGTTTATTGCTAAACATGCAAGAAATGATGGTCAAAAATCATGAGGAGATGAAAGATGAAATTGGGTCGGTTAAAACAGATTTGAAAGATAAAATACAAAAGATAGACGAAAAATTTGAAATATTTCAACAGGAGATGAGGAAAAATCAGGAAAAAATATTGGAAATTGAAACAAAGGTGACCAAAGAGGAAAAGAGAGTAGATGAGTTGACAGAAATGTTAGTAAGAGAGAACAAAGAACTAGAAACTGCAATTATCCATCTCGAGTCAGAAAAAGCTGCATACTATCTAAGATTTCAAAATGTAAAGGAAGAAAGAGGAGAAAATTTATGAGAGGTTATGACAGATATATTAGCTGGCACACTAGAGATGGAAAAAGAAGATTTAATGAAGGAAATTGACGAACTGTATAGAGTCCAAACCAACTACGCTAGGAGATTTAACTTACCAAGAGAGATACATGTTAAGTTTGTCAAGAAATCTCTCAGAGATGAAATTCTACACAGATCCAGAGATAATATTTTACAATATGCCGACAAAACAATAATAATACTCAAACAAACCCCCCAAAAAATAAGAGACCTGAGAAGACCCTACCAATTTTTAACGACCAGACTGATAAAACAAAATGTTAATTTTAGATGGTTAGTCCCAGAAGGTATAATGGTCACCTGGCATGATAAGAAATATAAAATAGAGACTATAGAGAAGGCAGAGATGTTTTTTGATCAACAGTTAAACAGGGAGGGGGTAGATGAAGATAGGGAGGAAGTTAGGAGAGATGAAAGGAAAAGATTAGAGACACATAAAAGGTAAATATAACTGACAGTAAAGATGACACTAATGGGAAATCGGAAGTTACAGAAGAACCCACAGACATTAGAATTACAAGAAGCACTAAATATAGAATTCAATAAAAATGCAAATCTATCTGATCTTATATCTTGGAATATAAATGGATTAAACTCACCGGTAAAAGGAAAAAGGTTTTAAACACCTACAAATTCAAAAGCAGACATTATAGCACTACAAGAAGTTCATATTACTCAAAAACAGAAACACCTATTAGAGAATAAAAAATTAGGCAATATGTTTGCGGCTTTAGACCAAAAGAAAAAAAGAGGAGTAGTACTTTATATAAAAGACAGGATCCCTGCTTCATTGATATACTCAGACAAAGATGGTAGGACACTCATGGTAGAAGTTGAACTGGGACAAATCAAATGTTTATTAGCAGTAATTTATGCACCAAATGGTCCCCAAGAATCCTTTTTTCAAAAACTATATGATAAACTTAAAGAATTGCAATATCAACAGTTATTTATCATAGGAGATTTTAATGCAGTCGTAAATAAATTATTAGATTATAAAGGAAATAATACTAATCTAGAAAGGAAAAAAAAACTACCAAAAATATTTTTCGATCTTATGAAAGAATTTAATATTAGTGATGTCTGGAGAGAGAGGAACACGAAGAAAAAACAGTTTACTTATTACTCTAACCGCCACATGTCCTGGTCAAGACTTGACATGATCTGGGCGACTAAAAAATTAAACTCAGGAATTCTAGATATAACAATGGAACCAACTACATTGGCAGACCATAATATGATTAGGCTTAGATGGGAAGGACAGCAACCACAATCAAATAATTGGACGCTCCAGAGGTCGATTTTAAAAGATGAAATTTTTAATAAAATATTGACAAAAGAATTAGAATTTTTCTTTCAAGAAAATAACCCCCAAGACACCTCTCTTCAAAACAATTGGGATACTGCTAAAGCAGTGATGAGAGGAGTGTCTATTAAATACATGGCCAGAAAAATAGAGAAAAAGACAAAAGAGAATAAAATTACAACAGGAATATAATGAATGGCATGAAAGACTGCAAGCTACTCCACAAGATGAACAAGTTAAACTTCAATTGGATATGATTAAACATAAAATAAATCTAACTGAGAAGGAAGAACTAGCCCAGAAACTAAAGAGGACAAAGCAATATCAATTCGAAAATGCAAATAAACCAGGACGCTGGCTAGCCTCTAAACTTAAAAAACAGAATGAAAAAAGATGGATCACTAAATTAAGAAATGAACAAGGGGATATATGTTATAAAGAGGAGGATAAAAGCAGATTATTCAAAAATATTACAAAGATCTATATACAGAGACAAGCCATGTTACAGAAGACCAAATTTTAAAATACTTAAAAATGGATTTCACACAAATCCCAGAAGAAGATGAAAAGCTAAACCACTTTATAACCCTTCAAGAAGTCTATGAGGCTATCAACAAACAAAAATAGATAAAGTCCCAGGCCCAGATGGCTTACCAGCAGAGATTTATAAAGCACAACAAGAAATTTTAGGAAAGGAAATGGTAAAAATTTTTAATGAAGTTCTAGATAAAGCGAATTGTCCTCAATCATGGCAAGAAGCTAAAATATCCATTATTCCCAAATCAGGCTCGATCTAACAGAACCAGGGAACTACCGCCAATTTCTCTCCTTAATGTAGATTATAAAATTTTATGACGATCTTGGCAGAGATTAAAAAATACTTAATAAACTTATATCCCCTGATCAAAATGGCTTTCTCCCCCAGAGACATTTAAGAAATAACATCAGAGTAACACTGGACATATTAGAGTATTATGAAGATCGAGCAGAACAAGCTGCATTGCTATTCTTAGATGCCCAAAGGCATTTGATAATGTGAAATGGGACTTTATTCTACAGCAAAGTAAATATCTGAAGTTAGGACATAAATTCTTTAATGTAATCAAGGCTATTTACCAAAAACAATATGCTACAATTTTAATTAATGGGGACTTACAGAAAAATTTCAAATACAAAAGGAACGAGACAAGGTTGTCCATTGTCACCACTGTTGTTCATTATGACATTAGAGGCTTTAATTAGGACAATTAAAAAAGATAATGATGTAAAAGGATTAAAAGTAAAAAGGGAAGAATTTATATTACAAGCATTCGCAGATGACCTTCTTTTTATTTTAGAAGAACCTCAATTTTCAGGACCCAAACTTTTACAAAAATTGGATGAATTTGGTTTAGTAGCAGGATTAAAAATAAATAAAAAGAAAACAAAAATGATTACTAAAAATATGACAAATAAACAGAAAGAATTACTGACCTTAACAATGGGCATTGAAATTGTTGAAAAAATAAAATATTTAGGAATCATTATATCCCCCAGATATAGCACACTGAAGAAAGACAACTATGACCCACTTATTAAACAAATAAGGGAAGATCTAATAAGATGGAATAATTTAAAATTATCCTTTATGGGCAGGATAGCCACGATCAAAATGAATATTCTACCAAAAATTCTATTTCTCTTTCAAAACGCTCCCATAAAATTAAAAAAATCCTTTTTTGTTGAATTAAATAGATTAATATCAAATTTTATTTGGCAAAAAAAAAGACCAAGGATAAAACTAAAATTATTACAAGATGCAACTGAAAGAGGGGGATTTGGTTTACCAGATTGGGAGCTGTATTATAGTGCTGCAATTATGACTTGGATAAAAGACTGGATAAACCACACAAACACAAGGATATTAACACTAGAAGGTTATAACCTCCAGACAGGATGGCACTTTTTCTTAGACAAGATAGCTTAAAGGGACACAGCTACGTTTTGAAACACAAAGTAAGACAGACACTTCTACATACCTGGTTCAAAATTAAGAAACAAATGTATATTCAAATACCAATCTGGATATCAACACTAGAAGCCTTGATGCATCCACATTTGCTAAGATATGATAAAATTATTACTTATGAAGAACTGTTAGATGAAAAAGGAGATTTGCAAACTAGACAGCGATTGAATGAACAGGGAATAGAATTGGAATGGTGGGCCTATCTACAACTCCAAGCTAAACATGCAGAAGACAAAAAGGAATTGGGTATTAGTAAAACCAGGACAGAATTAGATGAAATCTTGTTAGGACCAGATGTAAAAATGATTAAAAAAACATATCAAGTATTATTACAAACTAAATTAGAAGAAGAAACTGTAAAAGAAACAATGATATGCTGGATGAGAGATTTTGGTCATAACATAGTTTTGAACGATTGGCAAACCATTTGGACTAGAAATAAAAAAATAACCTTCGCAATTCCATTTAAAGAAAATTTGTATAAATTATTCTATAGATGGCATATAACACCAACAAGACTATCTAAAATGAATAATAAATTTTCCTCTCTTTGTTGGAAGTGTAATAAGGAAAGAGGTACATATTATCACATATGGTGGAGTTGTGGAAAGGCCCTTCAAGTCTTCTGATGGTGCTTCCAACAAGGGCCTCCCACAGCTCTGTAATGGCACCTGCACTGTTCTATTTATACATATCAGATATGCCAGTGATAAGGGGATGTAAATTTGGACACACTGATGATTTGGCCATAGCAATACAAGAAGAACATGGAGGTGGAAGACAGCCTCCTATCCAAAAATCTTAAAATCTTGGGAAAATTCTTCACTGGAGGTTCACTCCCAGCACCAGCAAAGCAATGATTACATGCTTGCACCTTAACAGAAATTAGCATATGAGGCCCTGAAGGTCTACATAAACAACAACCTATACTCCTATAATCCCCATATTCCAGAAATTACATGAAACTAAATGGGGAGCTTCATTTGTCACTATCAGGTCATCAGCATTAGACTTGGTCTACTCCGTAGTAGAATACCATGCCCCTATATGGCTTTACAGCTGCCATATTAGTAAGTTAGATGTCAGACTCAGTGATTCCATAATCCAAGCAGATACAATAGTAAATATGAGAAGTAATTAATTCACATCCTTCAGCAAAAATTTAAATCAGTAAAACATTTTTCAGTGTGCATACTATTAAAAATATTTCTAAGTGCCATTTGATTATTTCAAAGGAAGGATACTGGGAAAGCTGCTGAAATATTAAAAGTGTTAGTTTGTTTGTTGTCCTAATATATTATTCTTCCCAATATATTTTATGTATTTGTTTGTGTACAAGATAACCAGTACAGGTATGAACATAAACATGAACAAAGAAAGTAAATACAGATAATGGGGACTGTAAGACAGGGCCGGTAGGCCTGCTGGTGCGCTTATGCATGCTCTCTTTAAGGACCTCTTAAGAATGGGGTGAGGTACATGGTAAACAGTTTGAGATTGAAGCTGTGAGGATTTGAGGCTGTAACAATGAAGTCCGGTAGAGCATTCCACTCTGTTGCTGAAGTCATATTTTCTGCAATCGAGTTTGAAGCGGTTTACCTTGAGTTTGTATTGATTGTTTGCCTGTATATTATTGTGGTTGAAGCTGAAGAAGTCATTGACAGGCAAGACGTTGTAGCATTTTGCTATGTTGAGGACTTTTTTATATTGTTGGACTTCCTGAGAAAAACATGAGACAATTTAATTTCTCATTCAATTATTTGAGTATTTCTGTGATGCATCTGAGAGGCTTCCCAAGGAATGGTCAGATTTTATCAACTATATGAAAAGAAGAAGCTGAAACAGAAGTTGAATGTTAAGCTCTTTCATTATCTAAATCTAGGCAAAATCAGTACTTTTTAATTACAATTTCTAAGCATTATTTTTCTTAATCATATATGTGTGTGTATGTACTCTTACAACACATACACAAACACACACAGAATTCCCACAAGCTTCCCACAGAAACCTCATCTCTGTAGCCTTAAAAGAACAATGATAATCAAATCTTTCTGTATGGCTGAAAACCCCAAAATTGTCTCTTGAGTGGAAGGAAATGGCGTTGAAATATTTTTTGTGTGTATCTAGTTAATTCAGTTAGATTAACAGAGTTGGAAGGGACCTTGTAGGTCATCTAGTCCAGGGGTCTCCAACCTTTCGGATCTCAGGGACCACTAAATTCATAATTTTAAATCCCATGAACCACTAATATGAACCCAGTGCACCGCTTGCTGAAGCGCCTGGACTCCCAGTGATGGTATGGAGTCCTTCAGGCACTTAGCTTGGCTGCCTGTTTCTGCAACCTTAAACACTCAAAGAGCTATTTGGACCCGTTTTCCATAGAAAACAAAACACCGGGATCTCTCATCTCTCTCTCTTTCACTCATGTCTCTCTCTTTCTCTCTCTCTCATCTCTCTCTCTCTCTCTGTGTATCTCCCTCATCTCTCTCTTTCTCTCAGTATCTCTCTTTCATCGCTCTCACTCTGTATCTCTCATCTTTCTTTGCTGTCTCTTTGTATCTCTCTCTTTCAGTATCTCCCTCCCTCCCTCTCTCCCTCCCTCTGCCAGGCCAGACAGTGTCTTGGGGCACAAAGGAAGTCACATGTCTCCCAATCATACAGCACCAACAAGGGCCAGAAGAAACTCCTGCGAGACCCAGCAAGAGATGAAACTTTGCTCCCGTTCTGAAATAGTGGGCGAATAGAGCGAACCTCCATCCTCCTCCCTTCCCTTCTCAGGCCAGGCAAGGAGTGAGTGGAAGGGGAGGGTGAGGGGCGGCCCCAGCCAGTGGTGGATTCAGCCATCAGGAAGCCACAGTAGGGGTAAGAAAGAGCCGCGGATTGCCGACAGCTGTTGCTTCAGGGCCCCCCTGTGCTTCCACCCCACCTCCCTTGCCACAACAGCATCATTACCTAATTCCTGCCAGCAAGGGCTGCGCCTCCTGTAAAGTTGCAAGTTGCACATTCCTCCCCCTACAGTGGAGATTTCCAGCCCCACCATGAGCTTCCTGGCTGGTCCCATAATCCAGAGCTCTAGTCACCCATTGGTCATCCTGGAGCAGCTCCTCCACCTGGGTGCATTGGTCCCATTGGTCATCCTGGAGCAGCTCCTCCACCCGGGTGCACCACAGACCACCAAAATTTTCTAGCACGGACCACCAGTTGGGGACCTCTGATCTAGTCCAACCTCCTGCCCAAGCAGGAAACCCTACACTATTTCTGATAAATGGTAGTCCAATCTCTTCTTGAAAGCCTCCAATGATGAAGCTCCCACAATTTCTGAAGGCAAGCTGTTCCATTGGTTGATTGTTCTCACTGTCAGAAAATTTCTCCTTATTCCTAGGTGGAATCTGTCCTTGATCAGTTTCCATCCATTATACCTTGTCTGGACTTCAGGTACTTTGGAAAATATCTTGACCCCCCCCTTCCACTCTGTGGCAGCCCCTCAAATATTGGAACACTGCTACCATGTCTCCCCTGGTCCTTCTCTTCAGTAGACTAGCCATGCCCATTTCCTGTAACTGTTCTTCATAAGTTTTAGTCTTCAGTCCCCTAATCATCCTTGTTGCTCTTCTCTGTACATTTTCTAGAGTCTCAACAACTTTTTTATAGTGTGGTGACCAAAACTAGATGCAGTATTCTAGATGTGGTCTTGTCATGCCCCCATTGAAGTCTGAATCTGTGGGGGGAAATGAGCTGGAACAAGAGCTGACAGAGATTGCGCTGCTCTGTCTTGTGGGGCTTGCCCAGTTTGCCTGCTTCGCTGAACTTTTTGCTCTGGTTACTGTTTGGCTAACCTGGCTTACTGGACTACTAGCCCTGTGTGGCTAACCTTGCTTACTGGACTACTTGCAGCCAGAGGCTTCTGAAGGTGTGTGTGAGAGCTTTGCTCCAGGACTTGTAGTGAATATGGGGACGTTTGGGGCACAACTGGGGCAATAAAGGGGAGTTAGACCTGTTCTCTGGTTGTGTTGCTTTCGTGCCATGGCTCAGGTCATCACAGGTCTTACTAAGGTTTTATTAGTACCTCACTTGATCTTGATTGTATCCTTCTGTTAATGTAAATGTACTTAGGATTGCATTGGCTTTTTTGGTTGCTGCCACACACTGTTGGCTCATATTTAATTGATTGTCCATTAAGACTCCAAGATCCCTCTCACAGTTACTGCTATCAAGCCTGGTTTCACCCAGTCTATACATGTACTTTTGGTTTTTCTTGCCTAAGTGTAAGAGTTTACTTTTCTCTATGTTGAATTTCATTTTGTTAGATAGGGCCCAGTGTTCAAGTCTGCCAAGATTCATCTGCACCTTGAGCCTATCTTCTATTAGCTATTCCTACCAGCTTAGTATCATCTAGACCAGGGGTGGGCAAACTTTTTGACTCGAGGGCCACAATGGATTCTTAAACTGGACCGGAGGGCCGGAACAAAAGCATGGATGGAGTGTTTGTGTGAACTAATATAAATTCAAAGTAAACATCATTACATAAAAGGGTACAGTCTTTTTTTTATTTCAATAGTTTTATTCATTTCAAACATTTTAACAAAAAGAATGTAAACACTAATTATTATAATTTGAAACTTCAAAAAATGGAGGAATCATAGCACAATAACATACCTTATATTGAAGATGGCAAAGGCAAAATAAAATTGCCTAACAAAGGAAAGGTACAAAAGCCTTTCAAATTAAACTTAAATATAATAAAATAATTTAAAACTAAAACAAATAGAAAAGAACAAAATGTGTAAACAGTAAATTAAACATTTTCTTTAGTGCAACTTCCAAATTATGCCCGGGACGTAGATGTAGATGGCAATGTAGACTGGGTTGAAAGGTTTTTGGTCTTTAAAACATCAACTTCAGTGGGAACAGTGTTGTTGGTCTCCTTTTTTAGCTAATTCATCAAAGTCTGGAGTTAGTTTTGTTGTGGCTATTCTCAGGATAGATCTGAGGTGTTCGTCAGTTAAGCTGGATCTGTGAGGGGCTTTGTTGATGTTCATGACACTAAATGTCTGCTCACAAACTTAGGTTGACCCAAACAGCACCAGTATCTTCTGTGCCATCCTCCGGATGTTTGGAAAAGTGGCTTCATTAAGTGAAGCATAAAAGTCTCTTAATTCAAGAGAGCTGAATTTCTCCTTTAGGACAAAGTCAGACTGAAGATCGATGAGTTCCAGTTGCACCTCTTCTGGTGCTGTTTCAGGATTTTGTGACAAAGGACAGGCCACCAGTTGAAGTAACTGGTCAATTTTTTCAACATCAGAAAACCGATGACAGAATTCTGCATGCAGGTCATCTAGTGATTTGCTGTATTTCTTCATGTTTTGGATGGTCTCCTTCTGTGTGGCTAGTGTGGCAAATGAGTGAAGACTTTGTCTGAATTTTTTTTTTATTATTACATTTATATGTCGCCCTTCTCCGGAGACTCAGGGCGGCTTACAATTTTTGGGATGCAACCCAGTGTGCTCAGCAATAGCCTTCATTCCATTGTATATGCCTGCTCATTACTAAGTGGCATTTTTACAAGGTCAGCTAATTGCCCCCAACAATCTTGGGTCCTCAATTTACCTACCCTGAGAGGATGGAAGGCTGAGTCAACCTTGAGCCTGGTGGGATTCGAGCCTACAGCAGTTGTAGGCAGCTGGAACTTAAGTGCAGGCAATTAACAGCCTGAGCCACCAAGGCTGGAAAAGAAAATCAGCTTTGATTGAAAGGCTTTCACATTAGTGTACATGTCATGTACATACTGATCTTTTCCCTGTAGCTTCACATTTAGCTCATTCAAATGTGAAAATATATCTACAGCAAATGCAAAGTCACACAGCCAATTCTTGTCACTCAGCTCAGTAAATTCGTCAGACTTCCCCTTTAATTTCAAAAATGCACCAAGCTCTTCTTTGAACTCCCACACTGGTTGGAAAACTTTGCCCAAACTCAACCAGCGGATGAGAGTGGTAAAGTAAGTTGTGGTGATCCGCATCAGTTTCCTCCAGAAACTTAATAAACTGATGGTGCTGAAGTCCCTTTGCTCGAATGAAATTAACGAGCTTTACGACTGGATTAACAACATGATTAAGTTGTAATATAGACTTGCAGAATGATTCCTGGTAAATAATACAGTGAAGAAAAATAACATCTTGGTTAGGGTTCTCATCTTTCACTTTATCCTGAATTCTTTTTAGCAGTCCAACATTTTTTCCAGTTAAATTTGGAGATCCATCTGTTGTGACATTAGCAAGTTTACTCCATGGTAGCTTCATTTTCTCGATGACAGTAGATACCCGGTCATACAAGTCCTCTCCCCGTGTTTTTCCTTTCAGTGGCTCCATGGCTAAAAACTCCTCTGTAATTTCAAAATTGTCACTAATCCCTCGGATAAAAATTAAGAGCTGAGCAGTGTCCTTTACATCATTACTTTCATCCAATGCTAGTGAATAAAACTTAAAGAACTCTGCCTTACTATTTAACTTGCTGACCAAGTCTTCACCAATCAGTTCCACTCGACGAGTCACTGTCCTGCGCGATAAGCTGAGATTTGCAAACTTACCTTTGCTCTCTGGACACAAGAGACCTGCTGTCTCTATCATACATTCTTTCAAAAACTCGCCTTCAGAGGTTTGCTAGCTTTTGCTAATTTGAATGATAGCATAAAACTTGCTTTGGTAGTTGTCTCTTGAATTGCAGTTTTTCTGTGAAAGACATTTTGCTGAGCCTGTAATTTAGCCATCAACCTCTGTGCAGTAGCGTCCCGTTCTTGAGGTGACTGCTTGCTAGCATAGTTGCCATGCTTTGTGGCAAAGTGACGGCTGAGATTGTACTCTTTGAAGACTGTTTCCTGGCATATCAGACATACCGGCATTGATCGGACTTCGGTGAAAAAATATTTTGTTGTCCACTCCCTCTTAAACACTCGGCATTCACTGTCCACTTTCCTTTTCTTTGGTCCACTCATGTTTAATATTGGGCTAAAACCAACAGTACCATTCTCTTATTAAATTCTTTATTAAAATAAGACAGTAAAGTATAAAAATAAGTGATTAAATTTGCTCTACTATAACATTTTTGGTCTTCTAATATATATATATATATATATGTGTGTGTGTGTGTGTGTGTGTATGTGTGTGTATGTATGTATGTATGTATGTATGTTCAGACATGGGACAGAGGCATCTGAAAAGTTCAGACATGGGACAGAGGCACACCCTGACCATAGAGAACAACCCCTTTCCTCCATAGGAAACCTGTGTATCTTTCACAATGCACACATACTGCACACAGTTGAATTTAGGGCAGTGCAAAACATAACCAGTAGTTACCACTAGCACTTCCGCTGGCAAAAACAGCCGCAGTGCACATATGTGACCCATTATCAATGTCAGATTACATCCACTGGACCTACTGCCACTTTTAAATGCCTACTGCAACAGTTTTTCTTATTAAAAGCTGGAAATGGCAGGATATTTATATATATACCCCTACTGTGACAGCCTGGCAGAGCATTACAAAGGAAAAAAATCAGCATCTGGTGATGTCCATAAGTACAAGACTTCAGGCTGTCATTACCAGGAAAGGGTTTCATCCAAGTATTAGATATGAACATTTGATTTTCAGTTTTTCATTTGTCCATTTACTTCTGAAACCCTGAAATTAAGCGATTTTGTAATAAAATCTTTAGTTCATCACATTTCTATACAATCTTTTTGTTCAACCCAGTGAATTAGAGTTCTTTCCCACTAGCCGTGCTGCCATTGCAGTGTGATGCAGTACTGCAATGCAGCACAGCTAGGGTTAATGCAGGGTACACAGGTTTCCATTATGTTTGCGTTGATGCTAATATGCAGTGGTGCATGTCATAAAGTAATGTGTATTCGTGTCCACACGAGCACACATTATTTTATGACTGTTCTTCAAGCTTCAGGGGGAACCTGTTCAAGTCTAGGCTCTGGTTTCTAGGAATCAAGTTTACCCTGAGGAGAAACAAGATTTTTTATTCCCCTTTGCTTTCTATCAGTGTCAAAGTTCTCCTCCTGTGTGTGTGTGTTTGTGCATGTGTCTTTTAAATAGAAGATTGTAAAATGTTTAAAAACCACCCGAGTGGAAAAGGTAAAGATTCCTTTGCAAAGACATTGATTTTTTTCGAAGCAGGTTTGCAAAAGTAATTGTAAAAAGAAAATACAGACATACACTCTATGGAAAAGGGGCCGTTAGCGAACTTTCCCGGGATCCTGGTCACGCCCCCCCACCCTCCCCTCCACGTCCGCTCGAGGCCAGACTCAACATCTGCAAGAAGAGGGTCAAGTCGGCGGTGTAGGGCACATGTCCAGGACTGAGGTGACAGCGGCGGTGGAGCCGCTGCTCAGCTCAGCACCTCCCGGACGGCCTGAGGTGCGGTGGCGCTGCGGTGGCACCGCACCCTCGGTGGTCGCTGCCAGAGATGGCCTGGCTGGCCAGCTGCGGGAAGGACATCCCAGGCGTGTGAGCAGGGAGGGACCGGACACACCGCTGACGGGGCAAGTGGGAGCCAGGAGTCGGTGGCGGAGCGAGAAGGGCAGCAAGCGGAGGGTGGAGGGGCACCCCGGCCGGGTTCTCCTGGTTTGAATGGCAGGCAGACGGGCAGGCAGGGCAAGGCAGAGAGAAGCCCTGTCCGAGTTCATTTTCTTTTTGGTTCTGCGACCCTTAAAGCCAGGCTGTGGAGCTCCTGCCCCCCCGCCGGGTGGAGTGGAAGGCGCCTTTGTATCTCCTGGGCAAGGTAGCAGAGACGCCAGGGGCTCCCCACCCGCCTCCTGGACAGCTCGTCATGGGGTGCCTAATTCCCACCAACCAGCATCAAGAGAAGCGAGATCACCCGTTTCCAAACCGGGGAAGAGGTGGCGGCAGTCCCAACCATCTGAAGGGTTTACAGCAAGTGAAATCTCTCTGAATCCAATCCAGGGGGCTCATTTGGTGTGGCTTTTCCGAGCTCTGCAGAAAGTAGAAGAGCATGCAGTCAGGTTTAAGTCTTCAGGGAAGCTTCCTTCATGGGACACACCAGAAGTCAGATTACTTCACGTAGCCTTCTGGGAGAGCAAGAGAACCCTCTGCTCTTTCGGCTCTGCGGGCCGGATAGAACAGCCGAACGGGCCGGATCCGGTCCACAGGCCATAGTTTGCCCACGGCTGATCTAGACAAATAGAAAAAAAAGTCTTCTCCATTAATAAAAATATACTATAATCATATGTGTATGGTTCATATGGTAATAATTAAAACTACAGAATTATAAGTATGAAAATACTTTAGGAGTTTCTAGAAAATATTAATATACTTGATAACAACACCATCTTAACTTGAAATTGGGTGGTATGATCTTACATGTTTTGGATTTTGTTTGCTCACTCGCAATAGTTATGTGTTTATTCTGTGAATTAGGTTTAACAAATTTGATTCATATCTCTTATTAGGTTCTACCTTATATTTGATGAAATAAATACATGTATATGGTTTTTGAAATAAAAAACTTCCAACTTAGTTTATCACTCCTCCCTTTTCATGATCCTCTACCCTTAATTTGGGTAGACTGGATAGCATTTACTGGCTGGATCCCCTTCCTGATGTCACACCAATGTTTCAGCAAATATTTTTCTTTGCATTCTAGAAGATAAACATTTATTTCTACCTAGGATTAAACTCTCAATCTTCCTAGTGGGAGGCTAGGCCACTGCACAATTCATATCTTACTTTATCACTGTTTATGCTTTAAAAGTTTCCTATCTTTTTCATAGTTCTCTGATTTATCTTGCATATACCATATATTTTATTTTTCATGGTACATGGTTTCAATTTTTTAAGCTACAAGTATAACCATATTCTTGTATAATTCCTTAATTACCAAATTTGTATTCTTTTAGGTTTCTTTTGTTCAGTATTACTCTGTAATTTTGCTCTTCTAAATACTATATTACATTTTATTAATATTTCATAGCTTTTTCCTAACTCTTTAAAATCTAATTTTAATTTCTTGAGATGTGCTTACAAAATACTAGCTAATCCATGTGATGTGACACTACACAGGTCTATGACAATTAAATACTTTTTTCTATAACATCCATTTAAAGTAGTACAAAAAGAACATTAGAGAAGAATGGTTGCATTTGCCATGGTAAAATGAAAGAGTTATAATCTGTTTCTTAAGCATTTGGCTTGGAAATTTATACTGAACTCAGTTAAATGGGCTATCTTTGTCATATACTTCTCCAGTCTTGGCAGAACTGTCTCCTACAATTCTGCAAGATTGTAAAAAGTATAGGAAAAGAGATGTGGGAAGTCAGAATTCAGTAGTAAATAATACTTTTTGTAAAGATGCTAGGTTCAGTCCCTGGCATCTTGGCCAAACAAAAATTAGATACTGCATGATATCTATTTTACTGTAATCATAGGAAGCCAACAAGTCAAGGCAAACATGATTGGATTGCATGAAAAATAGTCTTATCTGAACATCCTAAATTAAGCCTGGCAGGATCCAAGCAATAATGCTGAAATTTGAAAAATAATTATGATTACTGAATGTGATCTCCAGTGTGGGACAGAATTTACATCCCTGAACAGTCGCTCTCTCTCTCTCCCTATAATTATCAAAATTGAAGTGATACAAAATGATACAAAAATAAAGAAATGCACAAATAACTTCAATTACATTGGTCATGTACAGGTGATTCTTGCTTAATGATAGTAATTGGGACTGGCAGCTTCATCACTAAGTATAACAAGGCCATAATGTGTGATATCACCTGACTGCTCCAATTTACAACGGCACTTATAAGCAGCTTCAGTTGCAGTCATTAAATATATTCTGTATAGTTAATATGGCAAATGTTATGTGATCACCATTTACAATCTTCTGCCAGCTTCCCCATTGACTATATTGTCCCCAAATTTGAAACTGGCAGTGAAGTTTATGAATGGTGATCATGTGATCACAGAATATTGTGACGCTTAATAGCAATAGCATTTAGATTTATATACTGCTTCACAGTGCTTTACAGCAGTCTCTTAGCGGTTTACAGAGTCAGCATATTTCCTCCAATAGTCTGGCTCTGTAAACTTGATTGATGCTTGATTCGTGATTGTGAGGATGCTATTACAGTCACAATTTAGAGTATTGGTCATAAGTCTACTCCTTCAACAGTGTCATAATGTTTGCTGAACATATGGTTACTAACCAAGGACTACTTATAAATGCATTTTTAATGCAACATGCATTGCATTAAATACACGCTGCATTAAAATAATGCAATTTTTAATAAATGATTGGTTTTTTAAAAATATCCTATAATTAAAATTTAAAATAATGATATCTGTACTTTGTTTTTTTCAGATCCACCTCATCTTTTCTCAACTTTCCACCCTCCAGTACCAATTGAAGCAAGGCATCATGAGGGACGTTATCATTATGATCCATCTCCCATTCCTCCACTACATGTGTAAGTATGAATATTTAAAAAAGATAATATTTGCTTCTTCTGATAGTCTGTGGAAACATATCTGTCAACATATACAGACATAATAACAAAATAATTTTCTTGACTTTTTTATGATATGGATGGCAGAATTAAGTGGAAGCTGAACCCAAGTAAGGCAAAATTTCCTGGCTTCCTGTTGCCACTAGTAACTTTCAACAGGCAAGCATTACCTATAAAGATTGGCTCTGTGGTTTGGAAGCCTTTCTGGATTCATGCTTTTTTTGGAACAGCAACTAAAATTAAGGCCAGAGAGGCTATGGCCAGGTGCACTTCTTGCAGCTTCCCCTGGACCAGAAGAAGCTGATTATATAATCCATGTCCTTACCACCCATTTAGACTATTGTGATGTGGTTTAATGAGCTACTTTTAAAGACTATTTGGAAACTCTGATAAATACAGCAGTGTTTACTAGGTCTCACTGTGGAAACCATATGACACCAATTATGTGGGTTCTGCATTGAACCATGTTTTATTTCCTGGTACAGTTTAAATATTGATTTTGATCAATAAGGTTCTTGGCATTGGAATACTTCACGGCTGTTTGTTGCAACTAGCATCAGCCCAGACTGTTAGAACTTCCAAAAAGAAAATAGTTATAAAACAGGTAATACAGCGTTATGAGTGTTTCCTTAGCGAACGTTCAAAATTACATAAGCACCCCCTAGTGTTAACAAACAAGTCCCGAAATTATGAATGTTGCAAAAACATGACAGTTGTTAGCCCTTATGAATGACCACAGAGGCTCTGCAATATTCGCCCTGCCTATTCACCACCACCAGTTCTGCATGGACACGCCACCTGTGGAGACTCACCTGGCAAAAATCTCCTCTCTTTAGTGGTTTTTTTGTCTACTTTGTTGCTTCAGGCTTTCAATGCATTTATAGAGAACAGGCCTAATGTACAGCAAGATCATGTAAAATCAAAAGTACGAGCTACTGATCTTGCATGATATCACACTTTAGGCTTCTATTCTCTGCGAATTGAGGCCTGGACGTTTGGAAACAGAGGGAAGTCTTCGATCCTTCAGCCATCCCTCTATTTGCCATTTTCTTGCCCAAGACTGCAGGAACATTGCATTCCTATATGCTTCAGCAGCTCCTTGCAAAAAGCATTTGTCGGCACCAACGAAGCTTGGGAGGGGTGGAACCTCTCTCCGAAGCTCTGTTCCTTTGGACAGAGCTTTTTGCAAAGGGCTGCTGAAGCCTGCAGGGACACGATCCTCAAGCGCTTTGCCAATGAGAAAGGAGGCCTGGGGGTACACATGTGGCCCTCCATGCCTCCTTTTTCATCACCAAAGCTGCCCTCAAGTGATTCAGAGGTGAGGAAGAAGTCTCAAAGGTGCGTGCACGCCCCCTCCATGCCTCATTTTTTGTCACCAAAGCCATCCTCAAGCAGTTAAGCAGCGAGAAAGGAGGCCCAGAATGACTGCTTGGGGAAGCCTTTGGTGACGAAAAAGGAGGAAACAGGCAAAGAAACAGGCTGGAGAGGAGAAAGATCTTCAGGTAAGTGACCCAGCATGGCAGGATGGGAGAGGACCAATTGTGAGAACCCCAGGGGAAGGAGAATGAGGTATCTGTGGGTCGGGGAGACTTGGGTGATCTGAAGCAGGTGGCCCATTTCATCACTAGGGCCCCCCATGGCATTCCCCACCCTGAGATACCTCAAATGCATTTAACGAGCCACACATTCAATTAGTGAATGCATGGGCGAAAGAAGAGGAGTGATCATGTTCACAGTATGAGATTCCCACAAATTCTTGGGTTATGAACAGGGATGGGCTGATACCGGTTTGCACCAGTTCAGGCAAACTGGTTGTTAATTTTATGGCCAGTTCAGTGAACTGGCAAATCCTACCCCTGGCTGGCTCTGTCCACCCTGTCCCACCAATTTTTTCCCTTTATTCCTATAATATATTGGGGGTTTTTTAGTGTTTTTTTCTCATTTTTAACCTAATCACGGATGTCTCAATTCTTGCTTTATATATACTGCATAGGTTGGTGAACATTGTATGATTTTGGTGAACTAAAAGTTTTCACAATAAATAAATGAAATACTGTATATGGACAGGATTCAGTGTTAATCTATGGCTCAAAGAAGGGATGTAATAGAAAAAAAATAAAATCAGATAACAACTAGAAGAGCTCAAAGTTAAACTGTGGGATCCTTGGTGCTCTCTGAGCTTGGTTGGGTTTTCCTTTTTGCAAATGTTTCCTTACCAATTAGGCAACATCATCAGTGTTAGTAGGAAGTGGGGTTTCAAACAAAAATATCAAAATAAGTCCTCACCAGCAGTCAATATCCAGATGAGCAGAGATTAACACCAAGATTAACATTAGACCAACGATCAAGAATATCCCAATCAAAGAACTACCATAAAATTGAAATAAAAGATAAAACCACACTGAAGTACATGTTAATGTGATTAATGAAAGTATTAAAAAATTCTCATATTATTATATACATGTTTGTCTCCCAATTTTAAGGTAATTAGCCTGTTGCACATGTGATATTGCCCTAATATTGACAATATGATGCCCTCCATTGTGCTAATCTACTTATCTGTTGTCTTTGTTGGCATGGAATAGCTTTTACATTAGTTATAAATAAATTTAAAATAACTTCCATCCTCTTGGCTCCCTCCCTTTGCATTTTTACACAGTGCATATCCTGTGTGTTATTTCAGTTACATTGACCACCAGGAATCATCACATGTGGTTGGTTTCATTCTCAACTCCTCAGATGTGGATAGGCACATGCTACTCTAAGTAATTATATTTATGAGCCTATGCACTTTAAATTACTACATATGTGCATTAGCTGCAGGACATACTCATATTCTGGCATTCAGTGGGAATGAGGAAGGAGTATTTAAAAGCTCTCAGAATGGTATATACACTCCACCTCCCTTAATTTATTCTTTGTGTTTACTGAAGCAAAACGTCACTGCTTTTTACAATACTGTAATGAACAGCTATAAAATAGATCCCCAAATATTTTTTGCAATTTATTCTCTATTATGTAATTTTATAAAAGCTCAGTTAAAAATATTGAAGTTTCCAATATATTATCAACTCACATGAGACAAAAATGATGAAAATGTTGGTAGAAAATGTTCTGAAAAGGGGATAAATGACTTGGGTAATAGTAAATGAAATATGTAATACTTTATATTAAGATAAATATTATCTCTAGTAGTGATACAGATATATTTAAAAATTATAAAAAAACAAATGGGGGAAATTAATGTTAAGTATCTTGAATAAGAAAACTGAAGAAAAAAGCCTATTATAAGCCATAAAAAGCCAAATTCACAGTGTAAGTTGAGCCTTTTACTAAAAAGCATGATATGTACATTTAATCATCTCTAATAATCCCTTACTCACTGTGTGAAAATAAAAGAAACAAAGCGCAAGTAGTACTTTGAACGCTAATGCCAGTTGTTTAGATGGTAGATTGTTTCTCCATGGCTATTAGTTACAGCTGTGTAATTACATATATGGTGAGAGGAAAATGAAGTTGTTCTAAAACAAGTGTGAGTAGAATTAATTGATATTAACACTCCTAACTACATGACCAAGTTGCATACACAATATTTTATCAGCAGTTATTCTGGATTAGTCTCTTATTAACTAAACAGTGATTTCAGAAGAAATTACCCTGGAGGCTAGCAATCAGAGTTGCAGTCATTCATGAGAATGAGTATTAAAAACAAAAGCAAATGTGTTTCTCTGAGAGAGTTGGTGCGGAGGTGTGGGGGGAGAAGAAAGAGAAGGAGAAGAAAAGAGGAAATTTTCATGTTGGATGTATTCTTCTATTATCATTGGGCTGACACTTAGTCATGCAATAAAATGCATTTGAATCATGCAATACAATGCATTTGAATGTTTTAAGGTAATCTAACTGAAAGAATTGCTTTATATTTCTAAGTCATCCAGTCTGTTTTAAAAGATACCCATTTCTATAGATTATCTTTAAAAGCATCATGGAAAAACACAATTGGCTTGATAAATAGCTGTGGGTTTTTTTAAGTATAAGCTAACCAACCATATACACTTCAGAAATAAGCCTTTATGAATATGGTGAAACTTATTCTGTAATAGGATTCTATTTCTATATTCACATACTTGGAAGTAATCTGTTGAATTTAGTGAATGTTACTTTCTGCATAAACATGCATGGCATTGGTCTGTCTAGGCTGCATTTGGATGTAATGTCAAGTAAAAGAATTTTTGCTGTAGTACTTGGAATCAATGCACAATGCTCTCTCTGATTTGAACATAATACTAACTACAATAGGTAAGATCATATCTCATGCTAAAAGAAAATAACTATATTTGGCATAGCATGATGTGTAATCACAAAGAATTGTAGTCTATTTATTTTATGTTATGTTTGCAAACACCCTCAGGAACTCTTTTTTGTGATTTGCTAGATGGTTTTTGTTTATGCAAAATAATTCACGCCTTTTTCTAGACTGGACTGAAACATGAAGCTTTGCTTTAAATTGAATTGTCAAGAAAAAGTTCAGACTTCTTCCCTTCAGTTTTCTTTACACAATGTTTTTTTATGCAAATCAGTTCTCAATTGTCTTGTATTACCGTGTTTCCCCGAAAATAAGACCTACCCCGAAAGTAAGACCTACCACTATTTTCTAAACCTGCCCTAATATAAGACCTACCCCGAAAATAAGACCTAGTGCAAATCTCCAGTTCCAGGAAGACTTTTCAGGGAGCAACCGTGCACCGCAAACACCCCCTACACACTCACACCCACTATTTGGCACCATAAATATATAAGACCTACCCCGAAAATAAGACCTAGTGTGTTTTTGGGAGCCAAAAAAAATATAAGACAGTGTCTTATTTTCGGGGAAACACGGTAGATGTCAAAATCAAAGTTGTAGAGCTTTACATTTGAACAAACAGCCCTGCCAGTGGGTTCAGGTAGGTAAGCCAGTAGCCTAATAGAAAATCTCTGTGATTTGTTTCATCAGTTGGAACATTTTCAAGTATTTGGCCAATAATAGACTGTCTCGCAGAATTCAAATTTAAAACAAACAGTAAAAAATCCCAAACTGACTTAAAGAACAGCAGAATTTATGATAATGGTACAATTTTGGGAAAGGCAGCTTTATCTCATTATTTTATGCTGAGAAAAGTGAAAATAAAAATGGCTGACATAAATTTGTAAACAGACAATTAGGCTGTGATTCTATGGACAACCCCGCTGTTGATGACATTATAGAGCAGATTGGTCAAAATAACAATAGTCCTGAATGGTTATTTGACTATTTATTACTTTGTGTTGGTCAATATAGTCCTCCCTCCCCCTCCCTCCCTTCCTTCTTCTAAATAAACATGAAGTAACAGCCATATAAATTTTATGTTGGACGGTTAGCAGTTTGGAGAAGTGACAAATACAAACATTATCTTACAATATATTTTAATTTGGGTATAGAACTTCATTCTATTTTACTCTGAAGCAAAATTACGTACATATGAATTAAAAACTGTTGAAAAATACTAGTATGATGATGAATTGCTGTAAGATATTTAGTGCACTTGAAGACAAGCAGCCACTGCTATGATCATGCTATTATATCCTATCACTAAAGATTCAATTGCAAAAAAAAAAAGATAAATTGCTTCTTTTTAAAAATAAACCACCCATATTAAGGCATCAATAGTATAGTGTCAAATTAAATTAGAATCTCATAAAATGAAATACGTTCCGTGTTAGCTTCTTGACACTTAATTTGCTTCCAAATGAGTAGAGAAAATCACAAATATCACAAATATGAGTAGAGGAAATCACTTGCCTTTGTTTTTCCAATCATAGCTTATTAGGTGTTAGAACAACTGCAATTATAGCTGGATAATAATGTGCATGCACGTGCTCACATCCACACACCCACATCTGCACACCCACATGAATAAGTACAGAAATATGTCACTTTGAGTTAACAGAACAAAAGAGTTGGAAGGGAAGGGACCTTGGAGGTATTCTAGTCTAATCCTCTACTGAAGCAGGAGATCCTATATAATTCCAGATAAGTGGCTGTTTAGACTTTTGCTAAAAGCCTCCAATGATGGAGCACCCAACAACCTACAGAGGCAAGTCGTTAAAAATCTGTTTGATAGGTTAATAAAACCTTTTTGTTAGGACTTGCTTAGATTTTTTTTAAATATTCCTGATGTATATCTTCAGCTTAAAGTTCAAAACAATATAAAATGTAAATTTGCTTTATACGCTCCCTTGATAATTTATAGCATACAATAACATCACAGCATCCATAGCATTCCTAAATAAAGCAAATATGAAATAAATTTATATAAATAAAGGGGAGTACCATAAATAAACAAGCCTATTATTCCTCAACATGACAGGTTTATAACAGCAATTTTTCTTGGCAGTGTGTACATCTTGTAAAGCCAAAAATATGTTTCAGAATTCAATAAATAGAATTCAGTAAATTTTTAACCATTTTTCATATGATACAATTCTATCTAATTTTAGTAAGTAGGCAGAATATTGTAGCCTTAGTGTACCTGAATATCCGAAGTCCTGTTTTGCATTTCATGCCCCTCTTTTGCATTTCTGTTCAGCACTTTCTTTTGTCTATAAAAACTGTTCATATTGGAGAGTGAATATGGTATTTAGCAGATAGGAACGGCAATTTATCAAGCAGAGTACAAAAAGTGCTATTTCTGTTTTTCATGTATTTTGATCCACAATCAGCATAGTATAAGTTTTATAGATATCAGCATCACTTCACTTTCCATATATTGGCAGTTCTTTCTGAACAATAATAATATTACATAGGTTTAATGTTAGCAATTGCAGTATAGTGAGTCTATCATCTTACCTCACTAGGCAAACAATTTTTATACATGAATTTATATAGATGTGATAAAAAATACTTCTTAATTTAAATATTAATTAAATATTAATTGATTTAAAACATTTAAGGCTATGGTTAACAATAAAAAACAAAATAAAACATCTCAAAAACAAAAAATTATTAGGCATAATACACTATTTTATTCTTTAAAGGGTATAGCTCCACTTACATAACAATGAATAATAATAGTTTGACCTTGTATAACATTTATTCACAGGACAGTTAATGAAGGATGCAGTCCTTTATTAGGCAACCATAGTCAATAATAATTGCTTTGTTAAGCAATGATAGTCAATATTATTGTTTAGTCAATAATAATTAATCAATTGATTTGGTTCAATTAGTTATGTTTAACTAGCTGATCAGCTTAATATATCGTAATTTGGTATAAAAATCTTGGACTTTCTTTGCTGTATTATATAATAAAGGCTACTAAAGCCAATAAGCGCGTTGTTCAAATTTTCCATAACTATATAGAAGTTTTTTGATTAACGTGGAAAGAATTTCCTTTTGTTGAAGTGTATTTTAGCTGGGAATGGATTTAGAATGGTTTTAATCAATATAGGAATAAACTCTTCTGCTAAGATTAGTTGCCTCTTTAAAAAATATAGTGAATTTAAAAATATCTTTAAAAAAGAGGGGGAAAATAACAGAAAAAAATGCTGTCATACTCCAATAGCTGCTAGTACCTAAACAGTCATTTTGTTGTTTCCAAAAACACTTATTCCAAATGACTACATTATTAAAATATAAGTGATGTTCAAGGATGGAAAAAAGATGTGCATCAAATATTGAAAATTGTATTTGTTTATCAAAAAATAAAAATTATAAAGAAAATAAAAATAATGAGAAACGGGAGAAAGTTGAATTCAATTCAACCAATTCTACTTCTTTTTCTTTTGGCTGTGGGAAATAATGTATATTTATACATATTAATCTTTATAAACTATCATTTATATCAATACAGTTTATTATATTCTTTTTTAACTTTAAAGGCAAAAAATAGTTTTTTAAACAGCCCTTATAATATTTTACAAACTTTAAGAATTACTCAAACATTACATAAAAGAAGAAAACAGAAAAAAAAAATTGTGTGACAATTTAATAATTTAATTTAATTATTTCTTCGATATTAGTGTAGCTTTTGTCCTATGCCGAGTTGTCCTGTGGCAAGTTGGCCATGATGAGTTGTCCTGCAGTGAATTGGACATAGCGAATTGGCTACAGCAAATTGGCTGTGATGAGTTGGCCATGGCAAGTTGGCTTTGGCGCATTGTTGTAGACCCAATTGTGGTTCTATTTCACTATTTTAAAGTAATTGGTAATCTTGGATTGCTTTGTTGTGAGTGACTGAAACGCCCCCATTTTTATGAACTTTAATTGGTTAGAAAAAAACCAAATACTCAGATAAAATAAAATAAAATCAAAAGATATATTCTTGTTAAGCAAACTTTTGAGATGTCTTAACAGAAAATTAATCACTTTATAATTTTTTTTATTTTTTACAAATTTATCAATGCATGAACAGTGTGGCACCTGCATGTCATACATTTTAATACAAATAAAATACTATTAATCACATTTGTTTCATTTAACAAGCTTATATAATTCTAGTAATAATACACATATTTTTATTAAATTATAATCTTTTATTTAGATATTTAATATTTCAATGTGTCATTTTTATGTCAATCACATACTAAATGTCATACCTTTTAATACAAATAGAATATTATTAATCATACTTATTATATTTAGCAAGTTTATATAATTGTAATAAAAATACGAACAGTTATGTTAAATTAAAATCTACCATTATTTGCTTGTTCAATTTATAATCCTTCATTATTTGGTTATTCGGTATTTCAATATGTTATTTTTATGTCAATCACCATATTCTGCATGTCATACATTTTAATACAAATGAAGTATTTTAATCATATTTGTTACAATTAGCAAATGTATACATATTCATATTGAATTATAATATTTCATTATTTAATCAATAGTTCAATATATTAGTTTTATGGCAGTCACCATATTATTTAAGTATATTTAGTGATACTATCATTCAAGTTCTAATTTCCCCCCTTATTATTACTCCTTATCATATAAAAATGTGTATTTTATTTTTTTTAAAAAGCCCGCAGTTTCCATCCCTATTCTAACTTCGATTATGCCACTACTGTATTTAAACCTTTCTAACCATCATATCTTTTTACTGCTTTAAAGCTTTAATTGTTCGTTTCTTAGCCTGCCTCCCATATTCCTCTCTTGGATCTTTATTTCTGTCTGCTTCGACATCTTGGCTACTCATTTTACACATTCCTCCCTTCTCTGCCCTTCTCCATTGTCTAGTTTTCAAAATATCTACTCTTGCCCCTATCTCTCTCCCATAAGAATCTTCCTGGTTCTCCGGTTCCTTTTTTTATTTCCTTGAGGTACTCCCCCCTTGGCTTATGTCATCAATCCTTATTATTTTTGTTATTATCTCCTCCTTATCATCTTGTTTCATTTGTTTTGTCTATTCCATTTTTTCATCTACTCTTTTAGTTGGTTGCTCATCTTCCTGGGCATCTTGATCTCTTAATTCTTTTTGTGTTATATTTCCCAGCATTCCATCTATTCGGTTCATAATTTCCTTAAAATGTCTTGTCAATGTCTCCCTTGTACTTTGAATTGCCAGTACCATCTCTTCCCAAATTCCACTCCTTCCTTCTTGATGAAGCATCTCATTAAATTTTATTGTGTCCCTCTTTTATCCAATAATCCAAATATCATATATTCAAACCTATAGTGAGTTTTCAAAAAATTCAATATTCTTAATTCTTTGTATCCCAAAATTAATTAATTAATTAATTAATTAATTAATTAATTTGACTTGTATGCCGCCCCCTCTCCAAAGGGACTCGGGGTGGCTAACAACTAAAAACCAACAATAAATTAATTACCTAAAATAGTATTAAATACTACAAGCCAAATTCCTCTAAAACCCACAACTAAACCAAATTTACCCCTCCCCCCGGAGGCCAGCACAGCCCAGCCTGTTCGAAGAGCCAGGTTTTCAGATCATGGTGGAAGGTACGAAGGTCAGGAGCCAAACAGAGTCCCAGGGGTAGTTGGTTCCATAGGGTGGGGGCCACCACAGAATAGGCCCTTCCCCGGAGGACCGCCAAGCGACATTGAGTCGCAGACAGACCCCGAGGAGCCCCTGCCTGTGGGCCTGCACAGGGCGGTTGGCTCTCGATGCCGGCAGGTGACGCTCCGATAAATACCCCGGACCTATGCCTTGAAGGACTTTGTATGTCAGCACCAGGACCTTAAACCTTACCCGGAGGGCAACTGGTAACCAATGCAGGTCGCGCAGGAGGGGTGTAACATGGGAGTACCGGGAAGCTCCCATCACAACCCACGTGGCCGCATTCTGCACCAGCTGAAGCCTCCAGATGGTGTGCAAGGGCAGTCCTAAATAGAGAGCATTACAGTAGTTGAGTCAAGAAGTAACAAGTGCATGAGTGATCGTGTGCACAGCATCTCGGTCCAGATATGGGCGTAACTGGAGAACCAGCCGGACCTGGGCAAAGGCCCCCCTGGCTGCAGCTCCCACCTGCTCCTCCAACCTGAGCTGCGAGTCCAGGAGAACCCCCAGGTTCCATGCCCTCTCCCCCCATGACCAAAGATGGAATATCTTGACTGGACCGAGATGTCGGTATGCACAACCACTCCGTCTTGGCCGGGTTGAGCCGAAGCATGTTCCTGTCCATCCAGATCTGTACCACATCCAGACAATGGGATATCACAAAGAGGGCATCACTGATGTGGTTTGGGGTGGAGATGTACAACTGTGTATCATCAGCATACTGATGATACTTCACCCCAAAACCACGGATGATCTCGCCCAGAGGCTTCATATAGATGTTGAACAGGAGGGGTGAGAGGACTGACCCCTGAGGGACCCCACAAGTGAGGCCCTCGGAGTCGACCTCTACCCCCTGCCAACACCGATTGCGAGTGCCCTGAGAGGTAGGAGGAGAACCACTGCAAAACAGTGCCCCCGACTCCCAACCCCTCAAGACGCCGCAACAGGATACCACGGTTGACGGTATCAAAAGCCGCTGAGATATCTAACAGGACCAGGACAGAGGAGAACCCCCTGTCACGTGCCCTCCAAAGATCATCAACCAGCGTGACCAATGCCGATTGGTACAGATCCAGGTAGTCTGCTTCCTCCAGAAAAAGCGGAAACTGCTGAGCCACCACACTCTCAACAACCTTCACCAAAAAATGAAGGTTGAAGACCGGACGAAAGTTGTTCAATACGGCTGGGTCCAGAGCAGGCTTCAGGAGGGGTCCCACCACTGCCTCTTTCAAGGCGGCAAGGAAAGAACCTTCCCTTACTGAAGCGTTGACCACTGCCTGGAGCCAGCCGCACGTGACCTCCCTGGAGGCATACACCAACTAGGAAGGGCATGGGTCCAACAAACATGTGGTGGAACTCAGCCGTTGCATAATCCTGTCCACTTCATCCTCAGAAACATGATCAAACTCAGTCCAGGTCACGTTGGCCAGACTGCTTGTATCCTCAACATCAGACCACTGCAAAGTAGGGCTCAGCCCCTCCCTGATCTGAGTGACCTTATCCAACAGATATTGTCCAAATTCCTCAGCACAACCCCGCAATGGGTCCACTGCCCCCCCCCTCGGTTGTAGGAGGGAGCGGGTGACCCTAAACAGGGCGGCTGGGCAGTTATCTGTGGATGCTATGAGAGCGGAGAAATAAGCCCTTCTTGCCGCTCCCAGAGCAACCAGGTAAGTCCTAATATAGGCTCTTAACTGGGCTCAGTTGGGGCCGGAACGGGTCAACCTCCACCTGCTCTCTAGGCCCCTTCTACAGCGCTTCATCTCCCGGAGCTCCTCGGTATACCAGGGAGCTAACCGGGATCTGCGTTGAGTGAGGGGGCACATGGGGACAACCCTGTCGAGGGCCCCCGTGGTGGCCTGTTGCCAGGCAGCCGCCAGGGCCTCGGCAGAGCCGTGGATAAGGGATGTAGGAAAAAAAACCCAGTTCTGCCTGGAACCTCTCTGGGTCCATCAGGCGCCTGGGGCAGAACCATCTAAATGGCTCCTCATCCCAGCAGTGTGGGGGAGTTTGTCAGAAAACCAGCCGTAGGAGATAATGATCTGACCATGGGCAGGGTGGAACAGTAAAGTTACCCCAGATCATTACGCCACTGTTCCGAGATGAAAACCAGGTCGAGCATGTTACCCCCCTCATGAGTCGGGCCTTGAATCACCTGGGTCAGGCCCATGGCCGCCATGGAGGCCATGAATTCCTGGGCCAAACCCGACGCCACCCCCAGAGAGGGCAGATTGAAGCCCCCCAGGACCATAAGGCCTGGGAACTCCACCGCCACCCCTGAGAGGGCGTCAAGAAGCCCAGGCAGGGCAGCTACCACACAGCTGGGTGAAAGGTATGTGAGCAGCAAGCCCACCTGACCCCCAGGCCCCCACCTCAGGAGGAAGGTCTCACACCTGCCTATCTCCAGAACAGTGACCTCCCTTGAAATCAGGGTCTCCCGAATAACCACAGCCACCACCCCCACCCTTCCCCTGGGCTCGTGGCTGGTGCAACACCTGAAAACCTGGGGGGCATAAATCAACCAGGTCTCAGTGATACAGGCCAGGTCCGCGGCCTCCTCCTCAATCACCTCACATAGGAGGGATGCCTTATTAGCCACGGACCTGGCATTAAGGTACACCAGTCGGAGCCCAGGGGTCCTAGATCCCGAATCCCCAGGAAATTGGGAAGAGGCCAAGGGGTCGGAGCGCGCCACCACTTGAAGACAGCGGTCATCAACCTGGATCGGCTCTGTATAGTCCCATAAGTTTTCCAGAACCTCCTTAGGTCCCTCTATTAATTCAGTGTTGTATTGTAATCTTCAGGTGTCATTTTAATGATAATATCTTTTTTGTTATCACATTTAAATCCCCATTAATCAAATATTTCCAAGATTTTGGGAATATATTATTCTTCCTTTCATCAGCAGGTGGCACTCTTAGATTGGATTTCAATATTAACCAGTTTTTCCATTTTCCCACAATGTAAAGATAACATTGATTTTTAAATAGATAATTATGGCATTTCAAAATGCTTATCCAAAGCGGTACCTGTCCAATTTGAAAGCCAATTTCCTGTATTTTAACGATTTTTCTGCTTTTTTCCCTTTAATTCCTTTTCCTTCAATTTTAAATTTTTCTCAGAGTGCTAGGTCTCTATTACTTTTAAAAATAATTGTGAGCCTCTCTTTTCCTGAATATTCTTTTGGGGTTAAGATTTTAATAAAAAGAATTCTTCTCATCCAGTTCACACACTGTTCACTAAAGTCCACTCCTGCACTTTGCTTCAATGGTCATCAGCTGTCCCAGCTTCATGGCAGCCATCTTAGACTGCCTCTTCTCCTCATTGTGGCATAGAGGGAAAAAAAGGCCTGGGGTTCAGCAGGAGAGTTGTGATCTCTCCTGTGACCACCTCTCAGAGCACCTCTCCTTAGCTTCGTCACCCCTACAAGGCGGCTTTGGCTTCTTTCAGAGCCCATAAACAGGGAGAAGCTAGCACAGGAATGGAGAGATCCGTTTCCCTATGACTAGTTATGTTGCGACGTCAGCTGGAAGTCTTTAATCACTTTATAAATTGATTAGGTTCCAAAGATAGAAATGATTTAGATGACATTAAAAAAGAGCAAGATATGCAATTATGGCAGAAAATTATCAAACCACTGCAGCAATTGCACAAGTATAACAATATAAACAACTTAACTGTAAATTTGGAATATAAATATGATAACTTAATGAAAAAAATCTTTATTTCCTTCTTGTTTGTATTTTTTTCATCACCTGAAAAGGGCCCCCAAGAAAGAAAAGAAAAAGTGACTAGAAGTACATACTCTAATATAAGTTGATATCAGTAAATTAATGGAAGGAGTTTGCAAAGGAGTGATTGTGAAATTGATACAATAAATCTACAATATGGGAACCAGGATAATTCTTGGTAAATTTTTCAAAATTTATCTGCTATAATAAGATACCTAAATATTGCTATAAAACTGTTTTAGGAGTTCTCTGAGATCAAGAAAGGCACAGGCAACAGAAGACTCAAGCTGCCGCCTTTGAAAAGCACCGCTTTCTATTGCTTGTGCCTTCCCTGATCACCACTCTTTTGCCCCAGCAAGAGCTATGTTTCTGCTCGATGGCTGGGGCTGGGGGGGCGGGCAGCAGAGACATCAGGGCTGCTCCCCCTACTCAGCAAGCTGGGCCTGGAGGAGCGCGGAGAGTTGCAGACGAGCACTGGAGGGTCAATAGACGCACTCCAATGTCTCTTGGGGAGTCCTCTTGTGTGGAGACCAAAGGGGGGGGGTTGCCTGATCATTAGGAGCCCATCTTCCTCGGCGCTGTTTTGGTCTGGGCATCCGAACTTTGCTGCTGGCTTGTTGCACTTCCAAGCCCTGTGGGGAGAACCGAGCACACGTGCACTCTGGGGAGAGGCTTCAAGGCCTGGAGGGAGGGACCCTTCTCTGCTTGGAAGCACAACAAGCCAGCAGCAAAGGTCAGATGCCCAGACCAAAAGATCGCCGAGGAAGATGGGTTCCTAATAACAAGGCAACACCCCCCTTCAGCCTCCAAACAAGAGGACTCCCCAAGGCTAAGCTCCAGGTTTCTCCCGCTGCTTCCAAGCAGAGAAGAGTCCCTCTGAGATGGACCAGACTATGGCCTAAGTTCTTGCTAGGCCTAAAACATTGGTTACTGTTAATTTTCTCCTGACTGTTGGAATAAAAACAGCTGCGCTAGTATGATTGTATTTTTATCTTGCTGACCCAGACAGATGCATCCTGTTGTTCCTCCCTGTGTCTAGCCATATATCACAAGTTACCCCCTACCATTACGTTATCTGAAAATATCTATAACTAACAGGTTTCAGTTCCTTATATGACCATATATGTCTAATGTAACACCCTTGAACATGTAACAGTATAAAAATGTGCTATTTAGAATCCTTCGGGGTTCAGACCTTTATTTTAGCTTTTGCTGTTTGAACCTGCGCAATAAATCTTTCCTACATTGAAGAGCTTGGCCTGGTCTTGGTTAATTTTCCTACAAAACCTCACTACGTGGAGGCTGAAGTGGGGGATGTTGAGCCCAGAAAAGCTTGAGCTCTCACCTGCACAAACAGGCTGGTTATTAGGAACCCATCTTCCTTGCTGTTCTTTTGGTCTGGGCATCCGACCTTTGCTGCTGGCTTATTGCGGGACTGACAGGAATTCCGGGGTTGGGTTGAGCTGAGCAGCTTGGAAGCCCCATAGTTTGCCTCATCACTGTTTTTACAGGTGAGACCACAAGCTTTTCTGGGCTCGCCCCCCCCCTTCAGCCTCCACACAGTGAGGGAGGCTAAGCTCCAGGTTTCTCCCTCCGCTTCCAAGCAGAGAAGGGTCACTCCCTCCAGGCCTCAAAGCCTCCCCTGGAGCACGCACATGCTGGGCTCTCCCCAAGGGGCAAGGTTGGAGGAAGAAGAAGGGGTTCCGGGCACCTGACCATTGCGCTGCACCCACCCTTACCAGAGCAGAGCGCCAAGAGGGATGAGAAAACTGACTCTGCCACCATCGAAACATAGCTCTCACTGGGGCGAAAGAGCGGAGATAGGGGAAGGCACAGGCAACAGAAAGCACTACTTGTCAAAGGTGGCAGCTTGCATCTTCTGCTGCCTGTGCCTTCCTCAATCTCAGCTCTTTTGCCTCAGCGAAAGCTATGTTTCTGATCACTTCCTGTGCCTTCCCCAGGCAGCGATGGCTGGGGCTGTGGAGGGGCAACAGAGCAGTGCACTGAGAGGGAAGAGAAAACTGATGCCACTACCACTGCCCCATTCTGGACCTCTGAACTAGACTTGTCCACTCTGCCCCCTCCCATCACCACCAGCTGGTACTTTTCCTGCCCTGGGCTGTCCCTACAGCCCGCGGCCATCGAGGAAGAGCCCAGGCCAGGAGAAATGAGCTGGAAGGTGTGGGAGCGCAGTGCAAATGCAAGTAGTGCGGCCCTCCTGCATCTTCCAGCCATCTCCATCACCACTTCAGCTCACCTGAGCCGCCAGCCCCCTTGCTGCAACAGCACCATTACCTTGTCCTGGCTGACGAGGGTTGCGCTGCTTTTTGCACATTGCACCATCTGCAAATTTGGACATTACAGGTGCCAGCCCCTACAGCGGAGATTTCCAACCCCACCATGGGCCGGTCCATATTCCAGAGCTGCAGTAGTCACAAGACTGGCCCTTTGGTCATCCTGGAGCTGCTCCGGGATGACCAAAGGGCCAGTCCTGTCACTACCGCAGCTCTGGAATATGGGACCAACTTTTCCACCAATGTCATCAAGCTGCCCCGGGGCGGATTCCCCTCTCCTGCTGTTGGTCTTACCTTCCAGTTCCAGCTCATGTGGCTCTACTCAAGGTAAGGTTTGCTCTCGGCTAAAGAGTGGGGAACAATGGATGGATGGGCCATGTGGGCAGCGCAGCCTTGTGTTCCCGCACAGCCTGGATTGCTTTGGGGGCGTTCTTTGCTGGGAACATTTCTCTATGGACTACGAAAAGTTTCTCACAGCCCACCAGTGGTCGGAGGCCCACCGCTTGGCAACCACTGCTTTAGAATGCTTCCAGTTTAAAATACTCTCTTTTGGCCTCAGGGCACCCCTGCTGCGTTTATGCAACTGATAATGAGATCCTATACAAGCACCTGTATAAGGGGCTATTGGTGTATTTAGATGACATTTTAATTTACACAAAATGAAGGTGGATCATGAGAAACTGATGAGGGCTGTACTTAAAAAACTGTGAGCCACCAAATTATATGCCAGGTTTTCTAAGTGTGAGTTTCATCAGATCAAAATAGACTTCTTAGGTTATCGTATATCCCATGAAGGGATTGAGATGGACCCTCCAAAAGGTCCAGGCAGTGCTGGAATGGGCTTTTTTGGGGGGCTTTGCCAATTTTTACTACCAATTCATCCCACCTTTTGCCCAGATTGCATTCCTCATAACAAACTTTAAAATGTGGGGGAGATAAACCCAAGCCTAGTCAACCTCTAAGATAAACCTAGAATGCCAGGCAGTGTTTGAGAAGCTTAAATGACTGTTTGCAGCTGAAACAGTTTTGAAGCATCATGACCCAAACAGTCTTTGTTATTCAAGCCTACGCTAACGATCTGACTATGGGGGCTGTGTTGTTCAGAAAAACAAGAATGGCCAACTAAAATCCTGTGTTTATACCTCCAGGAAACAATCAGAGACTAAGCAAAGGTGGACAGTATGGGAGAGGGAAGCTTATACCTTTTTACTGTGGCAGCATTTAACGGGGGCAGAAGACAGGAAAATCCATTTGACAGCCTAGAAGTTTTATTGGCGAGACGTTCAGACAGGGTAGTGCTAGAAAAGCCGCAGCGGCTATCCCTTGAAGGCTCCAGTTGCAGCGTCGGGAATGAAAATGGTGGATTTACCACAAAATGCTAGCTGCACGATTAGGAGAGCAGAGGAGATGGCTCACAGGTCATCATGCTCTCTCAGCCCAGCAGCCCCAGACCAGTTGCATCTATCTAATACAGATGCAGGGGCTCAAAAGAGCTCCAAGGCAGCTGAGCGGGATGAGCGGTGCAGAGACAAAGCACTGGACAAATTGTGGGCTAAGGGACAAGAAGCTGCCCAAAAGAGTTCAGAAATGGCACTCAACATCACAGATTCCCGCCTAAATGAGGAGCGACTGTTACTGAGAGGAGACAGGCATCTGCAAACTGACAGGAGAGTAGTAACAGAATTGGCCACAGGTCAAGCTGAAGAGCAGGATTTGATGCAGGAATCTCTTGAAGCCTCTGAAATTAGAAACTTCTTTTCAGTTTGCCCAGCAACAGGGCAATTTCCAGTTACAGTCCAGAGAACCAGATTGGCCCCTGAGGCCACATTTATTCCCATGTCAGCTGGACTTAGACCAGAGGTGGGACAAGAGCCTGAATTCCAAATTAATACGCAGGCTCTTTTAGCTGAGGAAGTAAAGCAAGGTGTGTCAGCAGCCTTGAAACAGGCCAGGCGTTCGCCTTCTGAGGCTTCAATTTCATCCTCAAAACATAGTAGGAGACACAGGTCTAATGAGGATGATCTTTCCCTGCATTCAGAATCTTATGCTCCTGTTGAAATATCACACTCCATCCCCTCTGACATTGGCCAACTGATGGACAGAAATTATGATGAAGGCCTGAACGATTCTGACCAAATCACTATGCTAGGCCTATTCCAACCGGCATATTCAAGTGGCTCCTCTTCAAGGCTAAGAAGGCCACAGGGCAAGGCTTGGTTCCTGAACCACAGGAGCCTACAGATCCTTCTGAAGACCCCAATGACCCATTGTTTTTGGAGAAGACCATAACGGCAGATGTTTTCCCTGCACCAAAGATGTTCAGCACAGTTATCCAAAGGCAGTGGTAATCTCTTGGGTCGGGTCCAAGCCCTTCCTCCCTGGACAGAAAGTTGTTCAATGTGGGAGCTGATCTATCCAAGGCTCTGGAAGTGCCCGCTGTGGACACCATAGTTGCGACCCTGCAAGCCAACACTGATATTCCTGGGGAGCCTGAGGACTCGCTGAAGGCAGAGGACAAGAGGGTTGAACAAATGTTGCAGAGAACGCACCTGTCAGCAGCATGGGCAGTGAAGGCTTCCACGGCTGCATCCTTTTTTAACAGGGCCTCTCTCATCTGGCTTCAAGAACTGCAAGAGAGAACTCCACTGGATGATGTCAGGTCACACCAACATATAAACAAACTCTTAGCAGCAGTGGAGTTTTCAGCAGACGCCACCCTCAGTGCAGCCAGATTTGCCTCTAAGGCAATAGGGGGGACTGTAACCTCTCGCCGCCTGCTGTGGCTCAGGCAGTGGCAGGCTGATTTGAGACATAAGTGGAGGCTGGCCACTGCTCCCTTTAAGGGGAAGAAATTGTTTGGAGAAGCCTTCGGCAAGGTGCTGGTGGACTCCAAAGACAAAGGGAAGATCTTACCTTCCAGATCCAGAAGGGGTGAATTCTGATCGACGCCCTATTTCAGACGTCCCTTCTATAGGACCCACAAAACTGGGGAGGGTTCTCTAGACCCTAGAGGCCTTTCAACCACAGGCAAGATCTACCCCAAGACAGGGCAGGTAGAAATCACTCGTTTAAGAACAAGCAACCCTTTCGAGGGGCTGGGGGTTGTCCCTTCCGATGCCCCAGATAAATCTGACATTAATCCTCCCATTGGGGGACATCTGGCCTTGTTTGCCAGGCTTTGGGAGGAAGTAACCACAGACACCTGGGTCTGCTTGGGTCTTTCTCTAGAGTTCCTCTCTATGCCCTCGAGGTTTTTTATTCATTGCCCTATCTCTAAAAACAGAGAGAAAGGTCCTAATGGAAACAGCTATTCAGCACCTGCTGGAGATCTAGGCTATTCAGCTGGTGCCTGAGGACCAGAAGGGCATGGGATTTTATTGTATTTTGTTTGTAATCCCAAAAGCCTCAGGGGGATGGAGGGCAATTCTAGACCTGAAGTGTCTTAACTGCTGGGTAAAATACAGGCAGTTTAAGATGCACTCTCTCCAGTCTATACTGGAGGGAATTAGGGAGGGGGATTTCCTTACTTCCATAGACCTGAGGCCTACCTTCATGTCCCCATTCTGCTGGCTCATAGACAATTCCTCAGGTTCTGCTATAATGGGAGGCATTTTCAATACAGGGCCTTACCCTTGGGGCTTTCATCAGCTGCCAGGACATTTACGAAGCTGTTGGCAGCCCTGGCAGCCCATCTAAGGGCCATCCCAGTCAGAGTCCAGTGTTACCTGGATGACATACTGGGCCAGTCATCCTCCCTATCTCAAGCAACAGAGGATTTGGAAATCATCATTCAGGTGCTCCAGGAGCATGGCTTCTCTGTCAAGGAAGCCAAAAGGCACTTCACTCCCACCAATAGTCTGCTCCATCTGGGAGCTGTAATAGATACCATTTCCTGCAAGGTGTCCTTGTCCCAGGAATGTCAGGATAATATCAGGGAGTTAATTTGGCAAGTAAAATCTAAGCATAGGGTACTCCTGGCTACACTTTCTAAGCTCCTGGGCAAAATGATATCATGCATTAATATAGTGCCCTGAGCTAGATTGCATGCCAGGGCACTCCAATGGTTTCTTCTCCCTTATCAGAAGACAGGTAGGAGTTGCTCCCATTCACAGGTCAGATTAACTCTGCAGGTCTTTAGATCTTTGCTATGGTGGTCATCTGAGGCCCTCTGCCTGGGGCTCTTATTCAAGGACCCTGACAGGTTGGTACTGACCACGGATGCCAGTCTTTATGGCTGGGGAACCCTTATTCAATCCAGGGTGGTCCAGGGACAGTGGTCCCAGGCAGATTTGAGCCATAATATTAATTGGCTAGAGCTTAGGGCAGTCCTACTGGCCCTAAGGCACTTAGAGGACACAGTCTCAGATAAGGACATCCTGGTCTTGACTGACAATGTGTCAACCAAGGTGCATATTAATCGCCAAGGGGGAACACATTCATGGCCACTGATGGTGGAGGCAGAACAACTCTGCTTATGGGCAGAGAGACACCAAGTATCGCTCAGAGCTGAGCACATTGCAGGTATGGCCAATGTTGAGGCTGATTGGCTTAGCAGAGCCACCATAGACCACACAGAGCGGCGTTTGCACCACGCTTTGTTTCAGGAGCTGTTGGAGCGCTTCAGAGTGCCAGCTATGGATCTCTTCACTTCCCAGGACAACAGAATTCCCGAGATTCTACTCCAGGTTTGCAGTCCCGGGGGCAGAGGGAACGGATGCCTTATGCAGCCCTTGGCCCAGGGAGCTCCTCTATGCCTTTCCTCCTCTGTCCCTGATCCCAAGGGTGATTCAGAAACTGTTGGGGGAAAGAGCAGAATTCATTCTTGTAGCCCCTCATTGGCCGAGAAGGTCTTGGTTTGCGGACTTAGTAAACATATCTGTGTCCTGCCCTTGGAGGATACTGGAGGACAGAGTGTCTCTCAGCTAGGGACTAGTATTACATCCGGAACCCCAGTGGCTTCAATTGGCTGCTTTCAGATTGAGTGGGAATCTCTGATCTGGGACCATTATTGCTCCAAGGTGATAAGAACCATCCAAGCCTCTAGGAGACCCTCCACCAATCGCATCTATGATGCAACCTGGAAGGCTTTCAGCGACTGGTGCTCTAGGTCTGACAGGGATCCTACTGGGTCCTCAATCACCCAAGTGCTGGACTTTCACCAAGATGGCCTAGACAAGGGACTTTAATCCAACACATTGCGGAGGCAGGTTGCAGCCTAGTCTTCTGTTCTCTCCTCGGGGGGAGTAGAATCATTATCTAGACATCTCACTGTCCGCAGGTTTATGAAGATGGCCACAAACCTGAGGCCTCCAGTGGTTCATTGCTATCCAACATGGGACCTCTCTAAAGTACTGCATTCGCTGACTGAGGCCCCATTTGAATTACAGAGATCCCTGCAGTTTTTATCTTGCAAGGTGGCCTTCCTAGTAGCAATTATTTCTGCCATTTTGGACTTGGCGGCTTTATCTGTCAGGAAGGACTTTTGGTGTTTTACACCAACCGAGTTGTGTTAAGACTAGACCGTTCATGTCAAAGGTGAACTCGTGGTTCCACAGAGCCCAAGAACTAATCTTGCCTGATTTTTGTTAGCATCCTGTACATTCTTTAGAAAAAAGATGGCACACTCTGGGCATTCGAAGGGCCCTGTGTATTTATGTTAAGCAGACATCTCACTTCTGGAGGTCTGAATCCCTCTTTATTTCTTTCCAACCTTCTACTATGGGTTGCAAGGTTACTCCAACAACTGTGGGGAGATGGATAAGACTGTACATATTCAAAGCCTACCAAGCCCAAGGACTTGCTGTTCCTCTAAGAATAACGGTCCATTCGACAAGAAGTGCGGCCACATCAGTGGTGTGGGCCACTCAGGCCTTTCTGGAGGAGGTTTGCAGGGCGGCAGCCTGGGCCTCACCTTCTCCGTTCATCAGACACTATAAGCTGGAGTCTTTTGCTTCTGTGGAAGCAGCATTTGGATGGAGAGTTCTTCAAAAGGTCCACCCTATCTAGGGGATTCAGACGGCACTAGGCCCCACCCATAGGAAAGCCAGCTTTGGTATGTCCCAATCCTGGGTGCTATCTCCACCACTGACTATTGCAACCACTTTCTCTCAGTAAAAATTATTTTGATTTAATTCAGTGGAATCAAGAGTCATGCTGTTGTGAGAAACAAGCTGGGGCAGGTTCTTACAAGATCATTTTTTTAAAAAAAAAGTGGTATGACAATATAGCAACAATGGTACATTGGAATATCTGCAACAAATACCACTTGTCTGCAAGTAAGAATTGGTCAGACTACAAAAAGGAGAAAATAATAGAAAATAAAGAAGCTAAAGTATTCTTGTGACTTTAGAATTCAAACATAGAAGCTCTATTACTACAAAAATATGTATTACAAAAATACAAATAAAAGTAAAACTGTGGGAATAGAAAACAAAGGTAGTACTAATAATGATAGGTGTCTTGAGTGCAATCCCTAAAAATCTGGAGTACCACTTAAACACCATTGGCATTGACAAAAGTGTCAGCCATCAATTATAATAGGCAGCTGTACTTGGAATAGTTTATATGCTATAACAATACTCTTAACATCATTAAACATCTGCTTCTCCCAGTTCCTTGGAAAGGATTCCATAGATAGACAAAAATAATAAATCCAGTCAACATTTGGCTAACTGCAATAACTGTCATAATTTCATTGCATAACAGTGGCTCATTGTTGGTTATCAACATTGTACTTGGCTGTTGTACTTTTTAAAAAAAATTAAAATAAAAATATTGTATGGAATTTAAAAAACATAGTGCACCATATTGCCAGTGTATTTACTGGAGAAAGATCTGCCTTTGATGAATTTACACCCTGTCATATGCACCATGTGAAGTTTCATGTACTTAGGTCCTCATTTCAGATGTTTTGCTTTCTTTGTTAGGCTGTTTGTTTTCTTTTCTTCCCATATAGCTCTCTAGCCTCATTCTGACAATTGTTGCTCTGCATGAGTTACATTCCCATGGTGTTGTAGGTTTCCTGATTATTCCAGTGGTTCCTGCCTTGTGTGATGCCAGGAACTTAATTCAATTTTTGCAAGCAGGCTGCTTGTTGAATATCTTATATATAAGGCTATAAATGCATTTATACCTCATTAGTGTAGAATTCTACTTTACCTCCACGTGCATTAACAGAATAATAGAGTTGGAACGGACCTGGAAATCTAATCCACACCCCCTGCTCAATCAGGAAACACTATAACATTTCAGACAAATGGTTGTCCAGTCTCCAGTGTTGGAGTACGCACAACTTCTGAATGCAAGGCATTTTTAGAATCATTATTTGTTTTTACTTTTGATTTCAACGGATTTGTGCATTTTTTCCATAGTAAAAAAAACTTTACATCATGACTGATCTTTTTTTTAATGTATATGACTTATAGTCATAACTATAACTCTAGACATCTTACAGAAATAAAATCTGAAATAAACCCAGTATCACCACAACCCGTTGACCATGTTCAAATAAGGCATTCCATTAGCTCCCTGTAAGTCACCAGGTCCACTGGCAAAGCCATGTCTTCAGGGTTTTTTGGAAAAGTATCGAGGTGGGTCTCAGACTTATATCCACAGAGATATTTCTCAGAAAATTGCCAAAGAAAAGCCTTTTGTCTTGGTCCGACCAACCTGTAATATAATCTACCTCCCTGATTGGTGGCTTTGGTAATGTAATTGGGAAAACATGGTTCTTCAAATAACCTGACCCCAAGCCTAGTAGGATTTTAAAGGTAAATAACCAGTCACTTGAATTGGAACCAGAAATGAATTGACAATCAATGCAGCTTACAGAAGAGAGAGATATGTGAAATCTAAAGTAGCACAAAACCATATCATGATACCAAAGATCATTGCATTTTGAACCAACTGAAGCTTCTAATACTTTTCAAGGACAGCCCCATGTAAAGCGCATTATAGTGGTCATGGTGTTACAAAATGTTGCTATGGTGTTAATCACTGTGAGTAGGTTCTATTGATCTAGGAAAGGGCATAATCAACACATAACATGAAGTTGCATAAAAACTCTCAGCCTTTTCAAGCAGGAGTTACAAATCCAGAGAGCCCCCAGATTACATGCTGGGCCCATCTGGCACAGTGCAATCCCATCCAAGACCAAAGATGGCAATTATCTATGCTCCAAAGAGCCCAAAATCCAGAGCTATTCTATTTTACCAGGTGCAGTTTCAGCTAGTTGCTCTGAAACCACTTCTTAACAGCTTCCAGACACTGCAAGAGGGAGGTTGCAGCAGCACTTAACATACCAGGAAATACCAGTATCTGAATATCATCAGCATACTGATGATATCTCATCTAATGGTGATGGATGATCTCACTAACTAGCTTCATGAAGATATTAAACAGAAGTAAGGAAAGTTCTAAACCCTGTGGAACTCTAGAAAGTAGAGGTCAACAGTTAGATCTGCTTCTCCTTTTCAATACCAATTGTAAATGGCTGCAAAGGAAGAAAGCAAAACAGAATAACACAGTGCCTCCTAAAGGATGCCATGAATGATGGTATTGAAGGCCACCAAGAAGTTAAAATAGAGCAAGGTTTGGGACACCATTCCCATCCCACTCCTTCCAGAGATAATAAAAAACCAATGCCATTTCCGTTTCATATTCAGGCCTGAACCACATCTGAAAAGGGTCTAGATAATCCATTCCAAACAAGAACTTCTGGAGCTGCAGCACAATAACATTTTCAACAACTTTGCTCAAAAGAAAGATTGGAAACAGGATGAAAATCATCCCATAGGCTGGAATCCAGTATTGACTTTTTAAGGAAAAGGTGGACCACCCCTCCAAAGGCAAGAACCTGTTCCAGACATATCTGCTGAACCAACAGCCACAGAAATCCAAGTGGGAATGAATCCAAGGAACTTTGTCTTCTCGAAAATCAGCAAATGTGAGGTATTGTATGCCTTTGTAGGTAAATCTCTATATTTTCCTTTCAGGAAAAGTTACCTCAAATAGGATTGTTATTTATGGTTGATTTATTTGCAGATGCAATTAGTGCAGAACAGGATTTACACTCTACAGTCTGAATTGCCTTGATATAGACTGTAATAATAGCTTTTTTCTGTATACAAATTTGTTCTTTGTTTTCCCCCAGCAGCTCTCTAGACCGTTTCATCCTTCAATTCTCTGTATATTAAATGGGTCAATGAAGACTACAGATCAGAAGTTGTGGCAATCCTATCTAAAGCCTCCTTCACTCCCTATTCCCGGCAGAAACTGGGACTACACAAACCTTTGGTTATATACCTATTGCCTTCTGAAACCCATCCAGATTCATCAGTTCCTGGGGCAGACCAATATAAGAGGTTCTCACTTCCTACAGACGAGTATGATTGTAGAACGTAGCCATCAAGATGTAATCTGACCATTATAAGGGAACCAAGGATTGATTGGATCAAATAACCTGGTCCTGGTGACTTGTGAAAGGTCCATGGAAGTCATGCTTTCCATGGTTTCCATCTATAAGAAATTCATTACTTAATTCTCTTCCTTTGACTACTCATATTCCACATACCTCTTTCTCCCCACTTTGAAACCATTTCAAGAATTAGAAGTAAAAAGAACACATATTTTAACCCAGACTTTTCCACAGTAATCAGCATTGATATCCAAGGGTTGATGGGACTATTCAAGGGATCTATGTTGTATTTGTTGTTACTATTTGTAGTATTATTACTTAAAGTAGCATTTATTAAATTATATTCATATAATCAACATTTGGGATCAGTGAACAATCTGAAAATTAAAAAGAATTTAGAGACCTCCTGCTCCAATCCTTTGAATTGCATGTTGCGAAAGCAGTATCATGTGTACGCTATCTGTGAAAATGCAGTATATCATTTAGATCTGGCCAATGACTAAAAAGCCTTTGTGGCAGGAGAACTATCATGTAATTGCCAATTTTCTGCAAAGTTTCATTAACATATTATGTACTGTATGTATATTTATTTGCATATGAAATTACCTGCTTCAGCTTTACGTTGTGCCAGTAAGATATGTTTCGACTTGAGACAATGCATAATTTATTGCAGTGAGGAATACACTACAGGTGCCAAATAAATTAAATAAATAAATAAATAAATAAAACTAACAGTGAAGCTTCTATTGCAAATATCTGCTTTCATAGTATATCAACCAAGGAATATAAGATTTGAAAAGGGAGAAATGTGGATCAAAATAAAGAAATAAATATGTGGATTCTTTATGCAAACAAATGGGAAGAGGGCAAGTGGTTGCATGCCATTTGCAAACAGTGTATTTGTTCAGATGCATAGCAGAATCACTCTTGAGGATGAAACTTCATGATTAATGGTGTTTATTCTTGACAGAGGCCTCCTTTATTTATCTCCAATACATTTTAGTGATTTTATCAGTCACCTGAATGAAAAATATTCAGTCATACCAATATTGCAGTGTAAATTGAGTAGAGTCACTTTTTATTATATCTTTCAGCCTTATCATCTGCACAGTAATTTTCTAGCAAGGGTTTTGATATAGAAAGGCAGGATTTAGCTGTAGTTGACAGAAAGCCTCTTCAATTTCTCCTAAAAGTTCAGATTGCTCTTAAAAATTTATGTATGAAAAAAACCCACTCTTATCCAAGCAATTTCAGGATTTGAAAAAAATAAAGATAAAATGCAGAATCATAGATACGAGAAATGCTGTTAATTTGGAAATGTCTAATAGCTATGAAATCAATAATGGAATTCTTTCTAATGTTTAAATGTATTTCATAGAGAGGTTTTTGGATTGATTTGTCTTTTATATGTTATATTTTCATGGATTATGTATATTTCAATCTTTTAATCCTTTCACATTCCATTTTATTAAATATGCAGCATTCTTCTAAGATGTAATTAACAGAGCAGGAGATTCTAGACCATAGGCATGGACTGGCTCAATGAGCAGCCAGTATGTTTATTTCCAAAATATTTTTTCTCTTATAGTCTTTCAGTTGAAGAGCATTTTAAATGCTGATTAAATTACTGTAGTTTATAATGATTACATAATAGACAACATAACATTTTTATGACCCTTTGTGTTTTAGAAGTACAGTATCAGTAATACCTTAATAAACTATTTTAAGCCAATAAGAATCTTCACAAAGATATAATAATGCACTTGCATATTTCATTAATAAAAAACTCTGCAGAAACAAATATCAGACTATATCCTATAAATTGTAAGAACTGAAACTTTGATGTCCCATTTGGCAAATCTGGGAAGCAATGGATTAAATTTTTACCTGGAGAAATTTCTACTTCCTTCCCTTCAAGTTAACAATTCTGGACAAGTAGAGAAGTCACTTAATCTTTTTTCTTTTCAGTCCATTAACTTTACTTCTTTTTTGTGTCCATGATTTTACACAATCAACACAAATAATGAAACTTGCATTATGTTACATCATCTGTGTAATGACCAAATGACAAATACATTATTGCATCAGCTTCTGTCATTTTACAATTGAAGTAAATTGGCACAAACATCGTTTGTATTATTTCAATCAATCAGATTAGAGCTGTAAAGGACCTTGGAGGTCTTGTAGTCCAAGTCTTTACTAAAGCAGGAGATCTTATATCATTTCAGACAAGTGGCTGTTCAGTCTCTTCTTAAAGACCTCCAGTGATGAAGCACTCACAATTTCTGTAGGCAAGCCATTTCAGTTGTTAATTGTTCTCACTGTTAGAAACTTTCTCCTTAATTCCAGTTTGCTTCTCTCCTTGGCTAGTTTTTATCTATTATTTTTGACTAGTTTTTATCCATTGTTTTTCTTTCTGGTGCTTTGGAAAATAAGATGACCCATCATCTTTGTGGAAGCCCCTCAAATACTGCTATCATGTCACCCCTAGTCCTTTTTTTCTCTAGATTAGCCATAGTCTATTGCTACAATCATTCTTCATATGTTTTAGTCTCCAGGCAGTGGTGGGATTCAAATAATTTAACAATCCTCTGCCCTAATGATCAGCTGGGTTGGCGTGGCCAACTCAACATTATTCACGGCAAGGGGTGCTTCACCTTGCCTGGCCTCTCGTGACCGTGGGGATGCTGCAACAGTTGTAAGTGTGAAAAATTATCATTTTTCAGTGCTATTGTAACTTTGAATAGTCACTAAATGAATTGTTGTAAGTCAAGGATTACCTGTACAAAAATACAAAAAGCTTCTTTGCTTGCAAAAAGCTGCCCTAAATACCAATCATTAGATTAAAAAGACCTGCAAGCCAGAGTTACAAATCAAGCAGTGTGCCAGAGCACCTTGCGGAATTAAAATAGTTAAAATGCAATGATAAATGTCAGCAGCCAACTCTTGCTCATAAAATGAAACTCTTTAGCAAAGAGGTCATTTAAGCTCTCTAGAAAGTAAGTGGGCATATTTGAGCTACAAAATGCCAAGCTAAAGAGACAAATTAACAAATCATATAAGGGACCCAGATTCAAACCTCCCAAGCTTGTCAAGATCACAATAACATTAATACATGCCACTGACATCTAAGTAAACTTCAAGCCTGGTGCCATGTTACTAAGCCTTATTATTATGAGAGAAAACTAAAATGAATTGGAGGATCCACATCCCTACTTCTAATTTTTTAAAATCTTACTATCAGTGACAATCATGTGCCTTGGCCACTCCAAAGTAATGCAAAAGCACCAAAGGTGCTTTTTCAAGAGGCAGCTGGACTTTCTGGAAACCAAGAAAGCCCAGTTGCCTTTTGATAAAAGCACCTTTGGAACAACCATGACCTGGATGACTGAAGAATCCCCACAGACAAAAGACTCCTGTTCTCAGTGAACTGATTGAAGGGATACTCCCCAGATAGAGGAAGAAGACATGAGACAGAATATTATCCAAACACAATACAAATAATTAAATCACAAACAGTTTAAATCCTTTTTAACTAAAACACAAGGGAGGGGGGAAAAACCCTGTCTGGCTCATTACTAGAGCTTACAGCAGGTGTCCTATTATCAGAACAAATAAACACAAGAACTAGCCAGATTTCTCAACTGTGCTTCTTTTCAAGAACAGAGATTAATCTTTTTCCTTCAAACAAAGCTGAATAGGAAAAATTATCCCATCAGTAAATACAGGATTAAATGTCACCATGCATAGAATTAAACTTCACCAAAAATCAGTTTTAGACAAAAACTCAGAAAGGGTATGTAAACTCACATGCTCCCCTGAGCTGTTCAGAGCATCCAGTAGTGGGAGGTACTTCAGTCTCCTCTTGGATAGGCTGGGCTTAATTTGCAGGACGTTCCTTCTCCTCCATGGGACTCCTCCCCAGCGTCCCCCAGTTTTAGCTCAGCCTTCGTTGAAATAGGTAGCTTTCCAGATTGGCTGGAATAGCAGCTAAAACGAAAGAGATTCAAACATCAGGTTTGCTTTTTCACTTATTCAGGGAATCCCTTTGTCATCTAGAAGTCCCAATAGTCTCCGACGGCTTATTAACATCCTGGCCATCAGGGCTAGTAGCACTTTTCTAGAGGGATAGACTTTCAAGGATCAAATTACCAAATTGAAAGCCTTCAGCCTCAGACGTTTTCCCTCTAAATCGGGGCTCATTTCCTCTTTCGGAGAACAGATTGCAAGAGCAGTTTACAATCCACTTATCTTCCGATCGTTAACAGCGCCATTCTGAACAGTGAGCTTGCCTCATGTTCAGTTCTTCAACGGCTGAGGCTCTTCCCCCGTTCAACACCAAAGGGGATTGGAAGCATAAGCGCTTCCAATCCTTTTCCCATAGTCGCTTTACGCTGTTCAGAACAGTGATTTAGGCGGGAACCAGCTGCTGGACTCTTAAGGCTGCACCAAGCAGTGGCAGGCGCCATTTTGAGAACCACATGGCACCCATTCACAATTAAAACAGAAAGCAAATAAATACCTGTGAGAGGATTATTTTTCCCTACTGGGTTCACCTCATAGAAACCAGGGGATTGGTTTCCCTGCTCCCGAAGCATGGAACAGTGGACCTGCTTTGTTGGCTAACCCTCACAGAATATAAGTCCAGCAGCTTCACAGTGAGCACCAAGGCCGAAGTCTGCCTGTGCAGAGTAGCTGTCGCAGGCCATTGTTAACACAGTTCTGAAGAGGTGTTGATAATTGGATTTCAATTGATTGGATTGGAGATTAATTCTACAAATACCAAATTTGAAGGGGGATTACAAGAAGTTTATAAGGATACCCTGCTCCTTTGGGAGCAGGCCCCTAGGTGTGCCAACCACCTTATAATCAAGCCTCATTGACAAATTTATAGTGGAAATGGCAAGCGGCAAAGGCTCAAAGGCCTCTACCTCCAGAACAATGACCAGGGCCCTGGGCAAATCCAAAGCTTCCAAGAGACCTTCAAGGGCCAAGGAGAAGGATGCCCATAGATGCCATCAGGCTATAGAGAAACAATTGAACAAGCATATGAGGGAGACAGACCGGACTTCTCCAGCACCATCTCCCACTCGCAACATCCAGGCCCATACACCCTCTCCTCCTCCCCTGGATCTTTCCCTTCCATCCAGGCAGAGCTCTGCCAGGCAGCCTCCGCCCAGTACCTCATCGGCAGCAGCCACACCACGGTGGGCCTCTGAAGCCACATTTACTCCAACGGCGGCTGGCCTCTGCCAAGATGATTCCCTGCCTGAGGATGTACCCCCCAGGATGAGGGCATGGATGGAACTGGCAATAAAACGGGGTTGCAGCTGGCATTCAGCAGTCTGTATGGGCCAGAAGACAGTCCACTATCTCAGAATGTGAATCTCATTCAGGTCGATCACTCATCGAGATAGAACCACAAATTCCTCAGGTACATCCCCAAGGGGAATTTTCTACCTTTCCGGACATGCCTCCCCAAGGGTTTCAGGAAGAGGGGGATCGAGAACAACAGATGGACTACCTAGAGACAGGGTCAGCTCATGACATCAATCCGGCCCTCTCAGAGATAGATCCACTGGAGAGGGGCATGTCAGATGACAAGGGCCTCACTCTTGACCAACCAATTTTCACAGGACTTTTTCACCCGCAGTTATTCAGATCACTTTTATTCAAGGCTAAGACAACTGCGTGCCTTAATAAAGCGACTGCCCCTTCTCAGCAACCAAGCTCGCAGGAGGAGGCAGATGATTTGTTTTTTTCTCAGCCTGTAAATGAGGCTGATGTAATACCAGTCCCGCAGATGTTTTCCAACTTAGTGCAGAAACAGTGGGCTTCCGCAGCAGTGATTTTATAACCTTGCCCCTGAGTTTTCCACTTTCCTAAACACACCCTCAGTTGATGATCCGATAATGGCCTTGGCTTCCCCCTCTGCTATCCCCAGTGAATCGGAGGATGTGCTTAAGCCGGAGGATAAGAGGATAGAATTAGCTCTTTGCAGGGCTCATCAAGTGTGGGCTATAAGAGCGTCCACAACCTCATCCTTTTTCGCCACCTGCAGTAAACCATCCCATCCTCCAATTTTTTTTTTTTATTACATTTTATATGCGTCCTTCTCCGAGACTCAGGCTGACTTACAATTTTGGAGCACAACCCAATGCGCTCAGCAATAGCCTTCATTCCATTGTATATGCCTGCTTATTACTAAGCGGCATTTTTACAAGGTCAGCTAATTGCTAACAATCTTGGGTCCTCAATTTACCTACCCCGAGAGGATGGAAGGCTGAGTCAACCTTGAGCCTGGTGGGATTCGAGCCTACAGTAATTGTAGACAGCTGGATCTTAAGAGCAGGCATTTGGCAGACACAACTTTTAATGCAGTAAAGTTTTCTTCCAGAGCCATTGCATCACAAGTATCAGCAAGGCGGTTACTTTGGCTTAAACATTGGCAAGCTGACATCAAAAATAAGTGGAAGCTTGCCTCAGTGCCTATTTTGAGCGAAAAGTTGTTTGGCAATGCCCTTGATCCGCTCCTCATAGAAACGAGGAACAAAAAAATGATCCTTCCCTTTTTTGGAAGTCAGACTCCAGGGTTTCCCAACCATTTCAAAAGGGTTCCTTTCATTTCTCCTATCAGGGACCCTACTTACCGAGGTTCCAAAGGTCCTCCAAGTTCCGACAGGGACAGCACTCTGAGAGGTCTGATTTCAGAGACAGGAATAGACGGGGAGGACAATCCAAGAGGCAGTTCAGGGAAGCAGGAACCAGGGGTTTCTGTCGCCCTAAATAATTCCCTGGACGCCCCCATTGGTGGCAGGTTAAATTTTTTGCCGATCAGTGGGACTCATATTGACATCTGATGCTTGGGTCAGGAACACAATTAGGTCTGGGTTGGCTCTGGAGTTCCAATCCATCCCTCTGAACTTTTTCATGAGATGCCCAAGGTCTAGGGACCCTGACAAAATATCTCTTATGCAAACTGCTATCAACCACCTACTGGAGATCCGGGCCATTTGACCAGTGGCACCAGACCAACAGGGCAAAGGTTTTTACTCAAACCTTTTTGTGATACCTAAAAGTTCAGGGGGATGAAGGGCAATTTTAGACCTCAAGCGCCTCAACCGCTTCTTGGTCTACAGAAGATTTAAAATGACCACTCTACAATCTATTTTACTTAGCATTAGACAGGGTGATGTCTTAACGTCAGCGGCCCTCACAGAGGCATACTTACATATTCCAATTTGGCCTTCCCACAGCAAATTTCTCAGATTCTATTATGACAATTTGCACTTTGAGTACGTTGCCCTCCCCTTTGGTCTAGCTTCTGCCCCCAGGACCTTTACTGGCAGCCCTGGCTGCTCATCTTAGAAATGCACCTGTCAGGCTACAGTGCTATCTTGATGATATTTTAATTTTGTCATCTTCATATCAACAAGGCAAATCAGATACCCTTATTATCCTGCAGTCCCTACAACAACATGGGTTCTCTATAAATTGGGCTAAGAGTCATCTAGCTCCCACAACCCGACTAATTCACTGGGAACTATTATAGATACAGTGGAGGGTAAGGAGAGGCAGGAGAGCATTAGGCAACTGTCTTAGGAGATCAGAACCATCAAGCGAGTGCCCTTAGCCCCCCTATCCAAATTATTAGGGAAAATGATCTCCTGCATCTCTATTGTTCCCTGGGCCTGGCTCCACACCAGAACACTGTAATGGTACCTGTTGCCATACCAACGGTCAGGAAGAGACAACACCAACATCTGAGTAAGACCCCCACCAAACATCCTGAGATCTCTTCGCTGGTGGACTGTCCCATCTATCAACAAGGGCTGTCATTGCAAAGACCCCCACAGGGTCACTATCACAATGGATGCCAGTCTCTTTGGCTGGGGGGCTCACTACTGGTCTCACATGGCACAAGGGCATTGGACCATACCAGAACAATTCTGCAGTATAAATTGGTTGGATTTCAGAGCAGTCTACCTGGCTCTTCGCAGCTTCCTTCCGCAGCTTCCGGTCCAAGCACATCCTCATCCTGACAGCCAATGTTACAACAAAGGCCCACATCAACAAGCAGGGAGGTACACATTCCACACAGCTGATGAGAGAGGCAGAGAGACTGTGCCTTTGGGCCGAGATCAATTTACTTTCCATCAAAGCGGAGCACATTTCGGGGCTTTCAAATGCCCAGGCAGACTGGCTGAGCAGGGCCATGGTAGATCAGGCAGAATGGCGCCTACATCCAGACCTGTTTCTGGAAGTGACCCAGAGGTTTGGCCAACCGGTCATCGGCCTGTTTGCATCCCCCAGCAACACACAACTTCCCAGGTTCATCTCAAAGTACCCATCTCAAGAGGCGGAGAACATCAATGTGCTCTGCTTCAGTTGACCCCAGGGCCTACTGTATGCGTTTCCCCCACTTCCAATAATCCCCAAGGTAGTATGGAAACTCCTAGAGGAGAAAGCGGAGTTGCTTCTAGTGGCACCATACTGGCCCAGGCGGACTTGTTTCGCAGACCTCAGGGATCTGTCATCTGCAGAACCATGGAGAATACCACCAGACAGAGTCTCGCTCTCCCAAGGCCCAGTTCAGCACCCGGACACACAGTGGCTCTACCTAGCCATATGGAGATTGAGCGGAGATGTCTGAGGAGCGAGAAAATTTCCACCAAGGTCATTTCTACCATCCAAATGGCCAGGTGCCCTTCTACAAATTGTATATACAATGCAACTTGGTCCATCTACTGTTGGTGCGCAAATTTGCACATTGACCCTACTTCTCCAACATGGCCTGGACAAGGGATTATCCCCAATACCCTACGCAGACAAGTGGTGGCCCTAGCCTCGGTCGTCTTTTGTGGTGATCTCCGCTCAATTTCTCATCATCAGTGCATTCACAGTTTCCTTAGGGGAGCCACAAACTTATGACCCCCATTGATAAATCGATATCGAACCTGGGACCTTGACAAAGTCTTAACAGCTCTCACAAAGGGCCCCTTTGAGCCCCTAAGGACTTTGAGTCTCCACTTCCTAACCTATAAGGTGGTTTTCTTAGTCGCAATAACTTCATCACAAAGAATTTCCAAACTAGCAGCTTTATTGGTGAGACAGGACCTCTGCATTTTCCATCCTGACAGAGTTGTCCTCCGACTAGACCCAACCTTTATACCAAAAGTAAATTCGGCCTTCCATAGGGCACAAAAGTTGGTCCTTCCTAATTTTTGCCCTCAGCCAGCCCATAGACTTGAACGTCATTGGCACCGACTGGATGTGAGGTGAGCATTACGTTCCTATATAGACCGCACCACAAATTTTAGAAAATCAGAGGCCCTCTTTATTTTGTTCCAACCTAGCTCTCTAGGACATAAGAGCTCCTCTTCAACAATCGGCAGGTGGTTAAGGGCCACGATTGTAAAAGCATACAAGATGCAATCGCTGCCAGTTCCCAGGGGCATAACAGCCCACTCTATCAGGAGTGCGGCGACTTCAGCAGCATGGGCCACTCAGGCACCAATACATGAGATCTGTAGGGCAGCAACCTGGACCTCTCCAGCACCCTTCCTTAGACACTATAAAATTGATGTTAATGCCTCCGCCGAGGCTGCATTTGGTAGTGTCCACAGAGATCAAGGAGGGACTTCTAGCCAGACAGAGGCCTTCCCGTAGGACAGTCCAAGCTTTGGTATGTCCCACTACTGGATGCTCTGAACAGCTCAGGGGAGAATGGGCATTGGCACTTACCTGATACGTCCGTTCTCCGTGAGCTGTGAAGAGCATCCAGCCCCACCTTTATCTGTCTGGTGGGACATTATTCCAGCCAAAAGCTAGATAGGGTGAAGTATAGAAGGTTTCCACACTTCGACTTTGCCAAAACTGAGGGACGCTGGGTAGGAGTCCTGTGGAGGAGCAGGAGCATCCTGCAAATTAAGCCCAGCCTATCCAAGAAGAGACTGAAGCACCTCCCACTACTGGATGCTCTTCAAAGCTCATGGAGAATGGGTGTATCAGGTAAGTACCAACGCCCATTTGAATGTCTATCTTTCTAGCTAGCCAAGAAGTCTTGTTGAATGTCACTCATCTTGGTTCCTTGTCATTAAAAGCTTCTTTCTGGCAGTTCTGCTTCATTATTCAATTATTTCTTCAAAGCGCTGATCGTTGCATCCCAGCTGCAAGAATCCCAATAGGGGAGTATTTCTTCCCAACATGACAAAGCACCCTTTCACACCCAGGAGAAGCAATCCTTAGATCCATTTGCACCACTTAAAGATACCAGCTGGTCTCACTTACCTCACAAGATATCCTAAGGAAATCATTCAGATTTAAGGAAAGATCACATGCCCCCAGAAAGGCAGTAAAAAAAATCAGACAGAGTACCAAGCTTGCATCCTGCCTCTTGGAAGTACATCCCAAAAGTACACCCCAAGCAGTGTAAAAAGCTTTTTAAAAACATAGTGCCAGTAAACAAACAAACAAACAAACAAAAAACTCCAGAGAAGCTCCGGAGGCTCCAGCTAGTCTGGGTATACTGCCAAGAACATTAGCTGTTACAATGTGGCAGAGCAGTTTCTGAAAATACTTAAGCAGAGCAATAAAGTTAAAGATTAGACTAGAAACAACATAGAGGCATGCCTTCCTGACAGGATTAACCCTGTAAAATGAGAAAAAGAGATTTCTTCCAACAATCGGTTTGCCAAATTGCTCACAAAGTTAACAAACAGTTCTCCTGAACTGGTGTGAACTCGCTGAATCACACCACTGCCTCCAGGTCTTTAAACATCTTAGCTACTCTTCTCTGACTTTTTTCAGTCTCAACATCTTTTTTGTAAGTTTGGCAACCAAGACTGGATGCAGTATCCCAAGTGTGCTCTTATTAAGGATTTATAAACAGGTACCAATACTTCATGTGATTTTTATTCTATGCCTCTGTTTATGCAACCAAGGGTTGTACTTGCTTTTTGGGCTAGTTCCACACATTGTTGGCTCATACTGTGTTTTCCTGAAAATAAGACCAGGTCTTATATTAGTTTTTGCTACAAAAGGGCTTATTTTTTGGTGATGTCTTATTTCTTTCACACAGCCGGCTGCACAGCACATCTGGTGAGCCATTGCTGCTGTCACGAGGCGAGGCAGAGGGCAGAGTGGGATGGGGCTGGCACCACACCTGGCCCCTGTATGCTCACTGCCTCCTGTGTGAAAAAGACTAAGTGAAAGACAAAGAGGGTGTGGTATGGGAAAAAGCCCATCCAGGAAAAAGAAAACAGAAAGAGCTGGGCAAAGAGTCACGCTCTTCTGCCCACCGGGTGACTTCAACCTTCCGGAGAGAAGCCAAGGTTTTGATCCTGTTTCTGGGGTGGAGCATAGCATGGGACACACAGGCAGCCTGACCAGCAGAGCGCCAGCTGGCCTTGTTGACCTTTTCCCACCAGGAAGGAGACTGCTGCCTCCCACAAGGCCCTTTCCATTTTTTTTCTGCAGCCACAGCCCCCCTTAAGCCCAGCAAGGCCACCCATCTCCATGCAGGCCCCATCCAGATGCGTGGCCAAGGATACTGTGGGTGGCGGGGCCTGCAGAGCCCTGATGCTGGTGGGGTGAGATGGCGGCAGCTGGACCAGTCCCTTCCCTATCTCACCTAGTGGCAGCCAAGGGCGCCACCTGCTGCTGCTTCTGTTCCACTGCCAGTTGCCACAGCAGTGGCCAGGACTACTCCTGCCACTGCCATGCTGCTGCCATCTCATCCCGCTGTCAGCCCTGGGGGTGAGAGTGGCAGTGGGCTTGGCCAAAACAGAAGGTGATGAGTGTATGTGCAAGGGCTTAATTTAATGCTTTTAATTTACAAATAGAAAACCTGGTTACTAATACTACTTCTTTTCCTTCTTTTCTTTCTTGGCCTTACCTTTTTCTTTTACCTTGTCATCTTTTCTCTCTTTCTTCCTCTGTCCTTCTCCTGCCCCTCCTTCTTCTTGGCATCTCTTTTGGCAATCTTCTTGCTGATGAGATTGTGCAGCCCTGCCACCAAACTGATCAAGCAAGGAAGAACGAGGGGCGAGGGTGATGCCACACCATACCCACTGCGTGCTCTGCCCCCACCTTCCATCATCCTGACAGCGAGGGCTAAATCACATAGGGGCCACTGTCCAGTGTCTACCCTGTCTCCTACCTCATCGGATCCATTCAGGGCTGCAGTAATTTGCTGCCCTGAGTGAATTTAGTGCACCCTCCTGAAACTCTGCAGAAGAACCAATCCCCTCTTATCAACTTATCATTTTGTCACAGCAATGGACAGAGCCTTGGAGACCTGAGTTGGTTTCTTCCCTTTTTCCCACTGCAAGCATGGATGGGCTAGAGAAGTGCTGGAGGATAATGTAGGATGGGGGGTGCAGAGTATGCAGTGGCTGCGGCATAGTGACACCTCCGCCCCACCTCATGCCTTGCCTGATCTGTTTGGTGGCAGCACTGCACAACCTTAACAAGATTGCCAACAGAGATGCTGAGAAGAAGGAGGGGCAGGAGAAGGAGGAAAGATGACAAGGAAAAGGAGAAGGAAAAAAAGTGAGGCCAAGAAAGAAGAGAAGGAGAAGTAGTAGTAACCAGGTTTTTTATTTATAAATTAAAACCATTAAATTAAGCCAGTACAAATGCCGCCTCCTGTGCTTGCCACACTTACCTCCAACCACATCCCAGGGCTGATGAACTTAACTGGGGCTTATTTGGGGGGTAAGACTTATATTAGGCACAGGTTAAAAAATCTCTAGGGGTTATTTTCTGGTTGGGTGTTATTTTCAAGGAAACATGGTATTTAAGAGATTGTCCACTAGGACTCCAAGATTCCAGAAAAGCAACCGGTCCATCTCATCTTGGTAGGCAGACTCATCCCTTCCCCGGAGAAGAGTCCCACCACTGTTCTATCATCGGCAAATTTAGTAATAGTATTACTAGTGTGAGTGGGAATGCAGTCATGCACATAAAGAGTATAGAGTAAGGGACTCAACACACAAGCCTGTGGTGTACCAGTGTTAAGAATAAGGGCTGAAGAGAGATTACTTAATCTGACCTTTTTTGAGTGGCCAGACAGGAGATCCATAATCCAAAGGCAGATTGAATAAGAAAGTCCAAGGTCCAGAAGTTTAAACACTAGTCTATGTGGAATCATCATCATCATCATCATCCCTCCGAAGAGCTTTACTTTGTCATGGTGGAGGGGCTTGCGTGATCTAGTGATCCTAAGGCCTATGCTGAAAAGGTGCAACCATATCAGACAGGTCTTAGGTGAAGGGCCAGACAAAATTTGTTCCACAACCCATTTCAACATGGTGAATACAAGAAAAATGAAATTTATGCCAGCTGAACCGTCGCCTGGATCAACAAGGATTCCATTGGATGCTATGGCTCCTGGGCATTCTACGCAAAATGAGCTATAGGGCTCAGCTCCCTCTGCTAGGAGGGAGCTAACGAGCAACTGGAAGAAAAAGCGAAAACGAAAAACCTGGACAGGGAAGAAAATATCTCGATTATGGAAGCTTACTACCAATCTGAGTCAGCAAAACATGGATTTCAAAAATGAATGTATCAGATTTGGAAGGCAAATTGCATGGATTGTGACATCAGAGAACAAAGGTTAATGGACCAACGACATGTGATTCTGAGACACAATTTTTTCACTGCAACAGAATTAAGAGAAATTGAAAAGAAAGTAACTAATGACCTGAGCATACCAATGAAGAAGAATGATAATGTGAGTGAATTGCAGACTCAAGAACTGCAGAAGAAAGAGGGGAAGAAGTTGCTGAAATTGATGAAGGTAAGGAACAAGAAAAAAGTGAAGATCAAGAAGCACCAGCAGATACAGATAAATTAGCTGAGAAAATAAAGAATCAAATGGCAGACACTGAAAGAAAAAGTGAACCACATTAGCAAATGTACTGAAATGCCAACCAAATCAGAAAAGAATTGGGTTTGAAAATACAAAAGTGTCAAGCCTTTCTCTGCTACCATTTTCAAAGGCTTGGAAAAACCTTTGCCAGGGTAAAAATCTTCCAAAACATCCCTGCTAATTAGAGGTGATAGCCCGTGTTCTTCTTTGCTGTCAATGATGATAAAAATGAGACCCGGAAAGTAATCTAAAAACATTTTTATTTATAAAATAAGAAAACCTAATGGAGCTACATGTTTGCAACCTAATCTCCACCAAGGCATATAGAAAAAGAAAAAAGGGAAATATAACGGAAGCTACAAAGGAAGTGAAGTATAAACCTTGTACACATGCGCAGTGGATCAAAATATCACAGGACTTTCTTATCTTATTGCTATGGAGATAAGATAACAGTGCTGGCTAGCAGACACCTGCTTGCTATAATATGAGCTTAGAAGCTTGAACAGACAAGCCAAAAAAATGCAGTGACAAAAAGAACCAAAGAGGCAAGAAAGGGAAGCCAAAATGGAAAATTTGGTTGGAATTTAAAATTAAGAAATTTCGTAGAGACTTGAGCAACCTGAAGAAACTGATGCAAGGCCAGCTAAAGAACAAGCAGATGAAAAGCAGCTTGGCAGCAAGATATGATTTGGAGAACAAGGAGATTCCTGTAGTAATTGCTGAAGCAGAGGGTTGTTGCCATTATTGAAAAGATTAAGAGATATGAAAATCAATTAATCCAGTTTCAACAAAACTCACAGTTCAGAACAAATCAGCACCAGTTTTATAAGAACCTGGAAAGGGAAGAAGGGATAACAAGTGAAAAGCCTGATAAAGAAAAAGCTCTGAAATTCTGGAAGAACCTGTGGGGAAATGACAAGAAGCATAAAACAAATGCAAACTTGATCAAACAGATTGAGTCCTCAGTGAGAGTGCCCAAAATGGAAGATGTGAAAATAACAAAGGAAATGGTTCAAAGGCAGTCAAGACAAAGAACTGGAGCACACCTGGGCCAGATGAGCTGTATGGCTTTTGGCTGAAGGCACTAACAAGCTTACATGAAAGACTTGCTGTCCACATGAAACGCCTGAAAATGATGAATGGCTAACAACTGGAAAGACTTCTTTAATTCAAAAAGAGAAAGACAAAGGAAATGATCCAGGAAATTACCAACCAATTACTGCTTGCCAACAAGCTATAAGCTTCTTACTGGCATAATTGCAAATCAGTTTATGGATACTTGAAAAGAAAAGATCTGCTCCCAGTGGAACAGAAAGGGTGTTGCAAAAACTCAAGAGGAACAAAAGATCAGCTGCTGATTGACAAGCTAATTCTGAAGAATTCGAAGAAAAGGCAAACCAACCTGTTCATGGCTTGGATAGACTACAAGAAAGTGTTCAACTCAGTGCCCAACAACTGGATTAAGAAATGCCTGGAAATCTTTGGCATCAACAGCAACATTCAAAAATTCATGGAAATTTCAATGAACCTCTGGAAAACAAAGCTTATGGCTAATGGAGAAGAACTGGGTGAAGTTGAAATTAAATGAGGCACCTTCCAGGGTGACTCCCTTTCACCCCTACTATTTATTCTGTCAATGCTACCACTGATTACCATTTTAAAGAAGGTGAACTGTGGATTAGAACTTGCAAAGAAAGGATTGAAAATTTCGCATTTGTTGTACATGGATGATTTAAGAGAAATTTTTTGTTTGGTAAAACAAAAAATGAACTGAATTCACTAATTGAAAGCATAAAAGAATTTAGCCAGGACATCGGCATGTACTTTGGAATTGACAAATGTGCAACAATGGCAATCAAAGCATAGAAGATGATGTCATAGAAGATGGTCTAGAATGAGGTCATAGAAGATGATGGTATAGAACTTGAAAATGAAGAAATGATAAAGGCAATGAAACCAGAAGAATTAGAAGCCTCTGATTTAATGTATAATAAAGTCAAGGAACCAACTTCAGCCAAGTACATTCGAACAATTTGCAAGATGTTAAAGTCCAAATTGAGTGGTGGAAACATCATAAAAGCAATAAATACCTGGGCTATACCTGTGATTCAGTACTCTGGAGGAATAATTGACTGGACCCAGATGGAGCTGGACAATTTGGACAGAAAAACAAGGAAGGTTATGACTATGAATCATGCCTTGCACCCTAAAAGTGATGTTGATCAATTATATTTACCAAGAGCAGAGGGTGGTCAAGGTCTCCTACAAGTAAAGCAGACTGTAGAAGAAGAAAGACACAGCTTGAATGACTACATCCAGAAAAGTGAAGAGTTGATGATTTAAGGAAGTACATAAAGGAGGCCTTTTGAAAACAACCAAGTCAAAAGCTAAATACAAAAAGAAGTAATTGAGCGAACTGAAAATTGGAAAAGCAAAGCTATGCATGGCCAATACCTGAAAAGTATTTAAGGCAAAGCTGACCAAAATCTTACTTGCAACTGGCTAAAATCAGGAATACTGAAAAAAGAAACTGAAGGCTTTATTTTGGCTGCTCAAGAACAAGTCTTAGCCACAAATTGCATGAAGGCAAAGATTCAGCATGTCACCACCAACAGCAAATGCCACTTCTGTAATGAGAAAGATGAAACAGTTGACCATTTAATCAGTGGGTGCAGCAAAATTGTACAAACTGACTACCTAGAACGCTATAACTGAGTTGCTAAAATCATTCACCTGCACTGTTTTATGCCAGAGTCTCTGCAGTTCGATTCTCAAGTCCTGATATCTGGTGACTTTTTCAAGTTGTTTCTCGTCGATTCTGCTGTCACCAGGTATGGCAATGTCGACTGTATTTGTCAATCTGTATTCGGAAGTCCCACAGTAGTTTTGCATGCTCATTTTTGACCACTTTTTCAGGCCTATGATCCCATCATCATCATCATCACCATCACCATCATCATCATTATTTAATAAACGGATTCTTCCCGTCTTCCCACAATGGCTTACTGACATTTTAGTAAACATGCAGGCCTTAAACTCAAGAAAGAAACTTTTAAGCCTATAAATATAGAATTCTAGTGAATTGAAAAATTGCTGTAAAGTTTTAACATGCTAGTGGGCTAGTGGCCAAACAGAAGATTTCCTGATAATGCAAATCACATTTCTGATGGAAATGAAAAGAAATACACTCTCTTAAAAGTATGTAAGGGGATAGCAAATATAACACTGAGAAGAGGAGAGCAGAGGAATTTCCATTTTAAAAGTAAGAGAGGGACTAATCCTTCCAAAAAAATCCAGCTTTGCCAACTTGCATAATGTAATCCTATAATTGCTGTGCAGCCCCCAGCCAAATACTTTTAAAATGGGAGGTAGCTTTCTGGTACAAAAAACATTGAGTTAACGCAGCAAACACAAATTAGTCCATTTGTTCTCAGTTCAATACATGAAACATTCAAGACTTTGGCATCTCCTAATTTTGAACTGAATGGTTGAAAAGTAAACTCTCATAAATGCAAATTGCTGATTAGCAATTCATTCTTAACCTTTATTCAATTCCAAGAAGCTTAAATTTGCTTATAAGTAGTTTCCAAACAATAAATAGACTTTTGTAGACATGATTAGGCTATATCAAAAAGATTTTATATAAAAAAGATTCAAGTTATAAAAATTCTGCAATGGTATTTTTATCTTCCTAGGAAAAAAAGGAGAGTTTTTTTTAAAAAGTTGAAAATAGAGTTCCTCCTTTAACATAAATTATGTTGATCTGATCCTTCCAAAGTTTACCGTGATTAAATGATATACATTTAGGTCAAAGAGTTAAACATGTACTTAAGTCTCTTTTGTTAAACTCTGGGAACTTAAGTGTTTGTTTTGCAAGAGTGATTGAAGGAGAAAAAAAGTTTTCCTCCAAAATCTGATTTCTATTACGGTTATTGCATTCTTTGCTAGACTTCAATACTAGTATTCATTTAATCTGTGGGATTATGAAGGATACATATATTAATGAACTAGGGATTTTAAAAGAGGGAGGTGATCATGGAAAAACTTCATATAGAATCTGTAGGTGGAAAAGCATATTGCTATAACAGTTTGGAGCAGAATCGTTTAGAGCAGAATGAATTCTTAACCATTCATCCTTCTTGGCATTACACAATTTAATCAATACCACTAAACATTTGATCAGAAAAAGTTAGGATTAAAATATTAAAATTACAAAACAAAATTATAAAAATTTCAAAAGATAGGGAATTAACAGTTGTTAATGCAGGTGGAGGGATTCACATGTAGTACTTTATAGATAATAACTAGTATCTTGAATTGGACCCAGAAGCAAATTGGCACCCAATGGAGTTCACGGAGCAGAGGTGTTGCATGTGCTCTTCTTAGGGCATCCAGTGTTGCTCATGGGACCACATTTTACACCAGTTCAAGCTTCCAGGTAGCCCCATTTCCCCAATTGGGAGATGACTAGGGGGTAAGTGAGCAGTTGGAAGATAGGCTCCCCAAAGAAAGGCTATAACTGGCATACAATGTAAAGTTGGGCAAAGGCTCTCTTGGTCGCAGCAGCCACCTGTCCTTTGAGCAGGAATCATGAGTCTAAGACAAGGATGTCAAACTCAAGGCCTGCGGACCAGATCTGGCCTGTGGGGTACTTAAATGTGGCCTGTGGGGCTGGCCTGGAAATATGAAAAGACTAGCCCAGGGTGCTTCTGGCAGCTAAAAAGGGCTGCGTGCGGCCCTGCTGCACCTCATTTTCATCCTCATGGCTTCCTGCAACACTTTGCTGGCTAAAAATGGGCTAAAAATGGCCCAAAAACAGCCCAAAAAAGAGCTGGAAAATGGGACAAAAACAGGCATGAAAACAACCGGCAGAATGCTGCAGGAGGCCATGGAGGGTGAAAATGAGGCGTAGTGTGTCCCGTTTTGACCAGCAGAATGCTGCAGGAGGCATCCGTCCCGCCCTCACCCTGGTCCATGGAGTGCTGATCCAACCATCAAAGAAATCCAGTTTGACACCCCTGGTCTAAGAGGATCCCAAGTTAAACATTGGGTCTGTTTGGGGTAGTACAACTCCATTCAGAACCAAAGATGATAAACTCCTGGATACAGAATTAGAAAAAGCAATGGAGTATTCTTAGTATACTAGATGACAAAATGAAAAGCTAAAAACAAATGAAGACATGGGAAATCATCCTGTGACCACTTGCCTAAGATACTGTAGTTATAGTATATCTTGTATCCTCAAAGATGACAGAGAAATGCATACTATTTACAAACATTACAGGTAGAGAAGGAATGTGATGAAAATGCAGTCAGACCCACATCCCAGACAATTTATGAATAATTTCTCTTTATTGTTATTGCAACCATTTGAATGTAATGCATACAAATAATGAGAATGGCTATACGTATATAAATTTATAAATAATATAAAACTGGAATACAATTCATTTACCTACTGGTTTTCTAGCTCTTTGACCTTATCTTATATGAGAGATCTATTCAGGAACTGAATAATTTCTGCACCTGTAAATCTTCCCCACTCTGGAGATGTATGTGAGCTTGTTTCTGCTTGTTAAAATCATATAGGTTCTTATGATCTACATAACAGTAATTTCTTTCTTTACATTATTAACCATTGTTGCCAAAAGACTCTTGTAAGCCGATTTTGTTCCAAGCTAAATCACATTTTTTCAGTTCAGGCTTCAATAGCTCTTGGATCCAGAATTGCCAAATACACAAGCTAGATCCAGAAGACAGAGGGAGCCCAAGATTTCATTGCTAACATTTGATTGATAAGGCAGGAAGTTCCAAAAATATGTCTAGGTTTTTTTCATGCATTATACTAAGGCTTTTGACTGTGTAGACCGGGTGTCAAATTCAGTTTCATTGAGGGCTGTATCAGGGCTGTGGTTGACCTCCAGGGGCTGGCCGGGCATGGCTGACAGGGTGGGCGTGGCTGACTGGGCAGGTGTGGCCAGCTTGATGCCACTCCCCAAGCTGCTGGCATGCTTCCTCTTTGCATTGGGGCCAAAGCCACGCTGGCCAGATTGGGTAGACCAGGTCGAAGCTACGCTAGCCTGATCTTACCTCTTCACACAGGGTAGATCAGGCTGAAGCTATGTTGGTCTAATCTTTCCTCTTCACACTGGGTAGACCAGGACGGCTCCGGTGGCTGGATCTGACTACATAGCAGGCCATATGTGGCCCATGGGCCTTGAATTTGACATCCCTGGTATAGTCCACAGCAAATCATGGATTTCCTTTAAAAGCATTATAGACCTGTCTTTAAGGATATTCACCATTTGTTCTGGTCTACACAGCTCAAGCCACTACATCTGCCTGTAGAAATATATGATGATTGGAAAAAAAAGAGAATGGAATATGGAACAACTAAGTGGGTCAAATGCATAGCAAAGTTATATACCGTACTTTTATTTATCTAATTATTAGATAAATAAAAGGATGGTATATAACTTTGCTTCATATTGGATTCTACATAGATTCTAATCTATATGAAAATATATAATGATAAATGAAGAAATGTAAAAGAAATAGGTAGGAATTAAAATTGCTGGAAGAAGCAGTTACCTCAAATAAACATGTTGCTACTTATGTGGCTGGAAGCAAATAGGGCTTAAGGAATTCATTGTGTAAAGTGCAAAAGCTGGTCTAATACTCAGTACTGAATAAACAAAACAAAAAATTCTTTATGTGCAATGCCAAACCAATGTCAATAAACTGATATAATAACAGACTGCCAGAAAATCTTAGTGAAGAAAAAAATGATGCTTTTGGTTTTGATTGTAGACAAATTGTTGAACATATCTTGGATGGCAAAGTAGAACATATTAATAAAAATTATATGAAATAATACTAAACTGATAAATAATAATGAGCCGAAAACTAAGTATTCTCCTATGAGCTGTTCAGAACATCCAGTGATGGGAGGTGCTTCAGTCTTTTCATGGAAGGCTGGGCTTAAAATTGAGGATGCTCCTTCTCCTCCACGAGACTCCTCCTTAGCGTCCCCAGTTTTAGCTCAGCCTATCTAGAGACAGGTTGTGGTTGTGATCTCTCCTGGTCGGAGCAGTGCCTTTCATCCTTTCCTTTTCCTGATTCAGGTCCAGTATACAAAATTCTTTCCCTACAATCATGTCTTGACGTATCAGGCATTCTGGGGGTTGGCTCAGGCATTTTTTTCGCTCACTGTTGCAAGCGTTCAAGCCGAGTGAGGCAGAGGCCTCATTCCACGTGTTGGCTTATCCGCTTTTCCAGCAGGCCGATCCATTGCACGATTCCCCTAGCAAAGGAACAGTGCCTTTTTTTCCTTCATTGTTGCTCTGGTCACTTTAAAAAAAAGCGTAGTTACAAAGGCTTATCTCCCGATCTAGCCAGCCATTTTCACAGCACGCCATAGTCAGCCATTTTGAAGCGCTATTTCTGAGGTCAGAGGAACCAATAAAAAAAAAGAAATAATCATACGAAGATAAAAAAAGACTTGCCACGAGGCTTCCCCCTCAGAACACCCTGAGGGCAGAGAGGTTTAGACCCTGAACCTCCCCGCTGATCGGTTTTGCTGCCAGCAGGCCGGGCGATGTTTTTGGCTGTATTAATTTTCTTGCGACATGAGGTGGCCGCCATTTGATCGTTTGCAAAGTGCAAGATCATCTTGATTCCTGTGAATGATATTTTCCCCAATGGTCTCCCTCCTTGGGGACTGGGGCCTTATAATCCCTACCTTCTGCTCTTCAGCTTAAGGCACTATTATAAATTGTTGGCTATTCCACAGGCATGGTTACAGCCCAACTGAGCACATTATCAGTTGCAGACCTGCTTGCCCCTAACTGGGGCCCGGTCTGGGGGGGTGTTCTGATCCTGAATTGGAATTGAATTTAAAAAAAGGTTGTTTATTCTAATCATTGTTGGATTGTTATTATTATATTTTAAAAAATTCAAAAAAGAACAAAACAGATAAATATATATACATATACATTACATATACGTTATATATGTAAATGTATGTATGTATGTATGTGTGTGTGTATATATATATATATATATATATATATATTACCTTGTATCTATTCTACCTTGTAAATACCATGTATATAATTTTTCGTACTTCACAAATTAAAAAAAAAATTCACACAGGGGGACTTTATTTGCAGGATCCCCTGCCCCTTTAGGGTGCAGGCTCCTGGGTGTGCCAACCACCAAAAACAATTCTCTCATTGCCTTTTATCTCAGTACAGCCTCGCACTCCTTTAATCACAAATAGTTACTATGGCAAGCAATTATAACCTAAAATCTAGAGCAGGCCCTAAGGACCGAGACAAGTCTAAAAAGTCCTCTAAGGAGCAGAAAAAGATGCTTGCAGACACCATCAAGCCTTAGAAAGGCAGGTAGCAAAGCATACCTGAGGTGCAGTCCAGGCTTCCTCTCCTTTAATGATACCTCCTACATCTCAGGCTCATAACCCCCCAGCCCCTCTGGACCTATCCAGAAGGAGCATCACTTCCATCCATTCTCCGGAGGTCACCTCTCCCACTCTCTCCTCAAGAAGGGCTCCTGAAGCTACCTTTACACCGACGGCTGCCAGTCTCAGACAGGAGGAGGACCTTCCGGACGAAATTCCTACCAACATGAGGTATTGGATGGAACTAGCAATCCAGAGGGGCATCACAGCAGGTGTTCAGCAGGCAATGCAGGCAAGATCCACAATGTCAGACTGCGGATCTCTGTCCCATCGACCCATGAGCCTCATGGATCCTCAGCAGGTACCTCCCCTTGTACAGCAGTCTTTTCATTCTGACACAGTTCCACAATATTTACATGAAATGGACGATCCACAAGATCTAATGGATCAAATGGAGGAGGGGTCTGTTCACACCATTGACCACACCCTCTCGGAGGCGGACCCGTTAGAAAGAGGGATGTCAGATGATGAGGGCCTCACTCCCGACCTTCCTGTTTTTATGGGCTTATTTCATTCCCAATTATTCAAGTCCCTATTATTTAAAGCCAAGAATACGGCAGGTTTGGACAAACCGGGTCCCCCTCCTCTGCCCTCTGATTCCCCGAAGGAATCAGACCTCATTTTTTCTCAGCCAGTCACTGAGGCAGATGTGATCCCCATGCCGCACATGTTTTCCAACCTAGTGCAAAAGCAATGGGCCGCAGCAGCATCATATCCTGCGCCCAGGGGACAGGATAAAAAATACTTTATTTTGGCACCTGAATTCTCTAAACTTTTAAAGACCCTGGATGTGGATGAGCCTATAATTGCCCTTGTTTCCTCCTCAGCTGTTCCAACTGAAGCTGAAGAGGCCCTCAAGCCCGAGGAAAAGAGGGTGGAACTAGTTCTCCGCAGGGCCCACATTTCTGGTGCCTGGGTTATCAAAGTGGCTACTACTGCCTCCTTTTTCACCAGGTCATCTCTCAGATGGCTTCACCATCTCAGAGATAGCATCCCATCCTCAAATATCAGGGCTCATCAGGACGTGGCCAAATTAATCACGGCTGCAGAATTTTTGGCTGATGCTACGTTCCAGGCAGTCAAAGTCTCTTCTAGGGCTATCACCTCACAAATTGTGGCCAGGAGGTTATTGTGGCTCAGACATTGGCAGACAGATGCCAAACATGAATGGTGGCTTGCCTCAGCTCCCATTTCAGAGGACAAGCTATTTGGCACCGTGCTTGATCCCCTTCCAATAGAAACTAGGAATAAAAAGACATTTCTCCCCTCTCTCTTTCGCCACTCAGAGTCCAGGTCCCCACTGCCCTTCCGCAGAGGTTCCTACCGGCATTTCTACCAGGGACTCTACTACTCGAGGTTTCAGAGGCCGACGGGATTCAGGCAACACACTGACAGGCTCGAACCTGGAGACAGATTTAGAAGAGGTCTCAACTCCAGGAGGCAGTTTCAAGGGACAGGATCCAGACCTTCCGCAAGTCCAAGTAAAAACCTTCAGGAGATTCCCATTGGGGGTCGCCTGAAACTGTTCGCTGATCACTGGGACTCTTCTACCACCGATGCATGGGTCAGAGACACAGTAAGGTTTGGACTAGCACTGGAATTTCACACTGCCCCCCCCCCAGATTTTTTCATGAGGTGCCCTGTTTCCAGACACAGAGAGAAAAGGTCTCTCATGGAAACAGCCATTATGCATTTACTGCAAATCCACGCCATACAACCAGTCCCTCCCTATCATCAGGGACGGGGTTTTTACTCCCATCTTTTCATGGTCCCTAAAAGCTTGGGGGGATGGCAGGCAATCCTGGATTTAAACGCTTAAACCAATTCTTAGTTTATCAAAAATTCAAAATGACCACCCTCCAATCCATCTTGCTTGGCATCAGACACCATGACTTTCTTACTTCAATAGATCTCATAGAGGCATATTTACACATCCCAATCAGACCCTCACACTCCAAGTTTCTCCGTTTCTGCTACAACAAAGCACATTATGAATATACCACCCTTCCCTTTGGCCTTGCATCTGCTCCCAGAACCTTTACGAAGGTCTTGGCCGCCTTGGCAGCATCTTTGAGAGACAGGTCTATCCGTCTTCAATGCTACCTAGATGATATTCTACTACTAGCATCTTCTGTTCAACGAGCAAATCGGGACACTCACACTGCACTCCAAACCCTGCAAAAGCACGGATTCTCAATAAATTGCTCAAAAAGTCACTTAACTCCATCCACCAGACTAACTCATCTAGGCGCCATTATTGACACCATAGAAGGCAGAGTCTTTTTATCTTCAGACAGACATGAAAGCATCAAGGAATTAGTCCTTCAGATCAGTTCTGTTAGGAGAGTAAAACTATGCCTCCTTTCTAAATTATTGGGAAAAATGATTTCTTGTATTTTTATTATCCCTTGGGCCCGGTTCCACACCAGAACCCTTCAATGGTTCCTGTTGCCATACCAACGTGCTGGAAAGGCCGATACCAACGCCCGAGTCATAGTCCCAGCAGCTGTCATCAGATCCCTCAGATGGTGGACTCGACCCAGAATCAACAGTGGTTGCCCCTTCAGGGATCCACGCCGGGCAACAGTCACAACAGATGCCAGCCTGGTAGGATGGGGCGCCCACTACCATTCGCACGCAATGCAAGGTCTCTGGACCGTCTCAGAGAGAGCGCACAATATCAACTGGTTGGTGCTCCGAGCAGTACACTTAGCTCTTCTCAACTTCCTCCCTCATATCCAACACAAGCATGTGCTTGTCCTGACGGACAACATAACAACAAAGGCCTATATCAACAAACAAGGGGGCACCCATTCCAGCTTGTTGATGAAGGAAGCAGAGATGCTGTTTCAGTGGGCCGAACTTCATCTTCTTTCTCTAAAAGCGGAACACATATCAGGGACAGCAAATGTCCAAGTGGATTGGCTCAGCAGGGCCACCATAGAACAAGCAGAGTGGCGCCTAGACCCCAAGATTTTTTTGGAAGCAACTCGGAGGTTGGGCCAACCAGTGGTCGACCTCTTTGCCTCTCCTCTAAATGCACAGCTGCCTCGGTTCATTTCTCATTACCCATCACAGGGAGCGGAGGCTGTGAATGCTCTCATATGTCACTGGCCCCCCGGCCTATTGTATGCCTTCCCTCCTCTCCCCGTAATTCCCAAACTGATTCAGAAGTTGTTGGAGGAGAAAGCAGACCTTCTATTGGTGGCCCCGTACTGGCCACGACAGACATGGTTTGCAGATCTGAAGGACTTATCAACAGAAGCCCCTTGGCGGATTCCACCGTCAGTTGTGTCGCTCTCCCAAGGTCCAGTGCTACATCCGCAACCACAATGGCTAAACTTAGCCATGTGGAATTTGAGCAGCGATGTCTAAGGGAAGAGCAATTTTCTAGCCAAGTTATTCAAACTATCCAGGCGGCCAGGCGGCCCTCAATGAACCGAATTTATGAAGCTACTTGGTCTAGCTTCTGCCGCTGGTGTCGGAGGTTTCAGTTCAACCCCACTTCTCCCTCAGTGGCACAGTTATTAGAATTTTTACAAGAGGGCCTGAACAAAGGGTTGTCTCCAAATACCTTGCAGAGACAAGTGGCAGCATTTGCCTCCGTTATTTCCTGGGAGGGCCTCCCCTCACTTTCACACCATCCGTGCATTCGCAGTTTTCTATGAGGCACCAAAAAATTAAGATAGTTCACCGTTATCCCACTTGGGATCTAAACAGGGTCCTAACAGCACTTACTATGGGTCCCTTTGAGCCTTTACGAAGCTTGACTTTCCAGTTTCTAACTTACAAAGTGGTCTTTTTGATTGCATACACATCTGCACGGCACATTTCCAAGCTAGTGGCATTGTTCATACATAAGGATTTATATATTTTTCATGAGGACAGAGTGGTTCTCAGACCAGATCCCTCCTTCATTCCCAAAATTAATTTGGCATTCCACAGGGCCCAAACTTTTGCACACGGCCATCCCACAGGCTCAAACAACAATGGCACCGCCTAGATGTCAGGAGGGCCCTACGCATTTACATTGACCATACTGCATCCTCTAGAAGGACAGAAGCGCTCCTTGTGTCTTTTCAACCTAATTCACTGGGGCATAAGGTTTCCTCCTCTACCATAGGTAGATGGATAAGAGCCACCATTGCTAAAGCATATGAATCACAATCTCTGCGAGTGCCCCAAAGCATTACGGCACACTCCACCAGGAGTACAGCCACCACAGCAGCATGGGCTACTCAAGCCACAATAGAGGAGATTTGCAGAGCGGTAACCTGGGTTTCTCCATCCCCATTCATTAGAAACTATAAAATAGATGTATTCGCTTCCGCAGAAGCTGTCTTTGGTAGGAGAGTCTTGCAGCAGGTTATTTCAGACCCAGAGCAACCCTCAGCACAGACAGAGTCCCTCCCTTAGGACACTTCCAAGCTTTGGAATGTCCCATTACTGGATGCTCTGAGCAGCTCATAGGAGAAAGGGTGTTTGCACTTACCTGACTCCTTCGCGAGATAGGGCAGCATAGAAATCTCATTAAATAAATAAATAAATATGCCCGTTCTCTGTGAGCTGCGAAGAGCATCCAGACCCACCCTTTTATTCCGTCTGGTGGGCAGGCCTGTTCTGACCAGGGTATTTAGATAGGCTTAAGCATGCAAGTTTACCTTACCTCGGCTTCGCAAAACTGGGGACGTTAAGGAGGAATCTTGTGGAGGAGGATGAGTGTCCTCAATTTTAAGCCCAGCCTTCCATGAAGAGACTGAAGCACCTCCCATCACTGGATGCTCTTTGCAGCTCACAGAGAACGGGCGTATCAGGTAAGTGCCAATGCCCTTTTTGGACATTAAATGAGATGGCAAGAGTTCACAAAGATCCTGTTTTTGGGGAAAAAATGTTGACAAACAGCCTAACTGAAGACCAGATATGAAGAATGGTGATACAAACAAGAAACTACAAGAAATTCAAGCAAGTTATTACTGACAAAGAATCCCTAGCAAAATATGCCCATCAGATTACTACATAACAATAAATCTTTAAGTTTCTTGATGGCATATACCTCTTGTTTATATATGCCACGATTTCTTCTTCATTTTTTCTCTTATCAGATATAATAATAATAATAATTTATTCGACTTGTATGCCGCCCTTCTCCCTAAGGACTCAGGGCGGCTAACAATAAAACAGGACCAAATTTACATAAAACAAGCATTAAATATAACAAGTCAGAATAAATAACAATAAAACATTAAAACATTAATTAAAATAATTAAAACAGTAAAAAATCCCACCTGGGTCATTCCAGGCTGGCCTGTTGAAATAACCAAGTCTTTAGGTCCCGGCGGAAGGAGCGGAGGTCAGGGGCCAAACAGAGATCCATGGGGAAATGGTTCCAGAGGGCGGGGGCTCCCACAGAGAAGGCCCTAGCCCTGGGAACTGCCAGCCGACAATGTCTGACCGACGGTATCGCCAGGAGGCCCCTCCTGTGGGAGCGAACAGGATGATCGGCATATGATGATACTGGCAGGAGGCGTTCCCGCAAGTACCCTGGACCCAAGCCATTTAGGGCCTTATAGGTGGTTACTAGCACCTTGAAGCTAACCTGGAAGGCCACTGGCAGCCAATGCAGGTCGCGCAGGAGGGGTGTAACATGGGAGTATCAGGATACTCCCATCACAGCCCGCGCGGCCGCATTCTGCACCAGTAGCCTCCGGGTAGTCCGCAAGGGCAGCCCCATGTAGAGAGCATTGCAGTAATCGATCCTAGAGGTGACGAGCGCATGAGTGATCATTCGAAGGGCATCTCGGCTCAGGGCGTAGCTGGCGTACTATATGAACCTGGGCGAAAGCCCCCCTGGCCACAGCCCCCACCTGCTCCTCCAAAGAGAGCTGTGGATCCAGAAGGACGCCCAGGTTCCTCGCCCTATCTACAGGGGGCAACACCTCACCCCCTATGGCCAAAGATGGAACATCACCGGAAAACCGAGATGCCGGTAAGAACAGCCACTCCATCTTGGTCGGGTTGAGTTGGAGCCTATTTCTATAGCTTTTGCAACCAAGAAAATTTCTATTTATGATTCTGCAGATTTAATTCTGCTTTCACTCATCAATCTGTAAAAGATATAGCATTTTTTGGCATATACTAAAGTTCAATGTCTTGAAGAACTAGTAAGTTAATAAAAGGAAAAATATGAATTTGAGAATATAAGTATGGAAGTGAAACAGATCTTTTGGGAAAATGAAAACTACTTTGTTTTCTTTTGAGAAATTAATGTAAATGAACCAAAAATTTGACATCACATTATTATTAATGTAATTAACTGCATGGCAGGGATATTCAATATTCAGAATGTGGAATCATGATGTAGCCTTTATGGACATTAACTCATAATATTAAATACAATTGCCTGTTGTCGAGAGTTGAGATATCTATCTCTGGAAATACAGAATAAATTCAGTAGAAAGTAGAGACGTGGAACACATTCTTCTTGCCAGGTTTTTTCCAAAACATGAGAATGGAATTTTACCATGCACTAAATTTCACTCTACTTTTCCCCTTTCATAAAGATCATTTGTTATCTTATGTTCAAGGCTGAAAATGAACGTAATATTGATATATTTAATTTTTTTAAGTTGAATTGACTCTTAAAACTGTGAAAATTATTTCAGCAAGCATTAAGTCTGAGTAGTTTAGGTTTTTTTATTTTAAAAAGCAACTTTATTTACAAGAATTAAAAACAGACAAATGTAAAAACTACAGAAACACTAGTATGTAAATAACGCATTACTCTTTAAGACATTTGATATTGAATTTGATAAGTCCTAATAGTCCGTATTAACTAATACCTGGCGCATCTTCATTATCACATCCTAAACACTAAATAACACACAATACTCTACTGCTCTTATCATTGGTTTATAACTATTATTAAGTTAATAATACCTTCATATTATCTAGGTGATAATTAAAAAAATACAATAAATAGAAATAATAATGAAAGAGAAAAGGAAATTTAATACCTTTGTTATTTCTTATGCATTTAATTTATACAGCTGAATATAATATGTTTCTTAGGTTCATTTATTCTGCATAAATTTTCCCTTTTGATCTACCCAGTTGTACCATTTATCCCATATCTGATAGTAATTTGTATCCTTCCCGTTAATTTTGCGTGCCTGGTTAATAATAGTGTGTATGTGGTACAGTATCTACTGCTTTGGGGATAATCCCCTTCAATAATTCCCAACAAGAACAGTTCCGGTTTCCACTCCAGCCCACACTATAATTTCTTCTATCCACGCTTTTATTTTTAACCAATACTTCTTTGTCTCAGGGCAAGTCCTTCATGAATGAAAATAGGTACTGAATTTCCCTTTACATTTCCAACAGCTTGGATTTGCTGTCAAAAATATTTTAGCCAATCTGGAGGGTGCTAAATGCCATCTATACATCATTTTATATAGATTTTCCTTATGTGCTACTGATTTGGTTAATATAAGATTTTTTTTGCCAGATTTCTTCCCAGTTGTCCAGACCTATGTTATAACCCAAAAAAATTTCCCAAGCTAACATAGGTCCTTTCACAATTTCCTCAGCCAATTCGTGTTCTAAGAAATAGTTATATAATTTAGAAATCAAACTTTCCTCGGGACTCAAAAGTATTTTATCTAAATGCGTATCTTTTACCTCAACTCCATATTCCTTCACATCTTTATTGTATCTCAATTTTATTTGGAAATAAGACCAATTATCGATAACTATTCCTTGTGTTTCTAGTTCCTGTATCGTTTTAATTCTTCCCTCATTATCTAATATTTGGTGGTACTTAAGCTTTTTACTAATATCCATAGTATTTGGGTGGAACATCGCCTCCATCGTTGAGAACCACCTCAGAATTTTAATATAGTGGTTTCTTCTAATATTGGTCCAAATTTTAATTAAAGATTTTTGTAATATATGTCTAGTAAAATATAAGTGGTTTTTATTATTTGGTTTCCACAAGAATGCATGCCAACCTATTGCATGCCAACCTCCAGTGTTAAGATTCTTTTATTCCCCAAATTAATCCAATCTTTTATCCACACTAAAGCCCGCTTATAATAGATCTCCCAGGCAGGGTCCAAAGCCACCTCTGCTTTTATTATCTTGTAAATAATTTTTTTTTATTCTCATTTTTTTTCTTGCCCAGATAAATTTCATAACAATTTTAGCTAATTTTAAAAAACTTTTTGTCCATTTATCTAATTCTTTAAAAACTAAAATTTTAGGTAAAACATTCCATTAATATCGAGATTGTTTGAAACAGATATAAAATTTTAGGTAAAACATATTTGCCTAATAATGAAATTTGCATCTTATTCCAATTTTCCAAGTCCTTTTCAATCTGTTTCAATAATTTGGTATAATTGTCCTCCCGCAGATTTAATGTTCTAGCTCTTAACCAGATACCTAAATATTTGATCTTGTTTACAGTTTGTAATCCCATCTTTTCTTCCAATTTTTTTTGTTTACTATTTGTTAAATTTTTAACTGGCATTTATTCCTGCTAACTTGCCAAATTTATCTATTTCATTCAGTAAAACTGGTCCTGAGTCTATTGGATCTTCTATAACAAACACCATGTCATCTGTGAAAGTCGGTAATTTATACTCTTGGTTTTTAATTTTAGTTCCTTTAATTTCTTTATTCAATCTAATTCTCTCCAATAGAGTTTCTAAAATTGTTATAAAAAGCAGAGGTGACAAAGGGCATCCCTGTCTGATGCCCTTCCTTATCTCAAATGATTTAGTAACCTCTCCATTTATTAATACATTAGCCTTTTGTGTGGCATAAATTGCATTTAACATTTTTGCAAAATTACCACCAAATTCCATCAAATTAATCTGCTTCTTCATAAAGTCCCAATTTAAATTGTCAAAGGCCTTTTAACATCCAGGAAGAACAAGGCTATTTGATTTCCTGGATGCTTTTCATAATATTCTAGTATGTCTATTATCATTCTCGTGTTAGACCTAATCTGCCTCATGGGAAGAAATCCATTTTGATCAGAGTGAATTTTATTACTGAGTACTTTCTTTAATCTTTCTGCCATTACGGCCATAAAAATTTTATAATCTGAATTTAAAAGAGATATTACCTGGACCCATACCAATCGGGATTCAGGCCCGGGTACAGCATGGAGACGGCATTGGTTGCACTGATTGATGATCTCTGGAGGGCTCGGGACAGGGACTATGCCTCTGTCTTGGTCCTGTTAGACCTCTCAGTGGCTTTTGATACCATTGACCATGGTATCCTACTGCACCGGCTCGAGGGTTTGGGAGTGGGGGGCACCATACTGCAGTGGTTCTCATCCTACCTCTCGGGTCGGACACAGTTGTTGTTGGCAGGAGGGGAGCGGTCGTCCCCTCGTCCCCTCACTTGTGGGGTTCCACAGAGGTCGGTCCTTTCTCCCCTCCTGTTCAACATCTATATGAAGCCATTGGGTGAGATCATCCGTGGTTTTGGGGTGAGGTATCACCAGTACGCTGATGATACCCAGCTTTTCATCTCCACCCCAAACCACCTCAGTGATGCCCTCCCTGTGATGGCCCATTGCCTGAGGATTTATTTATTTATTTATTTATTTGACTTGTATGCCACCCCCTCTCCAAAAAGGACTCGGGGTGGCTCACAATTAAAACCAACACAATAAATTAATTATCTAAAATAGAATTAAATTAACCAAGCCAAATTAAGCTAAAAACCCAATTATAATATATGTGATAAAATCAACCCCCGAGGAGTCAGCACAGCACAGCCTGTTCAAACAACCAGGTTTTTAAATCATGGCGGAAGGTGCAGAGATCAGGGGCCAGGCGGAGCCCCAGAGGTAGTTGGTTCCACAGAGTGGGAGCCGCCACAGAGTAGGCCCTCCCCTGTGATACCGCCAAACAACACTGGGTCGCAGACGGCATGCCGAGGAGTCACTGCCTGTGTGCTCGTACAGGGAGGTTGGTATTCGATGCCGGCAGTAGATGCTCCCGTAAATAGCCTGGACCCATGTCTCGTAGGACTTTGAATGTCAATACCAAAACCTTGAATCTCATTCGGAGGGCAACCGGTAGCCAATGCAGGCCACGCAGGAGGGGTGTAACATGGGAGTACCGGGAGGCTCCCATCACAACCTGCACGGCCGCATGCTGCACCAGCTGAAGCCTCCGGATGGTATTCAAGGGCAGTCCTAAATAGAGAGCGTTGCAGTAGTCGAGCCGAGAGGTGACAAGTGCCTGAGTGACCGTGCGCAGGGCATCTCGGTCCAGGTATGGGCATAACTGGCAAACCAGCCGGACCTGGGCAAAAGCCCCCCTGGCCACGGCTCCCACCTGCTCCTCCAACCTGAGCCGTGAGTCCAGGAGGACCCCCAGATTCCATGCTCTATCCACGAGGGGCAACACCTCTCCCCCCCTGACCAAAGATGGAATCTCCTGACTGGGCCAGATGTCTGTATGCACAACCACTCTGTCTTAGCGGATTGAGCCAGCATGTTTCTGTCCATCCAGATCCGTACCGCATCCAGACAACGGGACATCACGGAGAGGGCATCACTGATGTGGCCTGGGGTATAACTGCATCATCAGTGTACTGATGATACTTCACCAAAAGCCACGGATGATCTCAACGGGCTTCATATAGATGTTGAACAGAAGGGAGAGGACTGACCCCTGAGGGACCCCACAAGTGAGAGCCCTTGGTCAACCTCTGCCCCCTGCCAACACCGATTGTGGCGTCGAGAGGAAGGAGGCAACCACTGCAACACAGTGCCTCCCACTCCCAGCCCCCTGAGACACCACAATAGGATACCATGGTCGATGGTATCGAAAGCCACTGAGAGATCTAACAGGACCAGGACAGAGGAAAATCCCTGTCCGAGCCCTCAGGAGATCATCAACCAGTGCGACCAATGCCATCTTGGTGCTATACCCGGGTCGGAAGCCCGATTGGTACAGATCTAGGTAGTCTGCTTCCTCCAGGAAAAGTGGAAACTGCTGAGCCACCACACTCTCAACAACCTTCGCTAAAAGCAAGGTTGGAGACGGACAAAAGTTGTTCAGTTCGGCTGGGTCCAGGGCAGGCTTCTTCAGGAGCGGCCTCACCACCGCTTCTTTCAAGGCAGCAGGAAAGGTACCCTCCTAAAGAAGCATTGACCACTGCCGGAGCCAGCATGTCACCTCCTGGAGGCATAGACCAACCAGGAAGGGCATGGGTCCAACAAACATGTGGTGGAACTCAGCGTCGCATAATCCTGTCCACTTCATCCTCAGAAACAGGATCGAACTCCGTCCAGATTACATTGGCCAGACCACTTGCACCCTCAGCATCAGACCACTGCAAATTAGAGTTCAACCCCTTCCAGATCCGAGCGATCTTATCCTGCAGGAATTGACCAAATTCCTCAGCTCGACCCCGCAAGGGATCCACTGTGCCCCGGCTGAAGGAGGCGGGTGACCCGAACAGGGCGGCTGGGCGGTTTCCTGGGATGCTATGAGAGCGGAGAAATAAACCCTTCTCACCGCTCTCACAGCTACCAGATAAGTCCTAATATAGGCTCTTAACTGGGCTCGGTCAGACCCAGAACGGGTCGATCTCCACCTGCTCTCTAAACCCCTTCTACGTCGCTTCATCACCCGGAGCTCCTCGGTATACCAGGGAGCCACACGGGATCTGCGGCGAGTAAGGGGATGCATGGGGACAACTCTGTCAAGGGCCCCCGCAGCCGCCCGTTGCCAGGCAGCCGCCAGGGCCTCGGCAGGCTGTGGACCAGGGATGTAGGAAAAAAAACCCAGTTCTGCCTGGAACCTCTCTGGGTCCATCAGGCGCCTGGGGCAGAACCATCTAAATGGCTCCTCATCCCAGCAGTGTGGGGGAGTTTGTCAGAAAACCAGCCGTAGGAGATAATGATCTGACCATGGAACGGGGTGGAACAGTAAAGTCGTCACCCCCCAGATCATTACGCCACTGCTCCGAGACAAAAACCAGGTCGAACATGTTGCCCCCCTCGTGAGTCAGGCCATTGATCACCTGAGTCAGGCCCATGGCCGCCATGGAGGCCATGAATTCCTGGGCCAAACCCAACACCGGGTTTGCATGGGAGTGAACAGGCTCCGACTCAACCTGAACAAGACTGAGTGGCTGTGTATACCGTCATCTTGGATAATTCAAGAGATTCCAACATTATCCATAGGGGGAGAGGTGTTGTCCCCGGTGGATAGGGCGCGTAACCTGGGCATCCTCCTGGACGTACGGCTCAGTATGGAGGAGCAGGTGGGAGCTGTTGCCAGGGGGGCATTTGCACAGGTTCGGCTGGTATGCCAGCTCCGCCCATACCTGGACTGAGATGTGCTGCGCACGGTTACTCAGGCGCTCGTCACCTCTAGACTCGACTACTGCAATGCTCTCTATATGGGACTGCCCCTAGATCTCATACGGAGACTTCAGCTGGTGCAAAATGCAGCCGCGCGGGTAGTGATGGGAGCGTCCCGATTCTCCCATATTACACCCCTCCTGCGCGACCTGCATTGGTTGCTGGTTGCACTCCGTGTGAGATTCAAGGTTTTGGTAACAACTTATAAAGCCCTGTATGGCTTAGATCCGGGGTACTTGTAAGAACGTCTCCTTCCGCTGACAAATACCAATCGCCCTGTGTGCTCCCACAGACGGGGCCTCCTGGGGATACCATCAGCTAAACAGTGTAGGCTGGCAGCCCCTAGGGGTAGGGCCTTCTCTGTGGGGGCCCACCCTCTGGAATCAACTACCCCTTGAGTTGCGCTTGGCCCTGATCTCGCTCCTTCCCCGACCTCAAAACATGGCTATTTTTGCAATCCGGCCTGGACTGACAGGGGATCGGGGTTTTTAATTTGATTGTTTATTTGGCATAATTTAATATTTTTTTAATTTCTTTTAACTTTTGTACTTTCTGCCTTTTATGTACGCCGCCCTGAGTCCTTCAGGAGAGAAGGCGGCTTATAAGTTCAAATAAAACAAACAAAACAAAAAACAAAAACAAAGCCTGTAATTCTTTATTTAATTGACATCTGCACTCTCTTTCGGTATCAATGTTATGTAAGCTTCCTTCCATGATTCTGGAATTTTATATTCCAGTAATACCTCATTACAGACCTTTAACAACGCATTCTCTAGTATTACACCTATCTCTTTATATAATTCATTTGGGAGTCCATCTGGACCTGACGTTTTGTTTCTTTTTTGTTTTTGGACCGCCCCCCTTAATTCATCTAAGGTTATTTCTTTATTAAGCAACTCTTTGTTAACATCTGATAGTGGATACAGGGTTTCTTCTTTCAGATACTCTTCTATTTTATTTAGGTCAACTACCTCTTGTTTATAAAGATCCTCAAAATATTCTCTTACAATTTCCTTTTTTTTCTGGCTCGGCCTCTATTATTCCATTTTTATCTTCTAATTGATATATCATTCTTTTCTGGTTTTCTTTTCTCAATTTATACGTTAACCACCTACCTGGTTTATTTGCATGTTCAAAATAATTTTGTTTTGTATATTGTAATTTTTTAATTAATTCCTCCTGGTCTAAAATATTCATTTCGTGTTTGGTTAATGCTAATTCATTTCTAATTTGCTTGTCCCCCGGGGTTTCCATTTGCTTATTTTCCAAGTTCTCTATTCTTTTTATTAATACCTTTCATTTTTCCTCTTTTTTATTTCTATTTGCAGTATAGGCTATAGATATTCCTCTTAAATAAGCCTTCATTGTGTCCCATAGATTCTGCAATGAGGTATCCTGTTTTTTATTAAATTTAAAGAAACTGGTCAATTCTTCCCTAGCTTTTTGGATATATTCTTCCTCTTTCAATAGTTGCGAATTGAGTGTCTATCTACCTTTTTTATAGAAACTATTTTTCCAGATTATCTATACCGGATTATGGTCTGCCAATGTATTGGCCAAAATCTTTATATCCTGGATCTCCTTGTATAGCTCACTATTTACCGAGGCCATGTCTATCCTGGACCATGATTTATGTGGGCTGGAGTAGAAGGTGAACTGAAATGTTTCTGGATTTTTCTTCCTACACACATCCACTAATTCTAATTCTTCCACCATCTCAAAAAATTTCTTAGGCAATGTATTCTGTTTCTTATATTGTTTTTGTTCACATGCATAATCTTGGTTATTGTTTACTGTTGCATTATAGTCCCCTTGTTCTTGGGTAGCCAAATTCTATTAACTTCTCATATAAAATTTTGTAGAATTCATTCTGATTTTTATTAGGGGCATATATTCCTACTAATAATGTTTTTTTTATTTTGTATGACCACTTCTACCATTACTATTCTTCCCATTACATCTTTATAGATCAATTTTGAGGCTATATCCTCTTTTATATATAGTACAACTCCTCTTTTCTTTTTTTCTGCCAATGCTGTATACATTTTCCCCAATTTTTTGTTTTGTAAATATCCTTGGTTTCTCGTTTTAATATGAACCTCCTGAAGGCAAATTATATCAGCTCTTTGTTTTTCTAATTTAAAAAATATTCTTTTTCTCTTAACTGGATCATTTAATCAACTAATATTTATGGATATTAAATTCACTCCTTTATCCATTTCCCTTCTTACTTGTATCCCTCAGTGTATTTACTAGTCGTTTGACTTCTAGTTCTTACTCCTGTTTCTTCTCTCCCAAGTGTCTCTTCACCTCCCTCCCTCTCTTTCTCCTTATCCCTCCTCCTACTTCTAAGTTGTAATTCTTCTTGACTCGAGGTCTCATGATCGTCTCTACTGCTCAATTCCTCCTCTGTTCCACCTGTTTGGTCAAAAAATTATTGAGCTTTAGTTAGACTATCTATCCTCACTCTTTTCTCCTTTCATGTAGCTAGGATACCCCCTAGGGTAATCCATCTAAAAGGTATATTTCTTTTATTTAAATAATTCGTGAGAAATCGATAATCATTCCTCTGCTCACGTACTCTTCTCGGCACCTGCTTTAATACAATCATTTCCCTACCTTTATATTTTATCCCTTCATCTCTTGTAACTCTATATATTATATCCTTCACTCGCCTCCTAGCAAATCTAATATGCACTTCTCGGGGAAGTCTATGCCGTCTAGCGTAGCTCATATACACTCTATATACGTCATCCAACTCATTCACCATCTCGTTCTTATCTCTTCAAAAGCTCTGCCAGTATCTCCGCCATCACCAATGATAAATTCTCTCCTCTCTCTTCCTCCACATTCTGGAATCTAAGATAATAGGAGGCCTTATCCATCTCGAGGTGAATCAGGGTCTCGTTTGTCTCTTTATTCTGGTCCGTGAGTTTTCGTTCCATGCCTTCCAACTTCTTTTCTGTTTGATCAGCTTGTTTCTCAATTGCTTTAATCTTCTCTTCATTTATTTTAATCAATTCATGAATCTGGCCTATCTTAATTTCTTAATTTTGCTTTTCATTTCCCCTATCTCATTTTTTAATTCTTCTTTCATTGTTTCCCTTTCTGCTTTACTTTCCATATGATTTTTGGACATTGACTCCTGCAATGCCAGCATCGTGCCTTGTATAGCTAATAATGTCGCTTGAACCAATTGCGTGTTGGTTTGAGCAGTAGATTTTTCTGGCGCCAACATCCCTTCCGTTTTTTGAGTCGACGATGTTGTGTGAATGAGTGGTGTTGTTGTTGGTACCAACTTTCTTCTGGTTTTTGTAATGGTAGTAGTTGTGCTGGTCATATCTTTGATAATTCTCTGTTGTTCCCCCACTATCCTAACAATATTTTCCCAAATCGTATTGTCAACTACCATCAACCTTATCTGTACTTTACAGTTTAATTTTCTTAATTATCTAATATTTTACGTTACTATTTAACTGATTAATTTAATTTCCTAAGACCATTACTTTGAGAAGATTATTACCAATTAATTAACTGTATATTCAGTCTCTCAAGCCCAACTTATTCAATATTACTCTAGTTGTTCACCTAGCAATGTATTAATATAATAACTAATCTTAATAAATTCAATATGTTATCAATTCTTAAGTAATCTAACAGGTAGAAAATTACTCAGCTATATTAATATTTGAATATACCACAAAGTTAAAACCCCAGTCTCTTTTTAAAAAAATAATTACTATATTTCAACTAATATTTCTCCAAATATATAATAGAAATTCAAAGTTCACATTAATACTTTTTAAGTTTCAAATAAATCACAATATCCAGGATAAAGAGGGTATGAGAAAGAGGGAGGAAGCAAATAATTAACTTGTCATTATATTAATCAGTGTATTAAATTCATTAATCTGTACTCAATCTAATATATGTAAAGGGGGGAAGAAAAAAGATATAGAACGTGATCCAAAGGGGTTAAATATCACTTACTAAAGTTAAATCCTATTCAAAATAACCAATCAATCTTATTTTCTTATTATTTAAATATATACCGTAAATAAATATCAAGTAAAACTATACAGCTCCAATATTTTCAAAAGAAAAAACAAGAGAAAAGAGAAAAAGTCTCTTAATTCCTTGCCGTTACCTTGCTATTCTGGTTATATCCACAGTAATAATAAATAAATAGTTAATTAGTTCTCTTCAAATATTTAATAATGCTGCAGCAACAATAAATATCAAAGTACAATTTCTTGAGTTCTTTTTATATCTTCTTTTTACGCCTATTCCGTTTCATCTTCAGATCTCAGTTCTCAGTTCTGTCTATTAGTCACTCCAGCTATCTTACTCCACTCTCCTGGAAATACCAGTCTCAATAGCCACCTCCACAAATTACACTGTCACTCCTCGGCTCAATTTCAAAGTTTCAAAGTTCTTATCCAGACTCCTCTCTTGTCTGCGGTGCTCTCCGCATTTTCTATACATATGGCTGAAAGTATAGGATTTTTACCAACAGTAATTGTTCTTCTCTCATTTCCCCTTTCCTATTTAGGAGCAAATTTCCACTTTATCCAGAGCTGGGGGTAAAAAAAACCTGCTGCCACTTTCCGCTTTTCCCCCTTCCACCCTGGCGTTTCAATCACACAACAATTTCTTTTCCAAATTATCCACAAGCTATAATCCAAGACGCAATTTAGCCGCCAATATTTTTCCCAGACTCAATTTCGATCTCTTCTCACCGCTTCCTTCTTAAAGTTGTTCTGTCGTGTCTTCGGTCCAGCCACAACAGGCTGACTTCTTTTGCCCTGAGCTTCGGGCTTCTTTCTTTGCCTTCTCTGGGATCGCAACTTCCCGTTTAAGCTCCAAGAGTTCTTCCTCGCTTGAGTTGTCCTACCAGGATCAAACTCCACCTCAAATGACTGCCCATGAGCAAAACCCCTGATGTAGGAGAACAGAGCAAAGTTTTCCTACCATGCCATGCCGCGATGTCACCGGAAGTCCCAAGTAGTTTAATTTTGATCTGATTCTAAATGATAAAATATCTGTACATGGACTTGGACTAAGTACTCCCTTCTCTAGAATGTACTAGTGTTCTTTGATTTTTAATCTTGCCTCAATCTCTGTATGTCCTCCAGATCTGCTTTGATCAGATTTACAGGGTGCATTGAAAGGGTGGAGGAGAACTAGAGATGTTTCACTGCACAAATGGAAGTGGGCTCATTTAAAATTAATGGTGTTCTTTTTTTAACCATTCAATCATGATTATAGATATAACTTTAAAAGTAGAGAAGCTGTATTTATCTAAAAAGACAAGTAAATCTACCATTTTATCTTTTCTGTTAAAGGCCTTCTGCTCCAGCTTATTCAGATTTACCATTCATCAGAATATCCCCCCACAGAAATCCTACTGCAGCATCAGAATCTCCTTTTAGTCCACCTCATCCGTACATTAACCCTTACATGGATTATATCCGTTCATTGCACAGCAGCCCTTCTCTCTCCATGATCTCAGCTGCTCGGGGACTGAGTCCTACAGATGGTGAGTTAAAATCTGGTTTCCTATTTGCTGTTGTAGTTGCATGATCTATGATGGTCTATAATGGTAATACAGATTGATGTTATTTGATAGTTGCATTCATTTTCTGAAAGCATTCCTTCCAATCATTTGCAAATTTATTACATAATTATTACATCACAATTATTTCAGTTTTTATTGTCAGCCATTTATACATTGCATTTTAGTTGTTTATAAAATAGAAGTAAACTATAATATATGCTTTTCATTCTGCTCAGGTAAAATTATAAATATAAGGAGAAATTCTTGAAAATGCCAAGTATTTTATGACACATGCCGTAAGAAATGAGAAATAATTTTATCTATTTTCTATAATACTTTGCTAATTTGAAAAAAATACAATACTTCTCAAGTTGAATTGTTTTGGGAAGAGATTTAGGGATCTAACTACTGTTATCCATGAAGGAATAAATTAATTTAATCCATCTAGATGACAATGAAACCAGTAAAAGTTATGACAAATTTACTGCATTTGCTAAAATAGGGCCTTTTTCTGCACTATTGATGATTATAGTTGTAGAAATTCCTGACAGGAGCACAGCTGAGTTCAGTCCAAGTCCATGTACAAATATTTCATCTTGTTTAGAATCAGATCAGAATTATGCTACTTGATGCTTGTTAAAATAATTTTCACAATTTTAAGAGTGTTTTTGATGCAAGGAGAAGAAAGGTAGCTTTTGATTCCCTGCATACATAATTATTCCATTCATTGATTCAATACAAAAATGGAAGATACGTTAGTATCTTCACAGGAGTCAATCCTGGCCAAATTAGCAGTAGTATTTTGGCTTATATACCACTTTACAGCACTCCGTAAATCACGAGTGTCAAAGTCGATCGCATCACGTAACTTATCGTGATGTATTGTGGCAGTTTTGGCCTGTGTGGAGACTGGATGGGTGTGGCCTGCATGTGATGCATCTCGTCCATAGGCTGCCAGTTTGACACCCCTGCCCTAGATGATTTACAACATAGCATCTTGTCCCCATCAGTTTGGGTCCTCATTTTACCAATCTCGGAAGGATGGAAGGCTGAGTCAACCTTCAGCCCCATCAGGATCAAACTCCAGATTATGTGTAGAGTTTGTCTGCAATAGAGAACTTTAACCACTGTGCCACCGGAGCTTTAATTTTGATTGTTCTTGCTGTAAAGTTAGAGATCCTCTTATCAGTATCACCTATTCTTCAAAAGATTATCGGTATTGTTACTGCACTGTTTTGATTCAGTCCATCCATATCTTTTTGATGAGTTCATACAATAAACCTCAGGGAAAATAAGGGAAGTTTTATCACCCATTTGATTTGAAGATTTTGTATATTGTAAGATTTTTGAATATCCGTATATTTGTATATGTATTTTTAGGAAAGACATAAATCCAAATCATATGATGAAAATTCAAAAAGTTATATTCTTATATACATTGTATATTATACATTATATTGTAAATTATACATTCATAAAAATTAATTGTAACAAATCCTTTCGTGAACATCTTTCTGAGAGCAGTTCATTACATAGACTACATTACCATGTTTACTGTTATTTCATAGTTGCTGATAAGAGAGAGGAATAAAGTAAAAAATATGCATCCCTGGGTAACTAAAAGGGTTGATTCAATTTGTGACAACAATCCTTAAACACCTATTCAAAGTAAAATAACATTTATATATTGCAGGGAAATAAAAGATGGTTGGTGTTACCTAGGTTCACAGATAAGATTAAATCATAAATCATATGGTATAAAATATAATGATTGCTTTCCCTTGTTATGTTAAGCCAAAATGAAACAATGTGTGAATGACACATTGACTTTACTAGAAATTTCATCTCCAGCATAAGCATATTCATTTTTTTGGTTGCTGCTGTGTTAAGTGGGAATATAACTTCAGTTTAAATTTTGCCTAATAGTAATTGCTGCTAAATTGACTTATAATGGATCAAATTATGTTGGTAGTGTGCATTGAAGACAACAAAACTATTTTAATTAAGAGAAAGGTCATTCACAGAACATAATAAAATGGCAGGTTTACAAAACAGATGTTCTTCTTGTAGCTGAATTTGAAAAATGAGTTGTTCTCACTGTCTAAATCAGGAGTGTCAAACTCGAGGCCCGTGGGTCGGATTCGGCCGGTGATGTGGTCCGATCTGGCCCACGCAACCATCTGTAAGTGGTAATGTTGTTGATCCTGAAGATGGTATATGTATAGCCATATTTTATTTTAGTCTTTGTCTATTCTTTTCTGAGCTTTATTTAGGTTTCTGAAAAGGATTTTAACAGTACTTCAGGCTCACCACACTCTGGTGGGTAAAAGGGGGTTAAAGTGATAAAGGGGGAATGTTATGTTTAGATGGCATTCTTTCCCATGGAAATTGAGAAGATGCATGCAGCTGGAGAAAGGTGGAGTTTGGAGTCACTGGACTGAGGGACTGAGAATTGATTGGAGATTGTGACTCTTGGGGGAAGTTTCAAACTTTTGCTTTTTATTGGGTGTAATTCCGGAATCTGGCCAGAGTCGGAATTACATCAAGACCATGCCAATTTGATATGTTCCTAATAAGCATACTTTAAAGAAAGATGGATGCCTTGGATTTTATTTCTGGGGACTTTTTACTTGGAACCTTAACATCACTTTGGCCCATCTTATCCCATCCTGGCAAGTACACATGTGTGCAGGAGGAGGCAGGTGAATGTACACACAGACCCGGCCCACAGCATCCTGGGAGGCATGTGAGCACACAGGAGGCGGGGACACGTGCACATGCCAGGATGTGGTGGGCCGGGCCTATTTATGCCTGCCGCCTCCTATGCACACATGTGCCTGCCGGGATGGCATGGGCCAGGCCTGTGCACCCACCACTTCCTATGTGCATGCATGGCTGCCGGGATGGGATGGCTCGGACTGAAGCAATGTGGGATGGCCAATTATCATTTCCAGGATGGCCGCACTTACCAGCCTTTCAGGTGTGTGCTCACAGGGCAGGAGGTGTCTGGCAGTAGAGGCTCTGCAGCTGGCACTCCAAGAAGCAGACATGGCAGCACCGACAGCAGGCAGAGTCAGGGGACACACATGATGTGCACCACTGGATGCACCTGCTCCATCCCATGTGGCTGGGACAAGGCAAGTGGCTGCCCTGCGCATCCAGCAGGCCAGATCACGTGTGTCTCCCCTGTGCTTCTGCCTCCAGCTACTACCACCGCTGCTGGCCAAGACAAAGTGTGGGTGTGGGGCAGCTGCTGCAAGACACCATCAGCCTACTACTCCATCCTGTCTATTTTTGCTTGCGGTTGGAGAGCAGGTCACCATTGATCATCTCGGCCGCCTTGTAGGTCTTGCCTTTGACCCGTGCATGGAGCATGTTCCCTTCACACATCTGACATGCCTCAGCATCACTGTGGGCCATTGCTGCAACTGAGGCTGTCAGCAGCTCATGCAGGTCCATGATTAGGCCACTGCCATTGCTACCCAGAGCACCAAGCCACCCACCCTGAGGGAGGTGAAGTGGTCAGCTAGAAAGTCCAAGTTGAGGTGGTAGAGCATGCCCAGGCCCAGCAGGCAAAAGATGGCCACCACGAGTGGGGGAAAGCTATCAGCGCCATGGCCACCCAGGTCCAACTGGGATTGCGTGCCTCCCCCCATCTCTGCTGGGCCTGGGCAGCCATGGTGCTGATGGGGATCCGGCTTGCCTTGCTTGCGGTGTGTTAAATATTTTTATTAATCAATCCTATGATTGACTAAAGTTTAGAGGATCTTGTTAACTTGTCTATATATTTAAATTGTATAAAGATGCTGAGCCCAGTCTGTTTTCAAACCAACTTTTATTATACAAGCAGCTTAAATCAAATAAACATACAGAAAGATTATTACCAGTGTCTTTTGCCTTCTTTAGTTTCTTCTCTTTCAGGTCTCTCTTGGTTTCTATAACTACCTATGTAGTTAGGTTTTCTCAGTCCTTTAGCTTCTCAGATAAGAAGTCAAATGGTCTTTAGCCTAGGAGTACTTTATCTTCCTTTCAGCTTAGTTGCCAGAAGTTCTGAGGTAGATATTTGAGAAAATTGATCGCCTATGCTGATCAATCTCTCTTAAGGACAATTAAGAATAACTCTCTAAGAAACTTAGACCTTTCTTTTTAGACTTTTCCCTCTCCCCTTTTCTCTTTTGTCATGAGGTTCCTCCTCCTCATGCACCTGAGGTACCCAGTTAGTCTCTCTCTCTCGTTGAGACCTCTCAGGTAACTGTGAGCCTCCTGCTCCCGAGATTTCACCACCTGAGGTAAAATGCCAGTTGGGCTGCCCCTTATATACAAGGGGGCGTGGCTTGTGATGCCAGGACAGGGTATGTGGTGTCACCTTGTCATTGGTGGATTTGGTCTTACCTCAAATCCAGGCAGATTGTAAACTGCATAGCAACAGCAGAAAAGCCTATTTTCTGACACGGTGGCTGTCTTTTGCCTGCTGGGCCTGGGCGTGTTCTACCGCCTCAAATTTTCTAGCTGGCTGCTTTGCCTCCTTTGGGCTGGGCAGGTCTGAGTGGTGGTGGTGGCAGCCCACAGCAGTGCTGAGGTTCATTGGTACATATGGGGAACATGTTCCATGTGCTGGCCAAGGACAAGACCCGTGAGGGGGGGATGACTAGCAGCACCCTGTTCTCCAACCTTAAGCCAAAACAGACTGTGGGACAGTGTAAGCACATCCAGCAGTCTACATGGACAGCCAGCCCAGTGGTGGCAGGATTTCCAGAGCTGCAGTGTGCGCCAGCTAAGGCTACAGCCAGAAACCATCCCCCCTGCACACAAAGGACGACGAGAGCAGGGTTTCTGCTGTAGCTGCTCCGCCCCCTACCTCATCTCATCTCATCCTGCAGGATGAGCTTCCTGTCCTCACCCCACCCATTGTTGACCCCTGGATTCCCTCCCCAACTTCACAGGCATCACCCATGAGAGTGATGTCAATCTGGCTATGCCCATGGGCCACACCCAATTGGCCAGCTCGACCACGCCCTTCTCCCCCCAGTCCCCAGAGGATAACTATAATGCAGATCCGGCTCTCAATGAAATTGAGTTGGACACCCTTGGCCTAAATAGATAAACAATAACTAATCAATCCTCACTTATAAAAGCATATAGTTAATCCAGTGGTACTTGTTCTTAGGAGAATAAGTTTTAATGATCTGTTGTCAATACTAGTTTATATTATATACAGCAGAGCATTTTTATTAGTGGTAGAAAAAATGTTTATTGCTTAAAATTTGTTAATCTCCAACAGTAATATTAAGAATTTTATAAATAATTTTATGATGTTATCAAGCATTTTTTAAACAATAAAATATGATTTTTAAAATATGACACTTTCAGATATAAAACTAATTATAATTAAATGTGGTCTCTTTAATTTCTTGTACTTTTACATTGTCATGCTTCTTTAAGAACTGTAGAATTTAAATAGTTTAAATTTGTCATCTGGTTTTGGGTACTGGACTTACTTTTGAATCAGATACAAATATATCTTGGTAAAAATATATGTATGTCATATATACATACATAAGGGATGGGCTTCAAATTTTTTAGCAAGGGGCTGGCTATCTGCCCTAATGACTGACTGGGTGAGCATGGCTGGCTGGGTGTGGCCAACTCAATGCCACTCCCACCCAGTCATATGACCCCTCCCAGCTACGCCTGCCCAGGATTTTGTTGCTTCTGATGTTTTCTGTGGGAAATGGGTCTCTCTCTCTCTCTGTCTCCCCTCCCTCCATCCTAATTTCTGTTTTTCTCTTTTTCCACCCCTGCATCTTTTTCTCATTTCTCTCTCTCGCCTGAGCTGACATGAAAGGGGACCGTGGCTGGCGCTGAGCTGCCTGTGAACGTAAAAAGCAGCTGGTCGCAGGCAGTGCATTTGCGACTGGCTGCATTTTATGACTCCATGTCCTTCTCGAGCAGCTCACTGCCAGCCACAGTCTCCTTTGTGTCTGCTCAGGAAGGAGAAGCAGCAGCTGCCACTAAATGCAATGAGGGAAGAGCTCTGGATCTCTTGTGCAGTGCGGCCGGCTACTCACATGAGCGTGCAGTGGCAGCAGGAGGAGGAGGAGTCACTGTTGCTGCCGCTGTGATCCTGGCCCAGGAGGGTATCCTGCTTGTGTGTGTGTGTGTGTGTGTGCGCGCGAATGAAAGAGAGAGATGAGAGAGAGAAAAGGGAAAAATTCCCTTTTCTCATTCCCAACTCTATCCTCCCCCCTTGTATGGCGGGATGTGAGGGCTGCCTTGAGTGCAAATGTGGCACAAAGGCAAGTACAGGGCCGCTTCGCTTCTGCACGAAGGCTCCGGCCATCGCTGTGCTGTGTCCCCCCCCCATGCAGCTCTTCAGCTGAGCATGGTGGGTGCAAGTTCCAACCTGAAGCGGCGGGAAGCAAAGGCTGCCTTACATGCAAAAGTGGCATGAAGGCAGATACAGGGCTGCTTCCCTCCCGCACTAATACACCGGCTCGGGGTGGGGCGGAGTGGAGTGGGGCCAGCCAGGAATGGGATTTGCGGGCTTATCAAGCCCCGCAGAGACTTACCTAGGGGATCACCTGAGCCCCTGCAAGCCCCCAGCAGTCCACCTCTGCATACATACATACATACATACATACATCTCCAAATCAGAACAAAAAAACCCGAACAAAAATAAAATCTCAAACAAGGAAAATTAATAAATTCACCATTTCCTCATCAATTGAAGATTATGTCCCTCCAAAAATATCAATCTTCTGTTTTTAAGATTTATCATTCTTTTTTTTTAAATTATATTTATATGCCGCCCTTCTCCGAAGACTCAGGGCGGCTTACAACTTTTTGGGATACAACCCAATGCACTCAGCAATAGCCTTCATTCCATTGTATATGCCTGCTTATTACTAAGTGGCATTTTTACAAAGTCAGCTTATTGCCCCCAACAATCTTGGGTCCTCACTTTACCTACCCCGAGAGGATGGAAGGCTGAGTCAACCTTGAGCCTGGTGGGATTCAAGCCTACAGTAATTGTAGGCAGCTGGAACTTAAATGCAGGCATTTAACAGCCTGAGCCACCCAAAGTTAGTGCAAAGGCCTGATAATAAAGCTCCCAATCTGGCAGCCCAAAGCCTCCAGCTTTTGGATTCTTGCAACAGTTTCATTCTTATTCTAGCTCTTTTTCCTTGCCAAACATATTTCAAAATTATTGCATTTAGTTTATCAAAGTATTTTTCTCTAGTTTAATAGGAATCGTTTGAAACAAGGACAATAGCTTCAGCAGGACATTCATTTTTATAATTGCTATTCTTCCTACATTGACAGCTGCAAATTTTTCCAATTCTCCAAGTCTAGTTTAGTTTGCTATATTTAACCTTGTATAGTTATCTTCTTTAATTGTTGCACATTTAGCTGTTAGGTAAATTCCTAAGTATTTTACTTTCTTAACTACCTGCAGGTCTATTTTCTTTGTCAGTTCATTTTTCTGTTGATCTATAAGGTTTTTAACTAATATTGTCATTTTTTCTTTATTTATTCTCAATCCTTACTTTACTTATTCTCAATCCAGTGGTGCTTCTAGAATAAATACCAGATCTTATGTGAATGCTTGTAATTTATATATTTCTCTTTTTCCAAATCTTTTATTTCTGGGTCTTGTCTAATACTCCTGTTTAACACTTCCAATGTTAATATGAGTAGTAATGGGGACAGTGGACATCCTTGTCTTATGCCTTTTTTAATATTAAATTTCACTGTTGAGTTCCCATTCACTAGGATTTCAGCCATTTTTTGCAATATATTACCTTAATCATGTTTATAAATTTCTCACCATAATCTGTACAAACTAGTTGTTGTAACATAAATTTCCAATTTATATTGTCAAATGCTTTCTGTGCATCTAGAAAAATCAACACCATTTGTTTTTCATAGTGTACTTCATAATATTCCAGCGTGTCTAAAATAAATCTTACATTGTTCTTAATTTGACTTTTGGGTAGAAATCCATTTTGGTCTGAATGGATAAATTCATTCAAAAATATTTTTAGTCTTTCAGTTATTATTGATGCAAATATTTTATAATCTGCATTTAATAATGATATAGGCCTGTAATTCTTTATCTTGTGTTAAATCTGAGTCTTCTTTCAGGATTAATATAAAATTTGCTTCTATCCACAAATTTGGTATCTTAGTTTCTGACAGTACTTCTTTGTATATTGTTAACATTGGCAAATTTAATGTATCCTGTAGGTATTTATACACTTCTGCTGGTAGTCCATCTGGTCCTGGTGCTTTATTAATCTTTTGTCTATTTATTGCCTCTGTTAATTCCATCATCATTATGCTTTCATTTAACATTGCTTTCACATTTTCAGACATTTTTGGTTATTTAGCTTTTTCTAAATATTGTTTTATCTTTTCTTTAGAATTTTTTTCTTGATTGTATAGTTTCCCATAGAACTCCTGAATTATTTTCTTTTTAGACTTGTTTTGGTACCATAAAGTTTCTCTCTCATCTTGTAATTTGCTTATCATTTTTTTCTCTTTCTCCTTTTTCAATTTATATGCTAGCCATCTTCCTGGTTTATTGGCATTTTCAAAAAAGTTTTGCTTTGTTCTTTTGATTTCTTGTGCCAATTCTTCTTATTTCATTAAGTTCAGCTTCTGTTTTAATATTTCCATTTGATTTTTTAAGTTTCCCTTTTGCGGCTCTTTTTGTAATTCTAATTCAAGTATTTTATGTTCTTCTAATGTCTTTTGTTGTTATCTTTTTTTCCTATTTTTCTCGCCATATAAGTTACAGCTAATCCCCTAATGTATGCTTTGGTTTTGTCCCATAAATTTTGCAGTGCTGTTTTTTATATGTTTCTTGTAAGCAGATTATATCTAATTTTAATTTTTGTAGTTGTATGTAGATTATTTTCCCTTTTCAATCCATTTATATTGATTGAGAATATCTCAATTTCCTCTTTCATCTTCTTCACTTATATATAGGTCTTATTTTCCTGGTTGTTCTTATTTGTCTCTGGTCTTTCGCTCTTGCTCCTTCTTGTTCTGCTTTCTCCATTTCATTTTCTTCTTGCTGTATACTCTTCTCCTCTCTTATTGGTTCCTCTCACCTCTTGCATTCCATTCCTCCTTGTGCTTCTTGTCCATCATTTAGACTAAAGTAGTTATCATAGAAATCCAACACTTTATCTGTTGAATCCAATTTGTATATTTTACCATCCCAGTTAACTAGTATTCCCTCTGGTATCAGCCATCTGAAATTTACATCTCTTTTAATGAGTTTCGCAGTCAGGAATTGGTATTACTTCCTTAAATCTCTTACTCTTCTAGGGATCTGCTTCAGGACCACAACTTCTTTCCTTCTGTATTGCAGTAGATCTTCTCTTGCCTTTGTAAGTATTTCATCTCTTGTTGATTTTTTAACAAATCTCATGTGCACCTTCCTTGGTAGTTTATGTCTTCTCGCGTAGCTCATATTTAATCAAAATATTTCATCTATCTCTGCATCCATTTCTTGTTTTCCAATTTTTAAAGCGCTTGCCAACAACTCTATCTCTGGGAGGTTTTCCTCTTTATCCTCTTCTGTGTTCTAGAATCTTAGGAAGTAGGCCATCTTTTCCATCTCCAACTATGACTATTTCTTCCAGGTCCTTATTTGCTTGTGTTAGTCTTTGATTTATCTCATCTACTTTTTTCTCAGCTTCTTCTGATTTCTTCTCTGTTTTCTGGATCCTTTATTCATTTTTTGTTATCATTTGCTGAAAATTCCCTAGCCTCTCATCCATATTGTGAATTTGTTCCTTCATTTCTCCCAAACAATTTTTCATCTCATTGTGATTCTTTGCCATGGCTCCTGAATAGACTGGAACACCATTTCTATGTCTTTTTGGAATGTAATCATTTTTTCATGTTGTAACATAGTCTATTGTTCTTTGGTTAGATGGACTTGAAGCAACCGATGTTGATGGTGTGGAAAATGCTTTCTTGCCTGTTCTGGTTAAGCTTGGTACACTTGTCATTTCCTCTTTTCTCTCTGATCTTATTCTCTAAACTTATTCATCTTAATCTCTAATTTCAAATCTCTTAGATACAGAAAAGACAATAATCCCAGATACCCACCCAAGCCACAATGCCCCAGTAGTCCAAAGAGCTGAAACTCCAAAGAAAAAAAAAAGTCCAGTTCACTCAGTCACAGAATATTTCTTCAGTGCCAGTTATGTTTTATAATCCATAAAGTCAGTCTATTGGGAAAGTAGGAAAAAAATGTTTAAAGTCAACAATCATATCATTATTCTCTGTCATTTAGTATTTATAATCCAGAAAAGTATTTATAATCCCAAGCTACTGTGGAAAATCAGATGTACTTTCCCCAGCAAGCGAGGGAGTTTAAGTTGAACAGTTACTGGGTTTATTACTTTAATTATCTGAAAAGGTTCTATAAATTTTGGACTGTTTCCTAGAAGCCAGTTGTAATTTCAAACATTCAGTTGACAAATAAACCTTATCCCCCACTTTGTTTTTTTTTTTTAAATATTTTTATTGTGCATTTTCTTTCATTTTACATCGCAGTTTCAATTTTGCAACAATGATATGCTGGTTCTATCAACACCTTTTAAAAATATACATGATGTTATATATCCTAGTTATGACCATTTCCCTCTTTTTCATACAGTATAGTATGAAAAAAGAATAAAAACTTGATATCCAGGGGTGGGCTGCTGGAGGTTTGCAGGGGTTCAGGAGAGTCCCTAGCTAAGATTCTGTGCAGTTTGGAGAACTCCCAAATCCCACTCCTGGCCTGCCCCACACTGCCCCTCCCAGGAGTCCCCATATGGCCCATTTTGGATGCAAGTAAGTGCAGGGCACGCACGGAGGCTCAGGGATGGCAAAAAAAACGGTCTCCCGGAAGTTTGTGAAGGCTGGAAATGGGCCTGTTTCTGGCTTCCAGTGAGCCTCTGAAGCCTGGGAGGCAGTTTTTGCCCTCCCGGAGGCTCGAGAAAAGCTTCCAGAGCCTGGGGAGGGCAAAAAATCCCCTCCCACCATAGTGCAGGAGGCCAACTAGGCCACACCCACCATGGCCACACCCACCCAGCAATCAGGCAGAGATTCCTTTGCTAAAATTTTTGAAGCCCACCCCTGCTTATATCTATGGTTATAACTTACTTCTCTATACATTTATCACTCTATATATTTTGATTTGCAATTATGTACAATCTAGTACCAATATTGCTTACAATACATATCCTTCTATATAGTTCTACCTGTGTTTGTTTCTAACTTGTTGATCCTCTTTTGTCATCTGTTTTCTAACCTTCGCATGTATTGTCTAGCCCGGGGGTTGGCAACCTGCGGCCCTGGAGCTGCATGTGGCTCTTTAGACCCTCTGCTGCAGCTCCCTGATACAGCAGAGGGATAAAAGAGACATTGCCCTGTCGCGGCAGAGGCACGGCCAGAGCCTTAGTCACGGAAGCGGTGCACCTACACTTCCCTTTGCGCAGCAACAGCATTCCAGTACATTTGCTGTTGCCACCAGCAAAAAGGGCTGGGAGAGAATGGTGGTGCCATCCTTGTGGGGTGGGGTCATCCCCCAAGCCTGGCCTTCTTATTCCCTTGTCAGCGGGCCCAAGAGAAAGAAGGGGATGGTGTGGGGAAGTGCTCCCCTCCCCTGCCGAGCACCAAGCACAACAGACCAGCGGGAGAGGGAAATGGCCTAGCAGAAGCACCCCCACTGGTGAGTTGGAAAGCGGAGAGGCATGGCCCGGCTCTCACAACAAGATGCTGTTAGGCACCTCCAGACACGAGCCTTTGAAATGCATCACTTTCTGTTGTCTGTGCCTTCCCAATCTCAGCTCTTTCGCCCCAGTGAGAGCTATGTTTCTGCTCACTTCCTGTGCTTTCCCCAGGCAGCAATGGATGTGGCTGTGGGGAGAGCATCAGAAGTGTCAGGGCTGCTCCCCCACACAGCAAGCCTGGCCTGGAGGACCATGGAGAATTGCAGGTTAGATCAGAAGATGCGTTCCGACATCCCCCTCAAACACGCATTTCCAGTGTGCTCTCCTCTGTCCCAAAGTAGGATTAAATGACAGAAAGGGAACAGGGGAAAGAATAAGAGGGAAGGAGAAGCCCAGCTGGCTTTCCTTTGGCATGGGGCGGGGGGGAAGACCCAATCCTCCCTTTGCGCAGCACAGCAAACACTTCAGAGAAGCATCATCCTAAACAGCAGCATACTCACACAGGTACTCCTATGCATCCAGCAACTTAGTCCAAAGTAGCTGGAAAATATAGGGTGCCCCCAAAGACGTTTGGCAGGCAAAGTATGGGGACAAAATTCTGCCCCCCCATCACCATGGCAGCTTCTGCTGAATCCTTGCAAAACTGGGCAAGGCAGAGAGAGGAGAGCAAACAGAGCTGAATCGAGCTGAATCTGTCTCCCTCCCTCTGTCTCTCTCTCACGCTGCCTGAATGGCAGGAAACGGCAGGCAACTACTTCTGGCTTTGCTGGTACTGGACATGCAATCTCCTCTTCGCCCCAAGAGACAGAGGTGGGGGAGTTAGAGAGAGAAAGAGAGAGAGATAAGAGAAAGATGAGAGGGAGGGAGGGAGAGAAAAAGAAGGAGACACCTATTTCCTATAGAAAAGAAAACATGGGGAGCCACAAAACCTGGGTTGGTGTGGCTGGAGAGGTAATGTGACTGGGTGGGAGTGAGTGACGTCAAGTTGGCCATGCCCACCCAGGGTTTATGGCTCCCAGTGTTTTATTTTCTGTGGGAAACGGGCCCAAGTGGCTCTTCGAGTGTTTAAGGTTGCAGACCCCTGGTCTAGCCAGTTGTACCATAGATCCCATATTAGGTAATACTCTGTTTTTTCTTTGTCTTTAATTTCCATCGTTAACCTGTCCATTTTGGCACATTCTCATATTTTCTTTATTACCATTTCCTCTGTGAATATACTTCCATTTTTTCAATTTTGTGCATGTGTAATTCTGGCTGCTGTTATTACATGTAGTATTAAATATTGGATTCTTTTTTTTTTATAAGAGGTTTTATTTTTCCAAAAACACAAACATAACAAACAAGCATACAACACATAGATCCATATCAATTTCAAGTATGTCGGTCGGTCAAAAATCACAGTGCCTTCCCCTCATTATTCATACTCAATATTTCAAAAAAGAAAAACTATAATCATTATTATTAATCCTTTATCATATTATAATCTCTATATTGTTTCAAATATTGGATTCTTTTATTGTATTTCATCATTAGTATGCCTAATAAAAACAGTTCTGGTTTTAGGTCTATTTGTTGTGTTACTATCTCCTCTAACCACTTTTTTAAAATCTTTGCCCAATATTTTTTTGCCAATGGACAGGTCCATTACATGTGATAATAAGATCCCTGTGCCTGTTTGCATTTCCAACACTCTGGTGACATGTTTGGAAACATTTTTGCCAGTCTTGCTGGTGGAAGATGCCATCTATAGAACATTTTGTACAGATTTTCTTTATTTGATGCTGACATTGTTAATCTATAATTTCTTTCCCACAGTTTTTGCCAATTATCTAGTGCTATAGTGTACCCAAAGTCAATAGGTAGTTGTAGAACTTCTTTATCAGTTTTTCATCTGTCCCTTGCAATATCTTATCCAATTCTTATGGTTCACTATAGGAGCCATATTTATCTGTATCCTTCTTATATCTCATGTGTATTTGCATATAAGGCCACAAGTCCATGTCGATTCCCTGATCTTTTAGTTCCTATTTCATTTTTAATTTCCCTTGTTTATTTAATATATCTATATATCTTAGTATTTTATCCAGATTTTAACACGTTAGGATATATTTATTTATTTATTTATTTTTATTTTTATTCATATTTATATCCCGCCCTTCTCCAAAGACTCAGGGCGGCTTACAATTTTTGGGATACAATCCAATGCACTCAGCAATAGCCTTCCTTCCATTGTATATGCCTGCTTATTACTAAGCGGCATTTTTACAAAGTCAGCTTATTGCCCCCAACAATCTTGGGTCCTCAGTTTACCTACCCCGAGAGGATGGAAGGCTGAGTCAACCTTGAGCCTGGTGGGATTCGAGCCTGCAATAATTACAGGCAGCTGGAACTAAGTGCTAGGCTATTAACAGCCTGCACCACCAAGGCCCTTAGTGCTTCCATTGTGGATAACCAGACTGGTATTTTCATATAGTGATTCTGTTTAATTTTTTCCCATACTAACAACAGTGTTTCTAACCTGGTGTCTTTGGAAGTAGCTGTGTGCTTTATGTTTCCCGTATCATATAAATGCATGCCATCCCAATTGTAAGTCATGTTCCTCTATTGCCAACATACTTTTATTCTTTAGGTTTATCCACTCTTTTAGCCATGTAAGCACTGAGGCTTGATAATATAGCTCCCAGTCTGGTAACCCAAATCCTCCCTTATTTTTAATGTCCTGTAGCATTTTTAATTTGATTCTTGGTTTCTTTCCTTGCCAGATAAATTTTGTTGTCGTTCTATTTAACTCTTCAAAACAAAATCCTAGTTTTAACAGAATTACTTAAATTTTTTGGCAAAATATTCATTTTAATTGTCTTCTGATCAGTGAGAGTTGTAAATGTTTCCATTTGTCCAAATCCATCTTTGTTTGCTGCATTAATTTAGTATAGTTATCTTCTTTGATATACAGCTTGCTGTTAGCCAAATTGCCAAATATTTGATTTTTTTAGTTATTTGCATGCCCATCTTTTTCATCAATTTGTTTTTCTGTTTATTTGTAAGATCCTTTGTCAATATCTTGGTCTTTTCCTTGTTTATTTTAAGTCCTGCCACTGCACTAAACTCTTCTTTTTTTATTAATTTGGGTCCAGTTTTGAGTGGTTCTTCCAAAATAAATACCAAATCATCAGCAAATGCTTTTACTTTTATATTGTTCTTTTTTTATCTTCAGACCTTTGATTTCCTGGTCTTGTCTGGCCTGTCTGAGTAGGACTTCTAGTGTTGATATGAATAGCAGAGGCGATAGTCTTACATCCTTATTTATGTTGAAATTTTCGGTTGTTTCTCCATTTATTATCACATTCACCATTTGGTTGGGAGTATATTGTTTGAATCATCTTTATAAAATTTTCTCCAAAATTCATGTTTTTCAGTTGTAATATCATAAACTGTCAATTCATGTTCTTGAAGGATTTTTGTGCATCTAAAAAAATCAATGCTGGTGTATGAATTCATTTAAGAATCTTTTTAACCTTTCTGAGATTATGGGGGCAAATATTTTGTAATCAACATTTAATAGTGATATTGGTCTATAATTTTTAATCTGTTGGTGATCTGTGTCTTCTTTTGGTATTAGTGTAATGTATGCTTTTGTCCAGGTTTTGAGTAGTTTGCCCTTAATAATGCATCGTTATAGACCTCCAGCAGTGAAGGTCCTAGTGATCGTTGTAAGTTTTTTTTACAGTTCTGCAGGAAGCCTGTCTGAACCAGGAGTTTTATTGTTTTTTTGTCTCTTAATTGCCTCTGTTATTTCCATTGTCGTTATTCCTTCATTTAACATTATTCTCAGTTATTTTAGTTAGACTAGGTTTTTCCAAATATTGTTTAGCAATATCTTCTTGATATATTTTCCTGGCTATACAAATTTCCTGAAAAATTCCTTGGTTATTTTTTTTTATCTTCATTCTGATGATGATAAAGAGTTCTCTTTTCATCCTGTAGTTGGTGTTTCATTTTCTTCTCTTTTTCCTTTTTTTAACTTTTTTAACTTTCCTTTTTTAACATCTACCTAACTTACTTGCACATTCAAAGAAGTTTTGTTTTGCCATTTTGACTTTTTGTGCCATTTCCTCTTGCACTATTAAATTCAGTCTGTGTTTTGATAAGTCCCTTTTCTCTTTTATTATGTTTTTGTGGGTCTTTCTGTAGCTGTAACTCTAGTTTTTTTAGGTTGTCTTGTAGTATATTTTGCTGTTGTTTCTTTTTCTTATTTCTTCTTGCTATGTATACTACTGCTAGTCCTTGGATGTATGCTTTTGCTGTATTCCACATGTTTTGCAATGATGTTTCTTCTTTTCTATTTTCTTTAAAAAAGAGTTTAATTTCTTTTTCCACCATCTGTATGAACTCCTTGTCTTTTAAAATATTTTGGTTCAAAACATTGAATAAATAAATTTCTAAAAAAATAAAAAAAATATTTTGATTCATTGTTTATCTCGGTTTCTTCTTTTTTTAAAAAAATTACATTTATATGCCGCCCTTCTCCAAAGACTCAGGGCAGCTTACAATTTTTGGGATACAACCCAATGCGCTCAACAATAGCCTTCATTCCATTGTATATGCCTGCTATTACTAAGCGTCATTTTTACAAAGTCAGCTTATTGCCCCCAACAATCTTGGGTCCTTAATTTACCTACCCCAAGAGGATGGAAGGCTGAGTCAACCTTGAGCCTGGTGGGATTCGAGCCTGCACTAATTGCAGGCAGCTGGAACTTAAGTGCTAGGCATTTAACAGCCTGCACCACCAAGGCTCAGTGTCCCCTCCATGTAACTTTTATGGGGTTGTGATCTACCCATATGTTTGTCGACTTCCTGGATGTTTGTTCTCATTCCAGATGTCACCCACACCATATCTATTCTTGACCACAATTGATGTGCATTTGAGTAGATTGTATATTGGTTTGTTTTTAAACTTAGCTCTCTCCATGCATCCTGTAAATTTAGTTCCTGTGTCATCTCAAAGAATGTTTTTGGAAGTGTTCTTCTTCTTTTGTTTCTTTTACTGCTTCTGTAGTCTTTTTTAACATTCACAATTGCATTGAAGTCTCCTATTAAACATATATTTTCGTAGTCCATTTGTATTATCTTTTTTTGTAGTCTTTTATACAACTCTTCCTGCTTATTATTTGGGGCATATATTGCAATCAGAAGAGTTTCTTTCTGGTTATTGATATCTCTGTCATTAATATTCTTCCTTCTTCAACCATGTATATTTGTTTGGGTTTTAATGATTCTGTAATGTAATGTTCTCATTTCCTTTGACATGCTAAAGACAAGTACAGCTTCCCAATTTTAGAATATTCTAGTAGGTTGCCATGTTGTTTTTTGATGTGAACTTCTTGGTGGCAGACTATAGCTAAGTTCAATCTTTGTAATTTTGTAAGAGTTTGTTTTCTTTTTGCAGGGGAGTTCAATCCATTTATATTAACAGATAGCATCTTATCTTTTTACTTATATTTGGGTCTCACTCTTCTGGTTATTCTTGTCTCTCACTGCATTTTTGTTCTTATGCCTTCTCGTTCCACCCGCTCATTTTCACTCTTCTCATTCTACAGCTTTTTCATCTGGTTGCTGTTCCTCTTGGCTTTTACTTTCTATCTCCTCTCTACTTTCCTGATCTTCATCCGTTGTGAAGTAATGTTCAAATAATTTGTGTGCTTTGTCTATTGTATCTATCCTGAATTTCTTGTTTTCCAGGAGATCAGAATTCCTTCAAGTATCAACCCTCTGAACATCAATTGTGTGATCAAAAATTGATATGGTCTTCTCTGTTCTTTGACTCTCCTGGGTATCTGTTTTAAGATTTGGATTTCTCTCCCCTTGTACATTATGGGTTTGTCTCTCGTTCTTTTGTATACTTCGTCTCTCACTGACTTTTTGGTAAACCTCACGTGAACCTCTTTCGCCTTCTTGAATAGTTTGTGTGGATTCTAAAATTTTCATCTATGTCTCCTTGTATGTCATGCTTGTTTTTCTGTAATACATCCGCCAGCAGGTCTGTCATCATTGTAGCCACGTCTTCCTCTTTCTCTTCAACAACATTCTGTAATCTCAAGTAGAAGACTGCCTTTTCCATTTCGAAAAAAATTATTGTCTCTTCAAGGTTGCTGTTGCTGTTTTTAGTTGTGCGCCGCCCCGAGTCTTCGGAGATGGGGCGGCATACAAGTCCAAAAAATAAAATAAATAATAAATAAGGTCTCTGTTAGCCGAGGTTAATTTTTGTTCCATTTTTCCATCTTTTTTTGTTTGTTTAGCCCTTACTTCTGTATTCTCTGCTCATTCTTTGTTATCGTTTGTTGGATACTCCCTATTTTATCACCCATCTTTTGAATGTCCTCTTTCATCTCCCCCATTTCACTTTTGATTTAGTGATTGCTAGATATGGTTTCGTGGGTCTTTGTCATGGCTTATTGTATCGCAAGAAGTGTCGCTTGCATATTCTGCATAGAGCCTCACTTCTCCATGCCTAACATGCTTTTTATCACTGGTTTGACAGAGATGATGTTGTGGATGTAGGCATCAATGAGATTTTCTTTCCTATTTTTGAGATATTTTATGTACTTGTCATCTCTAGTAATTGTGTAAAAAAATGCTGAGTAATTAGAAAGTATTTCTCCAAAATGGTCAATATAATAGTTTTAATAATTTTTTTCTTTGCTCTAGCATTTTCTTCCCTCATGCCCCCTGATATACCTCCTTCAACACCCTGTTATTGTAACAATGACAATCAACCCACAGCTCAGCAACATATATAGAATCTATAGAATCTATCAAATATATATGTATAACTTTAGGCTAAACAATTGCTACTTAGTAATTAATAATCAATAAAAGTATGAGTTAATGTTTCTATCAATTATTTAAATTATTCAAAAGCCTTTGGAGTATGCATTCCTCAATCTTCTTTTTTCTTTATAGAATTTCCAAATTTACCAAGGATTTTTCTCTTCCTTTTCAATATTCCGTTTCCAAACGTAATTAATGTCCTCTAAGTGTCACGGAACTCCTTCTGTAATTCTTATAGTGTTGCATCAATTACTTTACTTTCAGGCACACTCTTCATGTCCCTCTTGCTCTTTTTAATATTAAAGAAAAGCTCTTCCCAAAGCTTTAATTGAGATTTAAAGGGGATAAGAGTGAGCTTATTTTCTTAAAAGTTCTTACCAGATACTTAGTCTGGACTTTCCTACAGCTTAGTCTCTGTTTCCTATAAATGTTCTGTGGCTCTTCTCTGGATCTGTCAAAAGCTCCAAGCACCTGGTTGCTGCTATTCTCATGGAGCAGAAATCCTGCTCCAATCTTTTTGAGTCCCACTTTCTCCCCTTCTATTTTATGTCAAGGGTAGATCTATTGCAAAGCATTAGAAATAAAAAGTTCTCACCCAGCATAATCATGTTGCTTTTTGATTTTGTCTTCCTGATTCTTGCCTGGTTATCATAGCTTCAAATCTGCCATGCTGGCTGACTTCTCTCCTGCTGGCATCAAGGAGTTTCCCTTCATTCTAGTGGGAGATCTCCTTTCTCCATGCTTTCTCTGTCTTTGCTAACTTCTCCAGGGCTCACAATGCCCATTAAGGGTCACCAAGCAAGAGAAATTGGGTAGGGATAACAGAACCTCGTTTCCCCATTCTGTCTCACTGGAAGTCACCACCAGAAGCCCTTATGCCTCATTTTGAACTGAGGTTGCTGTGAGCAATGTTTGTCAGCTTGTTTCTTGTGGATTTTTGCTACCACACCTAAGGCCTATTTTGTGTTTTCCCATGACTCCTTTAAGGAGTCCATCCATTCATATACTGACATGGACAGGGGGGTCCCTCGGCAATTCAGGCATGGGGATTCTATGTAGAATTGTGCATAGCAGTTCTGGGTTAACCCCTTTCCAGATTAATACTGGAATGGAATTTGTCCCCATGCGTGAATTGTGATAATTGTGTTTAGCCTAATTGCAATCCTTGTGTATTCTTTGTCGTTGCAGGGGTTTCTTTTCAAATGAGGGGGGACGAGCCCAAAATTGACATATGTGTAGCCATTTTATTTAGCTCTATATTCTCATCATATATGCCTTTTCTTTCTTTCTCTTTGCTGATAAATGGGGGAGGGTTTCAGATTCAGCATATTCTTAAGGTGGGAGGAGTGGTTAGATAGTGAGGATTGTTTTGGCTAGGTGACTTTCCTTCCCGTGGGAACAGAAAGTGTCCCTGCCGAGACCTGGAGGTGGAGATTGAAGACACCAGGCAACGTTGATTTAAATCTATTGGGGAATGTGACTTTTGTGGGTTGTTTCTAATTTACAATATTATGTGGTATAATTCTAGTTTGTGTCAGATCCGGAATTTCAACAGACTTTGCCAATTTCATGCTTACCTAAATAAAATAAATTTGTTTTGGAAGATGGACATTGCTTATTTCTTTTTGAATGGGTTTCATCACTTGGAAACCTGACAGTCCGTTTCTTAAGTTAGTTTCACGATATTATAATATCCAGTGCAGTTTCCACATGTTATTTTATTTTAATATCTTCCCATTGGATCTGATCTTTAGCTCCAACTTAGCTTGCCGCGTTTTTTGAGGAGGGAGAACAATCCCTTCTTCCCGCTTCTATGGAGTCCCGATTTTTAAAACTTTTTGTGAGGGATAGTCTCCACAGTAAAGATTATAACATTTTCACCCAGATCTTGTACACTGCTCTCAAATCATTGGTGCACACTTCTTCTTGTTCTGGTTGTCACAGCTTCAGACTAGCCATAATGGCCATCTTTTCTGCCACCGGTCAGAAGGGTTCCTTTGGATCAAGCAAGGAAACTGCTGTTCCCTCATGATCAACAAAGGGTCTCTCCTATCTTCGTCACCTCTCCAAGGTGACTTTCACAGGTGGGATTCCGCCAGTTCTCACCGGTTCACCCGAAACATTAATATTGCATATGCAGTTTGGAGAACCGGGTAAAAATAAAGTGCAAGAGAGGTTTTTTTTCCTTCTCTCTCCCTTCAGTTAATAACTTCAGGTACACAGCCAAGAACTACTTAACAATTGCAGCTGGAATACAGCTGACACATGCTAAATCAAGTCAATAAACAACAGAAACTGGTAGGATTAGGGCAGGGACACCCATCAATCACCCATCTAGGGATGGGATTAATCCCTTCAGGAAGAAGGACAAGATTACAAACATTTTCACTATAAAGAATATTAAGTAACACTTCTGTGATCAGCTGATACTCCCTGGAGTTCCCCCAAGACTTTTTATAGCTGCAGCAGTGTTGGCTACTTCTTGTTTCTTCCTGGGGGGAAAGATACAGGAGAGGATAATGATGCAGCTGTAATGCAAATGTGGTCCAGGCATCTGTATTGCTTCTGCTGTGAAGCACCCAATTTAGAACATAGAATAATAGAATTGGAAGGGTTAATGGCTTTTGGCAGCACATCCAGGCTTTCAATTAGCATGAGCAGCTGCTCTTAGCTTCCCTCTCACCTGCTGCGTTTGCTTTGGGGTTGACTTTTTTTTAAAGGGGAATGGCTGTTTTAAGTTTTCTGGATTGTTTTAATGGTTCTTGCACTGTCCTTTTAGGGTATACTTCCCTCTTTTTGAAAGCCTCTAGTGATGGAGCACTCACAACTTCTGAAGACAAGCTATTCCATTGGTTGATTGGTCTCACCTTTAAGAAATATCTCCTTAGTCATAGGTTGCTTCTCTCTTTGATTAGTTTCCATCCATATTTTCTTGTTGTGCCCTTTGGTGCTTTGGAAAATAGATTGACTCTCTCATTTTTGTAGGAGCCTCTCAAATTTCCTGACAGAACAATTAATCACTGGAAGTTTTTAAGAAGAGATTGGCTAACCATTTGTCTGAAGTGGTATAAGGTTTCCTGCCTAAGCAGGGGGTTGAACTAGAAGAACTCCAAGGTCCTTTCTGTTATTCTATTCTATTCTATTCTATTCTAAATATTGGAACAGTGCTATTTTATTGTGAGTTGGTCTAAGGAGAAATTTACTAAGGGTGAAACTAATCAAGTTGGCCACCCAGCCATGCCCACCCAGTCATTAGGGCAGCAGACCAGTTGTTAAATTATTTGAATTCCACCACTGGTGACTTTGGCCCCGTAGGACCTCCTGGCAAGCAGGAATCAGATGGGTTTTGCATAGTCCCAGTAACCCACATCCATATCACCGCAACACCAACTGGAAGTGAGAATTTCTAAAGAAAGTTTAGAAATAAGCTACTTTTAGGAAGATATAATATTTGACAGCCTCTCCTCTCCACAAACAAATTCTTCTTTAAGTGTTAAATAGTAATATATTAATTTAAAACTCTCAGCACTTGAACACCTATTTTTGATAATTCCCACAATTAAATTAACATTTAAAAGTCAATATTCGTAATTTCAACCTATGCTTCTCAAATTGAAGTTCAATACATGCTTTGTAAATTAACAGTGTTTACTTATACTAGACTACATTTGGGGTTCCAGAAAAAAATTGAATTATGACCTCCAAGCTTCAAGAAAAAAATTAGCCTTTTCTACTTTGTAAAAATAGTTCCAGCGGACAGAAAAATATTAATTTAGTGATTGCATTCCATTCCAACGACTAGGTCATTTAGCTAAGCAAACATGTGACACACACACACACACACACACACACACATGGGTGGGTGGGCTTCTAAGATCAGTGGTTGCTGCTGTCCCATTCAGATAAAGTTTTCTGTGCCTAACCCATTGCTTCTGTTTTTTGCCCCATCTGTTCCTAAGCTGTTTTTCTCTGTAGTGCATGTCTAAAAAGTGCTAACTGAAGATTAACAAATTTAGCTGTGACCATAATTAGCTGATTAACAATGAGTTATAGACCATGGCTTTTGCTGATAGAAGCAACTGACTAAATGTGGAAAAATCTTACTAGAACAGCTGAACTTTATCTGGGCTTAATCAGTCACTTTAATTGTTGGCAGGTATGTACTGACTAGTATTTACCATCAGTTTCAATGTAATTATTAATTATGAACACAGTGACATCTCTACTTATAGGAGAGTATTCTAGCTTTTTAATGTTATTTTTCCCCTAAAAGATTTCAGTTTGTTTTTCAATTGAATTGTGCAACTTACATTTTATATTAAAGATGGAAAGAATTCTGAAATGATTCATCTTGATGTGACTTTTTTACATCTCAAAAACCTGGCATTTTAATAGGGGTATATATACTCACTCTCTGTGTATATATTTTATAAATGTATATATATAGAAAATTTCATCTACAGGTATGTATAGAAAATTGCATCATTGAATTAAATCATGTTTGTTGCATTGTTCAATTATGCCTGATTCACATGGAGACTACTAGACCACTAAAATTAATGAGATAGAAGTTGTTGTTCATTGCAAAGTCGTGTCCGACCATCGCGACCCCTTGGACAACGTTCCTCCAGGCCTTCCTGTCCTCCACCATCCTCCAGAGTCCATTTAAGCTCATATCTACTGCCTCAGTGACTCCATCCATCCATCTCATTTTCTGTTGTCCCATTCTTTTTTTGCCCTCAATCTTTCCCAGCTTTAGGCTCTTCTCCAGTAAGTCTTTCCTTCTCATTAGGTGACCAAAGTATTTGAGTTTCATCTTCAGGATCTGGCTTTCTAAAGAGCAGTCAGGGTTGATCTCCTCTAGGACTGACCAGTTTGATTGCCTTGCAGTCCAAGGGACTCACAGGAGTCTTCTCCAGCACCATAGTTCAAAGGCCTCAGTTCTTTAGCACTCAGTCTTTCTTATGGTCCAATTTTCACAGCCATACATTGCAACTGGGAAAACCATAGCCTTGACTATACGTACTTTTGTTGGCAGAGATACAAGTTAGCATTGAGTATTTAGTTAAATAGATTTCATTGGAATTAAATATAACTAATACCTTTGACCAAGCTTATATCGGATATTATGCATTGATATAGTATATTAAAAATACATAGCAAGTCATCAGAACCTGCATAATATTTCAAAAATAATGCAAAAAATGGTTAGTTGGTAGATAGGTAGGTAGATAGATTTGTCAGTATATAAGAAATTATAAGCTGAGATAGCCATAAGAATAGGGAGCCTGTTATATTTGTCACAGTGGTCCAGACCAGACATAGCTTGTGCAGTAAGCATCTTAAGTCACTTTACTGCTACACCAACGCAATTGTATTGGAGGGGTGTAAAAAGGATTCTCAGGTATTTGAAGGGAACTGTGAATTTGGGTCTTCAAATACAGATCTCTAAAGAATTGAAGTTGAAATCTTACGTTGACAGTCATTATACCAATGATGTAAAAAACAGAATGCCCAATTCTGGGATTGTGGTATTATTTGAAGGGGCTTTAATTGGTTGGAAGTCCAGAAAACGAACAACTGTAGTCATTTCTACTGCAGAGGCAGAATTTATTACTCTGTCTGAACTTTGTTCAGAGGTAACTTGGTACGTACAGCTGTCAAAAGATTTAAACATAAAAGTAACTGAAGCTGTTAACCGTGTTTGAGGATAATGCTGCTTGCATTAAAATGGCAACAGGTGACAGAGTAAATAATAGAAACAAGCATGTGGATATTAACTATTATAATGTAAGAGAAGCCATTAAATGTAAATTAGTCAGCTTGCTTCACTGTTCTTCAGAAGACAATGGCAGATATAATGACCAAGCCATTGGATGGAGTGCACCATGGGAAGAATATTAAGTGATTTGGTTTTATGTCTATTCCAGTCATAAAGGGAGTGTCAGTGTATAAGAAATTATGAGCTGGGATAGCTGTAACAACAAGTCAGCCAATGGGGAATGTTTGGTGACTAAGAAACAGTATCTGTTGTGAGCCGTGTGAGGTGGCTCAGAGCCTGGGCGTGGCTTAGCTTAACCAGTCTGTATATGTGTGTGTGTGTGTGTGTGTGTGTGTGTGTATGTATGTATGTATGTATACGTATATAAAAGCATTCGTTTGTCCTTATATTCTAGCTACTGAATTCTGGGTTCTGGTTGTTCTGTGCTTCTGCTTCTTGTCTTTATACTTGCTACCATGTTGCAAAAGCTGCATGGGTATTGTATGCATGAATCATGCTTTATATTATTGTCTATAAATAAACTGTTGAATTATTTACTTGTGTGCTGGTTGGATGGCTGCAAACTCTAGCAAGATTCATGTTTCTAATGTCACTAAATTATGCTTTTAATGTCCTGCTTTAGCTTCACATGCAGGAGTTAGTCCAGCAGAATACTACCATCAGATGGCTTTACTGGCAGGCCAGCGCAGCCCATATGCAGACATCATTCCTTCAGCTGCCACAGCAGGAGCAGGTGCCTTTCATATGGAATATCTCCATGCTATGGATAGTAAGTAATACAACTGTAGCCAAAAATATTAAATGAGGCTTCTGGTATTTTGGGGGTAAAAAAAATCTTACTGTACAATTCACTATATAATAAAGTTTATATGTAAATTAATTAAAAGGTCATTAAATAAGGCTACCAGATTTGGAGTGGAAAGATCCAGACAAGCAGAAAATGGCAATAAAGGGTTAGAGTTTTTTGCATCTTTTAACTGCCATCTGTTTTCTGGATTTTGCATCCCAGGTATATTCATTAAATATTGTTATTACGAATTAAGTACTTCAGTTTTAAACAACTAATTTGAAGTATTTCACAACAGGGTATGCTTGTTATCTTTAGTAATGATAATATTATCTTTAAGACATTTATCAAAAAGGGAGCTCAGATGTTTTAGTAGACTATATTAAACTTTAAAAGGTTTGTGAGCAAAACATCTACTTTTTACTCCAAGATATTTATTTTAATTTATTTAATTTATATTAATTTATTCTAAAGCATGAAATGGAAGCTGACATAATAATCAGTCTTTTCACCCTTGCATTTCATACATATATGGATACGCATATTCATATTTATGCAGGGACAAAGAAATATTGGAATAGGATTCATATTGTAATACAGAACATTTGTAAAATGAATATAAACATAAAACCAGAAACTTTTCTTTGGGGTTTAATGGAAAAAACCTTGAGGGGAAAATAGGAACTTTAATGGTATTTATATTGATGGCAACAAGATTACTTTATGCATAAAAATGGAAGGATGTTTCAATCCCTGGAGTTGATAAATGGTTGCAAAAGTGTAATGATGTAATAAGCAGAAATAGCTAAATTGACAGCTTTGATAAAAGAAAAACACAAATACTTTTGTTTGTACTTGGAAACTACTTCTAGACTTTGTGCTTGAGGTGGAAAAAAATGAAACTTTGATTTTGGCTTTTACTGATTGGATAGATCTGCTATAGAAATGGCTAGTTTATACTACTATGTAAAAGTAAAAAATTGAGTTTCGATGCTACTTCTTATTCTACTGCATGAAAGGGACTTCTCTACATTTTTCTCTTCTCTTTTCCCTTCCCTATTTTTCCTATTAGTTGCTTATTTTTATAGTTTATATTACTGAGTTTCTTAGAAAATAAGACAGGGCCTTAATTTTTTTAGACCCCCCAAAAAACGACTAGGCCGTCTTTTTGAGGGGTGTCTTAATTTTCTCCCCACGTGCCTTGCCCAGCCACTGGGCTGCTTCTATCCGAAGGAATGCCCCACATGCCTTGCCTCTCCAACGGGCCCCTTCTTTAGCAGCTGAAAGCGCCCCATGTACACCTTCGCCTCTCCACCGGGCTGCTTCTGTAGCAGCCAAAAGGAACTATTCCACAAGCTTAGCACAATCTGAGGGAAGAATGGCAGGCAGGAAAATTCCCCCTCCCCATTTTCCTCCCTGTTCGCCAAAAAGCCTCAATTCCAAAACTTCAGCGTTCGGAATGGAGGGTTTTTGGCAAATGGGAGGAAAATGGGGAGGGGGGATTTTTCTGTCTGTCATCTGTTCCTCAAGCTCCCTCTCCCTCCCTATTTTCCTGCCTTTAGCAAAAACGGCTCAAAGAGGCTGCGCCAATGTGACAAACCTCACAGCAATGCCGCCACTCGCACGTACAACGCAACAACAAGCCTTGCAGGGTCCTGGGATATGCTGAAGGCTCAGAGTAGAGCTGTTTGGATGACAGGCAGGAAAATTCCCCTCCCTATTTTCCTGCCGTTTGTGAAAAAGGCTCCATTCTGAGCCTTCAGCATATCCCAGGACCCTGCAAGACTTTTGTAGTATGCATGCAAGCGGCGGCTGTGAGGTTCATCACATTGGCGTAGCCTTTTTGAGCAGGACTCTGCAAGGATTGCTGTATCGCTGCTTGCACGCAGAATGCTACAAGCCTTGCAGTGTCATGGGATATAATAATAATAATAATAATAATAATAATAATAATAATAATAATAATAATAAAATTTATTAGACTTGTATGCCACCCTTCTCCCTAAGGACTCAGGGCAGCAAACATTTAAAAAGCATACAAATTACAATAAAAATAGATTAAACAACTACTCGTCTAAAAATCAATTAAAACATTAAAATAAATTAAAAACAACTAAAATAACCCACCCCCGAGTCAATCCATACCGGCCTGCTGAAACAACCAGGTCTTCAGGTCTCAGCGAAAGGAGCGGACATCAGGGGCCAAACAAAGGTCCACAGGGAGCTGATTCCATAGGGCGGGCGCTCCCACAGAAAAGGCCCTAGCCCTGGGGACCGCCAGTCAACAATGTCTAACCGACGGTATCCCAAGGAGGCCTCTCCTGTGGGAGCGCACGGGGCGATCGGAGTGTGATGCTGGCATATGCTGAAGGCTCGGAATGGAGCCTTTTTCACAAACAGCAGGAAAATGGAGAGGGGAATTTTCCTGCCTGTCATCCATTCCTCAAGCTCCTTCTCCCTCCGCATTTTCCTGACTTTCACAAAAACAGCTCTACTCCGAGCCTTCAGCATATCCCAGGATATGCAGCCTCTTTGAGCAGGACCCCACAAGGATTGCTGTGCCATTGTGTGTGCGAGCGGCAGCACTGCCACGAGTTTGGATACACTGACACAGCTGCTTACGGTAGGATGCCAGCTGCACCGGTATGATGAAGTTCACAGAGGTGCTACCATTCATGAGTGCAATGTCACAACAAACCTTGCAGGGTCCTGCTCTAAGAGGAATGGATAACAGGCAGGAAAATTCCCCTCCCCATTTTCCTGCCTTTCACAAAAACGGTTCCACTCCAAGCCTTCCATGTATTCCAGGATTGCAATGCAGAAGGCTCCATTCCGAATCTTCAGCATTGCAATCCTGGGATACACTGAAGGCTTGGAAGGTCTCTGCTTCAGCGCAGAATGACTTTCGCCCCTCTCTGCAGCTGGAAACTTGCCCCCCACCATGCCCGCGCAGCCACTCATGCTGGCCATGGCCATCCCCCAGGCTTACTTTCAGGGAAGGGGTAATATTAGGCCCACCCCCAAAATAATTAGGATGGGCTTATTATTGGGGTGGGTCATGTTTTCTGAGAAACATGGTATAAACTAATAAAAAAGAAATAAATATAACAAATGTACGCAGAGGATATTAACCATTTCAATTACATTTTGGGAGTTATGCATGTCATTTTGATGAAAATTAGGTATCATAGTATTTCCACTGTCAAATAGTCTTTGGAACTATTCACCTTGTGAAAACATGTCCAAGAGCAACATTTACAACCTATCATTTCATCATAATGCATCTCAGAGCACTATACAGTTGCAGCTCTGTACAATGGATGATATGCTGCCACTAATCACCTCAGGTAGTTGCGGCTGTCACTCTGTCATGCTAAATTTCCTTGTCTTGAATATGACCAAACTGGCTCTTTGATGTTGTCCTGAGCTGTTATTGAACTATTTATTTGTTACTCTATGTCTGCTGTTCAAGCATATCCTCTGCATCACATTAGTATCAAAGCTTGATTTTTTAGCTCTACCTCACCCCCATCCCGGTCTTTCACTTGACTGAAGAAATCATTCCCTGGTCCTTCATAAGGCAATGTGTGTGAAGTCATGATAGATATAGCGTGGTTTATGTATTTTAGAAACAAACCGACCATCAAACAAAGAAATAAATGTGGAAGAGAATATCTAGAAATTTGTTGAGAGCCATAAAACTACTCAATTTCTCACTATACATTTTTATAACAAATTGGTGAAGCAGCCAATAATAGAAACTTAATATTTGATGTCCAAAATCTTCAGGAAGGTAATCAGTTTAATCATTTTTTATCAGACACAATCTTTCATATGGTTTTAACAGGAAATTGTCACTACAATTGTGACTGGAATCTCAATTGTTGAGGAAGCAGACTTTAAGTAAGATATCATGTCACTGCTTTACTCAGTGACCATAATCCTGGCACTTCTGGTTGTGGTTGTTAAACGACCTTGTGGTTTAAGTGGATGGAGTCCCAGGTAAGGAGTGTGGGTTGTCTCACAGAGATGGAATAGATCCTGGGAGGTCCAGTATAAGTTGGATGTGAATGTCTCTTTGCTCATGAGCTACAATCCTCTCTGCTGAAATTGTCAGGGTTTCAAGTAATACACCCATTGCAAACAGAGGTCCAAGGCAGGTTATTCCTCAAAGAACAGTTTTATTTGGAGATATCATCTTGACACGACCACTGAGAGTTCCCACGTTTTCCACCTCATTAAAAAATTAAAGTTTCCTGTTCTCCCAAACAATAAATCACATTGTCCAATCTGGATCCTGGCTGGTTACTTGTTACTTTTCTCCTCCTCCCCTTCTGGCTAGCCAGCAGTTGGAATGTCCTCGGCTCATAAGAGAACTACTTTGCTTTATCTACAAAACCTCAGTCATCTCTACACCCCTCAACTCTCAGCTGTGTCAAGCCTGAAGCCATGTGAAGAAAAATGTCTATAGAAAAAGCTACAGAAAAGAAAACGGCCCCAGCCAGGTCAGCTTCAGGATTGACAGGCTGCCCCCTCAGTTGAAGAAACCTTCCTGCAAGAGAGAGACAGAGCACAGTGAGGTTAGTTGAGCACTCCTCCTAACCACCTCTCCCTCCCCCAGGAGGACTTTTTGGCTTTTGGGGGTACTTCTCATGGAATTGCTTCACTAGTCTTTCTGCATTCACCTTCCAACTCTTCACCCAGGTGGCCTCAGAAAGAGGGTATCCCTTCCAGTGCACTAAATACTACAACTGACCCCTCGAGTCTAGGATTTTCTTTATTTCACAATGCGTTCAACCTTCAATTACAAGTGGCTTAGGTGCTGCCCAATCTATTGATCTAATTTGAGAACTCACTACCAGCTTTAATAGACTACTGTGGAAAACCAGATGCACTTTCCCTAGCAATCGGGGAAGCCTAAGTTGTACAGTAACTGGATTAATGACTTTTACTATGGGGAAACATCCTACGAACTTCAGCTCAAGCTTCTTAGAAGCTAGTTTCAATTTTAAGTACTTTGTAGACAAGTAGACCCTATCCCCCACCTTAAATTGCGGCTGGAGATAATGGTGCTTTTTGGATTGCTTTTTATGGGTTTTCACCGCCTCTCTTAGGGCTTGCTTGGTATTTTCCCATGTTTTTTTTAGTGACTCCATCCACTCTACTAGCAACATAGAGGAGGGTGACTCCCTGGGGAGTTCAGGCATGGGGACAAACTCCATGCCAATGGTGACTTGAAAAAGGGTCAGGCTGGTGCTACTGTGCATCACATTGTTGTATGCCACCTCAGCAAACGGCAGCAACTCTGCCCAGTCTGTTTGCTGATAATCAACATAGTACTTCAAATATTGCTCCACCACAGCATTCTTGCATTCCGCAGCCCCATTAGTGCTTGGATGAAACGCCAAACTAAACCCCTGCGAAGACCCAGTGGACCTCATGAATTACCTCCAGAACTTAGCGGTGAACTGGACCCTCCTGTCAGGGATGATACTGCGGGGGACACCATGAACCTATAGATATGCTTTATAAACAGTTTGGTCAGCTTCCCTGCTAACAGGAGCTCTGGGCAAGCTATAAAATGGGCTTACTTTGAGAACAAATTTATGATGGTCCAAATGACTGTACTCCCCCCACTCTCAGGGAGCTTGACAATGAAGTCCATAGCTATTTCTTCCCAAGGTCGGGACGGATCTCTCACTTGCTAGAGTAGCCCTGGGGATTTCCCTGGCCTCTTCTTCATGGCTGCGCAAGTGGCACAATGCTTAACGTAGTCTCCAATGTCCTTCTTCATCTTCAGCCACCAAAGTTGCCTTCTGGCCAGATGCAGGGTTTTCAAATAGCCAAAGTGCCCCACTTGCTTGGAATCATGACTCTTCTGGAGGACCTAGAGCCATATGCTGCTGGGCACGTACAATTCAGAGCCTTTCCAGGCTAGACAATCTTTAAGGGTCAGTACTTCTTTGTTGTCTTTGTACCATGGGTCTGCTGGCAATTCTTAAAAGCTTTTGGGGCTAAAAGCTTTTGGGTCATTCCCCCCCATCTGCGGTTCTGTTACTTAGCCTGTCCTCTGGTTGTGGCTTGTGAGGCAGGTTGGGAGGGGGAATCAAAGTGTGGACCACTTCTTCATGCTTACTATTTTATTGTGGTTTAAGCAACAAGTCATCTGCCAGGAGGTTTTCTCCCCAGAGATGTATTTTAGCTTGAAATTGAATCACTTGAAGTACTGTGCCCAATGGACCTGCTTTGGGGAGAGTTTTCAGGGGGGGGGGTTAAGTACTTCTAAGTTCTTGTGGTCAGTTAGAACTTCAAAAGGCATGTAGAAAGTGTCTCCAGGTTAGCAGGGCCCATCGGACCACATAGGCCTCTTTCTCCCACACTGCCCACCTCTGTTCAATTTCAGTCAGTTTTTTGGAGGTGTAAGTGCAGGGCTGCAAGTTGCCTCCTGTATTTCTCTGAAGGAGAACTGCTACAGTGGTCAAATCACTGGCATCGGCTTGGACTATGAAGGGCTGTTCTGGATCAGGGTGCTTGAGGATTGACTCTTTGACGAGCAACCTCTTTAGGTCCTCATATGCCTGCTAACATTGTAGGATCCACTTTAGGGGTTGGCTTGGCCATGGTTGTTGAGCCTCCCCCCAGTCTTTAACAGTTTGTTGATGGACAGGGCAATCTCCGCAAAAGAAGGGATGAACTGCTGGTAGAAGTTAGCAAACCCCAGGAAGCTTTGCAGCTGTTTCTGTGTATGTGGGGGTTGCCAGTCTAAAACCGCTTTAACTTTATCCAGATCCATTTCTACATCCTTGCTTGTCACTCGGTAACCCAGATAGTTTAGACTGGTCTTGTGGAATTCACATTTTGACAGCTTCATGTACAGTTTGGTCACAAGGAGTTTCTTCAACATCTGATGTACTAGCTTCACATGTTCTAGGGTCTCAATGAAGATAATGTCATCTAAGTACACAAGGACTCTCTTACACCTCTTTATTAGTTGCATGAAGACTGCAGGGGTTCCTTGCAAACCAAAAAGCATCACTTTGAATTGAAAACTCCGTAAGGAGCAGTTGAAGGCAGTTTTCCACTCAACCCCTTTTTTTGATTCTCACCTGGTAGTATGCCTCTTGTAGGTCCAACTTGGTAAACACCTTCCCCTTAGCCAGGTGGGCCAACATGTCTTTCATGAGGGGAAGTTGGTAGGTGTTCTCATGCATAAAGCGTTAATTCCTCTAAAATCTACACAGAGCCTCATTGACCCATCCTTTTTCTCTTTAAAGAGGACCTGTGGGGGGGGGGGGCACTCTAGACTTAGCCAGTTGGATAAATCCATGGGCAAGATTGGTGTTGATGTACTCAAACATTGGGGATTCAAACAACAAAAAATATAAAATATCTCAGGGTGTGGTTGACAGCTAAATGTTCATCAATAAAAACAGATAATTATGAGAAATTACTACAACAAATACAAAAAAAATTTGGAAAATTGGAGGAAACTTCAGATAACATTGACAGGGAGAATTGCCACTATTAAGATGAATATATTACCTAAGGTATTATTTATTTTTCAAACAATTCCAATAAAATTAAGTAAAACCTTCTTTGAAGAATTAAACAAAATAATTTTAAAAATTATTTAACAAGGGAAAAAGGCCCGGATAAAACTAAAGTTCCTGCAAGATAGCAAAAACAAGGGAGGGTTCAGACTTCCAGATTGGGAACTGTATTATCAGGCCACAATAACAACTTGGATTAGAGATTGGGTAAATCTAAAGAATAAGAGTGTTAATATTAGAAGGACATGACCTGCAAATTGGCTGGCACGCGTTCATGTGGGAAAGGAAAAATAAATTTCATTCCTATTTTCAAAGGCATCAAATTAGGGATACATTACTAGGGGTTTGGGAAAAATTAAAATGAAATCATTATACAAAGATCCCAATCTGGATGTCAACCATGGAAGCTATGGTTCCATATTTTTTAAGTATTTAAATTGTCTTTTTGGGCTTGTCTTGGTTTAATTTTTTCTTAATTAGTTATTGTTGTTGTTTTAGCTGTGAGCCGCCCCGAGTCTTCGGAGATGGGGCGGCATACAAGTCCCAAAAATAAATAAATAAATAAATAATACCTGAAAGGTTTAGATTTGAATAAGGCAGTGAGCTATAAAGAGCTATTAGATGAACAAGGGAAATTAAAATCTAAGCAGGAGCTTGTTTCACAAGGAATACAAGTAGATTGATGGCCATACTTACAGATACAATCTAGATATAAGAAAGACATAGAACAGTACGGGATATATTTGGACCAACAAGAATTGGATAAAATCTTACAGGGGCCAGAGAGAAAAATGATTATGAAAATGTACAAGTATTTGTTAAGATATAAATTGGAAGAAGAAATTGTGAAGGAAACAATGATAACCTGGGCCAAAAACTTTGGATACAGTATCAGTTTGGAAGATTGGGAAAACTTATGGAAAATAAATTCTAAATTAACTCTGTCAGCAACTTATAAGGAGAACTTATATAAAATGTTTTATTGCTGGCACTTACCACCAGTGAGACTCACAAAAATGTTTCCTAATAATTCAGCAAGCTGTTGGAAATGTGGTTACGAGCAGGGAACCTACTACCATATGTGGTGGACCTGCCCAAAAGCAAAAAAATATTGGTGGAAAATTAGAAATTGGCTAGAAGAAATTACAAAAATAAAAATTAAAACAGAGATATTTTTATTAGGAATTTTAAAACAAAAAATTAGTAAAAATTGTTATATATTATACTCCATATATTAACAGCAGCAAGGCTTGCCTTTGCCCAAAATTGGAAATGCAAAAATACTCCCCCCGACTTCATGATTATAAAAAAACTTCGGAATGTGCAGAAATGGACAGGTTGTCAATGGAACTTAAAAACAAAGAGGAGTCAGAGTACTATGAGATCTGGAATTTTTGGTACAGTTAGTTGGAAGGTAGATATGAAAGGAACAAAATAAAGTCAAATAAAAAAGGTATGGTGGAAATTGGTAACATTACATGTAACTATGTTTGTAGTATATAATTAGATGAAATTTTGTGTTATATATTAATGTATTGTGTGAATGTTTATTCTACAATAATTTGAGAGATGTTTGATTGAGTGAACACTGTCTTGCTTATGTTGCGATAAGCAGAATGTTTGGTTTTATTGTATTTGTATAAATTTGTTTAATAAAGTATTTTTATAAATTAAAAAAATGAAAGTTTCCTGTTCTCCTAAACAATAAGTTACATTGTCCAATCTGGATACTGGCTGGTTGCCTGGTTACTTTTCTCCTCCTCCTCCTCTGGCTAGCCAGCAATTGGAATGTCCTCGGCTCATAAGTGAACTATTTTGTTTTGGCTACAAAACCCCAGTTTTCTCTACACCCCACTCAAGACTCCAGGCTGTACCAAGCCTGAAGTCATGTGAAGAAAAATGCCTATAGAAAAAGCTACAGAAATGAAAATGGCCCCAACCAGGTCAGCTTCAGGGTTGACAGAAATCCTAACAGGATTCTCAGGTCTGAGGAGAATAATACTTGCATGTAGCCTGCCCTGAGCCTCCCCCACTCCTCTGGGCATCCTCCACTTCTTACATTACTGTACTGTCTCTCTGTTCAGCAACTGAAAATCCACCAGTCTTTCCAAACCCTATAAGGCGCCCTACGGTTTTTACCTTACTGTACTGTCTTTCATCAAGGACTGAAAAACTGTTTGGATTTCATTCCCTCTATTCTCTGGGAGCTGTCGGAAAAAGCTTCCTGATGAAGAATTTCAGTTTCATGCATTCTTGGATTTTGGCAAGGAGTTTTTTCAGCCAAGCCTCAGAGGCAGAAGGGCTCTTGCTTGTCTCTAGGGGCTGGCTGAAGGAATTCCCTGTCAGAGGAGTTCAGCGTCATGCCTTCTTGGATTTTGGCATAGAGCTTTTTTAGACAGCTCTCAGAGATGAGGAAGATCCTATTAGTAAGAGCAGCAGGTTTCCCCACCCCCACCCCCCAGGTTCCCCATTGATTTACTGGGGATGCTGGCAGAGAAGATTACTGATCTAAATCATGTGATAATCTGGTACTTAGCAATCAGTAATAAATGCAAATTGTTTGCCAAGCATCTAGACCCTTGCAAAATGTTGCACATATCCCATGGGAGTCACATATTGGATGCTTTTAGGAACTTACATCTCTAACTGTTCTGAAGACTGACCCTGAATAATCTATGTTGGAAACTAAGTCTCCTGAAACTATTGTTGGATTTCAGATTAACCAATTACAGTAAAGGGGATGATCTTTGTGACAATGTTTCTACTATTTCTGATCTTTCTATTCATAACATGCCGCAGTGAAAGATTTGTACTATACTCCAAATGGCTACCAGACATAATTTGAAGTTCTGATGTTTAAAGCCTTGGGCCTATCTCATAAATTACCTCCCCTACTATGTATTTGCCCAATTACTTAAATCAGCAGGGGAGGCTCTTTTTAAAAACCTCCTGTTTCTTGAAACTTACCTGTCTTATATGCTATAGTTCTCTTCTGTGACTTTCAAGCTATGAAATGTTTCTCATGTAAGTATTGTATTTTTTATTATTACATTTTATAATTTGTATCATTCTTTAAAGGCCATTGTTAATTCAAACCATTATTAAAGAAATGGTTGTAAGACAAGCAGTACCTTCGTGAACATTAGTAGCTTGATCTTCCCCTCACTTTCCCATCTGATATATACTTTGCTATTTCCCCAGTAAATATGTAAGCACAAAGCTTACAGTACAGAAGAGAGGTTCTCTGAATGCTATTTATAAATTTTATTCTGTAATGAAAATGTAGTCAGCAAATTTCTCCTAAGAAACATAATTATTAATTGCATTTGGACACCAGATCATGCCTGCAAAGCATCTTGGATTGACTAGATGGCAGCAAACAGATCCATAAAACTGTAACTCTTTGTTAGCATCTAACTCTTTGTTAGCATCTACTGCAGTAGTTCTCTAGATATTGGCAGCGCAGATCTGGTAGCCCTCACATTCATAATGGCAGAATCTATAACCAGGAATTCATAGGTGAACCTCTAAACACCTTAGTTACAGGTAAATAACATATTTTCTGTTAATTATCTGAAAAGTCATCATTTTGAAATACTGCAGAGCCACCCGTATTGTAAAAACTTTTATCTATGGTAGAATTTTCTCAAAGAGATAGATAATGTACACTATCTTTTGCTATTATTCATATAAAGGAGTCTAATTTGAACATTTTTCTATTAAGCAATTCAGTTACAATCAACTCTGATAAATGAGCATCTAAAAAGTTGCAGTGTACAAAATTCAATTCACAGAAATGAATCCAAACAACTAAACATAGTAAACATTTTCTAAAGGAAAGCAATCTTTCGACGTCTGTATCTTCAGAATGAGTACAGCTTTATTATTTTTTCGTACCTTTTTAGCAAGGTTTTTTTTTTAACTGAAAGAAGGTCAACAACTAGAGTAAGAAATGCAGACCAATATCCTAAATAGTTTCTTCTCCTTCACTCTAGTCCAAAATAGGGCATGGGTGGAATTCCAAGAACACAACCCCAAGAACAGTAGAAAAAGGGTTAGTTCTTTTTGGTGATCTATCATCAATATTTTTCTGTAGGTAAGGCACTATTTTTGTGCCATTTTAGTAGCAATTATTCATGTAAGGACTATTTTCTGAATTAAACAATATATTAGCAAACTGATTGATTAAACAGTAGAAAAATAAATTAGGAATGAATTATAAAAAGGTCATTTTAACTTCACCTTTTCTATTTGATGAGAATTTGTTTAGTCATGCAGTAGAACTTTTATCTAAACAAAGAATGAGGCTAGTGTTTGTAAAAACTAATTAAAACTATTTCAACATGAATGTATAGTAAATTAATTTTAATTAAGCAGAATTTGGAAGTCCTATCCATTCATCATGCTGGATATATCCGTTGAATTTATTAATCATTGAGTTTATTAATAAACTCAAATCTTGGCTTTCTGCAAATTATTTCGTTTTTGTTTTTCCCATCTTAAATTGTGACAAAGGTCACAATAACCCTATGGTTATAGGGTCAATAACCCTATGATTATATTTAAGGCTAAATGTTACAATATGTATTACATTGTGTTAAAGGACCTGTGCCTTTTTCCATATATTTGTATTTTTAAATACAGTTTAATACATTTAAATTATTTTGAATCGGCATCTCTCCATTTGATTTGGATTTGGTTTTTAAATTTATATGACTGTAGTTTCATGTCACTGACTTCTTTTTTTCTGATAATAAATCAGATATTAAAATGATTAAAAATATATTCCTCATAAGCAACTAATCACTGTGGATTAAAAGAACTAAAAGGTAACAACTGGGTTTGTTTTAATGAAATCTTTATTCCTAATACTTTCTCAGGCTAGAATAATAATAATAGAAAGTAAGAAAATTACTCTTACTAAAGCATTTAATTATTCTAGCATGAGAAGGTATTTGATACAATATTTGATTATATATAATCAAATAATATACCAATCGTCTTAAATTTACCAAACATCATCCTACTTTACATGAGAAGATTTGCTGAGCAATGGCCATTACTGTTTTTATATTTATTTATTTGATTTCTTTATATCCTAGTTTTATGTTGCTATATCACTCAAGAGGACATGCAGAAGTTAAAGATACAAATTATAAAATGTAATAATAATAAAAAAACACAATTAAATACACTTACATGAGAAACATTTCATAGTTTGAAAGTCACACAGAAGAGGTGTACAGCATACAAGACAGGTAAGTTTCAAGAAGCAGGAGATTTTTAAAAAGAGCCTCGCCTGCTGATTTAAGAAATTGGGCAAGTACATAATAGGGGAGGTAATTTATGAGATAGTCAGGCCAGGGCTTTAAACATCAGATCTTCAAATTATGTCTGGTAGCCATTTGGAGTATAGTGCAAATCTTTCACTGCTGCATGTTATGAATAGAAAGATTAGAAATAGTAGAAACATTGTCACAAAGACCATCCCCTTTACTGTAATTGGTTAATCTGAAATCTAACAATAGATTCAGGAGACCTAGCAAGGTTATATTGCTTTCAACATAGATTATCTATGTTATCTCTATTTAGCTTCCAACATAGATTATCCAGGGTCAGTCTTCACAACAGTTAGAGCTGTAAGTTCTCAAAATGTAATTCTGAGTTTAACAGGTAACAACATAAGCTTAAAGGACTTGATGCTCCTGGATGATTATTGTAGGCCTAAAAGAAACCATATATATGGAGAAGACAATTCCAGAGAAAACAAAAGCATATTTACATAATTCTCTCAACCTAATGGTTCAAATACCATCCCCTTTTCCATTTTGTGATTACAGTCAATGATCATAAAGCCATTATTTCCCCAAATTTGGGAAAGTTTGTAACTATATGGAATTTTCAATATTTATGGATGAATATGAAACAGTCTGTTCTCCATATAAACCCTAAAACTAGATAAAGAGAATCCAGGTAAATAAATGTGTCAGAAACATACCTCCACATTATTGAGGGAAATGATCCAAAGCTACATATTTGTGTGACAAAAATATGTGAACCGTTGCTTTTATGCTGTTCCACTCATTCAAACACACACAAAAAAGTGGTTTAGTGGGTTTATTAATATTTCCCAGCAATTCCCTTCACCCAAAACCCAGAACTTTCCCAATTTTTTTTAATTACATTTATATTAAGTCCAGCCAGCTAAAAGCAGACAAGGCTAGTCCACAGAGCAATGCCCAATGAGTCCACAAGGCACTTGAAAGTTTCTCAAACAAGATAAACCCAATCAGGCAAAATTAAATCCAGAACACAAGAGGGTTCATGAGGCAAGAAAAGTCCAGAGTTCACAACGCACAATCCAAGTCAAGGCAGTGTCAATCCAAAGCAAGCAAGAATCACAATGACCAGGAAAATCACAGCTAGGATTGCTCCCAGCACAGCTTTCATCTGTATGCTGTGCTAAATAGTCAGCTTCTGGTGCAGTCCATCAAGAAGAGCAAGGCTACCTCCTCATGAGTAATTTGGTTGACCTTTGCTGCTTGTGCCTTTTCTCTGCCCTATGTGTTCTTGGATCAAGTACAAAAGGCAGTTTCTCTTCCTCATCACTGACCAATTATGACAAGTTTAAGACTTATGGACTTCAACTCCCAGAATTCCTGAGCTAACATGACTGGAGGAGGAATTCTGGGAGTTGAAGTCCACAAGCCTTGAAGCTGTCAAGTTTGAAGACCCCTGGACTATGGCTTCAAGCTTTCCCCACCTGAAGCCTCAAGGCTGTCCTGCTGGAGCTGTGCTTCAACCACATCCCTCTCAGTCAGCTGCTTGGAGCCATTGGCCAAATCCTCTCCAGATATGCCTGAAAGTAGTTCATCCTCCAAGCTGACATCTGGAGAGGTATCTAGGAAGTGTCTGGGGGAGTCATCATAGCTTTCAGTAACTAGTGTGGCCCTATGGGAAGCAATAAGTGGAACTAAACATCTTGTGTAACTTTTTAAAAAAATTTTTTAATCTTTATTAACAAATACACAAACACAAACAAACATTACAAATTGAACACTGTATAGTTATCCTCACTTCCATCTTTGTCCTTACATCGCTTACTCCAAAAATGATATCATATACTTTCCCTCTATATATTTAAATATTTAATTGATCATTCAAAATTTTCCTGGATCTTCCTCGTCTCTAGCCAACCATAAAATTTGTCCCATATTTTGTAGTAGTCTGTATCTTCCTTGTTTTTAAGTTCTTTTGTCCATTTCTGCACATAATATAATTTTCCTCCGTATTTTGACTTTATTTGGGGTATCTTTGTTTTTCCACTTTTGTGCGTACGCCAACCTTGCTGCAGTGGTTACATGAATCATTAAATACATGCTTTCTTTATCGTATGTCCTAAGATTGATTCCTAATAAAAAGAACTCAGGCCTATAATGTATTCTAACTTCACACATTTCTTCCATCCACTTGTGTAAATTTTGCCAATATTTTTGGGCCTCCTTGCAGCTCCACCATAAATGATAAGAAGTTCCACTTTCTTTATTGCATTTCCAGCAAATGGGGGAAAGTTTAGCATTCATTTTTGCCAATCTTGATGGGGATATGTGCCATCTATAAAATAGTTTATATAAATTTTCTTTAAAATGTATCGCTAACATCATTTTTTTATTTCTGTTCCAAAATTTTTGCCAATCATTTAGATTAATATTGTAACCAAAAATTTTCATCCATACCACCATCGTTTCTTTTACTTTCTCTTCTTCCAATTTGAATTCCAATAAGACTTGATTTTTTTTTTATCATCTTCTCAGGTCCTAATAAAATTTCATCTAGTTTTGTCCTCATTCTGCTAATACCCCATTCTTTGCTATCTTTTAAATATTTTGATTGGAGTTGCAAACAGGCCCACAATTCCAACTCAATTCCCTGATTCTTCAACTCTTGTCTAGTTTGTAACTCCCCTTTGTCATTCAATAACTCTTCATAAGTAATAATTTTTCCTTGTCGCAAAAGATGCGGGTGCATTGGTGCTTCCAGAGTTGACAGCCAAATAGGTATTTCTGTATACATTTGTCTTTTTATTTTATTTTATTTTTTGAAAAAAAGTTTTTATTTTAAGACAGACATACAAACAAAACATAAAAAACATAAAAAACATCTTCCATATATACATACAGTGTGTCAATTGGTTACAGAACCTTTGTGTTATCCTTTCATAGTCATTACTCACAATTTATAAAAAAGATTCTCATATTATCAATATAAAACATTCTTATATATTTATCAATTATTATTTATACACGACTAAACTATTTATTCTAATGTAAAGTTTATATTATACTTTCATCCAATGGTTATATATGTCTATATTATATTTTATAACAATCTATTAAATTTTTATTACAAAATTATATAATCTATTACATTACCAAGTCTTATTACCCAACCATTGATAAAACAAATCCCATATCTTATGAAATTGTTTATCTTCTTGATCTCTAATTTCAAATGTCAATTTACTCATTTCAGCACAATCCTTAATTTTCTTAATCACTTCCTCCTGCTTAGGTATTTTATCATTTTTCCAATTCTTAGCAAATACAATTCTAGCTGCTGTTAAAACATTTACAATCAAGTATTTCAACTCTTTATTGTAAATATCTGGTACAACTCCCAATAAAAATATTTCTGGTTTCAAGTCTATATGTTGTTGTATCATTTTTTCCAACCACATGTGGATTTTAGTCCAATTTCTTTTTGCATCCGAACACGTCTACCACATATGGTAATATGATCCAGGTATCTGATGACATTTCCAACATTTATCTGATTTATTCTTAAACATTCTTGCAATTTCGCCAGGTAAGTGCCACCTGTAAAACATCTTATACAAATTTTCTTTATTCATTTTGTAATTCTGAGACCATAATTTTTGCCTTTTCTCTAAATCAATCCCATATCCAAAAAAATTTCCCCCATGCAATCATTGTTTCTTTAACTTGTTCTTCTTCCATTTTAAATTCTAATAAATATCCATAAAGTTTTTTAATCACCTTTTCATCAGTAACCATCAATATTTTATCTAGCTCAGTCAACTTATTATAAATACCTTCTATTTTAAAGTCTTTATCAAATCTAGATTGTACTTGCAAATATGAAAACCAATTCATTTTTATACCTTGTTCTTCCGACGCTCGCATAGATTTTTCACCCTTTTCATTCAATATCTCACCATATCTAACTGTTTGTTCCTTTTTGTATATTACTGGATATGAAAAAGCTTCAATAGTAGATATCCATGATGGAATTTTCAAATAGTGTTGTTTTTTGATCTTCTCCCAATTTAAGAACAAAGCCTCTCGAATATAATGTCTTCTAAAATACCTGTGTGTTTTAGTTCCCTTATACCAAAGGAATGCATGCCACCCCAATAGCAGATCATTCCTTCTAAGGTCAATAGTCTACTGTTCCTTAGTGTTATCCAATCTTTTACCCACATCAAATTTGCCTGGTAGTATAATTCCCAATTGGGCAATGCAAACCCTCCTCTTATTCTTGCATCCTGTAACAACTTAAGTTTTATTCTTGCTTTTTTGCCTTGCCATATATATTTCAACATCGTTTTATTTAAGTCTTCAAAAAACTCTTTCCCTAGTCTAATTGGAATTGTCTGGAATAAATATAAAATTCTGGGCAATACATTCATCTTGATTGTTGATATTCTCCCAATCAATGATAATTGTAGATTTTTCCATTTTTCCAAGTCTGTCGCTATCTGCTGCTTGAGTTTAATGTAATTATCCTCCTTCAGTGTACTACATCTTGCTGTAATATATATCCCTAAATACTTAACCTTGCTTGCGAATTTCTAAAGCTTCTTCCAACTCTTTCTTCTGTCTCACTAACATATTGTTTGTTAATATCTTTGTTTTGTCTTTATTAATTTTCAAGCCTGCTACTTTTCCATACTCTTCTATTCTTTCTATTAATTTAGGTGCTGATTCCAATGGATCCTCTAGTATAAATACCAGGTCGTCTGCAAAGACTTGTAATTTATACTCTTCTTTTTTAATTTTCATTCCTTTTATTTCTTTGTCTTCTCTAATACACCTATTCAGCACTTCTAATGTTAACACAAACAGCAGAGGTGACAGTGGACAACCTTGCCTAGTCCCTTTTCTTATATCTATAGATTCTGTCAATTCTCCATTTATCAAGACCCTTGCAGTTTGTTCATAATATATCGTCTCAATGGCACGTGTAAAATTTTTACCAAAGCCCATTTGTGCCAATTGTAATAACATAAAACGCCAACTCACATTATCAAAAGCTTTTTGAGCATCCAAAAACATCAAAGCCGTTTGCTTTTCAGGATGTGCCTCATAATATTCCAAAGTATCCAGAATTATTCTCATAGTATGTTTAATTTGTCTCTTCGGCAGAAATCCATTTTGATCAACATGTATAAAGTTATTTAAATATCTTTTCAATCTTTCTGCCAAAATTGAAGCAAAAATTTTATTATCAGAATTTAATAGGGAAATAGGTCTATAATTTTTGACTTGCTGTGAGTCTGTATCTTCCTTTGGTATAAGTGTAATATAAGCTTCTGACTATGTCTTGGGTATTCTCTTCTTTAACATAACTTCATTCATAACTTCTAATAGTTGGAGGTTCAACACCTCCTGAAAAGTCTTATAGAATTCCCCTGGCGAACCATCTGGGCCTGGTGTTTTCCCTTATTTTGTTTCTTTAAGGCTTCTGTTAACTCCATCATTGTTATATTCCCTTCTAGCATTATTTCAATATTTAGGTATCTGTGGTAATTTTGCCTTTTGTAAATATTGTTTAATTTTTTTCTTCTTGAATACTTTCTTGATAATACAATTTTCCATAGTAGTCTTGTATAATTCTTTTCTTCACTTCCATAGCAAACATGTCCTTCTTCATCTATTGTGACTAATTCTCCTTGATTCTCTTTCCTTTCTAAGTTTATAGGCTAACCATCTTCCTGGTTTATTTGCGTCTTCAAAATAATTCTGTTTGGCGTTTTTAATCTTTTGAGCTAACTCCTCTTTTTCCATTAATCCCATTTTATGTTTAGTTATATCAATTTTAATTTTAATGTCTTTTTTTTGTGGAAATTTCTGTAGTTCTTTTTCTAACTTTTTATAATCATCTTCCAGTATTTTAAAAGTCTTTTTCTGTTTAATATTTCTTTTCCTTGTATAGTCAATTATCAAACCTCTTGTGTAGGCCTTCATCGTGTCCCAGAGATTCTGTAACGATGTATTCTTTTTTTAATTTTCTTTAAAAAAGAATACCAATTCTCCCTCAATTTTCTGTTTAAGATCTTCTTCCTTTAATATCATGTTTAAAGTCCATCTAGATCTCGTCTTTTGTCCTTTCCAAATAACAGTCATTGGATTATGGTCTGCCCAAGTACTTGCTTCTATTTCAATTTCTTGTATATTAAAAAATAAATCAGCTGATGTCCATATCATATCTATTCTTGACCATGATTCATGCCTATTTGAATAAAATGTATATTGCTTATTTCCTGTATTTCTCTCTCTCCATGCATCTTTTAAATTTATTTCTTCTATCATTTGAAGGAAAGATTTTGGTAGTTTCTTTCTAGCTTTCTTTGTTGCTTTCTGTTTTTTATAATCCATCTGTTCATTAATTATTCCATTAAAATCTCCCATCATACATAAATTAACATAATCCAATTCAATTATTTTTTGTACAGTTTATTGTAAAATTCTTCTTGATTATTTTTTGGAGTATATATTGCTATTAAAAGTGTTTTAATATTATTAACCATTATTTCCACCATTAAAATCCTTCCGTCATCATCTGAATGGATTAGTTCAGATGAAATTGTGTCTCTAATATATAGAATCACACCTCTTTTTTTACATTGTGCCAATGAAGTAAACAATTTCCCTAACTTTTTCGTTTTAATATATATTCATGTTGTTTTTTAATATGTACTTCTTGTAAACAAATTATACCAAATTTTAATTTCTCTAATTTGTGAAATACTTTCCTTTTTTGATAATTGAATTAAGTCCATTTATGTTCATTGTAATCAATTTTCTCTCCTCCATTTTAGACATTTTAAGAGGGATTGCTCTTGTAGATCTTACTTCTCTTTGTTCTCTGGGCACCCTGCCTACTGCACCTTCTTCTTTTTCTTTTTCAATTACTGCTATACACTCCTTTTGAAATTCGATCAATGACTCTTCTTATGTCTTCCTCCTTTCCTCTAATGTATTCATAGTAAAATAATTCCACCTTTTCAACCATGTCAATTCTGTTTCTTTGTTCCCGCCAGGTAAACAGGAGACCTTCTGGTATCTTCTTTACCTGCAACACCACAATATTTGTGTTTTAATAATTTTAGTAAATATAATCTGAACTTCTTCTTGTAACTAACTTTTCTTATTGCATATCTTGTAAACATCAAACACTTCATCCATTCCATCTATCATTTTCTTCCGTTATCTCTAATGCTTCCGCCAGTATTTCTGTCATTTTTCAACAAGATTTTCACCCTTTTCCTCCATGTTTTGAAATCTCAGGTAGATTTGACCTGTCTATCTCTCCTCTCAATGATTCAATCCTGTCTTTTTCAACTTCGCTCAATCTAGTATTAATATTTCCAATTTCCTTGTCTCTTTGTTCTTCTTGTTCTTCAATTTTCTTAATTCTTTCCTCATACTTTGTCATCATCTGTTGGATATTTTCCACTTTCTCATCTGTCTTTTCAATTTTCTGTTGAATATTTTCAACTTTCTCATCCATCTTTTCAATTTTCTGCTGAATATTCTACACTTTCTCATCTGTCTTTTCAATTTTCTGCTGAATATTCTCTATGCTCTTTTCAATATTATCTGTTTTTACCTTAAGTTTTTAATTCCTTGCAAAATTTTCTGTAGTGTATCTTCCTTCTCTTTTTCCTTCTCCTGTTGCAACATCGCCTGTATTGATCGTTGTCCCCCAGATAGTGCGGAAGAGGGAGTTGTTGAGAAACTGGAGCTGTTACTTTTCTACTCATTTTATAATTATTTTCTAATAAAAATCCCAAAAGGCCAATCCAATAACAATAATAAGAATAAGGAGACAAAAAGAGGAGAAAAATAGAAATTTAAAAATTAAAAAGGAAATCTTCAGGTTCTTGTATACCAATCCAATTAGTTCCACTTATGTGCAAAAATGGAAAAGGATGAAAAAAAAAAGAGAAAAAACCAAGGTTGAAGACAGATTGCTCCCACTTCAAAAATAAAAGGGAAGAGAAATCTTCAGGCACTTGTATGCCCTAATCCAATTGGTTGCAATAATATGCCAAAAGAAAGAGGAAAAAAAGGGGGGAAGGAAAAAAGAGGAAAACAAGCCAAAAGAAGGGAAAAAAAGGAAAAAAAAATTTTTATTTGGGAAAAAAAAGAGAAGGAAAAAATTAAGAAAAAAAATATAGTCTAGTTCCTGAATAAAAAAGCTAAATCCAAACCGTGAAAAGTCAATCGAGGGGGAGTGAAAAAAAAAAGAGTAACCACAAATTCTAACAAAAGGAAAAAAGCTACTGCCACCATATATCCAAGGCTTTTTAATATATCAAGTTAGACTTTCCAGTGCAAATATTTTCAAGGTCACTTCAATCTTCTTTCTTTCAACTCCAACTCCAAACTCCACTATCAATAGTTCACAGATGAGCAACTGTGTAAACAGTCTGTCATGCTCACCCCACTATCTCTTTCAGGGAGAAACTCTGAGTCCTTGAGTATAGCACACATACATAAACAAATAAAGGAAGAAAGGAAACAATATATCCAAGCCTCTAAATGGCAGTGTTTTCACTTTCACTCCTCCCCTTAAGAGCAAAAAAAGAAAAAAGCCACAATAAAATTTCCCTCTTTTCTGAAAAAAATCTTAAAATCATAAACAGCATTTAATCCAAAAAAGAATAAACAAAAGAAAAAAGAAAAAAGCAGAAAGCTATTTAAATGGGGAAAAAAGAACCAGTCCATTTTAAAGTTAAAAGCATAGTCAAATTCCGAGTTCAAAAAAAAAGGAAGAAAAAAGACCATCAATCTTTTAAAAAAATTAATCTCGCTGCTTTTGAACTGATCTCTTTACTTTTAAGTCCACTTTCAAACTTTTAGGGTGTGCTCTTCAAGAATAAGTAAATAGAAAAGACCTCTCACCAAACCGACACACTTTGTTCCAGTCTTGCCATTCTTTCAGAGCTGTCCCAGCTTCAGCAGCTTAATGGCCGCCTCTTTTCCACCAGCAAAAAGAGCTTCTCCTGGATCAACCAGGGACTTTGCGATGTCCCTGGGATCAACAGGACGTGCTCTTTACCTTCACCGTCTCTTCGGGGTGGTTTAGGTCCAAAAGGACCATCAACGGAGAAGGTATCTACGGCGATCCGGGAGCTTCCAGATCGCACGTAGTACTGCCGCAACACCAGCCCCGCCCTCCATTTGTCTTTTTATTTTATACCATATGCTTAAGAGAGTCTGTTTAACTTTATGCCTTTGTACATAACTATAACCCTTTAAATTCTCCTGCCAGAGGAATGTATGCCAACCCGACTGCAAGTTGTACCCTTCCAATATTAGTATTCTTTTATTTCTATGACTAATCCAATCTTTAACCCAAGTTAATATTGCAGCTCTATAGTACAACCCCCAGTTGGGGAGGCCAAATCCTCCTCTTTCCGTGGCATCTTGTAGCAGCTTTAGTTTCACTCTTGGTTTTTCCTTTCCAAATAAAATCTGTCATTAATCTATTCAAATTGTCAAAAAAAAATTTCTAGCTTTATGGGGGCATTATGAAAGAGAAATAGCAATTTAGGTAGAATGTTCATCTTTATTGCTGCTATCTTTCCCATGAAAGATAGACTTAGTTTATCCCATTTTCCCATATCTTCAGTTATTCGTTTTATTAGTGGGTTGTAGTTGTCTTTTTTAAGTGTTGTATATTTTGCGGAAATTATAATTCCCAAATATTTAACCTTATCTACAATTTTGATGCCCATTGTTGCCACTAATAATTCTTTCTGTTGGTTTGTCATGTTTTTGGTAATCATTCTTGTTTTATTCTTATTAATCTTTAGCCCCACTAAATTCTTATTAATTCTTATTAATTCTTATTAATCTTTAGCCTCCGAATTCTTTTAAATTATCTAGTAGTTTTAATCCCGAGACTTGTGGTTCCTCTAATATGAAAAGCAAATCATCTGCGAAGGCTTGCAGTTTAAATTTTTCATTTTTTATTTTTAAGCCTTTAATTTCTTTTTCTTTCTTAATTATTCTTATTAAAGCTTCCAACGTCATAATAAAAAGAAGTGGCAACAATGGGCATCCCTGCCTGGTTCCTTTTTGAATTTGAAATTTGTCTGTTAACCCCCCATTTATCAAAATCCTAGCTTCCTGTTTTTGGTATATAGCCAAAATCACATTTATAAATTTTTGTCCTAAATTCATATATTTAATTTGTTGCAAGGTGAATTCCCATTTATTATAAAGCCTTTTGGCATCTAAAAACATTAATGCAACTTGATGCCACAATGGTCTTCATAATATCTATAATATCTAAATTTGTCCTAATATTTTTTTGATTGTCTGTGGGAAGAAATCATTGGTCTAAGAAATAAATTAATTTTAAGTTTTTTTAGTTTTGGAATTGACATATATAAGGTAGCTGTTTTAAAGTTGCGTTTCGGTAGTCCTGGGCTACGGTAATAGTAATCCAGTTTCTTGCCAAGATTTTGGGAGCTTCTTCAGGCGCATTAAATATTCTGATCATTTTGCTACCTAGCGTGTTTTGTAATTTATAAGGCCACTGGAAGGTTGCCATCTGGGCCTGGCGCATCTTCTGCTTTTTTTAGTGAACTTCTTCTGTTGTTATTCCCCGGTTTAAAATGTTTCTATCTTCATCTGAGATTTCTGTAAGTCCTGCTTTCTTTAAGTATCTTTTTATTTTTCCCTCTGATAGATATTCCTCCTCTCTGTAATATTATCTCATAATATTTTTGAATAATCTCTCTTTTGTCTTCCTCTTGAAAACAAATCTCTCCTTGGTCATTCCTTAATTTAGTAATCCACCTCTTTTCTTTTTGCTTTTTCAATTTATAGGCTAACCAGCGCCCTGGTTTATTTGCATTTTCAAATTGATATTGTTTTGTCATTTTTAATTCGTGGGCTAGCTCCTCTTTATTAAATTTATTTTATGTTTTAATAATTCCATTTGTAACTTAAATTGTTTTTTCTGTGGGGTAACTTGTAATTTCTTCTCCAACTCCTTATATTCCTGTTCAAATCTTTTTCTTTGTTGATTTTTTTCTCTATTTTTCCTGGCCATATATTTTATTGCTACTCCTCTTATTGCTGCTTTAACTGTATCCCAATTATTTTGTGGGGAGGTATCTTCCTCTTTATTTTCAAATTCCAATTCTTTGTTAGTGTCATATTAAATAATTTCTCTTTTAGAATCGACCTTTGAAGTGTCCATCCCAAATTCTGCTTTTGTCCTTTCCAACTAAATCTAATAATATTGTGGTCTGCTGAGGAATTTGTCTCCATATTTATTTCATATATTTCCGAGTTTAATTTTTTAGTCATCCATGTCATGTCAAGTCTCGACCATGACCGATGTCGGTTAGAATAATGTGTATATTGTTTTTTCCCCAAGTTTCTTTCTTTCCATGTATCACAAATATTAAAATCCTTTCTCAGGTCGAAAAAAACTTTTGGTAGCTTTTTTTTCTCTAAATTTATATTATTTCCCTTATAATCTAATAATTTATCAGCAACTGCATTAAAATCTCCCATAATACACAATTCTTCATATTGAAATTCTTTAAGTTTATTATACAGTTTTTGAAAAAAAGATTTTTGTGGGCCATTTACTGCATATATTACAACCAACAGAATTTTTCTACTTCCCAATTCGATTTCCACCATCAGAATCCTACCCTCCTTATCTTTATAAATTTCTTTGGTTGGGATCCATTTCTTTATATGAAAAACTACCCCTCTTTTTTTTTGTACATAGAGAGCAGAGAAAACTTTTCCAAGTTTTTTATTTTCTAACAAATATTTTTGTTTTTCTAAAACATGTACTTCCTGTAGAGCTATTATGTCCACCTTTTGTGCCTTTAAATTTTTGAACAGTTTTTTCCTTTTCACTGGGAGTTCATGCCATTAATATTGAATGATATCAATTCACAACAATTCAAATTTTTATTGATTTCTTTGTCTAGTGTTTCTTGTGATTCTAATCTCCTTAGGTTCTTTATTTTCCTCTGTAGATTCACTTCTTCCATTCCTTCTCTATTATCTACTATGTTTCCTTCTATATTTACTATTTCTCTTTTCTTTCCTTCTGGCCCACCTCTCTCCTGTATTACTTCTTCTGGATCATCTTCCCTAATAAATTGTTGGTCAAAGAAGTCCTCTGCTTTTTCGAGGATATCCAGTCTAAATCTTTTATCCTGCCATGTTACCATGATACCCTCCGACACCAACCACCTAAAATTTACATTGTATTTTATCAATTTTGCTGTTAGAAAATGATATGGCCTCCTTAGATCTCTAACTCTCTTTGGGATTTATTTTAAAACAGTTATTTGCTTACTAGCATATTCAAGTGGTTGATCTCTTGCCTTATGCAAAATTTCATCTCTACAGGATTTTTAAACTAGTTTAGTATGAACTTTTCTTGGGAGGTTGAACCTCCTTGCATAATTTGTTTGGACTCTGTAAAGTTCATCTACCTCTTTAAGTACCTCTTCTTTATCCATCTCTAATAACTTAGCCAGTATGTCAGCCATCACCTCCCTGTGATGACCCAGAGTAGCTCAGAAATAGAATAAACTCCAAAATATAACTCAAAGTCCTTTAATGCCTTCACTGTTTAATTAGTCCCAGTGGGGGGAGTCAAAAGAATATTTCAAAAAGCAAAAAACACAGTTCGCATTTCAAAACGCTGATAACAAAGAAGAAACCAAAACCAAACCACATCAATATAGTCCCTTGACAGTCCAGGGTAGATAAGTGCCCGCTTCAGGAAAATAAACAGGAACAAACCATTGGAAGAATGCCAAACAAGATAAACCTTCTTTAAGCAGCAAACATTAACCTTGACTCCAGCAGCCGGACTATACATGTTTGGACTTAAATACAGAGCTCCCAGCTGCAAGCCCTGAGGAGGATCATGGCCCCCTCCTCCCAAGTAGAGCACGCTTTGCTTTGATCCTGTCCTCCCTGCATGCCCTAGGTTGGATAGAAGAGCGGCCTGGATCCTCCCCAGAGTGCTCAGCTGGCCTCTGCTCTTCCCCAGCTTCCTCCACTCCCTCTGGAGCCACACTCCCACTCCCCGTTGGCTGTTCCTCCTCATCCTCGGAGTCAGTCTCCAACCGGGGCATGACATCCCATAAGTTTTCTCCTTTTTCCTCCTTCACATTCTGAAATCTTAGGTAGTGGGCTGCCTTTTCTACTTCTAAAAAAATTACTGTCGTCTCTAATTCCTTATTATTATTAGTTTTTTCTAATTTATCCATTAAATCATCTACCCTTTTTTCCTGTTTACTCATCTTTGCCTCAATTTCTACAATCTTTTCTTGATTTTTCTTCACCTCATGTTGAAAGGCTTCAAATTTTTCATCTATCTTTTGTATCTTTTCTTTTAGTTCTGATCTCACCATCCCTCTCTCATTTTTCACGTTCTCATGGTTTTTAACCATCATTTCTTGCATGTTTATCAGTAAGCTTTGTAAATCTTTTGTGGAATTTTATCGTTCTTTGGGAAGCATTTCATCAATTGCCCTCTGCGTGGAAGGGCTTGCCGTAGCTATTGTAGTCATTGTTTGTGTGGGTATTTTCCTAACAGTACCAATCTTAGAAACATTTGAAGTGCTTGTCATGTTTAACAATCTTGTCCAAATATTATTTTTAATCCACCACTCCTACTTACCCTTTCCCTTCTCTAGTCCCTCCGCCTCCTCAACACTTCCCTCTCTCTATCTGCTTCTATTACTTTCCTTCACTATAGTTCTCCTGCTATAGTTTCCCACTACTCAATTTCTATAATACTCTATAATAATCTTAGCTAATTAAATCACTCTAATCAACTTCCTTTAAAGTTATAGTTAATTAATATTAAAAATAATGATATAATATTTTAACTAGTCCAAGTTGTACATCTATTAAATAAACACTTTCAGTAGTTCTATACAATTATAACAATTAATCCAGTCTCTTAAATCACTCAATAATTAATTCATTAATTCATTAATTCAGTCCTTTCCTAAATTATCTTCACTATATAATAAATAGAAAAAGAAGAAAAAAGAGAAAAAGGAAGGAGAAAGGAAACACCAAAAAAGAAAGAAAATCTGGTACTCTAACGATCACTAATCTCTTCTTTTTAACTTTGTCGCAGAGAGTTACTTTGTAGCTTCCGTCAATTTTTTTTTTAATTACATTTTATATGCCGCCCTTCTCCAGAGACTCAGGGCGGCTTACAATTTTTTGGGATGCAACCCAGTGTGCTCAGCAATAGCCTTCATTCCATTGTATATGCCTGCTTATTACTAAGCGGCATTTTTACAAGGTCAGCTAATTGCCCCCAACAATCTTGGGTCCTCAATTTACCTACCCCGAGAGGATGGAAGGCTGAGTCAACCTTGAGCCTGGTGGGATTCCAGCCTACAGCAGTTGTAGGCAGCTGGATCTTAAGTGCAGGCAATTAACAGCCTGAGCCACCAAGGCTCCCCTTTCCTTTCTCCCCATCACCAGTAGATGTCTCTTTCTCAGTACAATATCTCTCAGCTTTCTTTAAATTTGCTGTGTCACCCATCGGACAGCGTCTGTTTCCTTCAAGAAGCTCCTTCTTTCTTTTTAAGTCTCTCCAAAATCTCAAACTCAGATCCAGAAGGAAGAAGTAAACACAAACTCCCCTTCAGTCCACCAATAACAGTCAGTACTTTTCACCAATCTGCTTTCATGTTCCAGGAACTGGGACCATCTTTTACTTCACAGCGTCCGTCCAAAAAGAACTCCGCTATTAGTGTTAGATCCAAAAAGAAAATAACTTTATTCTCCAAAACAAGTGTTCCAATCTCTAAGTCACACTAAACAGTAAGCCGCTGGTTAATCCTTCACCCCTGTCTCGTGTTTGGTTTTCCAATGATCCTCCGATCGTTCCACTCTCCATGTGTCTCACCGCTCTGTCACCCTCCTCAGCCAGAACCAATTCCTTTTACCAAGCTATTTTGAACTCTTATTGTGTTGCACCTCTTCTTTAAGTTAATTTCTAATCGCTTATAGGTTGTTACTTTTGTTTGTTTAACTGTACCTTCGTTCCGCTAGCTCACCAATTGTGTGACCATCTGTCAGCGCTCATGGGTGGCCATTAATGGTCACCCTCTCCATCGTCCGCTCATCTCTGGTTTACCCTGATTTCACCATGAACCGCCACCTGTGGCTTATCTTCAGGGACCCCTCTCCTTTGGAAGCTCTCCAAGCTTCCTTTAGACTCTGTAGAGTCCTGCAGAACATGGGTAAAGGTCTGTGTTTCACAGAGCTATCTGCTCGCACATCCCTTCTCTCTGACAGCTGGCTCCACCCCTCATCTTGTGCAACTATTGATCAGCCCGCACATTGGTTTGAAAGTATAGTCCTTTCGTCCCTCCAGAATAGCTTCAATCAGAATGTTAGCTCCTGGTATGAATTGTCCACTTTCTTCAAGCCCTTCAACACCATTTTTATAGGAATAAGGTTAGGAGATAAACTTCTTCCGTCCTAGCCACATAAATGTTAAGAGAGTATTTTCATCCAGGAAGAAACTGTGAATGGTAAAACATTTTGTTAGATCCAGACCAGATATTAAAAAGCACAACCTTTGCAAGAAGGGACCTTCACTGTCTCTTTGATTTTTTTGGTCAGACTGCAGTTCAACACCTCCTTACTTGTAATAGCCAAGTTGCAATCTTCTCTCACTAGTTACTATTGAAATATTTGCTCCATTCTTTTCTCTCCAGTATCTTCCTCAACAATCTCATAATGACAAACCATAATTTGTCAATATCAGCAAAGTATTGCAATTTCTTTCATTAGAATCTCAGCTTTCTCCCAGTTCTTTTTCAAAAATAGGATGTAAAACAGAAATTCTCTTTATTCTTTCCATAGTGACCTCATCATTTTTAGACAACCATCCTTTGCATTTCAAGAGAAAGATTGACTGCAAACAGAATCAGCGTACATAAAAAAGTTGATTTACAAAGCTGCAATCTACTTTATGGTTTCTCAGTATTTGTATAGGTTTTGTAAGAAGTCCTCATTTAGCAAAATGATGTAATTCATCTTTGGTCCCACCAAAATTTACAAAAAATAGGTTTTAAATGAATATTTAATGATATGCAGCAGAGTCAGATGCAATTGTGCATCAATGTGTAGCATAAAACTCCTAGTGGCAGCTACTATATTGGAGAGAAATGGTGCTTATTGGGATTAGATGACTGTGGAGTCAGGAGCTATAATTTTCCTTGCTTTATAGTGATGAAGAGGAACTATTTAAGCATAATGTTTGAGACTGCTGTTCCTGTATAGAAGTTGTTACCTTAAACAAACTTTCTTGTAAACTTTGATAACTGTTTTCATTCAAAGGCAAGGAAAGGACACCATAATTTCAAAGAATCTTAAATTCTGCATTAAATCAAAGTAGCAGACATCCACACAGCAAGTGGCAGGACATGAACAAGAGATGAAAAGAGTAAGAAGGTTGGGGGAGGATTTTCCACCCACTCATCAATACTATATCCGGTGCAAGATTGGAGCAACATGTTTTGTTTCTAGTTATAGAAGTGAAGAAGAAAGGAGAAGCACAAACCAGATGATTGAGATAATTGACAGTCTTCCTTATGATCAAAGATTTCCAAAACGAAGTAAATATTGAATATAAATAGACTTCAAATAATGTCATAATGGAAGCAATAAAGCAAGAATCCAAACAGCAAATGTAATATTTTGAGCAAATGCACAGTGGGTTTTTATTGGTGGCTTCCTTTTTATAGAACATTTTTTTCACACATCATAAACCAGATATTGTTAGAGATTGCAGCATATCATTCTGGCTTGATTATATGTTTCATCCAATAGGGATTATTTTGTTTTCTTTAGACAAATATATTGATAAGTAAAAAAAAAATTGGCTTGGAAGGTGCTTGTTAAAATAAATATGCCACTTTGGACACATCAAAATTGAGCATAATCCTTTTTTTAATAGATTTTTTTTATTTCAATCTACGCATATACAATGATATATTAACAGTGTGGCATCAATATATCATACATTTTAGTATAGGCAAATTAATAATACCAATCATCTCTCTCATTGCATATATTGACATTAATTCGTAATCCTTCATTGCTTATTTTCAATCTTTCAATACTCTCTCCAAATGTCTACCACCATATCAATTAAACATACCTAGTAATTCCATTATTCAATTTTCTCCCTGCTTTTATTTTTATTTTTTTAAATACTCATTTGGCAAACAGTGTGGTTCCAGGTTTCACATCTCAATACAAACATGACCATAATTACCTATTCATTTTATTTGTCTAATTTCATATTACATCATCATTATTATTAAATATTAAGCTTATCTTATCCAGTTCCAATTCATGTTATATTAGTCTATTCTCATATCTTATTTTACAGTGTTATCTAAAATTCTCATCACCTTTCTATGTTCATTTTTACCATGTTATCTGAAATTCTCATCTCATTTCTATATTCATTTCTCATATTACTTTTTTCTGTCACATTTGTCATTTTATCAATCCTTATCTATAAATACAATTGTCCCCTCTGGTTAATAATTCGAGCTAACCACCTTCATTCTACCTTAATATCAATCTCCCTAACTAGATTATAACACAAATATAGGTATTTTTCTCAGATTCCACATTACATTTTCTCAAACACCTTATAAATCATCTATACATTACAAAACACTATTCTCAATATATTCTTATACATCACAACTTATTATCTTGTGGAATCTCCTTCCTTATCCTCTTTTTTTTCACCCATTATCTCTCACTCTTTGGACAATGTAATTTCTTTTCATCCCTGTTTGTTTCCTGTTCCTCTTTATTTTCTGGTCCTTTCTCTTAATTCCCTTTTTCCCCATTCTTATTCTTATTCCCCTCCGTTTCTCATTCCAGTTATTGAACTGTTCTCTCTCCCTCTTTTGATTTTTCTTTTGCACTTCCTTTTTCTGCTTTTTCCCCTCTCCCTTTATCCATTTCCTGAACCATTCTCCCTTTTACCATCCCATCAGACCACAAATTTTTAATTCTAATTCCTTTTCCCTCCATTTAAGTAATTGTTGTTCCATTTGTCCTTCAAAGTTGGCTTCTTCTTTGTAGAACTCCTCCCCCTCTGGTTTACTTTGTTCTTGTGTATGCTGAGTCACCATTTCTAATTTCTGTAATACATAATTACACATTTCAAGTTTAATTTTTATCATGTCCCTTATATCTTGCAAATCCAATCTTGTATCTTGTAAGTCCAGTCTTATATCAACAAAAAGTTCCTCCATTATATCTTCTCCTTTTTTCTCTTTTTCTTTCCTCTTCTTTAATAGTTAAAATCCTCTTCTTTAATAGATATATTCAATCCCAGAATCCAGTATATTATTTCAGCCAATTTATTTTCAACAATCCATACTCTTGACCCTTTGTTCCAGGTCTTCTAATTGGCCCCAAATATTTCCCAAGTAACCGGGTGGTTCTATAACAATAATAAAGTTTTTTTGCTTTCTTTTAAGTTCCAAAATTCAAACTCTTGAGAAGATCAGACACTTTTTAAAACTTACTAAAATTTTCCTGTAATTTTCCTGGCACTCTTGAGTCTTTTTGCCTTTAACTTTCTTTATTAAATGTAATATTTTTATTAAGCTCGCTAATTTCAATCATTAGCTGTTATTTCTTTTCTTTTCAACACACTCAATTTTAGCATTAGTAGTTCAATAGTTATCCAGTTTAATTTCTAAACCTTTGTTATGTTAAAGTATTTTTCTTTAAATTTTCTCCTCCAAATTAATGCAATACAGTAATTCAATCTGAATTTTATAAAATCCAATTTCCTTCTCACTTTCTCTGGTTGCCGCTTCCACACACTTTCCTCCAAGATAGCCCTTTATTTTAATTCTGGGGCATTTCAAAAACAATGTCTTTTGCCTGGTTCACACTCTGCTCGCGACTTCTCTGCTCCGGCACAAAACTTATTTTCCCGGAGTGTTCTTAGTCTTCGTGGTGGCCATTTTAGGATCAACACTGCAGCTTGCCTTTGGGAGGGGTTTTCCCTGTTAAGGAGGGGAGTTGCAGCTCCCCTCAACCCTCCAGGCGATTCCCCCCTTCTTTACTACCCCTACAGGGTGGTTCTGATCCTGATCAGGACCCTCTAGCAAGTGAGCTTGGGCACGATCGCGGATTCCACTCCGATGAAGAGCAAACCGGAAGCCCAAAATTGAACATAATACTATGGATAGGATAAAATAATACATAATTAAAGCCTTTCCACTGAATCCAATTCTTCACAGTATAAAGGCTAAGTTTGAGAATTAAAATTTAGTGAATTTTTTAAAGGATAATGAATTTCAGAATTCACTCTGAATGTTTCCAGATTTTGTTTTTTTTAAGTATATATTAATATCCATATATACAAACATAACCATAAGACAGTATTGGTGCATTTAAAAGCAAATTCCTATGGTTACGTAGAATTGTTTTATGAATAAAATAACACTTAACACAGCACAGTACTTAAGCAAATGGTTCAGTTGAGATCAGCATATGTGGGACTGATTGGGATAGATTGTAGGGGTGACCCCGAAATATAATTTTATCATATTTTATTTACATATTAAATTATTGTATTTTATTCCAATTTCATTTTAAATTGTACTTTATTCCAATTTCATTTTAAATTGTAGTTTATCCAACACCGTTTTAAATTGTTTTATCAAATTGTAGTAATAATTTGTCTTTGGAACTCTGCACTTTGATATTGCCCAAGTGCTAATCAATAAAATAAACCGAAACTGGATAAAATAAATATATTTATGCTATCTTAAAATAATATTTAGGTACTGGTTTAAATCAATCTTTTCTTCTAACCTTTTTTGCAGAATCGCTAGGAAGCTTTAAGTTCTATTTCATTCTAAGCTTCCAGAGAAAATATGAAATATAAATATGTATAAATATTTTGGAAGAATTTTTATTTTATTCATGAACAAAACATGCATCTTGATTTTCCTTATGTTTGGTGAATATATGTTAGAAACCATTTTAGCAATTTTTAGAAAAGGTTTTGAGTTAATTACTAGCTTAGATTTGAACCACTCTACCTCCTTGCTTCTAGTGAATTAATAAAAGTGAAAGTCTAAGCAGCCATCAGATTCATAAATCACTGGAAATGCGAAAGATAACATAAAAGTATTTTTCTTTTGTTTAGCCATTTATCATTTTGCTTGCACATTAACCAAGAGAGCTCCCTTGAGGTAAGCAATGGAACGATAAATGTTTTTCTTAAATTTTTTCAGTTGTAACTAGTAGATCATAAGTGAAAAGATTGCACTTGTCAAAAGCATATACTATTGTCGCAACTCTTTATATCCACTGCCAGTAGCAATTTAAAAATGAGGATTGGTGCTCTGATAAATAATTGTTACTGTTTTTTTTATATATATACAACAGGCACTAGATTTTCAAGTCCCAGGCTACCAACAAGACCAAGTCGAAAACGAACATTGTCCTTGTCACCATTGTCTGATCATAGTTTTGACCTTCAGACAATGATCCGCACATCTCCAAACTCCTTGGTGACAATTCTGAACAATTCCCGTAGCAGTTCTTCAGCTAGTGGCTCTTATGGGCATTTATCTGCAAGTGCAATAAGGTAAATCATGATATATATATATATGTCTTGCAAGACTTCATAAATCCTTTTATGAACAACTTTTTGTACAACTTTCATTTCAAGTAACTGTATCTGGGATCAAGAAATTAATCCCCTCCCCAAGGATATTGTATCATTTAAATATCCTTTTTTTAGTGTAGTATGAACACCAAAAATAAAAGATCTTGAGCAACCAAAACCATTTAAATGAAATGTATTAGGCACAATTTTGGGAGGAAATGCAAGAAATGCAACATATTCAAAGGAAGTATTTTCTAAAATGCATGGATATTTTGAAATACTTCAAAATACTTCAGTTTTTCAGAATACTATGAAGAATAGGACTTTTTATGAGAGAATAATCTCATAAAACTTTTGATTTTCTTTTGTTATTCTTTCTTGATGACTACTATTCTGGGACAGATTGGTTATATGTGATACAATTTAATGCAATTGAGTTGTTTTTCTTTTTAAGAAAAAATAATAACTATCATCTCATGAAATCATGTTCCACAATCTATGCATTTAAAAAAGAAATTTAGTTCACTATTTTGCAATGTCTCAGTTATTCTTTATTTATTTGACCAAGTTTGAGTGTTGCTACTGACTAAAAATGCATCTGAATGTTTTTGAGCTACTGGAAAAATGACAGTTTGTGAAAGCTAACACTGTGAGAAGATCAATTTCTTCACAAGAAATTTTTGGTGATGTTGATGCATAGGTAATCCTATTGATAAAAGGTTCTAACTTGGGCAGAAAGAAAAAAACCTGATTAATGGTTTGTGTCTGTTTGCCACTATACAGTAGAGTATACAAGTTTCTACTGTATAAAGTAATACAGTTACTATTACTCTTGTTCATGTCAAAAGAAAAGAAAGCTGAATAGGCACTTGGGGGAATTTTAACAGCCATGGGGAAAAAATAGGAGAAGGATCTTGAAGCTCTTGAATTAAGGCAGGATATAATGTGTGTGTGAGAGGGAGGGAGGGAGGGAGAGAGGGAGAGAGAGAGAGATTGTTTTTTGTTCCTGACAACTGGCAGTTTTCCTGGCAAGATCTCAGACACAATTTGCCATTGCCCCCTTCCCACAGCTGAGATATTGTCACAAGGCTATTCAGTTGCTTTTTTACCGTAGATGGGATTAGAAGTCATTATCTCCCAATTTTTAGTCTGATGCTTTAGCAGCTAAACCAAACTGGATCTAGTCATATGTGCTTACAAATTATAATATAAACTAACAAGTTACTGAGAACTGCAATCTATATTTTCTAAGGATTTAAAATTGTTTCAGTGTCAGAAGGAATTTGATATTGAAATGAGAAAGAGAGAGAGAGAGAGAGAGAGAAAAGAAAGAGAGAGAGAGAAAGAAAGAAAGAAAGAAAGAAAGAAAGAAAGAAAGAAAGAAAGAAAAATCTATTATACACCAATCATTTAGATCACTGTTCCTCAACCTTTCTAACACCACAGACTGGCAGCAGAGGCAGTGGGGAGGGGATGATTTCACTTGTGCATTCGCTGCTTGTGCAAATGAACTTCACACACTCACCTGTCACTTGTGCAATGTGATTCCCAATGGGCTGTGGACTGGTATCAGTCCGGGGCTCAGGGCTTGGGCACCCCTGATTCAGATACCCCCTTCTGTTCCCCCTCCCCCTGTTACTTCCTTTTGTCTGGATGTAGTCTGAACTTATTTAAATGTTATTAATATTTTAAAAAATTGGAAAAGTTAAAATGAACTTGAACCTTGTATGGCCCAAAATTCAGCAGTTATTTAACTAAACCTGTTTTGGTGGGATGAGAAAAATTAAACTGTTTTTAGAGGAGGAAAGGAGCACTCCTTTGTACTCAAGAAGGTCTAGGTCCTGCCCAGCAGAGCTCTAGCTGACCCTGATCCATAGCCACTTAGCTATAACTGCAAACTTGGTAAAGGACTCGCTTTCTCAGAAGCTGCTGCTCCATCTGTGCCATAACAGTACTAAAGCGATCCTCATTGCTTCAGTTAAGCAGAGGCAAGCTTATGCAGGACTTATTGCAAGTCATGAGATTGTGGTTTCATGGTACGTAAATTTATTATTATTATTATTTGTGGATAACTTAAATTTGTATGCTCAACATTTTATCCTTTGCACAAGTTTGATGGTTAGTATACACAAATAAGCATTCAAAACTTCCTGCATTGTTTCTCAAACTTGACAACTTTAAGATGTGTGGATTTCAACAGGTTGACTGGGGAATTCTGGGACTTCAACTTCACACATCTTAAAGTTGCTAAGATTGAGACACTATCTTAATGGGAATATAGGTGGGAAGCATTTCTCTCTATATATTTCTTTTATTTAAAACATGTATGTGCCACATCCTATTAATATAAATCTCAAAGCAATGTCAGCTATAGTGGAGGACACTTTGATTTAGTCACTGTACTATCGAATTTTTGGAGCTTAGGATCTTACCTATTCCACCTCATTTCCATGAGAACTTCATTATGCATGCTGTAAATTTTACTTGATGGTGTTATCTGTTTAATATCTCTTTTATTAGATAAGTAGATAATTATAGTTGCTTTTAGTTTTCTGTTTTAGTAGTTACTTTTTTATTAAATTATTTACTTTGTTAAATTATTTTAATTATTAATTACTATTTACATGATTAAATTAAATTATTTACTTATTAATATTTCTGTTAATTTTAGTTGGTGATAGAATGGACAATTACACATGTCAAAACCAAAGAATTCAAAATGTATCAATACATCCAGAGCAAAGAATATATGTTGAAGAGAAAAGACTTAACAATTTTGGACCAGTTTTTCAGTTATCTGATATATATCCTGATCGTCTCAGTTGTGAATCTGTAAAAAACCCTGGCTTATGCTATATCTAAGAATCCTGTCACAAATTTCCTTTAATATTATGTTGCCTTTGGAAGGGAAAATGCAGAGATTCATACAATACTTTCTTTTTAAAAATCGAATGAATGACAAAAATTGGCAGTAGATTTCTGCTGAGGTTTATTTCAAGCATACCTTTGATTTTTCCTCTGATACCTGACTATTTCTGTTCTCTATTTGAGAACATTATGAGCAGGCTTCCTGAGCATAAACATGAAATTAATGAAGTCTTAATATCTAGTTAGTTTCACCTTTCTTCTTGGTTGAAATGATGTTAAACAAGTTGAAAACGGATTAAGCAATTGGGGGCCAAGAGAAAGAAGTCAAACGGTCACACTTTTCTTAAAGCCATAGATTTATAGTTCTTGGTTATTTTTATATTAGGAAAGATTGTGCAGAAAGATCATATCCTGTAAACGATCTTATGCATTATTCCTCATATTTGAATTGGGTTTCCATGATCTGAACAAGATACATTAAATTCAAAACATCCTTTTAAGTTACTTTTGAAGAATCATGCATGTATATCAGGGATGGGATTCAATTTTTTAAACAACTGTTCTGTGGGCATGGCTTAGTTGGTGGGCATCGCTTGGTGGTCATGTGACTGGGTGGGCATGGCCAACTCGATGTCACTCACATCGAGGGGCACTTCTCAGCTGGCCTCATGACAGTGGGGATGGTGCAATGGTTTAAGTGTGAAAAACGGTCATAAGTCACTTTTTAGTGCCATTGTAACTTTGAATGATCACTAAACGAGCTGTTGTAAGTCAAGGATTACCATACAAAAATACAAAAAGCCTCTTTGCTTGCAAAAAGCTGCCCTAAATATCAATAATTAGATTAAAAATACCTGCAAGCCAGAGTTACAAATCAGGCAGGGTGCCAGAGTACCTTGAGGAATGAAAATAGTTAAAATGCATTGATAACTATCAGCAGCCAACTCTTGCTCATAAAGTGAAACCCTTTAGCAGAGAAATCATTTAAGCTCTCCAGAAAGAGCGCAGTCAGGAAAAGCAATCCTTAGATTTTTTTTAAATTCATATTTATATCCCACCCTTCTCCGGAGACTCAGGGCAGCTTACAATTTTTGCAGCACAACCCAATGAGCTCAGCAATAGCCTTCATTCCATTATATTTGCCTGCTTATTACTAGGGCTTTTGGGCCCCTGCGGCATTTTACAAAGTCAGCTTATTGCCCCCAACAATCTTGCGTCCTCACTTTACCTACCCTGAGAGGATGGAAGGCTGAGTCAATCTTGAGCCTGGTGGGATTCGAGCCTGCACTAATTGCAGGCAGCTGGAACTTAAGTGCTAGGCATTTAACAGCCTGCACCACCAAGGCTCTTTCATTTGCACCACTTAAAGATACCAGCTAGTCTCACTCAGCTCACAAGATATCCTAAGGAAATCATCCAGATTTAAGGAAAGATCACATGAAAGGCAGTAGATCACATGAAAGATCCCAGAAAGGCAGTAAAAAAAATCAGTGCCAAGCTTGCATCCTGCCTCTTGGGAGTACACCTCAAAAGGACAATGCCAGGAACCCCTAAGGCAGTGAAGGAAGCCCCCTCCCCAGATAGAAGAAAAAACCATGAGACAGTATTTCCTTTCAACAGCACTGTAAAAAGCTTAAAACTTCCCCTTTAAGAAAGTACCAGAAAAAAAAAACTCCTTTGGAGACAGTAAGTCTCGGCATACTGCCAAGAATGTAATAAAGGTGGAAAAAAACAAAAGGAGATTTTTTTTCCCAACAATGGGTTCTCTGAACTGCTTAGAAAGTTAACAACCAGCTCTAGCAAATAGGTAAGAACCGGTAGAATCCCACCCCTGATGTGTGTGTATACATACATACATACATACATACATACATACATCTTTTTAAAAGTGAGAAAAAATGAAACACTATCCACTTTGGAGTCTTCTGTACTAATGAAATCAGCTTTAATACAGTCTATCAGCACTCTTTTGTGATATTTAGAAGTTTTTTCAGATGGCAAGTGACCAAAAATTAAACACCAGAGCAATTCTTGAGTTGATAGAATTTCTACAATCTTTCATTCATCTCAAATATTATTATAGAATTTACTGGTATGCAGAAAGCATATATGTCTGTATTTAAAAAGATCTCTGGATATATTTATTTATTTATTTATTTATTTATATTGGGATTTCTATGCCGCCTTATCTCCTGAAGAACTCAGGGCGGCTCAACAATAAAAAACATACAGTACAAACCTTAAAAGAATATTAAACACACATCCCAATATACTAATTAAAACTCACAACCACCACTAAAACCCCTCCCCCCCATCAGTCCAGGTCGGCAAGCTGGAAGAGCCATGTTTTCAGGTCACTACGGAAGGATCGAAGGTTAGGAGCCATCAGAAACTCCAGGGGCAACTGATTCCACGGGTTGGGCGCTCCCACAGAGAAAGCCTTACCCCTGGGGATCACCAGCTGACACTGTCTGGCCCACGGCACCCCAAGGAGGCCCTGTCTGTGGGAGCGCACGGGATGTTGGGCAGTCGTTGCTGGCAGTAGATGTTCCCGCAAATACTCTGGCCCTAAGCCATGTAGGGCTTTATAGGTGAATCTCACCCGGAGGGCAACCGGCAGCCAATGCAGCTCACGCAGGAGGAGTGTAATATGGGAGTATCGGGATACTCCCATCACAACCCACGTGACCGCATTCTGAACCAGTTGAAGCCTCTGAGTGGTCCTCAAGAGCAGCCCCATGTAAAGAGCATTGCAGTAGTCTACACGGGAGGTAATGAGTGCATGAGTGACTGTATGTAAGGCATCTCGGTCCAGAAAGGGCGCAACTGGTGCACCAGGCGAACCTCGGCAAAGTCCCCCTGGTCACGGCTCCCACCTGATCCTCTAAACTGAGCCATGCATCCAGGAGGATACCCAAGTTGCGCACCCTATCTACGGGGGGCAACACCTCTCTCCCCATAACTAATGATGGAACAGCCTGGCAAACCCGAGATGCCGGTACGTACAGCCACTTGGTCTTGGATGGTTTGAGCCGAAGCCTGTTTCTTCCCATACAGATCCGCACCGCTTCCAGGCACCAGGACATCACATCGAGGGCATCACTGATTTGATTTGGGGTGGAGATAAAAAGCTGGGTATCATCAGCATACTGGTGATACCTCACCCCAAAACCACAGATGATCTCACCCAGCAGCTTCATATAGATGTTGAACAGGAAGGGAGAGAGGACCAACCCCTGAGGAACCCCACATGAGAGGGGCTTCGGGGTTGACCTCTGTCCTCTTGCCAACACCGACTGCGAACAACCCGAGAGGTAGGAGGAGAACCACCGCAAAACAGTGCCTCCCACTCCCAACCCCCGAGGCGACGCAGTAAGATACCATGGTCGATGGTATCGAAAGCTGCTGAGAGATCTAATAGGACCAGGACAGAGAAACAACCGCTGTCCCGAGCTCTCCAGAGATCATTCACCAGTGTGACCAATGCCATCTCAGTGCTGTACCCGGACCTGAAACCCAATTGGTATGGATCTAGATAATCAGCTTCCTCCAGGAACCTCGGAAGCTGACTAGTCACCACACTCTCAACAACCTTTGCAACAAAGCGAAGGTTGGAGACGGGATGAAAGTTGTTCAGGGCAGGCTTCTTGAGGAGGGGCCTCACCAATGCCTCCTTCAAAGCAGAGGGGAAGGATCCCTCACTCAAAGAAGCGTTGACCACTGCCTGGAGCCAGCCTTGTGTAACCTCCCGGGCGGGATAAACCAGCCAGGAGGGACACGGATCCAATAAACACATGACAGCACTCAGTTTCCCCATGATCCTGTCCACCTCATCTGCAGTCACAGGATCAAACTCTTCCCAAATGGTATCCACAAGACCCGTCACCTCGCCCCCATCAGAATCCAGACCGGCCCGGATCTGAGCGATCTTGTCTGACAGATGGTGACTAAACTCCTTGACCCGCCCCCGCAAAGGGTCCTCCCTCGTCCCCTGGTTAAGGAGGGAACGGGTGACCCTGAACAGGGCGGCCGGGCAATTATCTGCGGACGCAATGAGAGTGGAGAAGTAAGTATACTTCACTGCTCCCATCGCCGCAAGATAACACCTAGTAAAGGTTCTTAACTGCGATCGGTCAGATTTGGACCAGCTGGACCTCCAACTGTTCTCTAGGCCCATCCTCCGGCGCTTCATCTCCCAGAGCTCCGTGGAAAACCAGGGAGCCAACCAGGATCTGCACTGGGTCAGAGGCCGCAAAGCAACAACGCGGTTAAGAGGCCCAGAGGCAGCCCTTTGCCAGGCGTCCACCAGGACCTCAACTGGGCAGTGGGTAAGGGAAGCAGGAATCAACCCAAGCGCCATCTGGAACCTCTCCAGGTCCATTAGGCACCTGGGGCGGAACCATCTAGTCGGTTCCACTTCCCAGCAACGAGGGGTGGCATACTGAAAGGCCAGCCATAGGAGATAATGATCGGTCCATGACAGGGGTTGAATAGTTGGTGATCCCCCACCCAGAGCATTAAACCACTGTCCCAAGATAAAAACAAGGTTGAGCGTGTGCCCTCCACCATGAGTCAGACCCTGTATTATTTGAGTCAGATCCATGGCCGTCATGGTAACCATGAACTCCTGAACCATCTTCGACACCCCACCCAGAGAGAGCAGGTTGAAATCCCCCAGCACAATAAGCCTGGGGAACTCAACCGCCACCCCCGATAACACATCGAGTAGATCAGGCAGAGCCATTGTCACGCAGCTGGATGAAAGGTACGTAAGCAACAGGCCCAACTGACACCAGGCCCCACCTCAGGAGGAGAGACTCACACCCATGAGGCTATTAACAAGATAATAGCCAGGGCAAAAAGGGAGGCAGAACAAAGAAAAGGGGAGGGCCCCCCTGGAGAGAGGGAGCTTGAAATTTTGGCCTGCTAAACAGATAAATCAGCCAATAGAAATGGAGCAGCATATTCCTTACGGTCAAGAAGGACCACTGGGTGGCATTGGAGAGCAGTTTTGTTAGCCTTCCCTTTGTTCAGGGGAGGATGACAGCATTCCTGTAGCAAAGGCTTTGCAATGAGATAATCAGTGGGAACCATTGCCCAAGAGAATGAAAGGCCACGTTCACTCCCACATCAACTGGGTTAAGATCTAGAGAGAACCAAGACCCAGAATTTATGGATCAGATGAAGAACCTGATCTCAACCTTGTCACAGGCCATCAATACAGGCCATCTACAATGGTGCCAGACAGCCATACTGACACAGGAGATACCTAGCAGTCAGGACCACTTTGGGGTATCACAACAGCAAAATGAGCTGGAAGTCCCTCAAAGGGCACAGTCAAGTTTCTCATCCACACAAAGTGAGGCTTCTGCCTCAGCAGATGAAGAACAGAGGGATTCAGACCTTTCAGAAGCTGAGGGCAAGAATCCTGAGACCCCAGCATTTTTAGGGCTTTTTCAACCAGCCCTTTTCAGTTCTTTGCTGTTTAAGGCAAAAGCAGCAACAAATCTGGGAGCTGACGCACCCAAAATGGAATCAAATACAAATCTGTCAGATTCAGGGGAGCTTTTGTTCCCAAAGCCTACTAAAGAAACTGAGGACATTCCCTCAAATAATTTCTTTTGAAATATAATTTGAGTTCAGTGGCAAAAACCAGTGGTGTTCACAACACCTAAAAGAGGTTTTTTAATATGGCTTCAGACCTCACTGAGGAGCTCCAGTCTCCAATTATAGATGAACTGGTAGCTGCCTTAACTTCCTCATCCATATTAGCTAATGATGGGGAGGAATCCTTGAAAGCAGAGGATAGGAAGACAAAATTGACACTGTGTAAGACACATCAGGCTTCGGCCTGGGCAATAAAATCTTCCACAATTGCATCTTTCTTCAACAGGGCCACACTTGTTTGGTATGCCAGATGCAAGAGAAGGTTCCCCTGGGGGATGTCTGCATTCAGCAGGATAGCTGTTGTGGAATTCTCAGCAGATACCACCATGTATGCCATGAGGTTTGCCTCTAAACTATGGCCACTTCTATAGGGGCCTGACGAATACTGTGGCTTCATCATTGGCAGGGAGACATGAGGTCTTAGTGGAAGCTAGTTTCTGCTCCTTACAGCGGCAACAAACTATTTGGAGAGGCCCTAGATTCTGTGTTGGTAGAGAATAAAGAAAGGAAGAAGGTTCTACCTTTGGGGTTCAGAAAATCAGACCACCGTCGATCTCCATATTTTCACAGGCCTTCTTTTTGGGCCACAGACACCAGACAGTTTCAGAGGACATACACAGGCACAGACAACCAGATAGATCTGATTTCAAGGATAGATATGGTCAACAGGGCCAAAACAAACATCCATTCAGGGGCACGAGCAGCTGCCCCTTCCGTTGCGCCAAATGACGGAGAGATAAACCCTCCCATTGGTGGCTGCCTAAGTCTGTTTGCTGGTCAATGGGAACAATAACAGACACCTGGGTCCTAAACACGGTGAGACTAGAAATTCTCCCTCAAATTTCTCTCCATACCCCCGAACTTCATAATTTGTCAGATTCCAAGGGACGAGGTAAATAGAAACTTCATGGAGGCAGCAGTGCAACACCTACTGGACATCCAAGCCATCCAACCGGTCCCACGAGATGAACAAAGACAGGGGTTCTATTCCATCCAAAGAATTCAGGGGGATGAAGGGCAATTCTGGACCTAAAAAGTCTGAACAAGTATCTGATATACAAGAAATTCAAACTGCAGTCCCTTCAGTTGATAACTGGAGAGCATTCAGGAAGGCGATTTCCTTATGTCCATAGACTTTATGGAGGCTTACCTATAAATTCCTATTCTACAAGCTCATTGGAAATTCCTGTGTTTTCAGTACACTGGCCGGCATTTCCAATACAAGGCCCTACCCTTCGATCTATCATCAGCGCTCAGAGCTTTCACCAAAGTGCTGGCAGCAGTGTCGATGCACCTCAGAGCGATTCCAGTGTGCATCCAATGTTACCTGGACAACATACTGATACAGTCCTCTTCACCAGACAGAGCGACAGAGGATCTACAGATCACCCTCAGGACCCTGCAAGAACTTTGATTCTCAGTGAATTTTGACAAGAGTCATCTGTTCCCAACAAATCGACTACTGCATTTGGGAGCAATCATAGATAACAGGTCATGCGAGGTCTGCCTGTCACAAGAACGACAAGCCAGTATCGAGGTACTGGCGGCCCAAATTCAGTCAGCCCGAACAGTGATGCTGGACCTACTATCACAGCTCCTGTGTACTGCATAGCAATTGTACAGTGGACATGGCTTCACGCAAGGACACTACAGTGGTTTCTTTTGCCATACCAGAGGTCAGGCAGGATCAACATGGAACTTAAGATTCAGGTTCCATGTATAGTAGAGATCACCAGCCATAAGCAAGGGCTGTACCTTCAAGGAACCAAAGCGCCTATCTATCACCACAGATGCCAGTATGTTTCGCTGGGGTACATACTTCCAGTCCCAGATAGCACAGGGACAGTGGTCAAAACCAGATCTCAGAAACATCAGCTGACTAGAACTCAGGGCAGCCCATCTAGCCCTAAAGAGATTCCAAGACAGGATTTTGGGACACCATTTACTTATTCTAATGGACAATGTGGCCACCAAGGCACTCATCAACCATCAAGGCAAGGGGAGGTGAGTCAATTAGGACTCTGGGCAGAGAGACACCTGCTCTCCATCAAAGCAGAGCACATCTCAGGGAGAACAAATGTACAGGCAGACTGGCTCAGCAGGACTACAGTCAACCACTCAGAGTGGCGACTACATCCAGACCTGTTCAGGGAGCTGTCAGGGAGGCTCAGAAGACCGATCCTTGACCTCTTCGCTTCTCTGTCAAATGCCCAGTTACTAAGATTTTACTCCAGGTTCCCAGCAAAAGGGCAGAGGGAGTCAATGCTCTCCACATTCCATGACCCCGGGTACTGCTATACGCATTCCCCCCACTCCCACTAATCCCAAGAGTTATAAACAAACTGATAGAGGAGAGGGCAGAGATCCTACTCCTGGCACCACACTGGCCAAAACTAGGTACACGGACCTGATCAGTCTGTCAATAACCAAACCATGGAGGATCCCTCGAGACAGAATAGCTCTCAGTCAGGGAGCCCTGCTTCATCCAGATCCGCAATGGTTGCAGCTAACCGTTTGACACTTGAATGGCCAGCCCTAAGCCAGCTTAAGTGCTCCAGTAAAGTAATGCAAACATTATAGGCCTCTACGAGGCCTTCACTAACAGAATCTATGATGCCACTTGGAGAGCCTTTTGCAGCTGGTGCTCCAGAGAACATATTGATCTGACCGATACATCAGTGACCCAAATCCTGATGTTTCTACAGGAGGGACTGGACAAGGGCCTGTCCCCAACACCATATGCAAGCAAGTGGCAGCTTTGGCATCCATATTAGGCTGTGGGAAGTTGGAATCCCTCACCTTACATCCGCTGGTGCACAGCTTCATTAGAGGCGCAACTAACCTAAAGCACCCAGTGATACACAGATATCCCAGTTGGGATCTACCTAAAGTACTGAGGGCGCTCATGACAGAACCATTTGAACTGTTACAATCAACCAGCCTACAATTCCTCACCTGGAAGGTAGCATTCCTTGTAGCCATTACCTCAGCAAGAAGAATATCAGAGTTAGCAGCCCGCTCCATGAGAGAAGACCTTTGCATAATTCATTCAAATAGGGTGATTCTAAAGGTGGACCCACCTTCCTCCCGAAGGTAAATTCCTCATTTCACAGGGCATAGGAAATTATCAGAATTTTGCCCGAAGCCAAATCATAACCTAGGAAAAAAATGGCATTTCCTAGATGTTAGGAGAGCTATCCACATTTACCTAAAGAGGGCAGCCTCTATTAGGAAAACGGAATCACTATTTGTGTCATTCCAACACAGCACGTTGGGTAACAAAATCACACCTTCAACCATAGCTCAGTAGATACGAACTTGTACAATCAAGGCTTATGAATCTCAAGCTCTTACCATTACCCAAATGGGTAACCGCTCTTTCGACCAGAAACGCGGCCACGACGGCCGCATGGGATACAGAAGCCTCTATTGAGGACATTTGTAGGGCAGCAACGTGGTCTTCTCCATCCCCATTCATAAGACACTATAAGTTAGACATATTTGCTTCAGCTGAGGCGGCCTTTGGCAGAAAGGTACCACAAAAAGTGCATTCAGAATCAGGGACTCAAGACCAGACCACTTCCCACCCTTAAAACAGTCAGCTTTGGTATGTCCCACACACTAGGATTATCCTTCCAGGACACTGGAGAAATAGCGTTGGTCTTCCATACTTCTTCTCAGTGTGCTGAAGGATAATCCAATCCCACCCTGGCAACTGTCTAGTCTAGAGTCCAGGGGAATTATCACCAGCACCAAAACAAATCAAGTCAGTCAACACATCTTCATCAAAACTGGGCATGCTCAGGAGGAGGAAGTGTGACCAGAAATCTGACTGATTCAGCCTCCAAGCAGAAGAGGTAAAGGTAAAGGTTCCCCTCACACATATGTGCTAGTCATTTCTGGCTCTAGGGGGCAGTGCTCATCTCCGTTTCAAAGCCAAAGAACCAGCATTGTCCAAAGACGTCTCCGTGGTCATGTGACCAGCATGACTAAATGCTGAAGGCGCACAGAGCACTGTTACCTTCCCACCAAAGTGATCCCTATTTTACTACTTGCATTTTTACATGCTTTCGAATGACTAGGTTGGCAGAAGCTGGGACAAGTAACAAGAGCTCACTCCGTTATGCGGTGCTACGGGTTCGAACCACCAAACTGACGACCTCTCATCAACAAGCTCAGCCTCTTAGCCACTGAGCCACCATGTCCCTACCCTTAGGACAGCCGGGTTTGCTATGTCCCACACAATTGGATTATCCTTCCAGGACACTGGAGAAAGAGCATTGGTCTTACCTGACATGCTTCTTCTCAGTGTGCTGAAGGATAATCCAATCCCACCCTGGCAACTGTCTAGTCTAGAGGCCAGGGGAAGTCATCACCAGCACCGATACGAATCAAGTCAATTAACATGTCTTCATCAAAACTAAGCAAGCTCAGGAGGAGGAGGAGGCATGACCTGGAATCTGATTGATTCAGCCTCCAAGCGGAAGAGGAGTCTACACCCACACAATTGGATTAGCACACTGAGAAGAAGCATGTCAGGTAAGACCAACACTCTTTTTCCATTCCTAAAATGTTATTTTGTTGAGAGACTTTATGGGGTCAATAAAAATGGGGTCAAGGTCATCTGTGACCTCTGGACAAGATTTTAAACTCTGCAGACAGGCTTAAGTTATCAGAAATGTTCTAGAGCAGTGGTTTTGTTTTGTTTTTCAGAACTTTAAAATGTATGGATTTCAATTTCCATAATCCCCCAGACAATATACCAAAAGCCAAACATTTTAAAATTGCCAAATTTAAAAAAACACTGTTCTAGAGCCTGGTGGAGCAGGATAGTACATAATTTGATTTGTGTGATTTCTTTTGGTTCTCATGATTTTTTTACATCTTACATTTTGCATTTCTTATATGCAAGATATCATTTAAAATATTTAAATTTAATCTTCCAGGCTATACATAAGGACATAAAATATAATCAAACATAAAGATTGATTTCAGTTATTATAGTCATTATAAAAATTGGAAGAACACAAAAAAGGAATCAGGCATCAGGTTCCTTGGTTTCTGCAAAACCTTTAGTAATGCCAGAATAACTTATTCTTTTTTTTTCATTTGAAGAAATGGAATAGTTTTTCTCCATAAATACTGAACATTATAGTTTATATATACCATATATAGTGCATCCCTTTGTGAAATAAAGAAATTGCTCATGTACATAGTATCCCCATGTTTTGTTATATGCTTTTCACCTAAGAAATACTTTCTATAGATCAAAAACTTACAATCATACATCCTAGGCTGCAATGCTTCAAAATAATTCAGCTAATGCATTTTAAAACACACACACACAGACACTCCCGTGTGTTGCCCCCCCAAACAGAAACAGAACTAACTGCAATCCTATGATTATTTTTTTGTGACAAAAAAGAAAAAATGTTTATTAAGTATGTGACAGAGAACGATTTTTTTCATTAGTAATATCGTATAGCTTAAAGAGAGTTTTTAGTTCCACTTATATTGGATTCCTGTATTTTTAAAAAATCCAAATTCTTTGTCTTGATAGAATACTCTGATTCAGCTTTTTGAACATTAGAACAGTGCAAGAGTCTACTTAGAAAGTCGTATTATTCCTTTTTTCTATCTGTCCTTTTCAGAATGATTTTGTACCTCTATACTAAAGCTGCAGATCTACTCCTTGGATAGGAAAGATTTCTAGAATCTTTAGTTAGTGCGGAAGAGTTTTCAATGGAGACCTTCATTCCCTCAGAGAGAGTCTTATCAGAGGCAGGATACCATTGGAGTATTATCAATGTAATGATCAGTGGTGGATAATCTAAAATCCCAAAATGGATGGAGTTGTCAGTTTTGATCCTACCTCTTTCCCTTTCTTTTTTTTCCCCAGTTTTCCCTTCTCTACCCACTCTTTTCCAGTTTGTGAGTCTTTTCATTCCTGCCGCTGGTAAATAAAGCACTTTTGCAAGAAGTTCTAAGTGATCACTTGTAGACAAGTTTTGCAAATATGAACTTCCCTGGCTAGTTGTATATGGTATATCTCTGCCATGGATGTTCTAGGAGGTCACTAGGAGGAAATGTTGGCCTACGTCTCTATACATAAGTTGAAGCCTTTTCTGTATATTGATAAAGAAAGTCACATTTTGTCTTTTTTGTTTTACAAAATGGAAATGTAGACGTGTTGAATTAATTTTGATAAATTCAGAATAAAATTTTTGACAGTAACTATGAAAATCAGTAATAGCAGATTTTCTTTTTTTAATTTTTCTTTTAACATTGTTATATATTATTATTTCACAATAGTGGAAAAATCTCAATATTCCCTTATTTATTTGTATTGGGAGTCATTCATGAGCAATGAATTAAACTTTATATATTAAATCTATCTAGCACAAGCATGATGAAAACACACCCTCTTGGTATATTAAATTGACTTAAACTGAAACCACAAAAACTCCTCCAATACAGTTTCAAAAAGTTATGTCTTCACATGATGTGTTCAAAGTATAATAATAATCTGATCATTTCTGTGTCAAGTAAGAATTCTGGATTGATTTGTTCTATGTCCAGCCCTCTGATTTCAAGAGACCTATACTATTTCTGGTAAATGGCAGTCCTTGCCTCTTCTTAAAATCCTCCAGTGATGTGGCACTCACATCTTCTGAAGGAAATTTGTTCTACTGGTTAATTGTTCTCACTGTTAGGGTTTTTCTCCTTAGTTTTAGGTTGTTTCTCTTATTGGTTGGTTTCCATCCATTGTTTCTTGTCCTTTCTACAGATGCTTTGGTAAATAAGTTGATCCCCTCTTCATTGGGGCAAGCTTTCAACAATTGGAAGACTGCTATCATGTCACCCCCTGGTCCTTCTGTTTACTAGACTAAGAATAGCCAGTTCCTGCAATTGTTCTGCCTATGTTTTAACTTCTAGGCCCCTATTTATTTATACTGCTCTTCTCTGAATTGTTTCCAAAGTCTCAACATCTTTTTTATATTGGGGTGCCCAGGGGTGGGATTCTACAGGTTCGCACCTATTCACTAGAACCTGTTGTTAACTTTTTAAGCAGTGAGAACTGGTTGTTAGAAGAAATGTCCTTTTCTACTTTACAAGGATAATCCTGTAAGGAAGGCAGGAAACATTCTGGTGTTGTTTCTAGCCTAATTTTTATTGCCCTGCTTACAGAAACTGCTTCTCTGTTAACCCTTATTACCAGGGATGGGATTCAAATTTCTTAACAACCGGTTCTGTGAGCATGGCCTAATTTGTGGGCATGGCTTGGTGGTCATGTGACTGGCTGGGCATGGCTTGTATGTAAATATTATAAATATTTATGTAAATATTGGTTTTTTTTATATATAAAAAGAGCAACTTTTACCCAAAAGCAGGCAGGCAGATTGAACTGCTCACCAAATCACAGATTCATTCAGAGATCTACCTTTCTGCCATCTGCTAGCTGAGTCTCACATAAAATTTGCTTGCAAGCAAACTCATAAAATTTGCTAGCAAGCAAACTCACAAAATTAACTCACAACACACCATGTATGTAAATATTGATTTTTTTTCTTTTAAAAAAAGAGCAACTTTTACCCAAAATCAGGCAGGTAGATTGAGCTGCTCACAGAATCACAGATTCATTCAGAGATCTATCTTTGTGCAATATACTAGCTGAGTCTGCACTGAAAAATAAAAGCTTCAGTTTTAAGGAAGGTTCAGCTCTGCTTTTAGATTAGCTAGAAACCAAGAAATCCAATGATTTCCTGCTTTCTAGCTAATCTAAATCGGCACAGGAGAACAGCTGATGGTCAGGGAAAGAAGGAAAAATAGCAACTTAGCAGGCAAGTTTGATGGCGCACATACCAAGTAAGGAGCGAGTGGGAGAGGAGGGGCCAGCCAGTGGTGTAATTTGCCAGTTCTCCAAACTGCAAAATTGTAACAACTGGTTCTATAGAACCAGTCCGACCATGTAGAATCCCACTCTTGCTTATTACATTCTTGGCAGTACGCCTAGATTTCCTGTAGCCTGAGCTTCTCCAGAGTTTTTTTTCTTTGCTGGGGCTTGCCGCTTGACTTTCTTAAAGGAGAAGGGTTGTTTTAAGCTTTTTACACTGCTGTTGGGAGGAAATACTCCGCTGTTGGAGTTCTTCCAGCCCAGATAAGCACTTTGAAGAAATAATTGAATAACGAAGCAGAACGGCCGGAAAGAAGCTTTGATGAGTGACATTCAGCAAGGCTTATTGGCTAGCTAGAAAGATTGACATTCAAACATGACTTTGGTCTAAAACTGGTTTTTGGTGAAGTTTAATTCTTTGCTTGGTGACGTTTAATCCTGTGTTTATTGATGGGATAATTTTCCCTATTCAGCTTTATTTGGAAGGAAAAAGGTTAATCTCTGATCCTGAAAAGAAACTGGGTTGAGAAATCTGGCTAGTTCCTGTGTCTATTTGTTCTGGTAATTGGTTTAACAAACAACAGCTACTGTTGTGATTTAATTATTTGTATTGTGTTTGAATTTTTTCCTGCCTCGTGGTTTCTTTTTCTACCTGGGGAGGGGGGTCTTCCTTCACTGCTTTAGTGGTTCCTGATACTGTCCTTTTGAGGTATACTTCCAAGAGGCAGGATGCAAGCTTGGCACTAATTTTTTTTACTGCCTTTCTGGGGTCATGTGATCTTTCCTTAAATTTGGATGATTTCCTTAGGATATCTTGTGAGGTGAGTGAGACCAGCTGGTGCAAATGGATCTAAGGATTGCTTTTCCTGAGTATGCTCTTTCTGGACAGCTTAAATGACCTCTCTGCTAAAGGGTTTCATTTTATGAGCAAGAGTTGGCTGCTGATGGTTATCACTGCATTTTAACTATTTTAATTCCTCAAGGTGCTCTGGCACCCTGCTTGATTTGTAACTCTGGCTTGCAGGTATTTTTAATCTAATGATTGGTATTTAGGGCAGCTTTTTGCAAGCAAAGAAGCTTTTTGTATTTTTGTACAGGTAATCCTTGACTTACAGCAGTTTATTTAGTGACCATTCAAAGTTACAATGGCACTGAAAAAAGTGACTCATGAACATTTTGCACACTTATGACCATTGCAGCATCCCCATTGTCATGAGAGACCAGGCGAGAAGAAGCATCCCTCAACATGATTGATGTCGACTTGGTCACGCCCACCCAGTCACATGACCACTAAGTCATGCCTACCCAGCAAGTCATTAGGACAGAGAACCAGTTGTTAAATTATTTGAATCCCACCCTTGGGGGTGCCCAAAACTGGATATAGTATTCTAAGTGTGGTCTTAACAAGACTTAGTAGAATATTAGTAGTTATTTGTTTATTTGTTTATTTGTTTATTTATTATTTATATTGCCGCCTATTTACCATGGTGACTAGAGGTGGCTTACAGAATTTAAAACCATATTTAAAATAAAAAACAATAAAAACTAACAAAAATAATCAAATAAAGTACAATAGAATAAAATCTGGAAGAAAATAAATAAAAAATCACCCCAAACTCCCACCCCGCTCCCTGATGACAGCAGATCACATGAGCCATTTGATGAGCTCCATCCCGCTCTAGGTTCCCCAGGTCCACTGGCAGAACCAGGTCTTCAGTGCGTTCCGGAAGAGTATTAGAGAGGGGGCCATTCTAATCTCCGGGGGAATGATGTCCCAGAGAGAGGCAGCCACCATGGAGACGGCCCTTCTTCTGGGTCCCACCAGGTGTATCTCCCTCAGGGATGGGACCCGCAACATTCCTTGCCTCCCTGCTCTAATGGGTCAGGTAGATGTTACCGGCAAGAGACGTTCCCTCAGATAACCTGGTCCCAAGCCATGAAGGGCTTTAAAGGTGACAACCAACACCTTGAATTGCACCCAGAAGCAAATTGGCAACCAATGCAGCTCCCACAGGAGAGCTGAAACATGTGCATACCAGGGTCTGCACAAAACCACGTGTACACAAATGTAACAAAATTCAAAACACAAATAAATGTCCTTTAATGCCTCCAATTTGGCCCCACTGTTCAATAATACTCAGTTGGAGATAAAACGTACTCAAAAATAGTCTTCAAAAGAAAGCAATACAGTCCAAATGTAATGAGCAGATAGAGGTGAAATAAAAAACCAAACTACAATGACGAAATTTCCACAATGGAACAAGAGAAGTATTTACCAAATTCAAGGAGATAACAAGGCGCAGTCTGTTGGAAGGGCAACGAAGATAACTTCAGACCAAAATAAAACACGCTTTGTTTCCAGCGTATGCCAGTACGCAGGTCCAAACTCTTATTCAGTTGTCACACCTGCAGCCCATGAAGAGGATCAAGGCCCTCTCCTCCCGAGGAGACCACATCTCTCCCTTATCCTCGCCTCCCTGCATGCCCTAGGATGGATAAGGGATGGGCCTGGGTCCTCCTCTGATTGCTCAGCTGGCCTCTGCCCTTCCCCAGCCTCCTCCACAACCTCCGGAGCCACACTTCCACTCCCTGTCGGCTGTTCCTCCTCTTCCTCACAGTCAGTCTCCACCAGGGGCATGACACCATGTGGGCCGCTACATTTTGCACCAACTGGACCTTCCAGATGTTCTTCAAGGGCAGCCTCATGTACAGCACGTTGCAATAATCAAGATGGGAAGTGACCAGGGCATGAGTAACTGTGAGTAGGGACCATTGGTCCAGGAAATGGCGTAACTGGTGCACAACCCACAGTTGCGCAAAGGCCCTCCTGGCCACGACCGCCATCTGTTCTTTGAGCAGGAGTCGTGAGTCCAGGAAAACCCCTAGATTATGAACAGGGTCTGTTTGGGGTAGTGCCACCCCATCCAAAACCAAAGGTGGCAATTCTCCCTGAGCCAACAAACCCCAAACCCAGAGCCACTCTGTCTTGCACGGGTTTAGTTTCAACCCGTTGCTCCCCATCCAGGCCCTAACTGCCTCCAGGCATGTGATGTTGATTCTATCCTTCTATCAATTCTATCTACAAATACTGTAGGCTCGAATCCCACCAGGCTCAAGGTTGACTCAGCCTTCCATCCTCTCGGGGTAGGTAAATTGAGGACCCAAGATTGTTGGGGGCAATAAGCTGACTTTGTAGAAATGCCGCTTAGTAATAAGCAGGCATATACAATGGAATGAAGGCTATTGCTGAGCACACTGGGTTGTACCCCAAAAATTGTAAGCCGCCCTGAGTCTTCAGAGAAGGACGGCATATAAATGTAATTTTAAAAAAATAGAATTGTATTGTTTTTTTTTGGTTGCTGCTGCACCATGTTCGTTCAGGTTTAAATAGTTGGCCACTAGGAATCCACTGTTTCTAGTGTTGAACCAAGTTTTACCTAGTCTATATTAGTACTTTTGATTTTTGATTGTTTGTTTTGTAATTTCTGAATTTGTCCTGATTTTTGAAGGATTTGATAATTTAAGAATATAGTTTCTAGAACAATTTTAAATCTCAAAAACAGCTATCAGTGATCTCCCCTTTTTGGGACAAAATCATTCCTTGACAATTAGAAATACTGCTGAGGATTTGACTGATTCCCACTTCATTCTTAGAATAGAATAGAATAGAATAGAATAGAATAGAATAGAATAGAATAGAATTCTTTACTGGCCAAGTGTATATGCTCTCAGTGTACATAAAGAAAAATAGGTATCTTATGATTCATCGAGAATCATAAGATACAATACTTAGTGATAGTCATAAGTTGCTAATAAGCAATCAAATCATACTAGGAAACAAATAAAACAATACAAATTGTAAACATACAAGCAACACGGTTATAGTCATAAATGGGAAGAGAAAGATACTAGGAAGGATGAGAAGAATAATAGTAGTACAGTCTTAGTAAATAATTTGACAGTGTTATGGGAATTATTTGTTTAGCAGAGTGATGGCATTCGGGAAAAAACTGTCCTTGTGTCTAGTTGTTCTGGAATGCAGTGCCCTATAACATCATTCTGAGGGTAAAAGTTGAAAAAATTTATGCCTAGGATGTGAGGGGTTTGTAGATATTTTCACAACCCTCTTTTTGACTAATGCAGTATACAGGTCCTCGATGCATGTTGGCAGCAATTTTTTTCTTGCAGTTCTAATTATCCATCTGTGTCTGTGTCTGTCTTGTTTTGTTGCAAGCCAAAGCAGATAGTTATAGAAGTGCAGATGACAGACTCAATAATTCCTCTGTAGAACTGTATCAGCAGCTCCTTGGGCTGTTTGAGCTTTCTGAGTTGATGCAGAAAGAACATTCTTTGTTGTGCTTTTTTGATGATGTTTTTGATGTTAGATGTACATTTTAAGTCTTGAGATATAATAGAACCTAGAAACTTCTTTTTTTAATAATTCATTTTTATTTTTATTTTAAAACAAGCCCATCTTTCAATTATACAGTGTTGACTGGATACATATATCTTGTGCAAGTGTTTATATTTTGTATACATTTCTTATTAAAACATTCATATTGCAAACTACTCAACCTTATATATCTTATCAGTTATAACAATATCATTTAAGTTCTTACTTTATTTTCTAACCATTTATAAAACAAATCCCATATTATATAATATTTCGCTTTTTCTTGTTCTTTAATTACCAATGTTAATCTACTCATTTCTGCACATTCTAATATTTTCATAATCCTCTATTGGAATTTTTTCACTTTTTCAATTTTGAGCAAATACAATTCTAGCTGCTGTTAATATATGTATGATTAAATATGCTTTTGCTTTACTGTAATTTTCGGGTAATATTTCCAATAAAAATATCTCAGGTTTTAAGTCTACGTTGTTTTATCATCTTTTCCAACCATGTGTGTATAATTTTGTCCAATATCTTTTAATTTCTGTACAAGTCCACCACATACAGTAATATGTTCTAGGTGTCTGGTAACATTTCTAGCATTTCACTGATTTGTCTTTAAATGTCTTTACCAGTCTTACGGGTAAAATGCCATCTGTAAAACATCTTACACAAATTTTCTTTATATGCTGTTGACATTGTTAATTTATAATTTCTATCCCACAATTTCTGCCATTTATTTAATTCTATTCCATAACCAAAAAAATTTCCCCAAGCTATCATCGTCTCCTTCACTTGTTTTTCTTCTAATTTCACTTCTAGTAAGTAAACATGCAATTTCTTAATCATTTTTTTCTTCTGTTCCTGTTAAAAGGAAAAGAAATAAAAAAGAGATAAGACCAAAAGTTACCAGAAGAGTATTATAAAAGACTAGAGCAAAAGAAATAGCTGAAAAGTATTATGAGAAATTATATGATCAAGAGACAATTACAGAAGAGAACGTTAAACAATATTTGAAAGAAGCAGAATTACCCAAACTATCAGAAGAAATTAAATTAATGCTAGAAGAAAAGATAACAATGATAGAACTAATTGAATTATTAAACAGATAAAACAATGGGAAAGCACCTGGCCCAGATGGGTTACCAGCAGAACTATACAAAATATTACAAGATTCTCTTTGTAACACAACATTACACAACAATGTTAGAGGTGCTAAACAAAGTATTGATGAAAGCTAAAGTACCTAACTCATTGACGGAGGCTTACATTACTCTTATACCGAAAAAAGACTCTGACTTGCAACAAATAAAAAACTATAGACCGATGTGGAACTGAATGTGGATTATAAAATATTTGCTTCAATAATGGCAGAAAGATTAAAGATATTTTTAAATCATTTTATAAATGTGGACCAAAATGGCTTCTTGCATCAGAGACAAATAAAAGGCAATATGAGGACAATATTGAACACATTAGAATACTATGAAGCACATCCAGAAAAATAGATAGTGTTAGTATTCTTAGATGCACAGAAGGCATTTGACAATGTGAACTGGCAATTTATGCTGGTGCAAATGGAAGAAATGGGTTTTGGGGAAAGGTTTATTAAAATGATTAAGGTAATATATTAAAAAAACAAACAGCAAAAATAATGGTAAATGGTGATATGACTGGGAAAGTTAACATTAAGAAAGGAACTAGACAAGGATGCCCTTTGTCACCACTGTTATTTGTATTGACATTAGAAGTGTTAAATAGAAATATTAGAAAAAACAAGGAAATAAAGAGCATGGAAATAAAAAGGAGGAGTACAAATTTCATGCATTTGCAGATGATCTGGTTTTTATACTAGAAGAACCGTTAGAAACAGGATTAAAATTGATAGAAAAGATAGAAGAATATGGGGAAGTTGCAGGACTGAAAATAAATAAGGAAAAAACTAAGAGAAGAATATTAGAGAAAAGCAAAAAAAGAGATTGATGGATAGACTAGATATCCAGATCACAAAAAAGTGAAATATCTGGGGATTCAATTAACAGCAAGATGTGGGACAATTAAAGAAGATAATTATTATAAATTAAAATAACAGATTAAAATAGACCTGGAAAAATGGAAAAACAACTATCACTAGTAGGAGAATAGTGACAATTAAAATTAATATATTACCAGGAATGCTATATTTGTTTCAAATAATTCCAATAAAATTGGAGAAAAAACATTTTGAAGATTTAAATAAAATAACATTAAAATATATATGGCAAGGGAGAAAAGCAAGGATCAAATTAAAACTGCTACAGGATGTAAGAATCAAAGGAGGATTTGGGCTACCCAACTGGGAATTATATTATCAGGCTGTGATATTGATGTGGATGAAAGAATGGATTGTATTAAGAAATACAAGGCTATTGACACTGGAGGGGCATGATTTAACAATTGGGTTAGCATGCTGTTTTATGGTATGGGAAAAATAAGATACAAGGCTACTTTCAAAGACAATATGTAAGAGATGCTATATTGTCAATATGGGAGGAAACAAGGGAGCAATATTATATGAAAATACCAGTCTGGTTATCAATGATGGAGGCGTTTATATATCCAAATGTTTTCAAAACAGGACATATTGTTAGATACAAAGATGTTTTAAATGAAAGGGGTGAACTCAAAACAAAACAAGAACTGAATGAACAAGGGATTGCTATGTATTGTTACACATATATGCAAATATATTCTAGATATGAAAAAGATGTCAAAGCAGAGGGGTTTTATAATGAATTGACAGAGTTAGAGAACTTGAAACTTGAAGGCCTCTACTGTTTAGACAACTGTGTTGTCTAGTATTGTAAGAGGTGGTAGTATAGGAGGGTTTCTCCTAAAATCTACCACCATTTCTACAGTTTTGAGTGTATTTAGTTCAAGATTGTTCTGGTTGCACCACAAGGCTAGTTGTTCAACTCCTGTCTGTATGCAGATTCATCATTGTCTCGAATGAGACCAATCACTGTTGTATCATCTGCAAACTTTAGTACTTTAACAGAGGGATCTTTTGAGATGTAGTCATTGCAGTCATTGTCTCATTGGTATAGAGAGAGAAGAAAAGTGGAGAGAGCACACAGCCTGGGGGGGGGGGCTGTGCTAATTGTTCAGGTATCTGATGTGATTTTTCTTAGCTTCACCTGCTGCTTCCTGTCTGTTAGGAAACTTATGAACCATTTACAAGTGTGATCAGGCACAGCTAGCTGATTTAGTTTAGTTAGAAGAATGTCTAGAATGATGGTATTGAATGCTCAGCTGAAATCTACAAAGAGGACCCTTGCACAGGTCTTTGGAGATTCAAGATGCTGTAGGCTGTAGTGCAGAGCCATATTAACAGTATCATCTGTCAATCTATTTGTTCCGTAGGCAAATTGCAAGGGGTCTAACAATGGATTCGTGATGGTTTTCAGGTGGGCCAGCAGTAGCCTTTCAAAGGTTTTAATAACTACATATGTTAGAGCAACTGGTCTGTAGTCATTCAGTTCCTTGATGGAGGGTTTCTTCGGCACTTGGATGATAGTAGAGCATTTGAAGCAAAAAGGAACATAGCACATATCTTGTGATTTATTAAAGATGCTGATAAAGATGGATGCCAGTTGGTCAGCATAAGCTCTTAAGCAAGGAGTATCTTGTCTGGACTGGTGCTTTCCTGGCTTTTGTCTGTGAAATAAACCTTGCACGTCATTTTCTGTAATCACCAGAGGTTGGGGGGGGTCAATGGGATGGGGTCAGTGTTGGAGGCTTGGCTGTTGTTGGTGTGTCTGAGATGGAGATTGTGGAGATAGGTGGCAGTAGTTTCCTCTCAAACCTACACATTCAGATCATCTGTCGATTGTCAATTTCCTTCAGCATGGAAAGAAGATTTGCTGTAACCAATGATATTTTCAAGAGTTTTCCACATGTTTACTGGTTCATTTGTTAAGAACTGATTCCTTAATTTTTTAGATTAGCTTCTTTTTGCTGCTCTGATCTTCCTTGTTAATATGTTTCCGGCCTGATTGTACAGCATTCTATCACCTTTTCTGTAGGCTTTCTCTTTGGCACAACATAGCTACTTAAATTTAGCTGTGAACCAAGGTTTGGTGTAGCTGTATATTTGCAGGTTTCTGATTGGCACACACAGGTTTTCACATATGATTCATTATCTGTGAGTTCATCCAAGTCTGCAGAGGATCTTCAAAAAACATTACAATCAGTGCAGTCAGGGCAAGCCTGTAGTTTTAGCTTTAGTATAGTTATATCTCTGGATCAGTGACTGTTAATGTATAAACATAAGCCTCCTCCCTTCTTTTTTCCAGATGTTTCTGCAATTCTGTCTGCTCTTTGTATCTGAAATCCTGGGATATGCAGGCTACTATCATCAATTGACTCATTTAGCCAGGTTTCAGTGAAGCAGAGAGCTGCTGAGTTGTAAAAACCAGAATTGCATCTATTTAAAAGAAGTATTTCACCCATCTTATTAGTGAGTGAACGTAAATTAGTCAGAAAGAGTAAAGGGAGAAGGGTTTTTATCCCACTTTTCCTTAATCTATTCAAAATTCCCACTCGCTTACCTCTTCTTTGCCTCCAGCGTCTCCATTTGTTTTTGTTTATCCATTGTTCAGAGGAAGTTGCTTCTTCCTGTATTAGAAACTCTTCTGCATTAGTAGAGATGGGGGGGGGGGTGAAGTCACAGAAAGCTGCCCATCAAAGAAACATTGCTTGATGCTTAGTAGTTGGTCTCTTGAGTATGAAATCTGTAGTGAATCACAGAGAATGATAAAACACAGAAAAAACTATCAGAAAGCATTTCACAAAGGCTGCCGTCGGTGGCACCATCTTGGCATAATCATATTATGATATTCACTCTGCTCTATTGAACAATCTGTGCATTCAGATGACCTTCTCTGTATCAATTTTGTTTTGCTTATTTCAATCTAGTAAACTAGGTAGTAGAACTTTTAGATAGGATAAAAAATTGCACAGATCAGGAACTTTTTGTACTATAAAAGTATGCCTTATAGTTTATTATTAATCTTGAATATTGATTCAGTATCATATTTCTTTCAGATTACCATAATTTTACTTCTTTATTTTTCATACACCAAAATGAAGACAGGGCAAGATTTGGGTGCTATGCTGTTTATCCAATCCCCTGCAGTCTCATTTGTTTTCATTTATTTTCATAACTGGGTGAGGCATTCTTTGAATAGAATAACATACTTTTAATAGACTATGATATTTCTTTCCAACCTTTTTTGTTTTGCTTCACCTCAGCTAAATTAATGCTGAGCATAATCTTCCAATAACACTTTATTCATAAAGGTGAATGTAAATCCCAACCAGATCATTTCTTCTGAAAAAGAAGAAAGGAATTTCAAATAGGAGCCTGTTCTAAGATATTCCATCAACTTTGGGTAGGAATCATGTATCTGTTTCTTCTAAAATACTCTTCCACTAATTGATGTTTCAACTGTGTTTGACTTAAGTATTAATAGAAATAAATGTACTCTTCTTCAGAGTTAGAATTTACAGTCTGCCACTCCAGCAAGAAATTCAGTAAAAATAAGAAAAAAAATCCATACAGTGTCAGATTAATTACACTGCTGCTTATGATGACTCTTTTTTCATTTGTGCATCTTTAATTCTTAAAAACTAATAATTCCCTTTGTATTTTATTCACCAGTAAAGGATAAGTAATAGAATTCAAATATTGTTTTGTAGGAGTTAGTCAGAGATTGATAATTCCATTTGAAGGAAGTATAGGTAAACAAAATCTTACAAAAATGAAAGACATTTTAATTTACTTGTATTGATACTTTACAGTAGCATGGGGACATCAAATAAATTATGCTTCTGAATTTGTAGCTAAAATAAAAGAAAGAAAGAAGAATGCAAATGTGTCTATAATTTTCATTTACTTTTTTCACTCATATTGGGAAATGTTACTAATATTTAGATGATTTTTTTGAGTTGTCTTCCATATACAAATAAAGGTTATGAGCATGGTATAATGTATGCTGCAAAGCTTGATTCTCTGCATATTTTTTTCTAGTTAGTACTCTGTATTCACTGGGGCCAACTCCTAGACAGTTTGAGTAAAACTATAGTCTCATTGTATTTTAGCATACTTGCAATATTTTCCATGACTCAAAACTGCAGAAATCATTTTCATAGTCCTAATTTATTGACCTTTCTGTCAGCCAGTAAGTTACTTGCTTATTTTAATTAATTAAAATGAAAACAAATCTTTAAAAATATTAAACAAATTATTGAATATATGTCAACTCAAAACAAATGGAAAGGAGTGAAAAACAACAGTTATCAACATGTGAAGTGATACAGGTTTCTTTAAGGGAGAAAAAGGGGGAGAAGTTCTGGTGCTTTCCAAACAGAGATCCTGCTGGTCTAATTGAGTATTTAACTACACTTAACTACACTTCAGGGATGCGGTGGCTCAGTGGCTAAGAAGCTGAGCTTGTCGATCAGAAAGGTCGGCAGTTCGGCGTTCGAATCCCTAGTGCCGCATAATGGAGTGAGCTCCCGTTACTTATCCCAGCTTCTGCCAACCTAGCAGTTTGAAAGCATGTAAAAATGCAAGTAGAAAAATAGGGACCACTTTGATGGGAAGATAACAGCGTTCCGTGCGTCTTCGGTGTTTAGTCATGCCACCCACATGACCACGGAGATGTCTTTGGACAGCACTGGCTCTTCGGCTTTGTAACGAAGATAGGCACCACCCCCTAGAGCTGGAAACTACTAGCACATATGTGCAACACACTTCAGTGTGTTGCAGGAGCCATTTTCATAAAGGGTTCAGCAGATAATTTATATAACATTCAGGTTCTATAGCCTATTTCATTTTATTATTTTTTTAATTTTTGTCTTTTTTTAATTGAAAGCCCATTGATGACTTATAAAACAGTATAAGTCCTAAAGTAAAAGAAAATGTTAATCATTTTATAAGAATATATGCCTGAACAAAAATTTAAGAAAACAATAAGAAAAGCCATATTTTTTAGTAACAATATTTATTACAATAATGAACTTTAACTTAATAAAAATAATGAATCATATGATGTTTTACAGTAACCTTATTGACAATGTTGCTTCTCTTATGAAGCAGTTTTTAATCTTGGCTTGTAGTTCCATTCATTCATATCTCTATAGATCTCATTAGGACAGAAGAGAAAATCAATTGGTTAAATGTGTTGTGAACACTATGCTTGCCATATCACTCGTTTGTTTGCAAAGATGGAAAGCTCAGATCATTCAGAATGTCATCTAAAGAATTTCTATCAGTGCCTTCTTGGTATAGAGAGACTGATGGATTAACCTTTCTCCCCTTTGAAATTAGTGATCAATGACTTTTAGTGTCAAAATATTTCAGTAAAAAATGCCCACGTCTTTTTCAAATAGCAATAAATGTTTATTAAAGTCTGTTCTGCATGCTAATGCTTGTAATCTCATCATTACAGTATTTCTTAGACCTTGCTCAGGCCTCAAAGCACCCTATGGCAAAATTTAACTGGGGTATATCATATAAAACTGAATGTTCTGTAATTAAAGCTCCTCAAAAAAATTCATATGATGGAAGAGCTTAACTTGAGAATTAAAGCCCTGGTTGTACTTTTTAAAAAGTGTAATAACTATATATTTTCTATTATATAAAAACATATATGGAAAAACCAACATCCACTACAATCATGGTAGATTTAAAGTCACCCCTGGAGTTACTGATGTAGTTAAGCAGATTAACAGAAAATGCTACTCTGAATTATGTAAAAAGCTAACTACATTTTAATTTTTAAAATGTACTATATTTTTCACTGTTTAATTTTTAAAATGAGCCTTTTGGTATGATTAAGTTACTATTATTCTTGGAGGCCTCTCTGTTATAAAAGTTACCCATTTAAGAAAAGCTGAAGTGATCTTTGCTGGTTTTAAGAGAATCTCTTTCAGTTCAACATCATACTTTTTGAATAAAGGGACAAAAATGTTTCAACACAGTAATTGTTTACTGCAAAAGGCAGAGAGAAATTGGTAATAATATTCAGCAATTGCAAACCTTCAGTCTTTGCTTGTGCTCTCTCAGCAACCATGAATGATTACAGTACAACTTAGCTAAGGTAGCCTCTATGGATGATTGATAGGATGTTAATCAAAAGATGCATATCAGCTTCAGAATTTGTTCACAAGCTTTCTTCTAATAGCTGATTTCATGTTCAGTGAGCTCTTTGCCAGCTTGTTCAATTTATTCTTCAGTGCACAAGCCATTTATCATGCTTGCAGTAGCCATAGGACAGAATAAGTGTAACTACTCTTTTTGAGCTATTAAAATACAATATCAACCCCTGCACATACACTTGTACATGTGTGTTTAGGTGTTGTGTGTGTTAATTAATCTATTTTTTAAAAACTGCTCATTAATACAATTATATAGGACTATTTTTCCTTTTCCCATTCACCTGATTGGATCTAGTTACATGAGATGAAAATAAGAACTTGTTCTGAATAACTTAAGGAATATTAGATTATACTAAAATAAGACTATTCCTAAAATGGTTTCAGGAACACTTATGTTTATGAAACCCTGTCATCCTATATCTCAGCAACATAATCAGACAAAAGTACATGTCAGCATTCCAATTAAACCCTCCAGACAATTCAAAACTCTCAGACAAAGTCCATCAAAATACGAATTTATTAGAGAAGTCATGTTGGCATATTTGAGGAAACCCCAAATCTGAATTCCCACATTACCCCTCCTCCACACTAAAACTCACACCCTGCTCCATTTAATGACTCCCAGGTCACATTAGCCAATCAACCACCCTGCCCCATTTAATGACTCCCAGGTCACATTAGCCAATCAGCTGTTGCCAAATTCCAGTCACTCCACCCAGATGCCAGCAACTTCTCCTTGATCTCTGGCGAAATAATGTTGTTGTGGCTATATTCCCTTCATTACCCTCCTGTTCCCACAGCCTGCCTATCCCCCATTATGGCAGCCTGGAATCTGAATCAAGATGGATCTGGAGCTGACCGGCTGCCTCCCCTCAAGCAACGAGAACATCCTGAAAGAGACAAGTGCAGGAGGTTAGGAATTGGAACTAACTAACTACATCTCCCCCCCCCGCAAGCCCTTTGGCTAATTGGGAAATTTTTCGTGAAACTGTTTCCCCAATCTATCTGCCTGTACATCCCAAATCTTCACTGCATCAGACAAAGGGTACCCTTCCAACGGATTAGATATTGTAATCAACCCCTATGTACTGCAGAGTCCAATATTTACTTAACTTTGTAATGTGTCTCACCATGTACTACTATGGGCTTGGGAGCAGGCTGATCTCTCAGTCTTAATTTGAGCTAACAGCCAGTTTCAATAAACTACTAGGAAACACCAGATGCATTTTTACTAACAAGCGAGGGAGACTTAGTTGCACGGTTACCGGATTTATCACTTTCACTATGGGAAACGGTCCTAGGAATTTTGGACCCAGTTTCTTTGTAGGCACTTTTAATCTAAGATATTTAGTGGAGAAGTAGACCTGATCTCCCACTTTAAAGGGGGCTTGGGGAGATCAGTGCTTGTCCATCTGACGTTTGTATTTCTCAGCGGCTTGGGCGAGGACGCGCCCTATTTTAACAAGTCCATTCACTTGGTCAGGGACATTGAGGTTGGAGGCTCTCTAGGTAATTCAGGCATAAGCACAAAATCCATCCCACTGGTGACTTGGAAAGGAGTTAATCCAATGCTACTGTGGACTGCGTTGTCGTAGGCTACTTCCGCGAAAGGTAGCAAGATCCGCCCAATTATCTTGCTGGTAGTCTATGTAACAGTTCAGGCACTGTTCCACCATGGCATTCATTTGTTCTGTGGCCCTGTTCATACTCAGATGAAAAACAAAACCCTGTTGGGTCCTCCAAAAACCCTGGGAGGAAGCAACAGACCATAGGAACTCCTTCCAGAACTTCACGGTAAACTAGAGTCCTCAATTGGAAATGATCCGGCGGGGCATTCCATGCAGCCTATAAATCTGCTTGATGAACATTTTCACTAGCTTCTTAGCTGATGGTAATCCAGAGCAAGCAGTGAAATGTGCTTTCTTAGAGAATAAGACTATTACTACCCAAATGATGGTGTTTCCACCACTCTCTGGGAGTTCAACTATAAAACCCATGGCTATCTCTTCCCATGAGGTCAGCTACAGGTTGGCTTCCCTGGTCGCGTTTTCATGGCAGCACACATGGAACAGCTTTTACATAGTCCTCCACATCTGCCTTCATTTTTGGCCACCAAAACTGCCTCCTCGCTAAGTGGAAGTCTTTAGAAATCCAAAGTGACCAGCCAACCAGGAGTTGTGACTGTGCTACAATACTTGCAATCTCAGGCTGGCAGCTTAGTTCCTTTCCAAGCTAACCCATCACATAGTGTTAGGATGTTGGGATTATCTTTTAGCCATGGGCCAGTGGGGAGCGCAGTCTTAAATTCTGCATGATCGGGTCTCCCATGCAGTCATCCTGACTCCTGGTTAGGCTTCGGGTGGTGACTTGAGCAGCTTGCTGAAATTGAGGTATGACTGCATGTACTACTTCCTCCCGTCAGCTGTTAAACTGAGGTTTTCTTGACAGAACATCAGCCAATTTGTTTTTCTCTCCTGGGATGTGCTTCAGCTCAAAGTTGAAGCATTTAAAATATTGCGCCCAGCGGACTTGTTTAGGGGACAGCTTTCTCAGGGTCTTCAGTGCCTCTAGGTTTTTGTGGTCAGTCCAGACCTCGAAAAGCACTTTGCTGCCCTCTAAGAAGTGCCTCCAAGGGAGGAGAGCTCATCTGACCACAAAAGCCTCTTTGGGAATATTGCCCATTGTCTTTTGGTATTGGTGAGCTTTTTGGACACATAAGCGCAGGGTTGCAGTTGGCCCAGGGAGTTTTCCTGTAGAAGCACTGCAGCAGCAGTGACATCGCTAGCATCAGCTTGCACTACAAATGGCTGTTCCGGATCAGGATGTCGCAGGATCGGCTCTTTGGAGAACAGTCCCTTTAACTCTTCAAAAACTCATTGACATTCGAGTGTCCAATTCAGAGGTGGGTTGGGGTTGGGGTCAGTTCCCCTTGCTTTTAATAGTTTAATCAGTGGCAGGACTATCTCAGCGAACACGGGAATGAACTGCAGGTAAAATTGGATTGATTGCGCATGTCCAAGATGGAGGACGGGCTGAGGCGCTCGGGGATGAGTTTCTAGTTTGGCAAGGGGGTGCCGATGAGGATTTCCTGGATGCCCCTTTCCCCACCTGGATTTTGTGGGAGAGTCCGGGTGCGGAGCTGGGCTGTTCGCGAGCCAGCTGGGTGGTGTGATCGCCTTTGAGCTTTGTGCTTGCCGGCGTCGTCCTTGGCCTGGAGATGGCGGCTGCGGTGGTTTTGGGTTGGAGAGGCTTGGCGGCCCCGGCTGACCTCGCGACTTCTCCGGCTCCTGGCGGCGGCTGGCGGCTCTCGCGATGGTTTCTGCAGACGACTGCGGCGGCTGCAGGGATCTACCTCTGGTGCCTCTGGTGTGGTGGGAGGGGCAGGCGGCGGCGGAGATGTGGACCCCAGCCTCTGCTGGCTGGCGGCAGCTGGGCGGCGGCGGCAGCGGCTGGCTGCCTGGCGGAGAGCTCCGGCTGTGGACCCATCGGCTGGGGTGGCTGCTGCTGATGGCGGAGGCTGTTGAGAGGAGAGAGGAGCGGCAGCGGCGAGGCGGTTTCCGGCCGTGATGGTGAGTCCTGTGGCCTTGGTGGCCTGACTGTTTTGGGGCCCGCGGAGGCTGCGGCGGAACCATGACAGAGGTGGTGGCAAGTTTGTTGGCTACCGCTGTGGATTCTGGGCCAACGTGAGCCCCTGGACTGTTTGGGGCGTTTTCTGGTGGTCAGGCCCAGGCCTTGAGCGTTCCTCCTCTTCCAATGGCTGGACTGAACTTGGCGGGTCGGGTGGGCTGTGACTGCGCCCTGGCGAGGATGGAATATATCTCCCCTGCGGTTGGCAATTTTCTGTGGCCCTGGACCCTGCCTTGAGGAGCCCGATGTTTGGGTTCCTTTGGATCTCCCGCCTATCGAACTGGATGGCGTTATGCTGAGTCACCCTGCCGTATCTAATGTATACTTGACGCCTGGCTCTTTTCTCTATTTCTCATTTCTGTGGAGATATCCATCACCCTATCCAATGACCACGGTCCTTAATCACCATCTGGACCTCTCCTTTTTACCAGGACTCTGATTGGACAGGTCCCATTGTTGTGGGAGGACGATGGGAGGACTATCTCTCTACTGTGGGAGAGTGAGAGATTCAACATCCGACCCTACAGTTTTGAGATTTTTTGGTTTCCATAGTGAGAAGCGGCTGCCATTTATTATCATCTTGGTCTGAGGCAGGTGTGAGACGGTTTGAGACTGAAATTCTTGACTACTGTAGCCTGTATCCCTCTTTTCTCCATTATTTTTAACATCTTCACCCGGTTATGTATTGCCATACTTTACTCTGACCCCTTATAAATTTTTGTCAACTGTTTTATGGGACCTTACTCGCTTCGGAACTGTGGGCACTCAGGACTCGCCCTTGTCCTTGAGTTGGCCCAGGGGACTATCAACAGCTTACCTTGATGCGGATCTTGGGATCGAGAGGTGGCATGCTGCAATCAATGGGCCAAATTTTAAATTAAGAGTTAAGGGTCGAATCTTAAAATTTTAATTCGTTGTTTTAAAGGGTTAGGGAGGGAGGGGGTGCAGGGGTCACTTGCAGCCGGGGGGGGTGAGTGTGTGTGGGGGTTGGGGGCGGGGCTCTGGGCCCTGGGGTGGGGCTGCGATTCCCAGGGTGATCGGGATTGGAAGAGGGCGGCGAGGCATAGGGCCATATCAGGTTAGGGGAGCGCACCCGACATTTAAGGCGGTTGCGCTCGACCCTATGGCCTCCTCCCAAGGGAACAGGGAACCAGGATCCCTGGGCTTAGGTTGGTGTATTTTAATGCCAGGTCTGTGGCTAATAAGTCTTCCCTCCTCCGGGAGATCATTGAGGAGGAGGCTGCGGACCTGGCTTGCATCACTGAGACCTGGTTGGGCCCAGAGGGGGTGTCCCTCTGGTTGATTTATGCCCACCAGGTTTTGGGTTTGCACGACCCGAGCCCAGGGTAGGGTGGTGGGGTGGCGTGGTTATTCGGGAGACCTTGTTTCAGGGAGGTCTCTGTTGCAGAGATAGGCGGAGTGAGATCCTCCTCCTGAGATGGGGGCCTAATGGGTGGGTGGGCTTGCTGCTAGCATACCTTTCCCCAGCTGTGTGGCAGCCCTGCCTGGGCTTCTCGATCTCCTCTCCGGGGTGGCGGTGGAGCTCCCGGACCTTATGGTCTTGGGGACTTCAACTTGCCTTCCTTGGGGGGGGTCGGGTTTGGCCAGGAATTCATGGCTTCTATGGAGGCCATGGGCTGACCCAATTGATTCAAGGCCCTACTCATGGAGGAAATACTCTTGACAGAGGGCAGGTCACTATTGCGACTTTGCCTGTTCCATGGTCTGATCACTATCTCCTACGGCTGGTCTTCCAACAGGCCGTCCCCCACTGCTGGGATGAGGAGCCACCTAGATGGTTCCGCCCCAGGCGCCTAATGGACCCTGAGAGGTTCCAGGCAGAACTGGGGTTTTCCTTCTTCCCTTGCTCACAGCTCTGCCGAGGATCTGGCAATAGCCTGGCATCGGGCTGCGTCGGAGGCCCTCGACAGGGTTGTCCCCATCGTCCCCTTGCGTCGTGGATCCCGGTTAGCTCCTTGGTATACTGAGGAGCTCCGGGGATGGCGCCATCGAAGGGTTTAGAGAGCAGGTGGAGGTCTACCGTTCCCAATCCGACCGAGCCCAGCTGAGAGCCTTTATTAGGACTTACCTGGTAGCTATGAGAGAGAGCGAGATCTTATCTCTCCACTCTCATAGCGTCCGAAAATGTCGCCGGCGCCCTGTTTGGGTTACTCCTCCTCCGGTTAGAGGGGGATCGGACCCGTTAGGGGTAAGGCTGAGAATTGTTCAATATCTGTCGGATAAGATTGCCGTATTCGGGCGGGTTATCCTCCGATTTGCAGTGGTCTGAGGAAGGGGTGCAGGGAGTCTGGCTATTGTTATCTGGGATGAGTTCGATCCGGTTTCGAGATGAAGTGGACAGGATTATCACGGCGAATGAGTTCCACCACATGTTTGTTGGACCCGTGTCCCTCCTGGCTGGCTTATGCGCCAGGGAGCCCTGCGGTTGGCTCGGGCAGTTATCAGCGCTTCTTTAAGGGAGGTGTCTTTCCACCGCCTTGAAAGAGGCGGTGGTGAGACCCTCCTGAAGAAGCCTGCCCTGGACCCGACTGTGTTGACAACTTTGTCCAGTCTCCAACCTTCGTTTTCTGGCGAAGGTTGTTGAGTTGGTGGCTCAACAGGTTCCGCTTTTCCTGGATGAGCGGACTACCTAGATCCGTATCAATCGGGCTTCCGACCTGGGTACAGCGGAGGCGGCATTGGTGCGCTGATGGATGATCTCTGGAGGGCTGGGATAGGGGTTTTCCTCTGTCCTGGTCCTATTAGACCTCTCAGCGGCTTTGATACCATCGACCATGGTATCCTTTTCGTCGCCTTGGGGGTTGGGAGTGGGGGCACCGTTCTTGGTGGTTCTCCTCCTACCTCTCGGAGGTGATGCATGTCGGTGTTGGTGGGGGTCAGGTCATCCCCTAGGGTGCTCTCTTGTGGGGTCCCTCAGGGTGGTCCTTTCCCCTTTTATTTAACATCTACATGAAGCAGCTGGGTGAGATCATCCGTGGTTTTGGGGTGAAATTCCATCAATGCGCTGATACTCAGCTGTACATTTCCACCCCAGGCCAGATCAGTGATGCCCTCTCCTGATGACCCGGTGTTTGGATGCGATGCGAACTGGATGGCGGGAACATGCTGACTCAACCCGGCCAAGACTGAGTGGCTGTGCATACGGCGTCCCGACCCAGTCAAGATTATCCATCTTTGGCCATAGGGGAGAGGTGTTGCCCCTGTGGATAGGGCCGGAATCTGGGGTCCTCCTGGATATGCGGCTCGGTTGGAGGAGCAGGTGGGGGCCGTTGCCAGGGGCCTTTGCCCAGCTCCGCCTTGTTGACAACTTGCCCTTTTCTGGACCGGGGCGCCCTGCGCACGGTCACTCATGCCCTTGTTACCTCTAGGCTCGACTACTGCAGCTCTCTATTTGGGACTGCCCTTGCATACCATCCGGAGATGCAGCTGGTGCAGAATCGTGGTGGTGGTGATGGAGTTACCGGTTCTCCCATGTGACCCCCCTCCTGCGCGGCCTGCATTGGTTGCGGTTAGCTCGGGTGAGATTCAAGGTTTTAGTGTTAACATACAAAGTCCTTCACGACATGGGTCCTCAATATTTAAGGGGCGTCTTCTTCCAATGTCGAATACCGATTGCCCTGTCTGCGAGCTCATAGGCAAGGACTCCTCGGGGTCCGTCGGTGAACCAATGCCGGCTGGCGGTTCCCGGCAGCGAGCCTTTTCTGTCCCCTGACCTTTGGAATCAACTGCCTTTGGAGCTCCACCTGGCTGACCTTCGCGGAGTTGAAGACCTGGTTATTTGACCAACCCGGCTGTGACCCTTTGGGAGGGTTGTTTTAATTATTTTATAAACGTTTGGACTTATAATTTAATCTAATTTTTAATGTATTTATTGTTCCTTGTTTTAGTTGTTGCCCGAGTCTTGAGATGATGGGTGACATATAAGTTCAAATAATAAATAATAAATAAATAAATAAACGTTTGCAAACCCCAGGAAGCTTTGAAATTGTTTCTGGGTGCGAGGGGCTTGCCAATCCAGTATGATTTTAACTTTGCCCATTTCAATTCCCTCATTTGACACTTGGTAGCCCAGGTAGTCATCTCTGTTGTGGAGGCAAGGGACCAATGCCTATCCTTATCTTACAATAGCTGTTGTCCCTGGTGGAGACTGACTCTGAGGGAGAGAAGCAACAGCCGACAAGGAGTGGAAGTGTGGCTCCAGAGGTTGTGGAGGAGGCTGGGGAAGGGCAGAGGCCGGCTGGGCAGTCAGAGGAGAACCCAGGCCCATCTCCTCTCCATCCTAGGGCATGCAGAGAAGAGAGGATAAGGGAGAGACATGGTTTGCTAAGGAGGAGAGGGCCTTGATCCTCTTCATGGGCTGCAGCTGTGACAACTGAATAAGAGGACGGATATGCGTATGGGTGAGCGCTGGAAACAAAGCATGGAAATATCTCTTGTTTATGGTTCCTCTCTGAGTTTGATGTCCTTCCCAGTGTGTGTTCTGTTATCTGTAGACGTCCTCCAGCCCTTATCTTGCCTGGTTTGTGTTGTTTTTTCCCTCTTTCTTGTAACTGCTTTGTGGGAGTTTTCTGTTTTCTGTCAAGGATATTTGGAGCTTGGAAGCAAAGTGAAGGAAAAAAGGGGCTTCACCGGGTTTTTGTGACTGTGTTTATTTTGTATCCCCACCCTGGGTCATCACAGCTGTCTTCCCAGATAATGGTGGGGGCCCATTTGTCTAGCCAAGCCAAGCCAAGGATGAGTGCTTCAGTCATTTTTGGAGTGACAACAAATTGTATCATTTCCCAATGCTGCCCCATCTCCAGCCTTACAGGTGACCAAAGTTGCTGGCTCTCTCCCAATAAGCAAACCAGCTACTTGTTCAAAGCAGATAGGGTGTTTCAAAGTTATCATTTTTATTTCTAAATTCCACACAGTCTGATTAAGCACCAGGAACAGCCAGTGTCTATTATGGCCTCTAGCTCTCTGTAGACTCCTGTCCGGGCACTGCTATACGAGACTTTATGGCAAAAGGGCGGATGGCTTCACTTACCATCAGGTCCTCATCACCACTCCTGCTAGATTCTATAGTCTCTGGATTTCCCCCTTCATTGGATTGCAAGTGGGGGACCTCCACAGCTTGCTGAGCAAGCTGGCAGCTTTAGGGGAGTTTTATTGGAATTGATTGCCATTGGTATTCGTGCCTAGGGAATAGAGCAGGGGTGGCGAACACGCGGCTCTCGAGCCGCATGCAGCTCGGCCAAAATGAATCGCTCTTTGCCTCTTATATTATTATTATATTATTATTATATTATATTATTTTGTATACTGTGGCTCTTTGCCACGTTTGGATTTTGTTATGCTGCTTCTGAGGAGGGATCTCTGAGGAGAGATTTCAGCGTAGTCCGCCCCGGCTGCGTCATCCCGTCTCCCATCCCTGAAACAACTGCACGAGCCAGCGAGCGTGGTGTGGCTCTCTGACTCGCACAGTTTAAAATTGCGGCTCTTTGTGTCAAACTTGTTCGCCACCCCTGGAATAGAGGCTGGTGTGAGGCATTCTGAGGCTCGGTGGCCTTGCTGGCCACATCGAAGCACTTGACCCTGCAGCTTGCTGCTGGTCTTGCCTCTACTGGTGGTTTGCCAGCTGGCCTGCATCCCAACAGCCGCTTTGGGGGTTTCTCTGGCACCGATCTCCACCGCCATCCGGTACCAATCTTGGATCTGGTCGCCCCCCCCCCCGGGTAGGTGCACACTTGCCTAAGGTCCTGATCCAGGGCTTCTTTAAAATAGTGGCTGGCTCAGGCCAGCCTCATAATTTCCCAGCCACTCTTCTAAACTCCCACACAAACTCCTTGGGGGGGCCGACCATGCTGCTTCAGTCCCTTGATTACTGCTTCAGTTTCCTCTTGTTAGCCGTGTCCTCAAATCAGGCCCTTAGGGACTGCACGAACTCATCCACATCTTCCAGTTCAGGGGCTCCTTCATCATGTAATTGAGCAATCCATTCCGCTGCTTCCCCTTCTTTCATGTCATCTGCAATGACCAAGATGATGTCCTGGTCTGACTGGTATTGCGCTCCATATAAATCAGTGTGCACCCAGATTCAGTTTAGGAAATAGGCCAGTTTTCCCAGGATGCCATCAAAGGTAGCCCAGTTGGGTAGCTGCTGGGGGGGGCAGCTGTGATTGGCAGGATGGGTGGTATGACAGCAGCTGGCATCTACTGTACTGGATCCACCCTGGCCTGAGTAAAAGGCCCATCTGGGCAGAATCTGGTCAGCGGGCAGTAGTGGGAGGTGTCTGAATCTGGTCACCAGGCCTTGGTGGGAGGTGACATGTAGGCCTGGATAGACCTCTCATTCCTTCCCTGGTGCTTGGGATAGAGTGGCCCAAGGGTCCAGGGTGTCATCCTGCTGCACCACCTGATGGGCTGCTGCTGTGACGGATGGGGTCCAAAGTGGGAGGCTGAGCATTGGTCTGGCTAGTGCCTAGTGGAATGAAGCAGAAGCCTTGCTCTGGAGTGCCGTGCTCCCTGACCCCAGAAAGTTGAATGTAAGCTGGGCTAGAATCCAACCAGGCTGGATCAGGTATGGGGACATTTGAACTGTGGGTCCCACACTCAGCTGATCAAACTTCTCAGGTAGCCTGGCAAGCGACTGGCTCTGCAATGATGGTTGGAGTCTCCATTCCTTCCATTGGAGACTCGCTAAACTCAGAAGTGGTATTCAGCAGGTTCTGACCAGTTCTGGAGAACCAGTAACGGAAATTTTCAGTAGTTCCGAGAACCAGAAAATACCACCTCTGACTGGAGATTTTACAGTATCCTTCCCCGGCCACGCCCACAGAACCAGTAGTAAAAAATATGAATTCCACCACTGGCTAAGCTCCAGGGGTTTCGATAGTCTACACTCAAAGGCTGCCACTTGCTCACGTTGTCCTGACACCACTGGAGGTCCTGGGACATCACGGGTTCCAACTCTAGCTGCACAGCTGGCCCAGCTGGTGGGACTGCCATAGAACCAGTTCCTTGGGTCGGGCGCCCTTCCAGAGTTCAGCCTCCCCTGCCTCTGCTTCAGCTACCGCAGCAGCTGATGGGTAGCAGAGAGATCCACAAACGTCCTCTGAAGCTGATCTGGTAGCCCCTTCAGGGGTTCCCGTCCCCTGCTCCATCTTCCCTGAGTATTTACGCCCCGTTATGTCAGGGTGCGTTCAGGGCTTAGGACCCCAGACAGCAGGACCACTTTTGCAAGAAGCTGCTGGGATATTCTTTAGATTCAGGTTAATGTCAGTGTTCCAATTAAACCCTCCAGACAATTCAAAACTCCGAGACAAAGTCCATCAAAGTAAGAATTTATTAGAAAAGTCATGTTGGCACATCTGGGGAAAACCCAAATCTGAATTCCCGCCCCATTCAATCCACTCCCTCCAGATGCCAGCAACTTGTCCTTGATCTCTGGTAAAAGAATGTTGTTGTGGCTATACTCCTTTTGCTACTCTCCCATTCCCACAGCCTGCCCATCCCATGCTATGGCAGCCCAGAATCTGAATCAAGATTATTCCAGGGCTGAAAGTACAGAGAAGTCATTCAGAAAATTTCATTGTTGATTAGGACTGCAACTGCAACTCAATTATTCCCTGTTCTGCTCTGATGTCCTAACCATTGCTATATACTGTCAATTGAATGTTTAGAAATTGATTCCAGTATATTGCAAGTAAAACAATAGTAAGAACTGTTTATAATATTATGCTTCACCAATTACTATTGCCTCTCTTAGACCTTATTACCAAAAGGACTCTTCAACTTAGATTTTCTGGAAGTAAATTCTGCATGATTAACATTATTTTATCTTAGACTGTCTTTATCCTACAGCAGCTGATTTTTATCAGTTTTCACTTGAGTCTGTCTTTTAATTTAGAAGTTAGATATGCAAATTATTTTGAATTTGACACAGATTGTTACAACATTATTCAGAGTAATCCAGTATTATTCTAACAATGCCAGGAGGACAAGCATTCCTGTTTCAAATTTGGAATCATTGTCATTGTAAGCCATTCAGTAATTTCCGACCCTTGGCCATTCTACAGATCAGCACTCTCCATGTCCCTCTGTTTCACATCACCTTCTTCATATTTGCCGTGGTCATCCCAGTGTCATTCTTTATAATATGTAGCCAGCAGATACTAAGGCAGCCCCCTTCTCTTTTTCTACTGATCACTCCTAGCATGATTTATTTTTTGAGTAGGTCAGCTTGCATGACATGACCAAAGTATGATAGCCTCTGTCTGGTGATCTTGGCTTCAAGTGATATTTTTAGTGAAGTTCGGTCTAGGACTTCTTTATTATTTTTGCAGTCCATGAGATGCGTAATAATTTCCTCTAGCACTACAATTTAAAGGCATCCACCATTATCTGCCTTTTTCAGAGCCCAAGTTTTGCAAGCATAAGTAGCAATTGGAAAAAAATATTGCATTAACTAATATGCATTGGATTGTGAGTCTGATGTCTTTACTCTTCCAGATGTTATTCATGCCAAACATTGCAGTTCTTTCAAGTGGCTATATGCCTTTTGACCTCAGGGCTGCAGTAACCATTTTTATTTATTTTAGAGGCTAGGAAGATGAATTCCTTTACTGTTTCGATAGTCTCATTGTCAATCTGCACTTTGACCTGTGTGTTCCCCTCAGTTATCATTTTCTTTGTTTTCTTGATGTTAAGGTACACTCCAAATTTTTCACTTTCATCTTTGACTCTCAGGATTAACTACTGCAGATCCTCCCTGCTTTCCGCAGCAATGTTGAATCATATGCATGTAGGAGATAGTTGATATTCCTACTATTAGATTCCTCCAGTATGCATTTATCATAACTATCTCTGTGTACATGTTGAACAGTACAAGTGACAGGATGCAACCTTGCCGAATGCCTTTTTTAAAATTCAGAATCATTTTGTGTCTCCATGTTCCGTTCTTACATCAGAATGAGCTGGATGTGGTGTGGTGATATTCCCAGTTCTTTGAGGCAGTTCCAGAGCTTGTCATGGTCAACACAGTTGAAGGCTTCTGTGTAGTCAATGAAGCACATGTAGAGGTATTTTTGCCATTCCTTTGTTTTTTCCATCATCCAGTGGAGACTGACAATATGATCACACATTCCTTTCCGAAATCTTGCTTGCACATCAGGCAGTTCTCTGTTGGCAGATGGATTCAAATGTTGCTGGTTTACCTTCAACTAAGGTATCAAGTAAGAATGATTCAGTGGTTCTAACAGTCTTTTGTATCACCTTTCTTTGGTATTGGGATAAATATTGATCTTTTCCATTCTTTTGGCCACTGACCAGACTTCCATATGCTTTGGCAAAGCACTGTCAGTATTTTTGTTGGCAGGGGTCTCAGCAATTCTGCAGGAATTCCATCAACTCTTGGGACTTTGCGGTTAGGCAACTGGTTGAGTGTCCACACTGTTTCTTCCTCCAGAATATCTGTTTCCATTTCTAGTAGATCAGCTTTTCCACTTATGGCTTGACCTTTTTCATTTGTGTAAAGTTGTTCTGCTTATTCTCGCCATCTTTCTCTGATTGCTTGTTGGTCATGCAGTTCCTGTACATTGTGTCCTGTGACCAGTCTTTCTTGTCATAAAGTGATTTCTGGCCTTCACATAACTGAAATACCTCTTGTATGACCCTTCATTGCTGCTTCCTCCAATTTCTTACATTGCTCAGCCTAGTACTTTTCTGTGTCTTTTTTTTTGTCTCTCTCTGGAATTTTTCCTTTAATCTTCACATTTCTTCCCTGTCATCCAGGTTTTTGTTTTTCTCCTCTCTTCTACAGTCTCCATTGTCACTTCTGATATCCATCTGGCTAATTTAGTTGATTTCTTGTATGTAATATGTTTTAGGATACTTCAGGAAGGATTGTTTTTGTTTTCTTCCATAGCTTATCTGTTGTCTTTCTGTGATGTTGAGCAATTCAGATCATTTCTCAACTTCAAGTGCACATGCTGGGGGAATCTTCTCAATGTCAAATTTCTGAATAATGGGTGTTCATTCAAATTTGGAATACTTTTGGTAAAATTGTAGTAGCAGGAAGCCAAAGTGTGGAATTTCAAATTTACACCACTTCAAATTTTGCACACTACTATTCCTGACAATTTATATTCAGGGTGTTATTTATTCCCTGATCATATTAATTTTCTCTTTAGGAGGTTTTAGGTAAGTTCTTAACTATAGGAAGGGAAGAATCTTTAGTCAACTAGACATAAATTAGACTCAGGGAATTTTTAAAAACATTTTGTATTTAAAAAATATTTCTCAAAATATTTTGTTTAGAAGAGGACATGCAGAAGAAATTATCGTTTCATTTAGGTGCCTTAAGGGAACATTTGATATATTAATTATTCAGAATAGAAAGAATTATCATATCATTTTTTTCCATCTGTGGAAATAAAGCATGGCAGGTATACACTAGGTCCTATATGTGGGGAATACGAATAACAAATGAATAACAAATGAACAGAATTTATGTTGTGTGTCCAGTGAAAGGAGATGGATGAGATTGAAACGTCTTAGATAAAAGTGGATTACAATTTTTTTTAAGAAAAAGATTATCTACCACTTTTAGAACTCTCCAGGTTTGAAAAAATCATTTGATCGGTTTACATGCTGTCTGCACTTAGACTATAGGACTAAGTTGTTGTTGAGAAGTACAATGTCAAATCAAGATCTAACAGTCTACATATGACAGATCAGAGCTCCACATGTGAACTAGTTTTAACTTTTAATTCCTCACTTTCAAAAATATTCACACTGATAACTTCCATATAAAATTGGTACATGATTTTAAATATGCATCATATCATCTCTGAGTGAAATCATCAGTTAAGGCAAACCTATGGTTCTTGTTTTGAACATCATAACAATTCACATATCTCTTGATTCAATTCCTTAAATGATTTTTACTTACTTCTATTTTCCCTGTCATAATGCAGCCCAGCGCTAAGTTTTGCATACCCTCCCACACCAGTATCCCTCCAGCAGATGCATCAACAGATCATCAGTCGACAGCAAAGTCTTGGTTCAGCCTTTGGGCATAGTCCTCCACTCATCCATCCTGCTCCAACCTTTCCTACACAGAGGCCTATTCCTGGCATCCCTAATATTTTGAATCCTGTTCAGGTCAGCTCAGGTCCTTCAGAGGCTACACAGGTAAGGGAATGTAAGGAAAGATTTTTGCACCATACTGACTTGTCCACAGTAGTGATTAATCATCACAGCTCTTAGAACAGATTTGTTAACAATTACCTTGGGGCTACAATGTATGCAGTCTTTTATTATAAATTACCTAGAGTATATCATGCTTTTGAATTGATGGAGTGTTTTCCATCCTTTATAAATATTTTGATAACTTCCAGATTCAGTGTATAGGAACTTACAGTTTCAGAATGTTCAGGCAAAGGACATGTGAACAGCAAAGGGATACAATTCATACCCCTGCTGATGAATGCAAAAGATAAAAATCTCTCTGATTGTTGAATTAAAGATTAGGATCAAAGACACCCATGAAGACATTCTAAGTGTTAAGAGACAGCAATTTCTCTCTTCCTTTTATACTTCATGCTACACAGAATACTAAACTAGGGAATTCTCAAATTTCCAGGAGTACAATTTGAAAATTTCAAGAGCTATGTTAAGTACAGAAGAAGCAGACGATTTGAAAAAAACATAGTGTGTGCCAGTATAATAATTCCCAAATTAATGGACATGATATTCCATTCTCTGTGGAAGGATAAAGCTGTGTTAGGCAAATTTGTAAGATTCTGCAGTCTTCAGCTCATTTCATTCAATGATCCTATGTTAATTCATTGCAGTTCATGACCATCCTAAACTAAGCGACTTTAAAATTATAATGATATAATCCAAAACATATACTGAATAAACTAACTCTGCTCAATCTTTGTTTAAGGAAATGTATGTCTATCGCTTTCTAATAGATAGCAAAATGTGTCCTTCAGGTAAAAGGCAATGAGAAAGAGTTTATTTCATTTTTTAAAAAGTAAATAATAAAACATGTAAAATGTCATCCAGGCAGATATACATGGTCTACAGTAATAAAGTAATAAAAATCTTAGATAAACAGTTTATCCTTTTTTTCTTGTGTTGGGCTGGCTTGTCACTGAGTTCAGAAAAGTTTCAGACATGAGGGTTTATTTTCTTACATAATAATTTATATAAAGAAATTATATAAATTATTATATAACATTCAATCAGGATGTTTTCTGTCTAAGTAAAAGCATTACTGGGAAATTATAATTTTGAAAATGGAAGATAAATCAAGAACATTATCTCAATCATAGAAATCTGAACTTAGTGAACTTCAGTAAAGTTTCTTTGAATATTCTGGATGTATTGTATTTTAATTCAAAGTTTACTTATATCTTTTGGAAATAAATGTGTACTTCAGAGTAAACCCACAAGTGAGTCTGCAGTGAGCAGCACAGGGGACCCAATGCGTAACAAGCGTTCCAAGATAAAACCAGATGATGACCTCCCCAGCCCAGGAGCTGGAAGCATGCAGGTAAATTATGCTTTTATCGGTTATAGGAAGAGGGCACATTTTGCATTAATTGTTTTTGTGAATAATCTTTGCCAAAGCAAATACTCTCTATCTACTAATACTACTATTTTTTGCATAACATTTAACAGTGGCAGTTATTGGTTGTTTGGAAAAACTGAGTCCTGTAAAGGCTGTCTCAAAATCCCAAGTTGCTGTTGACTCCTACCAAATTTTAATAGTATTGCTGAAAATGAGGGGAGCAATCTTTCATTAGATTGAAGCTTGAAATACCTAAAAAGGATAATGCATGTCCTGAAATTGAACTGTTTTTTTTAATTGCATCCTCAGTTTCTCTCTGTAAAATCTGAAAAACCAAGTCCAAGTCCAGAAACATGGTATTCCTCCTTGTTTGCACCTCCTTGTTTGCATATATGTTACCCCTCCTGCCTCCCCCTCCCATAAAAAGACAAAAAGCAAGGTTCTAGAAAGCTATGGTCATGAATTTCTGTGGTCATGAATTTGTTCACAAATCTACCTCTGTGTAGATGTTGTTTAGGAATCACTTCAGAGGTGGTATTCAGCAGATTCTGACCAGTTCTGGGGAAACAGCAGTGGAAATTTTGAGTAGTTCGGAGAACCGGTAGCAGAAATTTTGAGTAGTTCAGAGAACTGGCCAATACCACCTCTGACTGGCCCTGCCCCCATCTATTCTGTGCCTCCCAAATCCCAGCTGATCATCTAGGTCTTCTTTTATTGCCCTGCACAGGAGAACGGAGCTGGAAAGTAGGTTAGTGGGGTGGGGAGGGAATGGGATTTTGCAGTAACTTTCCTCTGCCATGCCCACCAAGCAATGCCATGCCCACCAACCCACACCCACAGAACCGGTAGTAAAAAATTTTGAATCCCACCACTGAATCACTTCATTAAATTATCATTTTTATTCTGAGACATTAACATTTGCTTTAAATAGCAGTTCCAGTGGTAATAAAATTTATCAATTGAGATATGATGAACAGTTGCTGAGGACAGATTGCACATAGATAACTTAAAAGCTGTGGCTAAGGAGCTGGACTCCTTTTCTGAACAGTTTCTTCATATCATGCCGTATAGCCAATACTGGTTTATATTTAAAATCTTTTGTATAACAGCAGATGGATCTAAACGTATTGCTCTGTTTTACAGTCCTGTTAGCAAAGGTTTAAAACTTTATCAGAAGAAGTCTTAACCTGAACAAAAGGGCAAATCTGTAACAAACTTTCTAATTTTTATTTTATTTTTTTCAAAGTTGAGAAATTTCACATGGTTTGGGAGAAAGATTAAGGATTATAGACAAGTATTTTAAAATGTATCTTTTTCTTTTTTTAAGTCCCAATAACAGCTTGGTTATTTTACAATAATACTAAAAACATTGAATAAGTTAAGACCTAAGTGTTTGTTCATCTGCTTCCTCACTTCCGTGGCCCTGACAGGAACCACCGGAAGGAATGACCTCAGTAAAGGAGGAAGGGGAGAAAGATGAAAGCAAGCAAGAACCTGAAGTGGTCTATGAGACAAACTGCCATTGGGAAGGCTGTTCACGAGAGTTTGACATGCAGGAGCAACTAGTGCATGTAAGTTAATGGCATTCAGGAGCCAGCTTTGAAAACTATCGGACCTTTTCTGAAGGGTCAGGCTCTCTGACCCTTTGCTGAGTCAAGTTTCTTTGCAAATCACATTGCTGACTAGAGGCAGCTTATGGATTTCTGTGAATAAAGCAAAACTCCAAGCTATACTGTTTGACCTGTTCAGTCAGCTAAAGCTTAGTGTAAAATTCAATAAAGTCTTCAATAGAGAGTGTAATGGCTCTGATCCTGTAAGCCATAAAATACTATTTTGAATCACAGACTTTGATAGTTATTGAAAAAGAATAAGCTGGGCATGAGTTGTTATTAACTTTTTTGCCAAGCTTGATGCCTCCAGTCTCTTCAAATTGGCCTGCAACAGTAGAAACAAGAGATGGAGATTTTCCCCCTACAACTCTAGGATATTTGATGCACTTCATATATAAAACTTTTATTATTTTAACAAGGGGAAATAAATTATTTAGGAAAATAAAAATATATTGTTTTGGGGGCATAACATTAAAGGAGTTTTGTCTGGGGAGAAATGGTTTCCATAGATAGTAAGTACCTATAGTAATTTTGAATGATAAAAGATGAATACATGATTGGAAAATTATGGCGTTTTGGTTTGCACTCAGTATACTCCCAGTCAGTCTCTATATCCAAATCAGAACGAATGGACATGCCACTCAGTTCATGTAGCAAACACTGTAGCTTGATAGTTTATTAAACATTAGTAAATATAAAATGATTAATTGGAAAAAGGGGACAAAGTTATGACAACCCTGCATGTCATGAAAAAGCTGAAAGAAATGAACCATATACAAGAAATAAAAAGGGCAAAGGATTTAATGTCAACAATCTGCATTGTCAAAATCTATCAAAATGCACTTTTTCCAGAACCATTGAAAGTTCATTACTGTAGGTAATTAACAGAAAAAATCCCAAATGAGATATTTGTTTTTTTCCAGCTTTAACTCCTTTGTATATACAAAAGTAGCAAAATTGAAATGGAAATTAGGACATCAGGTGATTCCTCCTCTTTTCTATACCATGAAGGAAACAATTGATGGATGGAAGTGATATATTTAAGATTCATCTTCTCATAAGATTACACAAGTATTTTTTCATGCACAGTGATTCTCTCAGTGTCAGAAATAGTTTACTAGGCAATGGCATCAATTGGACATCAGTGTTGTGATCCACCAACAGCCTGCAGAGAAGGTAGCAGAATAGGACAGTGGGAAAGAACATGGGCCAGTCCAGAAGTCTGGGGAGGACTCAGACAAGGGTCCTGTGTCCGATACAGAGATGGAGCCAGGGCCATCTGGGAGTTATGTGCTGACTCTGGAGCTTCCAGAATCTAACAGTAGCGAGGCAAAGAAACAAGGGGAGCCTGTTCCCAGTGCGCGTGTGCATGTATGCACAGAGCTGCCAAAAGGCAAGAGCAGTTAAGACAAAAGGGGTGACTTGGGAGTAAGGCTTGGAGGTGATTGCCCCTCCCATAAGATCTCCCATAAGATAAAGGAAGTGCAAAGGGACAGGAACTTTTGCAGAAAGCAACATTGTTCGTTCTGTTCGGATTAAACCTTGAAGCTCTGTGTGGACTGTGTATTTGTTTGGCTTTTTACAATTAATTTGACACTTTAGTTGCTGGTAGCAATTCAAAGGAGATAAAGGTGGGTGCTTATCTCGAGAGACTGTTTGGGACTCATTACAGGCTGGGAATGAACATAATTCCCAGCATTGAAATAAAACAAGAGTTATTTGGACTAAGCATGTGCTTAATTACGGTCTCAGGAAGCCTTGGTCAGAACAATCAGTTTTACTTATTTCCTTTTTTCCATGTCCTTCTTGTAATACAATTTAAAATATATATATTTCATATTGAGTTTGGACTGCTTTGGGTCTGCAATTCTTGAACATGCCATGTTGCTCTCAGTTCTAATGTGGTTGGAATTGATTTTTTTAATTTTGAATTCCATCAATAGTTTGTAGAACTACACAAATTTCCTGCATGCTTGTTCTTGGTAGTCCTTGGCTATTGTCCATTCTTTCAGAAATTGTTGAAAGTTACAATGGGGTTGGAAAAATGGACTAGTTCCTGAGGTTCTGGCCATTGCAGAAATCCCATGGTCATTTGATTTGGTTATCTGTGTATTTGTGTGCTCAAGTCTGTGATTGCAACATCACAGGTAGCCATGGTCACATAAACATTATTTGTAACATTCTTTCCAGCTTTCCAAAGTCACTGGGGAAACCTGCTGGGAAGGTTGCAAATCACTCAAGTAAATTGCTCCTGCTTCTTCTTTACTCCCCCACCCATGTACAGCCTCCGGAGGCCTTCCCTGACTTTCCATATTCCACATGTGGCCTGAATCACTTCCCAGAAGCTCCCCAACCTCCCACAGCTTGTGTGCAGCCTCTGCTGGCACTCCCTAGACTTTTCCTGGCTTCCTATGAGACATTGCTAGCCCTCCCATCCACCATGACTCATGACTCAAAAATAGTGCAGCCTGCACTATTTTTCTCATGCCCTTCTCCAAACCTCCAATCATCCCCTCACTCCTTACTGGGTTTCTTTTCTCTTTTCACTTAGCAACTATGCATCTTGGGAATATAGCGTAAACCAACACTATATTGTACAACCATATCACTTAGTGATAGGCAACCTCAATTGCTGTTATAATCCAAAGTGTACTAGATTCAGCCTTTACAGATGATATAGCTATGATAGTTTACTTATTACTGCACTACATAATAGATATGCTTCCATATAAAAACACGTGTGCTGTAGTTGATTTCTTACTGAATTCATCTCCAGACTAATTTGAATCTCTGTATCTAGTACTATAAGTTTTAGATTTATTTACAAGCAGTCTTAAATTAAACTTTAAATATCTGCCTCATCATGTTAACTGCTTATTAACAAGTATGTTTGTTTGTTTGTTTGTTTATTTATATTTGGACTTATATGCTGCCCCCTCTCCCAAAGGACTCAGGGCGGCTCACAACTAAAATATGAACAATAAATAATTTAAAAACAATTAAATCCAAACAAGCCCAAACAAACTAAAACCCGATTTAAAACACCCCCCCCCAAAAGTCAGTCCAGCCCAGCCCGCTCAAACAGCCAGGTTTTTAGATTGTGGTGGAAGGAGTGGAGATCAGGAGCCAAACGGAGCTCCAAGGTTCCACAAGGCAGGAGCTGCTACAGAATAGGCCCTCCCCCGGGGCACCTCCAGCCGACACTGTCTTGCAGATGGCACCCCAAGGAGTCCCCGTCTGTGCGCACGCACAGGGCGATCAGCATTCGATGTCAGCAGGAGACACTCCCGCAAATACCCCGGACCCAAGCCTTGTAGGACTTTGAATGTTAATAATAATACCTTGAATCTTACCCGGAGGGCAACTGGTAACCAATGCAGCTCACGCAGGAGGGGCGAGCATGGGAGTATCGGGAGACTCCCATCACAACCCATGCGGCCGCATTCTGCACCAGTTGAAGCCTCTGGGTGGTATGCAAGGGCAGTCCTAAATAGAGAGCATTGCAGTAGTCGAGTCAGGACGTGACAAGTGCGTGAGTGACCGTGCGAAGGGCATCTCGATCCAGGCATGGGCGTAGCTGGTGAACCAGCTGAACCTGGGCAAAAGCCCCCCTGGCCATGGCTCCCACCTGCTCCTCCAAACTGAGCCGTGAATCCAGGGGGGGCCCAGGTTTTGCGCACTATCCACAGGGGGCAACACCTCTCCCCCCATGACCAAAGATGGAACCTGCTGACTGATCCGAGATGCCTGTACGCACAGCCACTCAGTCTTGGCCAGATTGAGCTGCAGCCTGTTCCTGCCAATCCAGATCCGTACTGCATCCAGGCAGCGGGACATCACGGAGAGGGCATCACTGATTTGATTCGGGGTGGAGATGAACAACTGGGTATCATCAGCATACTGATGATACCTCACCCCAAAACCCTGGATGATCTCACCCAGCGGCTTCATATAGATGTTGAACAGGAGGGGCGAGAGGCCCAACCCCTGTGGGACCTCACATGTGAGAGCCCTTGGGGCCGACCTCTGCCCCCCTGCTAACACCGATTGCGAACGCCCTGAGAGGTAGGAGGAGAACCACTGCAAAACAGTGCCTCCCACTCCCAACCCCTCAAGGCGTCGCAATAGGATACCATGGTCAATGGTATCGAAAGCCACTGAGAGATCTAATAGGACCAGGACAGAGGAAAATCCTCTGTCCTGTGCCCTCCAGAGATCATCCACCAATGCAACCAATGCCGTCTCTGTGCTGAACCCCGGCCGGAAGCCCGATTGATCCGGATCTAGATAGTCTACTTCCTCCAGGAAAAGCGGAAGCTGCCAAGCCACCATGCTCTCAACAACCTTCGCCAAAAAACGAAGGTTGGAGACTGGACGAAAGTTGTTTAAAACGGCCGGGTCCAAGGTAGGCTTCTTCAGGAGGGGTTTCACCACTGCCTCTTTCAAGGCAGTGGGGAAAGAACCCTCCCTTAACGAAGCATTAACCACTGCCTGGAGCCAGCCGCACGTGACCTCCCTGGAGGCATATACCATCCAGGAGGGACACAGGTCCAACAAACATGTGGTGGAGCTTAGCCGTCGCATAATCCTGTCCACTTCATCCTCAGAAACAGGATCAAACTCAGCCCAGATGGTATTGGCCAGATTCCCTGTTCCCCCCTCCTCTGACGCCTGCCAATCAGAGTTCAGCCCCTCCTGAATCCAAGCGACCTTATCCAGCAGATGTTGACCAAATTCCTCAGCTCTACCCTGCAAAGGGTCCACTCTCACCTCTCGCTATAAGAGGGAGCACATGACCCTGAACAGGACGGCCGAGCGGTCATCTGCGGATGCTATGAGAGCAGAGAGGTAGACCCTCTTCGCCACCCCCACAGCCACCAGGTAAGTCCTAATATAGGCTCTTAACTGGATTCAGTCAGATTCAGAACGGGTTGACCTCCACCTGCTCTCTAAACCCCTCCTATGCCGCTTCATCTCCCAGAGCTCCTCTGGGAACCAAGGAGCTACCCGGAATCTGCGGCGAGTGAGGGGACACAAGGGGACAACTTGGTCGAGAGCCTCAGCGGCCGCCTGTTGCCAGGCGGCTGCCAGAGCCTCGGCCGAGCTGTGGATAAGGGAGGCGGGAAAAGACCTCAGTTCTGCCTGGAACCTCTCGGGGTCCATCAGGCGCCTGGGCAGAACCATCTCGGCGGCTCCTTATCCCAGCAGTGTGGGGTGGCCTGCTGGAAGACCAGCCATAGGAGATAGTGATCTGACCATGCTACGGGTTGGGTAGTCAAAATATCCACCCCCAAACCTCTACGCCACTATTCCGAGATGAAAGCAAGGTTGAGTGTGTTACCCCCCTCATGAGTAGGGCCCTGTATTATCTGGGTTAGGCCAAGATTTTGGGGGGCAATAAGCTGACTTTGTAAAAATGCCGCTTAGTAATAAGCAGGCATATACAATGGAATGAAGGCTATTGCTGAGTGCATTGGGTTGCACTCTGTGGAATTGTAAGTCGCTGAGTCTCCGGAGAAGGGCGGCATATAAATATGAAGAAAGAAAGAAAGAAAGAAAGAAAGAAAGAAAGAAAGAAAGAAAGAAAGAAAGAAAGAAAGAAAGAAAGAAAGAAAGAAAGAAAGGCCCATGGAAGCCATGAACTCCTGAGCCAAACCCGACGCCCCACCCCCAGGGAGGGCAGATTGAAATCACCCAAGACCAAAAGTCTTGGGTTGGCTCACGGATCTTTTTACTCACCAGTCCATCTACATTGGCTATACCCTAATTGCAGCTTTCACACAGTTGCCCTATGTTATTCATTACTTGTCAACTTAACTTAAGTTTCCTCCTTTGTTTAGGTATCCAATTTTCATGGGTGTAATTAAGTTGATTTGTCATGGTTTTGAGCTCTGAGGCCAAGAAAGTAGGATGCCACACATCCACTAGAATCACAATCCCTTTATCCCAGCACAGAATCTCGACACAGAGTGAGTTTATGAGTCTCCACCTTCCAGCTGATTATGAAGGGCCAGAACTCCCTGCCCCTCTCCAGCTGCTCCTAAGTGCCAGCAATCACTCTCTGCATCTTCAGCATTCACGTGTTGCTTCTTGCTTGCTGTTCCGTCATCCTGCACTGGACTCGGCCTCTGTTGTTCTACCATGCAACCTCTCCCCATGAGTCCTTCCACCATTCCTTTTGTGACAGGCCCTCCCAAGTGACAGGGCTTTTTTGCCCCCCTAGGGCTCCTGTGGTGAAAATTGCGCATGTGCCAGCACCCAGAAGGCAATGTGCGTGGGCCCCCCACACCACATGCAGGCGATCCCCTTACTGCACTTATGCATGTGCCTCCCAGCTGCTTTTCAGCCCATTTGAGGCCTTTTTCAGCCTCCCAGAGGCTCGAGGGAAGCCTGTGCAGCCTTTGGAGGCCGAAAAATGGGCCCGTTTTGTCACTTCCAGTATTTTCAGAAATACTGGAAGTGATGAAATGGGCCTGTTTTTTGGCCTCCAAAGGCTGCAGAGGCTTCCCTCGAACCTCTGGGAGGCCGAAAAAGGCTTCAAATGGGGCAAAAATCAGCTGGGAGGCGCACGCATGCGCAGTGCAGGTAAGTTTGACTGGGGCTCACGTGCCCACACAAATGGCTCTGCATGCCACCTGTGGCACACGTGCCATAAGTTCGTCATCACAGCCCAACAGATTTATTTCATGTTTTATTAAGTCCATTCTTGTTTTAATCTCTTTCTGTTTCGGTTCTTCTTGTAGTTTCATCTCTAGATTTCTATATTCCATTTCTAATGCATTTTGCTGTATCTTCTTTTTTTTTTATTCGCCATATAGTTTATCACTACTCCTCTCATAACTGCTTTAGCTGTATCCCAGGTGTTTTGTAAGGATGTATCTTCTTCATTTTCTTCAAAGAAGAGTTTCATTTCCTTTTCCAATTTAATTTTAAATTCCTCCTCTTTTAATATCGTTCTTTGTAGGGTCCATCTAAGGGTTTTGGGTTGGCCTTTCCAGCTAAACCTAATATAACTATGATCTGCCCACAAGCTCAGTTCAATTTCTATTTCCATTATTTCAGAGATGAGCCTCTTAGGCATCCATACCATATCCAGTCTCGACCAGGACTGATGTCTGTTTGAGTAAAATGTGAAATTGTTTCTTGTTTGAGTGATGTTCTCTCCATGCGTCATAGATTTTAGCCTCATTTGCCAAATCATGGAAATTGTTTGGTATTACCTTTCTTGTTATTTTCTTATTTTCACCTTTATAATCCTTCATTTTATCTATAGTTGCATTGAAATCACCTAAGATGCAAATCTCTTCATAATACCTTTCCTTAATATTATTATATAATTTTTGAAAAAAATGTTCTTGTGGGCTATTAGGAGCATAAATGTCTATCAACAGAATCTTTTTATTTTCAAATTCTATCTCATTCTATACCATCAATATCCTGCTGTCTTTATCTTTAAAAATTTATTTAGCCGAAATCCAATCCTTTATGTATAACACCACCCCTCTATCACAGCCCTAGGGTTTTCCCTCACCCATGTGTGGCAACCCCAAGACAGTGCACAGGAATTTTTGGATGTCACTGTTTTGGAGGTTGACAGGCAACCCCCCTCTATCAGGGGGATGAATCTGTAAAACAGCAAACAAGCACATGCAAGGATTAGTGAGCAAGTGGTCAGAGTTCTTCTCCTGTATCCATTCTTGGATTTTGGGGATGCTCTCAGGGAAACCTAGCAATCATGCACATGGCTCTTACATCCCTACTCCACAACCAAGAGGTCTCTGACAATGGATATCCCTTCCACTGGACCAAATATTGTGGTTTGCCCTTCTGCAAGTGGGAATCCAAAATCCGGTCTACTTATAATTTATAGAGTCTTCCCCCCTCCCCACTGCGATGGGTCTGGGCTCAGGCCATGGTATGGGCCAGACATCTGGCATTTCCACAGGTTTAGCAAGCTACTGTGGAAAACCAGATGTATCTTTCCCAATAGAAGAGGGAGCTTCAACTCCACCGTAACCAGATTAATTACTCTCACTATAGGGAAGGAGCCCAGGAACTTTGGTCTTAGTTTTTGACAGGGCACCCTCAACTTCAGATATTTGGTGGAGAGATACACTATCTCCTCCACTTGGAAGGGCTTTTGCAGGGCTTGTTTCTTGTTGTCCTGGATTTTCTAGGTTTCAGCTGCTTTCCTTAATGCTGTTTTCACATCACCCCACACCCCTTGCAAGGTCCACTTGCAATCCACTCAGCCAAGATAATGGATAAGGATCTTGAGGATATTTAGGAATCAGGACAAATTTCACCCCATTTACTACCCTGAAGGCCTGTACTGCTATGCACAGAATTGTTGTACGCCACCTCCACAAATGGCAGCAGTTCTGCTCAGTTGGTTTGCTGGTAGTTGACGTAGCATCTTAAATACTGCTCTACCATAGCATTGGTCCGCTCCACTGCCCCATTGGTACTCAGATAGAAAGCCAAGCTAAGGTCCTTGGAATACCCAATTATCCAGATAAATTCCCTTTAGAACTTGGCTGTAAATATGATATAATCCTCCGCAGAATGCTGTGGAGGCAGTAGATGTGAGTGAGGAACAGCTTCACCTGTTTATATGCCGACGGCAGGTCTAGGCACACTATGAAATGGACTTGCTTCAAAAATAAATCAGTGACTGTCCATATAACTGTATTCCTGTTGCTCTCCGGGAGCTCCACGATAAAGTCCATGGCTATCTCCTTCCAGGTCCGAGTTGGGTCAACCATGAGTTGTAGGAACCCAGAAGGTTTCCCTGGTTACTTTTTCATGGTGGCGCAGATTGGACAGCTCTTGACATAGCTTTCTATGTCCTTCTTCTTCTGTGGCCACCAGAACTGTCTACTGGCCAGGTGTAGTTTTTTTAGGAACCCAAAGTGTCCGGCTGCCTAACATCATGGCACCTATGCAGAACTTGTATTCTCAGTTTGCGGGATATGTACAACTTGCCCTTCCACGCCAATCTCTCCCTCTGGGTCAACAGTTGTTGGTGCTCCAGGAATCGGGTCAGTCAGCAAATCTGCCTTCAGGGAGCCAGTCACCTCATCTGCACTTGCTCCTGACTGTTGTGCCGGTTCCCGGCTGGTACGGTAGTAACCTGAGCAGCCTTTTGAAGAGGAGGAATGATGGTATGGACCACCTCCTCCTGACTGATGTTGTACAGTGGCATCCATGAAAGGGCATCAGCCAGGAAATTCCCACTGCCAGGAATATACTTCAGGATGAACCAAAAACATTTAAAGTATTGTGCCCACCGAACTTGTTTGGGCGATAGTCTTTGTGGGGTCTGAAGGGCCTTGAGGTTTTTACCTCGAAAGGCACTTTGCTCCCCTCCATAAAGTGTCACCATATCATCGGTGCACAACGGACTGCAAAAGCTTCTTTCTCCCAAATTGCCCACCATCTTTCAGTGTTGGTGAGCTGCCAGGAGGTATAGGTGCAGGGTTGTGATTCACCGCATTCATTGCTTTGGATAAGAACAGCCCCATGGTCACATCACTGTCATTACAAAGGGTTGCTCTTGATCCAGGTGTTTGAGGACTGACTTCTTGACAAACAAGGCCTTTAGAGTTTCGAAGGCCCACTTCATTCCATCATCTAGAAGAAGCTAGTTAGGTTGGGGCTTGGTTGCTGAATGCTTGGTTTTCAAAACATCAGTTATTGGCAGGGCTATTCTAGCAAACAAGTTGGTGAACTGTCTATAAAAATTAGCAAAACCTAAGAAACCTTGCAGTTGCTTGTGCATCTTGGGCACCTGCCACTCCAGGATGGCTTGTAGCCTCATCAGATCTATCTCTACCCCAGTGCTGGACATGTGATACCCCTCATGAGATACATGAGGTAGTCCAGATGGGTCTGGTGGAATTCTCACTTGGACAGCTTTACATACAGGTTCGCCACCAACAGTTTTTGTAAGATCTGCTGCATCAAGTGTATGTGCTGATCCATGGTCTTGGTATAGACAAGAATGTCATCTAGATACATGAGCACCCCCTTATGCAACACCTCATTAATGAGCTGCATGAACACAGCAGGAGCCCCCTGTAATCCGAATGGCATCACCCTAGACCAGCCATGGGCAAACTACGGCCTGGGGGCTGGATCCGGCCCGTTCGGCTGTTCTATCCGGCCTGCGGAGCCGAAAGAGCGGAGGGTTCTCTTGCTCTCCCAGAAGGCTACATGAAGTAACTTAACTTTGAATTTATATTAGTTCACACAAACACTCCATACATGCTTTTGTTCCAGCCCTTCAGTCCAGTTTAAGAACCCATTGTGGCCCTTGAGTCAAAAAGTTTGTCCGCCCTTGCCCTAGACTGATAACTCCCAGTAGACAGCTGAATGCAGTTTTCCATTCATCTCCCCCTTTATTTCTGACCCCGTAATATGTTGCCCGCAGGTCAAGCTTAGTAAAGACTTTTCCTCTAGCCAAGTGGGCTAACAGATCCTTCTTGAGAGGGAGAGATTCTCCTTTAACAATATGGGAGCTGCAATCCAAGATCGGGCATACTGGATGAACCCCTAGCTAGGTTTTTGTCAATGTAACATTGCAGCTCCTCTATCTCTCGGGCTGTCATCTAGTACATTTTGGGCTTACGTATTTTCACCCCTGCGAGGATTTCAATGGCACAACCAGTGGGGTGATGAAGCAGGACATTGCACTCCCCCTCGCTGACCACGTTGGCCAGGTCCTCGTATACTTGGGGAAAGGAGGGGTTTCATGCAGCCTGGATCCTTGTGTACTCCACATAGTTGGAAGTTGCCCTTCCCTCCGGGTCTATTTGTGATGAAGGGGTCAGGGCTCAATGCCAATTCTCATCTTCCAGTACCTCCCACCAAATCATGGGACCCCATTTGTCCAACCAAGCCAAACCCAGGATCACCAGCTTGGTCATCTTAGGTACGATGATAAAGCAGATCATCTTCCAATGTTGGGCCATCTCTAACTTCACCGGCTCTGTAATATGAGTGGCCAGGACCCCGAACAAAGACCCATCCACCTGCTCAAACCTCATGGCCTTGGTCAACTTCTTTGCTCTTATCACCACCAACTCGGTGGTAGCTAATAGGCTGATTAGGCACCAGGTATACCGGAATCTATCAGTGCCTCATACCTACCGCAGCCACCCATTTGAGGGACTGTGATAGTCACGGGAATGACGAAGGGGCGCATGGGCTCACTCCACCATCTGATCTTCCCCCTCATCCTCACTGTTGTATGGAGTCACGTTGTGCTCCCCTTCAGCTGCCGTACCCCCCTGATGATGCTGGGATCTCGACCGCTTGGTGCATCACCCTGGATTTCTCAGGGCTTTTCCTGTGTGACTTCCTGAACTTCCCTGTCCCAGGAGACCCAGCTTTTGCTTTTGGGATAGGGGCTGGACATTCGGCTGTGCAGTGACCTTGTTGGCCACATTGGAAACACTGGATAGGTAGCCGAGCAAGTCTCTCTGGTGGCCCAGGCACTAGATTAGGGCCCATCCATTTGTCTCTCGGGGAGCCTCTGTGGCCTAGAGCCCACCTTCCCTTTGGGGCAGCATTCATAATTCAGCGTTCAACATGGTAGCCACCTGAAAACCACTTGTTGAGCCAGTGGGGGAGATCTCAGTAAGCACAGGCCTGGTGTAATGTGCAGTCCAGGCCTGCTTTCAATATGGACCAGCAGCCATTCTATGCATGGTTGCAATTTACCAGCGATCCGGCAGGACTCTTGCACATAATCTGCCACCAGTCTGCCTTCTGCTTCAGCGCTAGGATCTCCCCTTCAGCGCTCTGAACTCTGGTCACATTTTCAAAGTGGTCCTGCAGTGCTTCAGGAACAGGCTGGCATCCCCCAACTCCCCGGCATGCTCACTGTGGAGGTCTGCCACCCATCAATGGCCTCTCCCTCGAATGCTGCCATCACCACTTGGCCCATTGGGTGGGTTAAAAATGGACTTGGCGGTCCATCTGGCTGGACACCTGGATCAGGAACAGGGTCAATCTGTCAGGGTTCCCATCAAAGGTGGTTTTCAAAAGTGGTGGCTCCAAGGCCAGAGGATGGGGTTGTCAAAACCCCATAGGCCATGCAGGACTCTGATTAGGACCCCTAGGTCTTACCTGCTGCCAGCTGAGAGGCAGGCTGACCAGCCATGGTCATAGCTACAGGGCCTGACTGTCCGCCAAACTTGTGGTTTTTCCAGAATTGGTTCTGTTTGGCTTCCTGGCTTCACCAGGGAGGACCCCTGCACCACTCCCCTTACTTGCTGGGGCTCTTGGGACTGGCTATATCCCTCATCCAGGCAGAGCTTGGGATAGTCAAACAGAACTGGGTGGACAGGACCACAGTCATTTGGCCGACCTCACCTGCCAGATTGCCAAGGTGTTAAAACTGCAGTACCACAAGGAAAGAACTTGGTTAAAGTTTTTGAAGTAGGACAGCTGAAGGACGAGACACCGGCTGAGTTTTTAAATAGAATAAATATTTGAATGTTCAAATAAGTATTCTGGTCTTTCTCCTGAGGCACCAGGAGAATGATGAAAGTACAGTTTGTAATGAAGGCGTGGCCCTGATATTCAGGAAAAAAATCCAGAAGATAGAAGACTGGGCTAATACAGAAATAACAATTTTGTTAAAAGAAGCTCAAAAGTTTATGTTAATAAAGAAGACGCTAAGAATAGACAGAAAAGCCAAATGATGATGTCAGTGTTCAAGGCGGTTACTAAGCCTGAGAATAAAATGGAGGGAGTTGGTAGAGATAGAAGGGTTGGAGCGCCATCTACTGGGGATAGTTGGAAACACCCTGGACAAGGTAGAGGATATACTCCCTGGAAGAAAGTGAATAACATGAATGGGGGAAGCAAAAAGTGTTTTGCTTGTGGAAAGGAGGGGCATTTCGCTAGAAATTGCCCGGACAAAGTAAAAGCACATTTAAGAGGATATGGTATGGATTGACTTCTTGGTTGCCAGATTTTACCTGGTTGAAATATGTATTCATTTGTATTATTGTTATAATTGGTTTTATTTCATGTATCTGTATTCAATGTATGCCTGTATGTTAAACATTGTTGTAAGGTAACCAAACCAAAGAAAAGGAACATGGAAGGGAAGAGGTTAAGCCAACAGGAAGTTTGACTTAAGAGTTAAGTTAAGAGAGATAAGTGATAATTCACAGGTCTAAGATGGTGAAACAGGAAAGGGAGAATTGTGATATGTAAAATTACATATTAAGGATTATATCTGTGAAAATAAGAAAACATAAGTAATGCCATATTTATCCTATCAATGACCTACAAAAATATTACTAGAATATTACTGGAATATTAAGTAATGATTATATAAATAGTTCATTAATCACAAAATCAAGGTTGTTTTGTATCCTGGAACACGTCAAATTTCTGGCAGGTCACAGACCTGGCAGTACACACTGTTTAATGTGTTATTGTATGCTAAACTTTAGAAATGCTGATGTTATTACCAGTATCTTAGAATAGACAATCTGCCAAACAGGAAAGAGAATACTCCATAAGAGATGGAGTTTTCTGGAAATGAGATAAGTGAATGGGTAGTGATTACTGGAAAATTGCCCAACAAGTAGGAAACAGGATAAGATGATGTTAACAGAATCTTGTATGAAGAAGTGTATAAAAATCTCCATGCCTATGGGAGGGGTCTCCTATCTCTCTAATTTGAGGGAGAAGTGGTCCTGGCCTTTGCAAACGCTAAATAAACCAGCTCTTTATCGTTCCTGGTCTCCTGTTATTTTTTCATTTTTATCACATGGCCTCTTCAAACCACTCCTGCAGCTGTTCCATCATCTTACTGTCTGGAGCAGTTGAGTAGCTCCAATCCCCATCTCATCGCTGTCCATCAGCCTCCATTCCGCCACCATGTCAAATGAGCACCAGAAAAGCTTGGGGTTGGTATGGGGCCCCACTTCCAGCAGCTGATGACAAGCTGCACCACCATTCTCCTGCGGCCACTAACACCTGCCCTGCTCCCACTGCAGACTGCTCCTGGGCCATCTGTACATTGGCTTGCCCCTCATGCTCCTTGGGGCACATGTCCAGCTGAGCACCTCCCACATCCTGCTCTGGCATGGATGTTTTCCACTGCCACTCCAGGATCTGCCTCTTTCGCCACCCCTTCATCCATTACCATGATGCTCCCCTGACCCATAGAAAAGCAACAGTGGATGAGTTTGGAATGCTTGCTTACTGTCATGGTTCTGAGCTCTGAAGGAAGTAGGATGCCACACAGAGTCACAATCCCTTTATTCCAGCACAGAATTCCAGCACAGAGTGAGTCTAAGCAAGCACTACGAGCCTCTGCTTTCCAGCTGATTATGAAGGGCCAAAGTTCCCTGACCCTCTCCAGCTGCTCCTAAACACCAGCAATCACTCTTTGCATCTTCGGCACATGTTGCTTCCTGCTTGCTGCTTCACCATCCTGTGCTGGACTCGGCTTCTGTTGCTCCACCACAGGACCTCTCCCTGTGAGTCCCTTCACCATTCTTTTTGTGGCAGGGCGACAGGGCTTTTCCCCCCCTAGGGCTTTCTTCATATTGAACTTTGAAGAAATGGGATAGGAAGAACATCAATGCTTCTGAACATTGGTGTTTGAGAAGACTCCTGAGAATACCATGGACAGGCTACAAAACAAACAAATGGATCATGATATAAATCAACCCAGAGTTTGCACTCAAGATACAAATGTCCAGGCTCAAATTATCCTACTTTGGATGCATTATGTGAAAAGCTATTCTGAAAAGACTCTAATGCTAGGAAAGGTAGAAGGGAAGGGAAGAAGATCATCAGTAGCAAAATGAATGAGTCAGTTATAGCAATGGTGAGTACATCATTGGAAGAGCTGAAGAATCAAATTAAGAGGCAGATCATCATGGAGAAAATTTAGCTATGCGGTTGCTAAGTACTAAGAAAGACTTGATGACGTATCATCATCATTATCATCAGAGATCTGTACTGCTCCCATCATTTTGATTTTCCACAAGATATTAGTAGTGCCCCTAAACTGGTTAGGGTGGCAGTGGTTTTTTTTTTGTTCTGTCTTCCCTTCAGCTGTACTCTTCTTCTTCTGTGCTATAAATTGTTTCCTTTTTAACTTTAATTGTAAGTCACTCGGAATCACTGTAGAATCAGATGACTTTGAAATTGAAATAATGTAGGTAAAATATTTACATTTTTTAAAAATATTCTAATGTGACAAATTTAATACTCAACAAAGCAGGGATCCCAGGATCTATGATGCTACTAAAATAATCATGAATCTACCATCTGTAATTTTAAAAAGTTATTTATTCCAATATCAGTGGGCTCTCAGAAGAGTAAAATTGCGTTGTTAGTTTTTCCAACATTAGCTCAAAATCGCAGCAACTTGACTATCTGTTAATTTCTTATTTCAAAGTGTCAGCTGAAAAAATATTCAAAAACTAAAGTGAGAAAAAAGGAGTTTAAGAATTTCTATTAATGTTTATTGTATTGGATATATTAATAGATAGTATTTTCAGAAATTCTGAATTTCACTTTCTTGTGTAGATTTTAAAGATCCATGTTAAAAATCTTTAGCAAACCATGTGAAGTAAATTGACAAAACCACAGTGCTGCTTGTATCGTGCAACTTAGCTCCTTTTATGATAAACTGTCCAGTGAAAATATTTCAAGTACTCTTTTAAGAACTATAGATATTTGAAAAGCTTTACTCAGATTTAGAGTAAATGAGTAAATAAAAGGAATGTACAATTATAGAATCAAGTGCAAGGCTATTACATAAACTTTATAGTTATTTCTAAGAATTCTGTATCATTTATTTGGCCATGTAAACTTGAAGTAGATAACAGTTTAAAAATAGTTTCTTTACTGTATGACTCCATATTTTGTTGAGAATAGTATTATTACTCTCCTCCTTAAAGCAGTAGGACAATTCTGGGAAAAGACACAGTGGATAAACTGCTTCTTGCTTTCGAATCTGAAATGTAGCACAAAATTTTAAATGTATTATACAAGCCTAAAGAAAAAGCATGTGTCAAATCAACATTAACCCTGTAGGTTCCAGCAATTTGCTTCAAGGGAATATATTACTCAAAATGAAGTATGCAGTTTTAAATACTCTTGAATCCTCTCTGTGTATTATTTATGTTATAAATAATGAGCCTTGGTGGCATAGTGGTTAGAGTACTGCAGACTACTTCTGCTGACTGCAAGCTGACTGGATTTTGGCAGTTCAAATCCCACCAGGCTCAAGGTTGACTCAGCCTTCCATCCTTCCGAGGCAGGTAAAATGAGGACCCAGATTGTTGGGGGCAATATGCTGACTCTGTAAACTGCTTAGAGAGGGCTGTAAAGCACTGTGAAGTGGTATATAAGTCTAAGTGCTATTGCTATTACTAATAACATAGTATTTATGTTTTCTCCAATTTGGGCCTTTCTGGGAGATGCTGGCTAGAAATTCTAAAAGGATGCATTTATAAAGATACATCATTAAATAAATGAAATATATCACTAGTTATTATCTTGCCAAGAACATAAATATCAAATATTTATGACTGCCAGGGTATTTCAACAAAATTTCATGCAATTTGTAATTGAGATTGATTTCCCAACTTCAGTTCTTGCAATATTCAAACAGTAGAGCTATCATGTTTACTCTTTATAGCATAATCTAACATGGTAGATGACTATGGGACTTGAAGGCAAGAAGAGCACCAGACTTAGAGGATAGTGGGTAATTTTGATCTTTAAAATAAGATTACTAGAATTTATCTCTTTAGACAATAGGAAACAGTAATTGTATTCATTGCTTTTGGAGAACTTGATTTTTTTAACATTGCTTAAAATGTAACCAGAATCTACCAGTTTATACTGAACTACCCCAACTCTTACTACTTGAAGTACTTGAATTATTTATCAATGTAAAGTTAAGTAAAGTGGTAATTCATTTTGATCACCAAATGCTATTCAGAATCCAGTATATTTAAAATGTTCATAAAGGATGCTCTCTGAAGCACTGCATTAAACGGTTCAGATGCCCTGGTTATTTATAGCACCTGTCCATCCCTTCCTGCTACCACCACCCCCGCCACTGCCACCTCTCTTTTACAGAGCCTTCCTCTCTTTTACAGCTAATAGAAAGATTCATGATTCTTCATGGTTGTCTATCTAGTGTCTGACAGCACTGACTCCCCTTGCTAAAGCAACTCACTATCTATAATTGATATCCTTCTAAGGAATGGGGTGCTGACTGCAATTGACGGGCTTTGCTGAAAGCTCTTAAATCCTGACAAGTTCTGCCCTTGTTCTGGTTCAGTCACTGAGCTACACTGCTAGAATTCCTAGGTTATTTGAACTTTGAGCAAAAGAATAGCATGTGTTTCACATTAGCAAATCACAAAGCTGGAGAGTAGAACTATGACCTGGACTGCTGGATTTCCTGCCAATCTCATTTACAATGCATGAGACGTCTAAAAAGATTACCTACATGTACAGCCACTGAAATGTCTTCCCTCCCTCCCTCCCTCCCTCCCTTCAAAGAAAACAATAAAATGCTGTATAGTTTAGATTCTGTTTGCTGAAGATCCATTTATCATTCTGCTCTTTAATTGCTCTGCCCACAAGATACTAAAATTCTGGAAGTTTGTTTTAAAAGATATGATAACTCCTGAGTCCAGAAGCTTATAAGGCATGGCATATTCCATTCCTTCCCTTAAGTCTTATATTTGTTGAACCCCCATTTTTTATCTCTTAAATTACATGGAAAATAAACATTACAAAAGAGAGGGAATGAAATGAATGTTTAGGGAAAATAAGGACAGAAAGGAAAGTTATTATTTAGTGTGAATAAAATGGCACACAGAAAACTGAAACATTTTTCCTTGTCATTGTTGCAGGTATAGTATAATATCATCTAATTGAAAATTAATCTTGAAAATGTATTCAACGAGAATAAATGTGTCTTTCTTTATTTTTTCATATTCACACTCACATCAGTTCCTTTGTGAAAGCCTGAGTGTACCATATTTAAGATCAAAAGAGCATTAATGACATAGCTACAGAACTAATTATATTTTTTTCTGAGATTTCAACAGAAAAATCTAATGATTCAAATTCTAGTTTGTTGCATAGAACTAATGATTCTTTATTATGCACACCAATATTCACATCAGATATATTATTAAACATTTAATTAATGCAAAATGAGCATTTTATAGCCCCTCTATATCAACTTGTTGCATTTAATTCCTATATTACGTAGACCAAATTGGCACTACCTTGCTTTTTTTTCTGTTATATTAGAATTGGTATCTTAATTTTAAAAAATCTGTTGCCTTATTAATTAGGTGTATAATGTCATTAAGCTATATTAAGTTAATTGTTTAAAGAATTACAGAAGTTTTGATTAAGTAATAGAAAATAATCTAAAGCATTAATGATTTTAATGTGTGTTAAATTTTACTATCTAAGGCTAAAAGTTGATTTGACCAAGACTAAAATTCCACGTTTCAGTTATTTCACTATTTGAAAAAAGTAAATCATGATATATATTTGCAAAGAACCCATATTAAAGAGACTGATAAAAGTATTTAACAAAAAAGACTTTGGGTCTGGAATTTATTTCTGTTAATTTTAAGAAGGAAATCAATGGGGTAGTTTTGTATATAAAATCCGAATTACATCCATATCTACTGTTTGCTGATGATCAAGGCAGATATGTAATTGTACCCCACCTCCAGAAAAAGCTATATTTTTAAACATTTGTCTGAAGAGTTATTCTCCTACTCTTTCTACTACTCTGATTTAGGTGTTTTCTTTATTATGATTTTTAAAGCTTTGACTTTTCAATTCTTTTAAATGCAAGCAAAAAATAGAATGAAAAGGGGTCGAAGAGATTTTCATATATTTCCTTTAAATGTAAATTTAATGGGTATGTGTGGGTGTGTCCTCTTGATTTATATGATTTCATTAATATATTTATGGCTCCTTAGCAACTACAATGTTGCTTAGGAAGGTGAACAAACTATTTATCAAGAATGTATAACTGCTTTTATTGACTTTCACATAGTGAGATGCTTAAAAACTTCCAAAGAATCCCAGCAATATAGACTGCAACACAAAAATGCATTGAGAATATATGAGCATGTTATTCATATAGCAATGGCTAATTGTGAATATGCTCAACCACCCATGTCCTGGAAAATAGCACTTACACCAAGATGGTGAGGTGTATTGTGATATCCATTGCCATTACTCCAATAGCAAGGGTTAAATATAAAGTCCTCCAAAATGCAAAGGAAGGATGACGAAGAATGAGGATGCCTGATTTGGAATTTTATTTTGCAGCTTACTTCTTGGTTTGGATGAAGGAATAGGTACTGCTGACATATAAGAGAATTACAGAATTAAACATGCAAGACCTTAAGGTTTGGATGGCATGGCTTTCTATGGTACAATAAAACGAATATAGTTTTTTTAATCACTGGATAATTAATCCCTGCTTAACAATATGTTACTTAGAAACTGTTAAAAGTTTCAAAATACTCACTCCTCCAGAAAAGCATCTTATGACCCATTTCTGGAGTTCCAGTGGTTGCACTCACCACTGCTGTCCCAGGACTGCATTTCAAGTGCACAGAAATCAGCTCACCTTCATGGTGGGTTGCATGGTCACAGGACAGCAATTTACAACTTTTTTTGCCAGTTCCTGGCCCAAAGCATCCAGAAAAATACATGGATTCACATAATGATTATGGTGTTCATTTAACAGCCACTGCAAAAAGAAACATTAATAAAATTGGGTCTGGTTCTGTGGGTGACTTGACTCACAATAGAAATCCTGGACTCCAATATGGTGGTAGTCAGTGCCCAGATAACAAAGGTGGCTCTCCGAATGCTCCTGTGGGATACAAAATAAATACAGTCACAAAAAACAGGTGAAGCCCCTTTTATTCCTTCAAAGCTATCCTTGACTGGAGACAAAAAAACGCCCACACAAGCAGTTACAAGAAGGAGGAAATGCTGTTTAAATTATAAAGAATAAAAAACAACACAAACCAGGCAAGATAAGGGCTGGAAGAGTCCACAGATATCAGAACACACACTGGGAAGGACGCCAAACTCAGAGAGGAACAATAAACTAGAGATATTTCCACGCTTTGTTTCCAGCACTCGCCTGTACGCATGTCTGTCCTCTTATCCAGTTGTCACAGCTGCAGCCCATGAAGAGATTCAGTGCCCTTTCCTCCCCTGTAGACCATGTCTCTCCCTTATCCTCTCCTCCCTGCATGCCCTAGGATGGAGAGGGGATGGGCCTGGGTCCTCCTCTGACTGCCCAGCTGGCCTCTGCCCTTCCCCAGCCTCCTCCACAACCTCCGGAGCCACACTTCCACTCCCTGTCAGCTGTTCCTCCTCTCCCTCAGAGTCAGTCTCCACCAGGGGCATGACAGCTCCTGGTGCCCATAAGCCTAATCAGAGAGCAATTTAGGTGTTGCTATTTCAGATGGAAATAGCTGAAATAATGCTATTTCCCCTCTCTGTTTAGAGATGGACAGAAATGTTTCTAATCCTCTTCAACTTCCAACAATTCCAGCTTCCAAGACTCTTAGAAAGTGAATATTTAGTTTTTTCTGGAATTCTTAATCTTCTAAAATAATTATTATGAGAGGTGTGGACATTTATGAAAAAATAACAGTATGTACAAGAGAGGAAATCATTGTTGAAAGTCTAGTAGTTGGGAATTCTTATGAAAGTATAAGTGAAATGAAAGAGAGATATTAGAATAGAGAAAGATTTTCATTTTCTGACATTTGTAGTCATCTCTGTAAAAACCTCATGGAACAATTCTGAAACAAGAAAAAGCACCAGGCTCACCAAAATTAAGTAGTTAATGTGTTCGTTTTGTTGTTCTAGTTTATAGAGAGGCAAAAGGTCACAACCTTACTCCCAAATGCCTCTTATTTCCTTTTGTTTTTCCATTCCTCATGCCAAGCTGTAATATGGAATGTTTTAGTTGAAATATACACAAGAAAATTGCATCCCAGACCTCTAACCTTCATCAAAAGTAACTATGTGAGTATTCTTGGTCTCAGGGGTAACTAAGTCCAGACACACTTCATGGTTGCTTTATAGCTATTTTGTCTGTGCAGCCTCTGGTGCCAGTAACCTCCTAGAACATTCACTGTCCCCTTTCAGACTTCATCTTTTCTCATAAAGGCAAGTTAAAAAAGAACATTTCTAGTGCATTTACTTTTCATGGCCTTGGAGACATTTACCATAAACTATTGGTAAATTACATTGCTTATTGAGGAAGTCACATAAAATGAAATCAGGGAAATCAGTGAAAATCACTATTGAATGAAGTCTCCTTTCTGCTAGCTTTTTCCCCAGAGGTATTTTTCCCTTTAAGCAGTTTTATATTTTCCTACACTTTTTCTGGAAGCCAATTCAGTTGCAATTTAAATGACTGCTATAATATATTTTATCTGGTTCTGTTCCAGCATGAGAAATGAAGTGGAGGAAGATAATGTTTATTCTTGCCTATTCTTAGCCTATCCCAAAATAGTTACTAGATTACTAAATTATTACAGTAGTAATTTTACATTTTAAATTGTCAAATTTATTTATTTATTTAGAAAAATTATATTGCCACACATGGCGATTCAAGATGGTTTACAAGGATCATATGATTATATACTAATTGTATAATTGGAATGAACACATATAACAAGATACAGGATATATTGAGAGATTTAAATTTATTCTGTTAATCCAATCAGTTTAACATTTAAAATAAAAACCTGGCAATCAGATCAAAATGAGCCACCTGACAGTCTAAACCTTATAATTTCTGGAGCAAATCGTACTTTTCATTACATCTAGAGAAGTAGTTTAAGAGTGAGGCTGAGAGTATGAAATACTTTCAGGAAACCATATGTTGATTAAATTTAAATTTCTTTTCAAATCAGACAGAAATGGCACCCTTTCACATGCACTATCTTGATGGGAAAACTTTCTCTACTTGGTTTTAGATAAAAGTATAATTTCTGAAGCAAAGTTATAGTGTGGGATAGTGTTAAATAGTGCTGCTTTTTGTTATGAAGTGTTCTTTTTTGTTGATTATACTTAACATCATTCCTTTGTATTTGCAACATGGAAATAGTCATTATAAATGTCTGTGTTGACCAAATTATAGTAATTCCTTTTTAAAAAGCTAAAACAGCATGATATTTAAAAATTGTTACTTCATTTGTATAGGTTCATAGTAACCCCAGGTTGTAACTTACGTAACAGCTTTCAGTTGCTTCATGAAGAATATGCAAGTCATTAAAATGGATTTTGCATAGACAAATTTATTATACATTAAAATTTTGTTTTTTGTTTATTTTAATAATGATTTTTTTTGTAGAATTTTCATTAGGTTTTGTCTGATAGAAGTTCAGTAATGATTATTTGTAAAATTCATGATGTGAAGAAAGTAAATAAGATATGTATAATATTAGTATCAGAATTTTCTGTCCACCCAAAAAATTATGTTTGAATACTGTACTGCCCAATTAATATATAAAGTTTAGTTCCAGAAGATGCAGTGAAAAGCAAATGTGTAAGTCTAGTTTAAAAGTAAATTCAACAATTTCATAGATGAAAAGTATAAGAAAAATAAAAATTGCAAATAGATGGAATTATACAGATTTAAAGACTGTGTTTTAATATTAGTGATATGGAATAGTATGATTTGATTGCTTATTGTACCATCTGACTATTATTAAGTGTTGTACCTTATGTTTCTTGACTCTTAACAAATGTATCTTTTCTTTTATGTACACTGAGAACATTTGCACCAAGACAAATTCCTTGTGTGTCCAATCACACTTGGCCAATAAGGAATTCTATTCTTCTATTCTAGAGAAGGCAATGATTAATAATAATGAATACCTATTTAAGAACTACTGAAAAAAATGTGGTTAATTGTTGGAATTTAAAAGGAACTTGGATCTTTTCTATATTCTTGATATTTTACATTGGATTTTTATGCTGTTTCTTTCCAAAATAATATTTGACTCTGAAGCTCACAACCAACTTTAGAGGAAAGAGCTGTTATTAGCTTTTTGGGTATTTCTTTGTTGTGCTTTACTGTGTTGTTGGTTGTGCCATAGCACTGTAACAGAAGGATATGTCTAATGCTGTTATCATAGTGTAATAAATTTAGCAGTTTTCTTTTTGGAAACTCATATGTTACGGTGACTTTTGTTCAAGGTGATGTATGTCTAATCTTCAAAATAAATGGGTGGTGTCTTTGTCAGAGTGGGTAGCTGCAGTGGTTTGTAGTGTGGGTATACTATTTTTGTGGTATGACCAAGGCTGAGATGCTGCAGTTCTTAGAGGGAGATAAAGTAGTCAAGCTGAAAATGAAACAAAGCTTTAACTGTATTCCTCCTTGTGTTTAGCAGAGATAAACTTCAGTGGAGTCTCAATGCCGCCCGTTTGGCTTCTGGCAGCAGTTTTAATTGGTAAAATGCAGATTTTTTTTTTGATCAAGAAAGGATTATTCTTGTTATCAGTCTGAAGCATCTTATTTCAAGATGAAAAGGCTTTACTGAATTACAGATGCCAACATTTTTACAAAGGGCTTTTGCGATTGACATCTCAAAGAGAAAATATGATTTATTAGCCTATAATGGTACTGAAAACTGGGCTAGGTTTCACTGATTTGAGAAATTGCTAAATATATAAACTGCCTTTTTGTGCCTCAGGTTTCTTAAAATATATTTTATATATAAAATATAAAGCATTATTTATCTGAAAAAGAGCAGAATTAGGAAATGGGGTGGGATGCAGAATGAGGAAAGAAATTAAATCTATCTTGGTGGTGGTTTTTACAGTAGCTTGACTGATAAAGTGGCAAGGTAAAGATTAATAAGAGCCCTGTTGTTATCAGTACCTACTTGTCGATCCTCTGTAACAGGCTTGTCTGTTCAGCATGGAAATTATTGATTAAATAAAAATTGCTATTAGATTGTGATGTGATTCATAATCACGAAAGTGGTGGACGTTCCATTTTCAGATTCTGAGCCATGCATCAACTTTCCCCTTTGCAGTAATTTATATTGTGCTGACATCTACACTCATTAGCTTTTACCCTTTCCTACATGTGTCAGAGAAGCACTAAAAGACAGTGGCAGAAAATAAAGTGGCCAGCAGGAAACTTCTGTTTTTACAGGGAAATAAATTAAACAGCTAAGCAATGGCCATCAATTCTCCACAAATTTTTAATCTTTTTCTGGTTCATTTATAATTATTTCCACGTTCATATTATTATATGCATTATAAACAGCCATACTCATAATTGCTTGCCTAGTATCCTTTTTACTGATATGGATATCAGTAAACTGAATCTGCCAAAAGATCAAGATACACTTTCAGATCTTGAAATAAATCACATTATGTAACATTAGAAATGATAATAGCTTCCTTTATCTATTCCCACAACAAGATAAGATGGACAGAGTGAATTGCATCTCTTCAGATTGTAGATGCAATATGCTTTTGGTTCTTCTCTTCTGGATTATGCTGTTTTCTGATCCATCTGCAGATAAATTAAATTTTACAATTAGACTTTAGAGTTACAGTAATGGCAACCTTGAATCAAAACCATTAATTTAAAATTTAATGTAATTGCTTATTATATTATTTATATTATTTCCAGATTCTACTATCTCATTTTGCTTGGTGTTTTAATCAAGTCTATGATACTTATTTTCTAATGGATTTCTGGCTTTCATAAGTAGAGTTTAGAATATATGTATCTTGGTCATAAACATTGGAATTTACATGCTTATGCTTTGTATTAACCAATGGCTTTGTGTCTGGCAAACCTAGAGGAATCAGTTGCAAGATGGTGGAAGGGGAACACCATAATGTGTTCCAATATTTATAGCTTCTAATATACAGCATCTAAATTTTTAGTTATTTTTAAAAATACAGTTATCATAAGGTGATTAACAATAAGACTGCTAAATATATAAAGTTATTAAAATTATCTGATATAACTGAAGTTATGTGTATCTAAAAACAGAGTTTGCATTTGTTTAGCTCTCCTTCTAATATAATTTCGTTGATTTATTGCATTTATTCAAACTTTTTTGGAGGTAGTACTAAATATTTGATTATTTGCTCTCTTAGACCAAGTGTATACAGTCCTAGCATAAGCATGTTTAGTATAAACACTAAACATTTAAACAATTCAGTACTATCTACTAACATGGATTGTCCATCTGAGATTTTTTTTAAAGTGAAGATTCTTGAACCTTTAAGTTAGACATTCATTTGAACCTGAAGAGAATTCAACATGAAAAGAGAAAGTAGTGCCCAAGCAGCTCCATACTTGCTCCAACTACTATGCAATGAGCTAAGAAGTCTTGAATAAAGATCCTATCCTCACTCCTAGTATGATCCTGATTGCTTTTTATTTGGAGTACGAACCTCACAGGGAATGTATTCACATTCAAGGAAATCCTAATACAATTCTTCTTAAACCCACCCCCACCACCACAAAAAATCAATTGCAACTGAAGAGGATAAGAAATGACACAGCACATTCTTTATCCAATTTCAGCCCTACAAAGGCTCAGGGAAATACAGGATCAATTGTTTAGGCATGCATGATAAGTTGGATTCAGTCTTTTTCACTTCACTATCCATACCAAGAGTGTTGATATATGGGGTTTATTATAACATTGTATTCTCCTATCTGGCTACATATAGCTTCATTGAGACAGCACACATTGCACTGTAGCAATGGATATTCAGTTTTTACTTTTATACATTTGGGATACTTTTAAGATATATGCACAGCTATTGGAATAAGGGTTAAAACTGTTACCTCTTCCTCTGAATGAGTTGAGAAAGCCAATAGGATTCCTGGGCAGAGGAAGATAGATGACTGCTGCTAATGAACAAATACATCGACATTGTCTTATGTAGGTTAGCCTGATGGGCCACTTGATCAATATTCTCTATTTTATGACTTTATGGTGCCTTCTTAGCTAACTGAGGCACTTTTGCTGTCTGAATTATGATATAGAAGGTTGTCAAACTCAAGTCCTGTGGGCCAAAAAAGGATGGCCTGCGGCACCTCAGCCCAGCCAGTGATCTATAACTTGATGGCAACCATTTGGGCTGGAACACAGTATTATTATTACCTTTATTGTCAGAGTACAACATGTGTACAATGCAATTGGCTAAGCCTCTCTTCGTGCACCCCCCCAACACAACTCACAGTGAGGACAGAAGTCCCTAACCCAGTCCCAATCTTACTACACTATGAGACCTTGTTGCGCAACACGCCAGCCCCGCAAGCCTATCATGCTATGTTTACATGAAGTTATTTTCCGTTCAGAAGTCTGACAGCCCATGGGTAGAAACTGTTCTTCAGCCTGTTGGTGTGTCACTTTTTTCAATTTTGTTATGCTGTAGCCTAATTCTACAGATGTTGAAATTCATTTTTTCTCATTAATCTACACTCATAATTACAAAGTGAAAACAGAATTTTAGAAATATCTGTAAATTTATTTAAAAGAAAAAACTGAAATATCACATTGGCATAAGTATTCAGACTCTTTGCAACAACACTTGAAATTAGCTCCCATGACTCCCATTTCTCTTGATCATTGCTGACATGTTTCTACACCTTGATTGGAGTTGACCTAAGGTAAATTAAATTGATTGGACATGATTTGGAAAGGCACACACAGAAGGCCTCACTGCTGACAATGCATACTGTAGCAAAAGAAAAGCCATGTGGTCAAAGGAACTGCCTGCAGAGCTCAGAGACAGGATTATTGCAAGGCACAGACCTGGGGAAAGCTACAATAAAAATTTCTGTAACACTGAAAGTTCCTAAGAGCACAGTGGCCTCCATAATTCTCAAATGAAAGAAGTTTGGCACAAACTTCCAAGAACTGGTTGCCAGGTCAAACTGAGCAATTGGGGAAGAAGGGCCTTAGTAAGAGAAGGGCCTTCTTAAGGTCAAGAATCTTAAGGTCACTATGATTGAGTTCCAGAGATCCTGTGCGGAGATGGGACACAGTTCCAGAAATACGATTATCACTGCAGCATCCACTGATCTGGACTTTATGGCAGAATGGCTATCCTCTCTTCAGTGCAAAACACATGAAAGCCCCCTTGGAGTTTGCAAAAAAGCATCTGAAAGACTCTCAGACGGTGAGAAACAAGATTCTCTGATCTGATGAAACCTAGATTGAACTATTTGGCTTCAATTCTAAACATGTCTGCAGGAAACCAGGCACCACTCATCACCTGCCCAATATTATCCCAACTAAAGCATGGTGGTAGCAGCATCATGCTGTGGGGGTGTTTTTCAGCAGCAGGAACTGGAAGACTGATCAGGGTAGAGGGAAATCGAGCAAAGTACAGGGATATCCTCAGTGAGAACCTGTTCCACAGCAGCCAGGACCTCTGACTGGGCTAAAGATTCACTTTCCAACATGACAATGATCCTAAGCACACAGCCAAGACAACACAGGTGGGTTAGGGACAACTCTGTGAATGTTGTAGAGTGGGGGAAGTCATAGAGCCAGAGCCCTGACTTGAACCCTATTGAACACCTTTGGAGGACCTGAAAATGGCTGTGCACCAATGGTCGCCATCCAACCTGACTCAGCTTGAGAGGATTTGCAAGGAAGAATGGCAGAAAATCCCCAAATCCAGGTGTACAAATCTTGTCATGTCATACCCAAAAAGACTCAAGGTTATAATTGCTGGCAAAGATGCTCCAACAAAGAACAGGGTGAAGGATCTGAATACTTATGCCAATGTGATATTTCAGTTTTTTCTTTTTAATAAATGTGCATACATTTCTACAATTCTGTTTTCACTTTGCCATTATGGGGTTCTTAATGTAGATTAATGAGAAAAAATGAATTTCAACAACTGTAGAATTAGCACACAAAATTGACAAAAGTGAAGGGGATCTGAATACTTTCTGAATCCACTGTAGGTCCTGTAGAACAAACTGAGAAATTGGATATAAATGAACTTAGAATGTCTCCAGAGTTTTTGTCAGGGAAATAAATGATGGCTACTAGAATAAATATAGCAAGACATAGAGAAAATATATTATTTTCCTATCTATTTGCTAATTTATGCATTTGAATACACTCTCACTTGTTATAGTAGGTATCAAGCTGCTTAATAATTCTAAATGTGCACTTGAATGGAGTTTGTAATTTAGGTACAATTTCTAAAATTTCTAAGAAGCTGGAAATCAACATCAAAATCAATATGAGAATGAAAAAGAAAATCATTGGTTCCTTCATTTAATTAGAAACCACTTCTGAGATTCCTTATGATCTTAGAGCAGGGGTCGCCAACCTTTTGGACCTCAGGGACCACCAAACTCATAATTTCAAATCCCGGGGACCACTAATATGAATTTTGACTGATGGTGGCTTGCTGACATTGGTGGGAAAGTTGGTCCCATTCCAGAGCTGCAGTAGCCACAGGACTGGCCCTTTGGTCATCCCACAGCAGCTCTGGGGTGACCAAAGGGCCAGTCTTGTGACTACTGCAGCTCTTGAATATGGGACCTGCCTGTGGTGGGGTTGGAAATCTCCGCCGTAGGGGCTGGCACCTGTATTGTGCAAATTTGTGGATGGTTCAACGTGCAAAAAGCATCACAGCCCTCACCAGCCAGGACGAGGTAATGGTGCTATTGCAGCAAGAGGGGGCTGGCGGCACAGGTGGATTGAAGCAACAATGGAGATGGCTGGAAGGTGCAGGAGCACCGTGCTACTTGTATTTGCGTGGTACTCCTGCACTTTCCAGCTCGCCTCTCCTGGTCTGGGCTCTTCCTCAATTGCCCAGGACAGGAAAAGTACCAGCTGGTGGTGGTGGGAGGGGGTGGAGGAGGCAAATCACCATCCAGTTCAGAGGCCTGGAATGGGGTGGCAGAGTCAGTTTTCTCGTTTTGGTGCTCTGCTCTGGTAAGGGTGGGGTGCAGCACAACAGCCAGGTGCCTGGAGCTCCTTCCTCTTCCTCCGACCTGGGCTTGCTGCTGGTGGGTGGGTGGGAACCTCCTCGCCCCATGGGGAAAGCCCAGCACACACGCAGTCTGGGGAGAGGCTTCCTACAGCCTGCGACCATCAAGGAAGAGCCCAGGCCAGGAGAGGTGAACTGGAAGGTGCAGGAGCGCCACGCAAATGCAAGTAGCTGCTCCGGGATGACCAGAGGGCCAGTCCTGTGACTACTGCAGCTCTGGAATATGGGACCAACTTTCCCACCAATGTCAGCAAGCCACCCTGGGGCAGATTTCCCTCCCCCGCCGTTGGTCTTACCTTCCAGTTCCAGCTCGTGTGCATCTACTCAAGGTAAGGTTTGCTCTCAGTGGGTGGGTGAGCCATGTGGGTGGCACAGCCTTGTGTTCCCGCGCAGCCTAGATTAATTGCTTTGGGGGGACATTTCTTTGCAGACCACCGGTTGGCGACCACTGTCTTAGAGAGTCTGATGATGGTGGAAAAAATCAAAATCTAACAATTTTTCTACTAACATGTTTTATTAAAAAGCATAAGCTTAGATGGTGAAAAGTATTCACGTTTATTTATGACCTAATTTTTTTCATACATTTATTAAGGCAGCAAGTATATTTATTTTATAAATTAATTTTCCATAGACTTTTTATGTAGGTAATTTTAGCCCCTTTTTCTAATTGTACAGAAATAATTTTATAAAATTAATTTAGATGATATGTTATATGTTGTTATTTCTTTCATTGTAGGCGGTAAACAAGAAAAAATGCTTTAGATATTATAGAATATAGATGCATATTTGCAATATTCTTAATGTTGCATATTGCCTTTTTGTAGTTTTGTCTTGAATTTTCATTTAAAAGAAATTACTTTAAAAATCAGTTCACCTGATATTCAGAGATTGAGAAGCATTTTGAATACAGGAAAAATACTGTCTCCTGTATGTAGGTGTATGGGTGTTAAAAGAATTTCTTTTAGGCAATGAAAAAAATGTATTTTTGTCCTAAGGTGGTTCATTAATTGAGCTGTTAAAAATGCATTATTATTACTTCTTTTCTGGGTTCATGTTTGCATAGTACATAAAGCTGCAAAAAATATTGTTTCCTTGGTTTACATGATTCTTTTAATCCCATTTTTTATCAGGTAGTTAAAAAGTGGAAAAGAAATATCATTGATCATTATTCCACTTCATTTTGTGGCACTAGAACAAAAATATGGGAAGGAGCTCTTTTAAGTTTCTATTGCTTTCTATGATAGAATGCTTAAAATGTTTGAAGTTTTCTTTCATCAGACCTCTAAATAACAGAATATAGCACATCTGAAATGTTTTAGAGAAACTTAAAAGAAAATGTTATTTCTATTTCATGTATGCCAGTTTTTTTTATTTGTATGGAGGTAATAAAAAGCTGAGTTCATTGTTCTTTACTGGTATTATACAACTTTATTTAAAGTTATTACCTTTGAATATAACTCTAATTCAACTAGAAGGCACATAGAATCAAGCCTAAGATATCAGTATTTGAAACCTGAATTAGACAGCTATCTAAAGGCTTTGATTTGTTTGTTGTGTTAGAAATGGTTTATATTATTAAATGTCTGTATGATACGGTTGCTGCAGTTGTTCAAATAGGCACCTAAAGCATACTCCCTAGTGAAAAGGATAAACAAAACACCAGAATAAAAATTCCCTTTAAAAAGCTATGTAGATAATTATGCATAGATCAGTTAAAATAATATTTTCTGGAGGAAAAAAATAGTCAAAATAATGTTTTTATATGCAGTTTTGAGTAAACTTGCCTCTTACTAAACAGAAACATTTTAAAAATTAAAAATGATTCTGTTATTTGGGATTAAATGTAGACTTATATTTTAGGTTTTTTTTTTAATTCATATTTATATGCACAGCCCTTCTCCACAACCCAAGCTCAACAATAGCCTTCGTTTCACTGTATATGCCTGCTTATTACTAGGGCTTTTTGGCCCCCCAAGCAGCATTTTTACAAGTCAGCTTATTGCCCAACAAACTTGGGTCCTCAATTTACTCCACCTCAAGAGGATGGAAGGCTGAGTCAACCTTATTTATTTATTTATTTATTTATTTATTTATTCGACTTGTTCCCATCTCCAAAAGGACTCAGGCAGCCACAGCTAAAAATACAACAATAAATAAATTACCTAAAACATATTAAACAATTACAAGCGAATTAAAATTAAGAACCCAAAATTAAAACAATCAACCCCAGAGGTCAGCACAGCCCGACTGTACAAATAGCCAGGTCTTCAAATCGTGGTGGAAGGTGCGGAGATCGGGGCCAGCCGGAGCTCCAGTGGAAGAAGATTCCACAAAATGGGAGCCACCACAGTAGGCTGCCCTCCTCGGTTGTCGCCAGCGACATTGAGTCACGGACGCACCCCGAGGAGACCCTCATGTAAGTGGCACAGGGCATGCTGGTATTTGATGCTGGAGTGGATTCTCATAAATATCCTGGACCCATGCCATGTAGGACTTTGAATGTTGCAACACTCAAAACTCTGACCACCGAGGGCAACCAGAAACCACCCAGACCAGCGCAGGAGGGTGTAATATGGGAGTATCGGGAAGCTCCCATCACTACCAGCGTAATTCATTCTGCACCACAGTTGAAGCCTCCAGTGGTATGCAAGGGCAGTCCTAAGTAGAGAGCATTACAGTAGTCAATCGGGAAATGACGAAGCCTGAGTGATCGTGCGCAGGGCATCTTGGTCCAGGTATGGGCACAACTGGCGAACCAGCCGGATCTGGGCAAAAGCCCCCTGGCCATGGCCTCACCTGCTCCTCCAATTTGAGCCATGAGTCCAAGAGGACCCCCAGATTCCGGCGCATCCACGGGGGCAACACTCCTCCCCATGACCAAAGATGGAATTTCCAAACTGGACCGAGATGTCGGTATGCACAACCACTGCTTCGGATTGAGTCGCCATGTTCCTGTCCATCAGGCACTGCCCAGCAACGTGGACATCACGGGAGAGAGCATCACTGATGTGGGCCTGGGGTGGAGATGTACTGTGTATCATCAGCATACTGATGATACATCACCCCAAAGCCACGGATGATCTCACCCAGCGGCTTCATATAAATGTTGAACAAGAGGGCGAGAGGACCAAACCCTGGGGCACCCACAAGTGAGATACCTTGGAGTCGCCTCTGCTAACACTGGCTTGAACGTCGAGAGGTAGGAGGAGAACCACCGTGAAACAGTGCCTCCCACTCCCAACCCCCGAGATGTGCAACAGGATACCATGGTCAATGGTATCAAAAGCAGCTGAGAGATCTAACAGGAGGACAGAGGAAAACCCTGTCCTGAAGCCTAGGGAGATCATCAATCAGCGACCAATGCTGTCTCCATGCCCCGCCAGGCCCGATTGGTACAGATCCAGGTAGTCCGCTTCCTCCAGGAAAAGTGGCATTGCGCCAACACATCAACAACCTCGCTAAAAGCGAAGGTTGGAGACCAGACGAAGTTGTTCACGCGCTGGGTCCAGGGCAGGCTTCTTCAGAAGGCCTCACCACCGCTTTCAAGCCGCAGGGAACAACCCTCTTAACGGTGTTGACCACTGCCGAGCAGTCAAGACGTGGGACCTCCCTGGAGGCGAACCAGGAAGGGCACGGGTCCAATAAACATGTGGTGGAGCTCAGCCGCCACATAATCTTCATCCTCAGAAACAGGATCGAACTCAGTCCAGATCACATTAGCCAGACCACTCGCATCCCCATCCTCAGGCCACTGCAAGTCCGAGAGCAACCCTTCCTGGATCTGGGCGATTTTATCCTGCAGATACTGACCAAATTCCTCAGCTCTGCCCCACAAAAGGGTCCGCCACCTCCCCCAGCTGCAAGAGGGAGTGGCCAACAGGTGTGGCTGGGCGATCTCAGATGTATGAGGGCAGAGAAATAGGACCTTCTCGCTGCCCCCACAGCTCCCAGATAAGTCCTAATGTGGGCTCTTAACTGGGCTCGGTCAGATCTGGGCCGGGTCGCCCTCCACCTGCTCTCTAGTCCCTTCTCGATGCTTATCTCCCGGAGCTCCTCGGTATACCAGGGAGCTGACCGGGATCTGCGCCGAGTAATGGGGACAACCCTGTCAAGAGCCCCCGCGGCCGACTGTTGCCAGGTAGCCGCAAGGACCTCGGCAGGGCTGTGGGTAAGGGATGCAGGAAAAAAACCCAGTTCTTCCTGGAACCTCTCTGGGTCCATCAGGCGCCTGGGGCAGAACCACCTAAGTGGCTCCTCATCCCAGCGGTGTGGGGCAGCTTGATGGAAGACCAGCCGCAGGAGATAGTCGTCTGACCATGGACCATCACCATCCCTCAGACCACTACGCCATTGCTTCGAGACAAAAACCAGGTCGAGCATGTTGCCCCCCTTATGAGTTGGGCAGTCTATTATCTGGGTCAGACCCATGGCCTCCATGGAGGCCATGAATTCCGGGAGCCAAACCATGCCGACCCCAAGGAGGGCAGTTTGAAGTCACCCAGAACCATAAGCTCTGGGAACTCCACCGCCACCGAGCAGCCCAGGCAGGGCAGCTGATACATAGCTGGGGGACAGGTATGTAAGCAGCACCCACCAAGCAGGCCCACACCTCAGGAGGAGGATTCACACCTTATCTCCAGGGACCTCCTTGGAAGCAGGGTCTCCGAATAACAACAGCCACCCCTCCACCCCTTCCCTGGGGTCGTGGCTGGTGTAACACCCAAAACCTGGGGGCATATGTCAACCAGAGGGACTCCACCCTCCCCAACCAGGTCTCCGGTGATGCAGGCCAGGTCCGTGGCCTCCTCCTCAATCACTTCACGGAGGAGTGCCTTATTAACCACTGGTGCAAAAAGTACACCAGCCGAGCCCAGGGGTCCTAGATCCCGAAACCCCCAGGAATTGAGAAGAGGCTAAGGGGTCGGAGCACCACAGCTCGATATTGCGGGGCACGCCTCAACATGATATGCCCCCGCCTGTCAGCTCCTACCCATTCCAACCACCTGGGATTGTAGCTTCCACTATTCCGCCCGAGTCCCATAGGCCCCCTCCACGCACCCCCAACCATGCCCTGTCTTAGGCTGCACTGAGCTCCTGCAATGAAACCCCCACCCTTCCCACCCTTCCCTAACCCCAAAAACCGAATTAAAAATTTTGACAAAGGAGCCCTGGGTCCTTTTTTCTTATCCCTCCCCGAGCCCCAAGCCCTACCCCTTCCTGCGCCAACCTTGAGCCTGGTGGGATTCGAGCCTGCACTAATTGCAGGCAGCTGGAACTAAGTGCTAGGCGTTTAACAGCCTGCACCACCAAGGCTCTTCATTTGGCCTTGGCTAAGTGAAATATGCAAGCCAAAAGAGGAGATTATGGTTTCATCTTATAGACATTATTTATATCTTCAATCTATATGTACAGCCAAAAAGCAAGAGTAATAAAAACAAATAGAAGAAAATACTTGAGAACATATATCTAGTATAGGGTCTCCTGCTTGAAAAGAAGGATGAATATTTTTTCCCTTGTATTTACATGAGGTAGTTTTATTAGACAAAATATACATCCCTAATATACACCCCTAAAATAGACTCACCTTTAAAATACATTATCTGAATCTAATGAGATATTTAAAAGTGACTGCTTAACAAGGTTACAGATTTCTCTATGTTCTTAACTGTGCACATTTTCTAGCAACAGTAGTAGTAACACAGTTGTTTTCTTCAGCTTAACCATATATTTTATCCACCCTCCAACTTTATACAATGGTGCTTAAAAGTCTGTGAAACCTTTTGAATTTTCATATTTCTGCATAAATACTGCATGATCTAAAACATGATCTGTTCTCGACAAAGTCATAAAAGTAGTTAAAGAGAATCCAGTTAAACAAATGAATCAAAAACATATTTGTTCATTTTATTTATTGAGAAAAATGATCCAAAGCTATACATCTGTATATGGCAAAATAATATGAACCTTTGCTTTCAGTAACTGGTGTGCTCCCCTTGATAGCAACTAATTTCCAAAAGTGATTAATAAATCCTGCACATTAGCTTGCAGGAATTTTAACCCATTTCTACACATAAAACAGATCTACTTCAGATCTGTCTACAACATTTTTATAAGACTAAGTGACTTGGCTGATACAAAATATTTTCAATGGCTTTAACCATTCTTTTATGGTGCAACTTACGTTGTTTGAGTTATTGTTTAGCTGCATAACTCACTTTCTCTCGGGTTAGTTCACCGACACCCTGATATTTTCCTGTAGAATTTGTCAGTACAATTCAGAATTTATAATTTCGTCAGTGAAGATAGGCTCTCCTGCTCCAGAGTTAGCAGAGCAATCCAAACTATGATACTATTAATTATGATACTACTAACTATGATACTACTAATGTTTTACAGAAGGTTCTGATATTGAAATACATGTTTCACCAAACATAACATTCAAGCCATTCAACTTATTCAAGCCAAAAAGTTCTTTTTTGATCTCATCAACCGAAAGAACATTCTTCCAATATCCTTTTTATCCACATAAATACAGTTTTTCACAACTGTAGACAAGCATCAATATTCTTTTTAGAAAGTAGCAGCTTTCTTCTTGCAACTTCATCATGTTCAGTGTTTTCTAGATGGTGGTCTTGTGAACATTAACATTCCCTAGTTCAAGAGAGGTATTTAGATGCTACATTAAGCTTTTTTGAATATTGCACACCTTCCTGTTGGTGCAATTTTTGGTTGATTAATCATGCTGTGGATGGTAACAATGATACTTGAATTGCTATACAGTCTGCCTTACAGTAGACTAGTGGAGTCCAAACTCTTTGAAAATATTTTTATAACAGTTTCCAGTTTGGTGAACTTCAGCAACTTGTTTTTCAGAGTCCCTGCCCCCTACAAATTTCAGTTGTTTTAACAATGACACACTTCCATATACCTGTCTGGTGAAGATTACACTTTGATACTGATTATCCAGAATTATTTTATTTAAATAAGGCATGCTCTCATACACACCTAATTGATTGAAGTATCTTAATGTTCCCTTCAATAAACTTTTAATCCTAGATTCACATACTTTTGCTGCACACAAATATATAACATTGGATCATGTTCTTCAAAATATAAATGAACAAATATAATGTTTTTTACTCATTTTTTTAATTGGCTTCTCTTTATCTTTTTGTGGGGGACTTAGGTGAAGAACAAATCAGGTTTTAGGTCATACTTAGAAATATAAAAAATTCAAAAGGTTTCATAGCCTTTAAAATAACATTCTTCTTCAGTAACATCTAAAATGACTTGGTATTTTTTTCCTTTTATACTGAGTTGCTTTGCCATCTCTCAGTCCTTATCTGTTTGCAGAAAGAAGATAAAATAATGGCTAGTTGAAGGCTGGCTATATAGTAGCTGTTCTAGATTTGGAAGGCTAGTGGAGCTGCTAAGCTGTTACTATTTATTACTCAACTGGATTAGCTTCCTTTTTCATTTCACCAAATAGGCAATGTTCAGTTTTCATCTCCACACACAACTAGCTTCTCCTTCAGGTCTCCAACTCAGCTTCCTTTAAAACTTTGCTACCAATAGCCCTTTACCTTCAGCATTTCTCTTTTATATCTCTGCAAATCGATGTGGTCCTTTATTTTCTTAAAGTCTAAGGAAAACACTACAGCATCCTGAAGTCTTTGTTTGTATAAGTATATTTTAAAGGGGCAACTCTTTCTGAATACGAGTTTTGATCTATTGTTTGTTAGTTTACCTATGACAGTGATGAATGACAACTCTTTTTTCTGCTCGATGAATATCAGAAATAGAAAATAAGATGTATGCCATACTCTTGAAATTCAGTTTAATATTCCACCTTTGTAATTTTATTATTGCATTTCAAACTTACTATTATTTGCTTTTTATTGGATATCATTTAAATTAAGATATGCATGAGAAACTTCACTGAAATCAATGAAACAATTAGCATGCCAAAAAGAATTCTACCAATTCAATTGGACTTATCTATGATTAACTTAATTAAGTTTTTTTTATTAATTTTTAAAATTTTAATACAATCCATCTTCCATTAAACAGTGTGTCATCTGGGTACAAATGTCTTGTGCAATAACAATTAAAATTTACATCCATATTCTTTATTTGTCTACTCTTCACTTAATGCTGATATACTTAATACATCTAAAACTACAATCCTCATCTTAATTTATTTAATTCTATTAATATATTTTCTATGTTTTGCTAATCTGCTTTTGTTTCTGACTTTCATATTTATTCTCTAGCCATCAGTAGAATAGTTCCCATATAATATAATATTTGGTTTGTTCTTTCTCTTTAATTGCAAGTGTTAATCTATTCATTTCTGCACATTCTAATATTTTCCTAATTACGTTCTCATCCATAGGAATCTCTTGGCTTTTCCAATTTTGTGCAAATACAATTCTAGCTGCAGTTAATACATGAATAATCAAATATACATTTTCTTTACTATAAGTTTCTGGTATAATCCCAGCAAAAATATTTCGGGTTTCAAATCAATGTGCTGTTGTATTATCTTCTCCAACCACGTATGTATTTTTGTCCAATATTTTTTGGCTTCTACACATGTCCACCACATATGGTAATACGACCCATGTGTCTGAGGGCATTTAGCTGATTTATCTTTAAACATCCTTGCCAATCTTGCTGGTGTAAAATGCCATCTATAAAAATACAAGTTTTCTTTATATGCAGTTGACAGTTAGTTTATAGTTTCTATCCCACAGTTGCTGCTATTTTTCTAATTCTATTGTATAACCGAAGTTTTTTGCCCATGCTATCATTGTCTCCTTCCCTTGTTCTTCTAATTTGATACCCAATAAGTTATACAGTTTTTTAATCAACCTCTCTTACATTCCTGTTAATATCTTATCCAATTCTGTCAATTCCATATAAAAAAACATAGCTTAGCATCTTTTTCATATCTAGACTGTATTTGCAGTTGTGTATACCAAACCAATATCAATCCCTTGTTTATTCAATTCTTGTTTAGTTTGAGCTCACCCTTTTCATTCAACATGTCTTTGTATCTAACAATATTTCCCATATTAATAATATTTGGATGAATAAATGCTTCCATTGCCGAAAGCCAAACTGGTATCTTCAAATATGCTGTTCTCTAATTTTCTCCCACAATAACAATAAAGCATTTCTTATATAATGTCTTTGAAAATAACTTACTTTTCCCATACCATAAGGAGGCATGCCAACCCAATTGCAAATCGTGTCCCTCCAATGTCTATAATCTTGTATTTCTCAATACAATCCATTCTTTCATCCATATTAACACCATGGTCTGGTAGTATAGTTCCCAATTTGGTAATCCAAAACCTCCTCTAGTTCTTGTATCCTGTAACATTTTTAAATTAATTCTTGCTTTTTTTCCCCAATATATTTTATTATTATTTTATTAAGATTCTCAAAGTTTTTTTTTTCAATTTTATCGGAATTGTTTGAAACAAGTACAATAATCTCGGCAATATATTCATCTTAATTGTGGCTATTCTTCCTATTAATGATAACTGCAAACTTTTCCATTTTTCCAAATCTGATTTAATTTGTTGTATCAGATTATAATAATTATCTTCCTTAATCATTACAAATCTTGCTGTTAATTGCATCCCTAGGTATATTACTTTCTTGGTAATCTGAATGTCTACTCTCTTCGTTAACTCTTCTTTCTGTTTCTCTGTAATATTTTTTACTAAGATCTTGGTTTTTTTCTTTATTTATTTTCAGTCCTGCCACTTCGCCATACTCTTCTATTCTTTATATTAATTTTGGCCCTGTTTCTTGTGGATTTTCTAGAATAAAAACCAAGTCATCTGCAAATGCCTGTAATTTATATTCTTCCTTTTTTATTTCGATACCTTTTATCTCCTTATCCTGTCTAATATTTCTATTTAATACTTCTAGTGTCAATACAAATAATAATGGTGACAGAGGACATCCCTGTAACCTTTTTAGTCATATCTCCATTTACCATCTCCTTTGCGGTTTGTTTATAATATATTGCCTTAATAATCTTAATTAATCTCTTCCCAAAGTCCATAACTTTTAGTTGTGCCAGCATGAATTGCCAGTTCACATTGTCAAACGCCTTCTGTGCATCGAGGAAAATAATTTGCTTCTATGGATGCACTTTGTAGGATTCCAATGCGTTCAAGATTATTCTCATATTGTCTTTAATTTGTCTCTTAGGTAAAAAACCATTTTGATCCGAGTGTATAAATTGATTTTAAAATATCTTTAATCTTTCTGCAATTATTGAGACAAATATTTTGTAGTCCACATTCAATAAAGATATCGGTCTATAATTTTTTATCTGTGGCAAGTCTGAGTCTTCTTTCTATATGACAGTAATGTATGCTTCCATCCAAGAATTTTGTACTTTTGCCTCTAGCAGAAGTTCATTAAATACTTCCAACACTGAGTTACTTAAAGAGTTTTATAGGGTTTTATATAGTTCTGCTGGTAGCCCATCTGGACCTGGTGTTTTGCCATTTGTCTTTTAATTGTGCCTGTTAATTCCATCATTGTTATTCTTTCTTCTAATATTGTTTTAACTGTTTCTGGTACTGTACATAGCTCTGCTTTTTCTAAGTATTGTTTTATTTTTTCTTCTGAAATTGTCTCTTGATCATATAGTTGCTCGTAATAATCATGAATTATTTCTTTTTTAATCATTGTTTTGATAGCAAGGAGTCCCTTTATCATCTATTAATTGATGAATCAATTTCTTTTCTTTCTCCTTTTTCAATCTATATGCCTACCATCTTCCTGGCTTGTTTGCATTTTCAAAAAAAATGTTTAGATCTTTTAATTTTTTGTGCTAGCTCTTTTTTTTTATTTCAATTTTCCACATTTAAAAAAAATCTTTTTTTAGTGAACAGCATGATTCCAGGTTTTCATATTTCCATACAGACATATCTTTGATTACATATTCATCTTCCACATTTAAGTTCATATCTCACCTCTACTTTACATATTTTCTATTATTTTTCTCAAATACTTTCTTCAGGCTTATTTTATAAATTTTCAATTCATTTCTTAACCTATTTCTTTTAGCTTTAAATAATTCTGATATCTTCATATTCATTATACTTATACTTTTGTCTGTCATATTTACAATTTCATCGCATATTCTTATTTCATTGTTTCAAAAATTCCACCTCATTTCAAACATTTCAAAACAGAAATTTCCCCTACAATTACCAATTAGAATGTACCACCCCTATAGCTTAAATGTCATTTAATAAATCCCGTTTTAGTTCCCAGTAAACATTTAACTTTTAATTATCCCCTTAAGCATTTATAACAATCACCTCCTAACAACTACATAACATATGTACCTTTAAAGTCAGATTCTGCATGGTACTTTCCCCTTCAATTATATCAATAACATTTATAATTTCAACAAAGAAAAATTAATTTATTCAATTCATCATAAAAACTGATATTAATCTCATTGCAATAATTCTCATAATTCATTTCAACTATATTCTGTATTCATTAAACTTAGTTAATAAACTTATCATAATTTCTCTTTTTTTCCCACATTCTTCCATTTGTTCTCTATTTATAATCTCATTACAACAATCTTCATAGTTCATTTCAACTATATTCCATAACTTAATCAAACATAGTTAATAGGTTTATCATAATTTCTTTTTATCACAATTCCATTTATCTCTATATTTAGTTTAATAAAAAACGGTATTCCAATAACAAAACATATCAGTTCCAATCTTTCATTTTAATAATCAGTATTTCCCTACTTGCTAGATAATTTATTACTTCTAATACATTTATACTACACCTTATCACCTTGCAGAATCCTCTTTCTTAATTCTTAATTAACCATTATGTCTATGTCTTTTGAATAAACAATTGAATAAACAATTTCTTTTCATTTTTATTCAATTTCCATATTTCTTTATTTCCTGGTTCTTTTTTTGTTACTTTTTTTCCCCTTCATTTTTTCCCTCCTCTTACTCCAGTTTTTATCCCCCTCCCTTTTTAAAATTTCCTTCTGTAGTTCCCTTTTCTGTTATTTCCTTTTACTTGGTTTGGTTTTCAAAATATTCCCCTTTTTGATTACCTTCTCAAGTCGCCCATTTTTAATTCTCATTTTTTCCCTTTTCGCTTTAATCCTCATTGCTCCAATTGCTCATTAAAAATGGCATCTTCTTTAATCAAGTCCTCCTCTTCTTCTGGCACTCCTTGTTGTTCTTCATACTTTGAAATCACCATTTCTAAAAATGGTGATTTTTAGAAAAATCAAAAGCAAAGCCAAATGATTTGCCTCTTGTAGCTTTTCTTGCATGTTTCTTAGTTCCATTTTTAATTCCAAAAAAAGTTCTGCCATCTTTAAACACTTCTATCCAGTAATTTAATTCAGCCAATGTCTAAAAAAATTATTTCCAACGATTAGCTTTTATTAATTCCTCTTTAGATTTTCCAGTTTCATCAAGTAGTCCAATGTGCATAAATTTATATTTGTGCCAAGATCACCAAACAATCCCAAAACAATTTCTTCCTAGTTATTTCTTTGTTTCAGAGTTCAATATTCCACTTTCACTTTCCAGGGACTCTATTTTATTGTAGCAAGATTTCACCTTCTTTGTATTTGATCCAGCCTTTGAGAAATCCAAGTTATAGAAATTCACAAATAATTTCTTTTGCCATTAGATGGCACTCTCTGTTATGTCCAAATTCCACTCTTTTTTCTCCACCTTTTCTCTTTATTTTGGCTTTTTTTCTTTTAAAGTTCAAAGTTCCAATAATTCCAAATATCAGTTACTATGTTTTTGCTTTTTCCTTTGACATGTTCAAGTTCAGCTTTAAATTTGCCTATTTAGTGTCAAGATAATATATTTTCTAGTTTAAACAAATATCTTCTTCAGGCTTCTCTTTCAAAATTCAAAGCTACTTTCAGCTGTCAAAAGTTTTTTTTCCCCCTTTCCCTACACTTTCTTTGTCCGCTGCTTTAATTAATTCCCTTAAAGATTTTTTTAAATTTAATTCTGGAGTACCTTGTATTCAGATGTTGCACCAGATTAGCCCGGTTATTCAAACTGTCCTCTTCTTCACCACTCCTGCACAATCTTATCCCGGCTAGCTCTTCCTTTTCAGGGTCGCCATCTTAGACCACCACTACAGCCGTCTTTGGAGGGGAGTGTTTGCCAAGCCAAGGAGGGGAGATGCAGCTCCCCTCGATCCAGCTGGTGGTCTTCCCTTTTTTCACCATCCCTACAGGGTGGCTCCAGCCCCAGATGCAAATAATTGGGGCCCTTCAATGGGAGAGCATGGATCGAAGCCACGGACGATCATGGTCTTCAGTCCATCAACAAGGAGGACATCACCAGAGGTCTCTGCTAGCTCTTTATTAAATTCAACATATATTTTTTTAAGTCCATTTGATTTTTTTTGTTCTTTTTTTGTGGATATTTTTGTAATTCCATCTCTAACCTCCTATATTCCTCTTCTAATTTCTTTTGAGCTTGTCTCTTCTTTTTATTTCTCTTTCCCACATATGTTATAGTTCCATGATGGTGAACCTATGGCACGCATGCCACAGGTGGCATGCAGAGTCATTTTGCCGGCATGCGAGCTGCAGGCAAACTTACCTTATGTGCATGTGCGCGCCTCACAGCTGATCTTCAGCTGGTTTGAGGCCTTTTTCGGACTTCCAGAGGCTTGAGGAAGCTTCTGCAGGCTTTTCAGGCCAAAAACTAGGCCCGTTTCATCACTTCCTGTTTTTCCGGAAATACAGGAAGTGACAAAACGGGCTTAATTTTCATCCTGAAAAGCCTTCCTCAAGCCTCTGGGAGGCCAAAAATCAGCTGTGAGGTGCAATGCAGGTAAGGTGGTGGCAGGGGTGGAGTGGGTGGGGATTGCACATGCATGAGTAGGGGGTGTGGGAGTGCACGCATTGTCTTCTGGGTGCTGGCATGCAAGCACGAGCATGCAAACATGCGCACAATTTTTGGCACAGGAGCCCAAAAAGATTAGCCACCACTGTTATAGTTAATCCTCTATGCCTTTTCTGTGTCCCATACATTTTGTAATGTAGTTTCTCCTTTACTATTCTCTCCAGTTCTCTTTCCATAAATTGAATAAATTCTTTTTCTTTTAATATTGATTGATTCATTGTCCATCTTAACTTCTTTTTTTGTCCCCTCCATATGACTTTTAACAGATTATGGTCTGCCCAGATACTGGTTTCAATGTTTATTTCTTGTATATTAGGTATTAACTCTGCTGATGTCTACATCATATCTATTCTGGACCAAGACATATGTTTATTTTAGAAAAATGTATATTGGTTTTTCTCGGGATGAATTCCTCGCCATGCATCTTGAATACTTAATTCTTCCATCATTTTGAAGAAATCTTTTGGAAGTGTTTTTCTGGCTTTTTTGTTTGTTTTTCTAGATCCACAATTGCATTAAAGTCTCCTACAACAAAATATTTTCATATTCCAATTCTATTATTATGCAATTTACCATAAAAACCCTTTTGGTTATTATTTGGTGCATATATTGCCACTAAAAGCATCTGTTTGTAATTTGTTATCTCCACCATCAGAATCCTTCCTTCCTCATCCATAAGAATTTGTTTAATGTTTATTGTCTCTTTAATATGAAGCACTTCTCCCCTCTTATTTTTGTGATAAAAATAACCCAATAAAAGAACACAGATATACCACAAGCAATAAAGATTTACTTCATGAGCAATTTGGAACATGAAAAGCCATCATATTGCAACAACATTTCAGTAAGATAGTACATTAACATTACATTACATTAACAACCCATTGCAATGAGGTCCAGAGATAGTACCTAATTCCAGCAAGGAATAGCTACTATCAGTGACATGATTTGAGATTTATCCCCATCTTTTATCTCCTTCTGAAGCCCACCCAGTGGTATGTAATCTTAGTGGATGTACTTCCCTGTCCCCTCATACTGACCGTCAGTTAACACCCTAACTGCTTGTAGGTATATGCCAATTTGCTTACCATCTACTTTCAATTCCCTTTTTTCTCAGTGTCCCGGATATTCTTCATCCAAAATAACTCTAAAATTGATTGTCTTGCAAATATATGTTTTTGCAAAAGCTGTAGATAGCAAATATATTGCTGTGGTTGCAAATTCAGCTCAGCAGATTGCAAATATTTCACTCTGCTTTGCAAAATCAGCTCAGCCAGTGCTATAATATATTCTTATTTTGAGGCCTTCAATTAAGCAGAGGCCTACACCAACTTGAGGGCCTAGTTGTCCTTTTCTTACACTTTGTTGTGGGAGACAGGAATATAACTTCCCAATTTTAGGATATTCCAAGACATTACTGTGTTGCTTTTTGATGTGGATTTTTTGTTAAACAAATTATATCCAATTTTAATTTTTCTGAATTGCCGAATTTAGTCCATTTGTTAATTGACATTCACTTTATTTCTTCTTCCATGATTTTATTTATAAATGGGTTTTGCTGCTCTAGTCACTCTTATCTCTTTTGCTTCTTTTACCTTTGCTCCTTCTCTTATTGCTATTTCCTCCCGATCTCTTGCATTTTCTTTTTGTTGTACATCTCTTTCTCCTATGGATTCTTCTTGATGTCTGTCCTCTCTTTCCTCTCTCATTCTGTCTTCCTCTTGTGGTCTCAAATACTGATCATAAAATTGCTCTGCCTTCTCTATTGAATCTAATCTATGTCTTTGTTCCTGTCAGGTCACCAATATTCCCTGTGGTATCAGCCATCTAAAATTCACTCCCTTTTTGATTAGATACTTTGTCAAAAACTGGTATTCCTTCCTTAATTCTCTGACTCTTCTCAGAATTTGTTTTAAAACTACTGTTTCTTTCCCTTTATATTTCAAGGGATCATCTCTCACTCTCTGCAGAATCTCTGTTTTTATTGCTTTCTTAGTGAATCTCACGTGAACCTCTCTAGGAAGTCTATTTCTTATCATATATCTGGTGTGCACTCTAAATATTTCATCAATCTTGGCCAAAAAAAATTTATTTGGGTACCTCCAAAGCTCCCACCAACAATTCTGCCATTAGCTCTGCTAAATTTTCTCCTTTTTCTTCTTCCATGTTCTGAAATCTCAAATAATAATCTGCCCTATCCATCTCTAATCATATTATTGTTTTTCTTTATTTTGATCTGCCAGTGTAAATCTATAATCAAGCTCTCCCACTCTTTTTTCTGTTGATTCAACTTTCTCTTCTACTTTTTGTATACGATGTTCATTATTTGCCATCCTTTGTTGAAAATTCTCAATTTTTTTCTTCTACTTTCTCTTCTACTTTCCTTATTCTTTCCTTCATGTCCTCATGGAGGGCTTGTATCATGGATTTTAATTCTGCTTGCATAACATTGCCCTTCTCTTGCTGTAACATGGCATCGAGAGTCCTCTGACCAGCAGTACTAGAAGCTGCAGACGATGATGCTGAAGATAATGCTGAGGTTGTTTTCTTCATTTTCAAATATTTCAGTATTTGTAATCCACCAAAAATAAGAGGTATAGTTCAATTATAGTCCAGGGGAGAAATAGAAATATAATTTAAAATCCAACTCCAAATCTTGTCAATTTGTAAAATCCTTCTTTTCTTCAGGTTCTTCAAACCCTAATCCAGTTTGTCACAAGGAAAGGAATTAGCCAAATAGCAAATTGTAATCCAAATCAGCCCACCAAGCCCAAAAGTTCAACCACCAGTTATTTTATATCCAAAGAGAGAGTTCACAGAGGAGGAGGAGGAGGAGGAGGAGGAGGAAGAAGAAGAAGAAGAAGAAGAAGAAGAAGAAGAAGAAGAAGAAGAAGAAGAAGAAGAAGAAGAAGAAAAGGAAGAAGAGGAAAAAACTGAATCAAAGAAAAAGTGTTTTACTGTTCAGCTTCTGTTTGCTTTGTCTGGTTTATTTCCATTTAAGTTCCAATAGCTACACTATTTGAAAAAAGAATTTTCAGTGTTCCACTCTCTATCTTAGTGCTTCACTCAAAACAACTTCATATTATTATGTTCTCAGACTCCCAAGGTTATTTGTGTTTTTGTATATTGCCCTCTTTCTAATGTCTTCCAATTTTCACTTTTGCCTTTACATGGCACTGTTGCTCTGCTTCTCTTTTTCTTTCCTCCTATTTACTGTATATCCCCATGCAAGTTGTAAAATGCAATATTTATAAGAAAAAGGTGTCAATATAGTCAATTTTTATAATGTCCAGTAGTTTCTAACTTAAAAATTAAAATATCCAGTCCAGTTTTTTGAATATGCTCTTTCAACAAGTCCTTTTGGCCAAATTCCTATTTCAATAATGGCTCTCCTTGCTGCTTTTCTTCCGGAGGTGGAATAGGAAAAAAAACATTTCCACCTCCCTCTTTGGGTCACATTTTCACTCCATTATTCCCAAGGGGGCTCTTCTATTAAAATTTAAAGTTCAGTGTTGGAAATCTCTCACCAAATCGATCACACCTTTTTTCTGTCTTCTCACTTCTTCAGATGGCTGTCCCAGCTTCAGAATGGCATACAATTCCCCTGCTGTCAGTTTAGAGAGCCTTCTCTGGATCAATCAGGGAGATTGCGGGCTCCCTGAGATCAACGAAGTGCGCTCTCTTCATTCATTGCCCCTCCGAGATGATTTAGGTCCAATTGGGATCACCCGGCAGCTATTATTTTGATAGTCCCACGGAGCTCCGTGAGGCACGTCGTGTTGCTATGATGTCATCCCCTCCTCAACTTAATTAAATTTGATGATGGCAATGAGCTTTGAACATTATTTTCTTAAGAACATAGCATGTAAACATCAGCTAATAAATTCAAAACATTATAATATATTCTGTTGTTGTTTCTGTTTAGAAATTGGCTCTAAAGCCTTGGTTTTTAACATTTTACAGGCCCTTACAGGTTACAGGTTTTTAACATTTTACTTATGTCCCTTTCTAGGGATGGAACTTATCATTCCCTATATAAAATTAGGTTTGGTTGCTTTTCAATGATTTTTACAGGGAGAGAGTCAAAGAAATATAGCTCTAAAGAGCTTTAAATATTATTAAATATGCCATTCTTCTGTACTTGGTCTGTAGTTTGTGACCTAGGGATAGATGGTTATAATAATTCTGTTTTGTAGGTTTCCTTTCTACATTTTTTTTCAATTTTTATGCAAAGCTATGTGGATGATCATTATGAGATGAGCAATAAAATTAATTGATGTACTAATGAATGCTAATTTTGTTTCTCTATATCAGATAAATCAGGAGGTATTGAGCTGATATTACAATCTAATAATGACAGTCTCAAAGATTCTCTTGGAAGTTACTATGCAGCAATCTAGAAAGATGATTCACAAATAGAAACATCCTGAAGTGGAATTATCATTTATTCAGTTTGGTTTGATTGTAAACTTTTTACATAGCTAAAGATAGCTATGGATTTACCCAAGTCTGCCATTCATTTGTGCTTCTGTTTTACTGTTAAGTATGTAGCTGTTTTACTGTTAAGAATGTGTTTTATGAGTTTGCAAACTGGCTTTGTGGCTTTAAACATGCTAGTATTTTTAACATATTAAAATAGTGCAATGTTTGTATTTGTTGGATATCTACTCATTTTACAAATAAAAAATAAGAGCGAGGCAAGGAAATATTATTTAATGCTAACATCATTTTCATTACTTTAATTCTTCAGACTATTAGCTTGGCCTGTTGCTTATACTGATAAGAATACTTGTTAATTATTTATTCATTTTAATGTCTAGGTATTTTTTCTCAACCAAGATAATGGCTATTCTTAGACAACTCGGTTAGAATTTCCATCCGTGTTTTCAAAATCATTCTTAAGATTGTGCTGCCACAATTCATATTGGCTGTGGTAGCAGCAAAACAATGTTGTAGTAAATAGAAAAACTAGTATCCTGAGACTTCCAGTTGCAACACTGCAGCGGTGTGGGGAGGAAAGAATGAGCTCCGTTTTCTCATCCCCAATCTGCACGTTTGGAGGTCCTCCGAGGGGCACGCAGATCTTGGAGAGATCGTTGAAGGTGTGGGGAAGCCCGAGGAGCAGCAAGGTGGAAAGCAGCTACCTCCCACATTGAAGGAAACTCCATTTGCTCCAGTGTGTGAGTGATTTGTCAAATCAATAGTGGACCGAAGTCGCAGTGATCACACTAAATGAGGAAGATATAATAGTAGCAGCGGCAGTGGCATCGAATCTATCAGAGGGAACTTCTGATAGGAAGCGGAGAGTGATTGCAGAAGAGAAGAGACCCTAGATATTGAACAGCAGAACTGTGAGTCTCAGAACAGAGGGTGGATGTCGGATAGCAGAGCAGCAACCCAGCAGTGAGAGCAGTGGTTCGGAAGCAAGAAGACATAGCCAATTTGTTTATATATTTAAAAGTGATCGGGTGATAGAATTAAAAGATCAGAGGACTGGACGATTGGACATATGAGAAGATAAGAGTAACAATACTTATGATTTGTGATCTGAGACTAAAACAAGAAGGGGATCGGTGGAAAAGAGACATACTGGGAGAGTGAAGCTAAAAACTGAAACACCTACTTTTACTACAGTGGACAGCAGAGGCAGAAAGGAAGCTGATGCAATAGAGTGTGACTAAGCAGAGTGTGTATGAACTGTGATTGATATAAATTTGTGCAACAGTAGAGGAAATATTTAATTAGTGATTGATATTATTGGAGGATAAATGAATTAACTATCTGATTATTTGATTATTAACAATGGAATTGATTAATGAATTTCATGAATTAATGAAATTAATAATAGATTGATGGTAAAATTTTAAGATTTTGTATTTTGGGTTTAAAAAATGAAATGAGTATTGATAAGTACTGATAAATACTGATAAATGCTAACAAAATATAGGATTGATATTATTGGATGCTAAATGAATTAAGCTAGTAAGATTTTATGGTCTTTGTTTAAAATAAATAAGGTATCTATACATAAATATTGAAGAAGACCAAGACAGATCTACAACTAGTAAAATGGAAGAAGTAATTAAAATAATCTCAATAAACATTAATGGATTAAATTCCCCTGCTAAGAGGAAGCAAACTTGGGTTAAACAAAAAGTTGATATTGTGTGCCTACAAGAGGTACATTCCAAAAACAACACAATAAATGCTTAGATTGCCCCAAATTAGTAGTATTCTACACAGCATTGGCAGATCAAAAATAAAGAGGGGTAGTAATGTATATTAGGAAAGGAATAATAGCCAAACAAATTTATGCAGAAGAACAAGGTCAAATTTTAATGGTAGAACTAAAAATTCAACAAAAACCAAATATTATTGGTGGGGATATATGCCCCCAATGATAATCAAGAAGAGTTTTATAATAAACTGTATGAGAAAATAATAGAAACAAGAAAATGTTAGCTTAGTAGGGGATTTTAATGCTGTTGTGGATATTGAAAAAGATTATACTAGTAAAGAACAAATTAAAAAAAGAAAAAAGAAAACTATCAAAACCATTTTTGAATTGATAAAAGAAACTAATTTGGAAGATGTATGGTGAAAAATAAATCCAAATTATAATGATTATATTTTATTCTAATCCACACAAGTCCTGCTCGAGAATCAACATGGCGTAGGAGAACAGGGTAATTGAAAAGGTATTGTTACAGTGGAAATAATGCCCAATATATGGGGCAACCATAACCCCCTGAAAATTGTTTGGAAAGGACAAAGGAGAAAGAAGATAAGATGGACACGAATTTTTGAAAGAAAAAGAATATAAGATGAAAAATGAATTGGAAATATTCGTTACGATAAACCGGAAACAACACACCACCCTACAGAATTTATGGGATACTACTAAGGCGTATGTGAGAGGAATTACAATAGCATGAACAGCTAAGAAAAATAAGGAGAAATGGAAACAAGAGAATGAAATACAGCAGAAGATAAAAAAATATGAATGCGAACTTCAAAAAGACCCTAAAAATACAGAAGCGAAGAGGGAAATAAATATGGCTAGACATAAATTAAATTTGTAAGGCAGAATTTTTTTGAATCTGCAAATTAACCTTGTAGATGGTTGTCATATAAGCTGAAAATAGAGAAGGAAAAAAGATTAATTCAACAACTTAAAGATGAAGGAAATATATGTCACCAGATAGAAGGGGGAAAAATTGTGGAAAGCTATTTTGGGGAGCTATATAAACAGGAAGAAATTACGGGGGAGAATGTGATACTATAACTAGAGGAAAATGGTTTAAGTTCAATTCCGGAAGGAAAAAGAGAGATATTAAATTAAAAAATAATAGCAGAATTGAAGAAAGCAGTACAAAAGCAGAAAAGCAATAAAACCACAGGACTGGATGATCTTCCTAGTGAGCTATATAAAAATACGTATGAAACATTTGAATCATTGATGTTGGAAATATACAATGAGGCATTACTACAAGCCAGACTGCCAGAATCCTGGTCCGAGGCATACATTACGTTAATTCCGAAAGAAGGTACTGATCAACAATTAATACAGAATTATAGGCCAATCTCATAGTTGAACACAGATTATAAAATATTTATGACAATATTAGCAGAGAGAATATTGAGCGAAATTATAAAATCTGATCAGAATGGCTATTTACCAAACAGACAAATAAGGAATAATACCCTGAAAAGCAAGCAGCGTTAATATTTTTAGACGCACAAAAAACCTTTGATAATCTCAATTGGCAGTTTATGTTACAACAAATAATAAAAATGAATTTTGCTATGAACATAGAAAAAACATTACAAGCAATATATTCTAGTCAAAGGGCAAGTGTATTATTAAATAGAGACCATACAGAGGACTTTAAGATAGCTAAAGGAGTAAGACAAGGGTGTCCACTATCACCTCTGCTATTTATTCTGTCTTTAGAAGTGTTACTAGCCAAAATCAGATGAAATTCGGAAATAAAGGAGATAAAAATTAAGAAAGTAGAATACAAGGCCCAAGCGTTTGCAGATGACCTAATATTCTTAACAAAAGATCCATTAAATACTGGGTATATTGCTATAAGAAATAGAAAAATTTGGAGAAGTAACTGGACTTAAAATAAATAAAAGTAAAACCAAAATAATAGTCAAAAATTGTACCACAAAGCAAAAAACAGAATTAGAAGTTAAAATGGGATTACGGATTGCAAAAAAGGTGAAGTATTTAGGAATATGTTTATCTTCTAGATGTTCTTCAATCAAGAAGATAATTATATTAAATTAGTAAAACAAATTAGAAAAGAATTAGAATTATGGGGGAAATTACAATTGTCACTATTAGGGAGAATTGCAGCAATAAAAATGAATACTTTGCCCAAATTAATGTATTTATTCCAAATGATCCGGATAAAATTAGAAAAAAAATTCTTTATTGAATTAAATAAAATGACACTCAAATTTGTCTGGTTGGGCAAAAAACCACGTATTAAACTAAAACTATTACAGGATAGTAGAAGCGTGGTTTTGGATAGTAGGAGGTGGTTTTGGACTACCAGAATGGGAACTCTATTATCAGGCAGTGGTAATAAATTGGATAAAAGATAAGAGAACTTTAATACTAGAAAGTCATGACCTCCAGATAGGTTGGCATGCTTTTTTGTGGGGAAAAAGGGGTAAGGCACATGCCTTCTTTAACCGACACCAAATAAGAGATTCACTTATACAGACCTGGAGGAAGATCAAAAAGAAACATTATATGACCCTGCTGGCTGTCAACCATGGAGGCTATGTTCCACCCGGATAAATTAGATATAAGAAAAATGGTAAGCTATAAGGAATTATTAAATCATCAAGGCAAACTTAAATCGAATCAAGAATTAAGAGAACAAGGAATTATAATGGATTGGTGGCCATATAATTGATTGGTGGCCATACTTAAAAATTCAAAATAGGTATAAAAAAGATTTAGAAGAATTTGGATTCGACAATGGGTAAAATCAATTAGATAAAATTCTAATCGGAACAGAGAAAAAATGTATATCCAAAACATATAAATATTTACTGGGAGTTAAAGAAGAAGAAGGAAGAAGTTGTGAAAAATACTATGATAGCATGGGCCCAGAATTTCAGATATAATATTGATTTAGATGAATGGGAGAAATTATGGAGTACAAATTATAAACTGACGACCTACAAGGAAAACTTATACAAAATGTTTTACAGGTGGCACCTGGCTCCAATAAGATTGACTAAGATATACGCCAACTCAAGTCCAAAATGTTGGAAATGTGAACAAAATGATGGTACCTTTTATCATATGTGGTGGCTATGCCCCAAGACCATGAAATACTGGATTAAAATTAAAAACTGGCTGCAAGAAATTACCAAATATCAGATTGAACTTAAACCAGAGCTTTTCGTATTAGGAATAATTACAGATCAATACCCAAAAAAGATAAAATACATTATTCTGCATATTCTGACGGCAGCCAGAATAACTTTTGCACAAATGTGGAAAGGACCCAACACCCCCCCAGATGAGTTAATTATACACAAAATACTGGAATGTACTGAGGTAGATAAGCTTATGCTAGAAATGAAAGAGAAGGACAACTCCGAATATTATGCAATATGGCATAAATGGTATGAATGGTTAGAGAATAGATATAAAAAATAAGATTAGATTAATGTAACTATTTTAAGAGGCCTTAAGAAAGTAATATGATAGACATATAGAGTATAACATATAAGATAGAAACAAATATAGATACAAAGATAGTGTTGATGTATATAAAGATGTATATAATAAGATTCATATGATAGATAGATAGATAGATAGATAGATAGATAGATAGATATGCCATTGCATTTCTAAAAATATGAATGAGATTTGTATTTGTGGAAAAACATAATAAAAATCTATTTTAAGAAAAAAGAAAAACTAGTATCCTGCCCATTGTCAATTGCAAATTAAGATATACTGCATTTAGATGGGCTAAATAATCAAATATTTGTTTGAACTCTTTGTTCAGACTCAGTTGTCATTTGATATTTATCATATCAATACAGCAACTCATGAAAGTTCATAATATCTTGAGTCAGTCAGAAGAAATATGAAGATTTGTCCTGTTACTTGAATAGTAATAGGAAATTTGTGACTCTCCAAGTATTGCTGAACTACAGCTCTCAATATCTTCATGTAGCATGGCCAGAATGAAGAATGCTTGAGGTAGTTGTTCATCAACATTTAGAGAACCATATTTCTTGCATTTGTCCCAGTGTTCATAAAAAGTAATAACAATCATGAAGTATGGAAGTAATGACCAAATTGGTGTTGTAGTTTCCAACTTTAAGGGATGTGGCCTTTAGGCAAAACTTAATGTGACCACTTCACTTAGGACAACAGTTTTGGGACTCCAAGTTGAGTTGTTAGGCCAGGACAATACTGCTGTTAGGTCAGGATCTAATGCCTTTCCTAACCTGCTGTGCTCACTTTTGTTTCAACTCCCCTCACCCTTGTTTTTGGCCTCAAAGATATATGTAGGTATGTATTTATATGTATGTAAAATAGTGCAACGTGAGTATATAGTAAACAAAATTCTTTTTTTTAATCACATAGCATATAAACAATGATCACATACATGGGGAGAAGAAGGAGTTTGTATGTCGATGGCTTGATTGTTCTCGAGAGCAGAAACCATTCAAGGCCCAGTACATGCTAGTTGTACATATGAGGAGACACACAGGAGAAAAGCCACACAAATGCACTGTGAGTAAACACTGTTATAATAAACCAAGAGGCACCTATTGATTTGCTTCCTTCTTTGCTTCTTTCTACTTGAATACAATTTGGTCACATTAAAATGTATTTAAAATATTATGTACAAAGTTATGTTTGTACACTGTTGGAGTTTCTTCTTTTTCATAAATTATCTACTTTTGTCAGTGACATTGATTTCATTTGCCAGAGAGCATACTGTGAACAATATGCAAAAAATCTTTCAAAGTGGAAACCGCTGAAATGGGATTAAAAATAAAACAATGGGTATTATAATGCAATTATATAAATATGTCCCAAACCTGTTATCCCATTTTGAAAAAAAAATAGAGATAGAAAACAGGAAAGAAATGGGACATCTTCTTTATAAAGTTTTGAATTTCAAATTAGAATCTATTCCATTTAATGACATTTTGTAAACGTCCTAAATATACAATTTCTATGAATCAGCCCTGCAAAAGTATAACAGAGTCCATCTTCAGCAAGCCAGATACTTCATGAAAAAGGGCATTAATGCAATAGGCTGTTTTAAGTAACTGGATTTCAAGGTATATGTGTGTGTGTGTGTGTGTGTGTGTGTGTGTATGTTTTCGTAGATTTTCACGGGTAAAGGTATGTAGGTCTTGGTGTATTCGGGTCTTGTCCCATGTAAGATTGAGAATACCTTGGTGGCGTTTCGATGAGATCCCACTCGCCATCTTCAGGCTGGTGTCTTCGGCTTTGTGCTTCTGCCAGCAAAGCGTGATCTGAGCTGCCTTCTCTCTATAAATACTGGAGGGGAGGTGTGGTGTGCTGGCTCTGCTGTAAGCGGGTTGGTTGGCTGTGTTTTTGGCTGTGTTGTCGCTTCTTGATTGGTTGATGGAATTGGTGTTTGCTGATTGGTTGGCTTTTTTGTAAGAGCCTGTGTGGCTGAGGTAGTGGCTGTGTGTCCTTCAGCCTTTTGTGTTTTAGCTACCTGGGTAGTGGGCTGTGTGATGACCTTCTGAGTTTTATTGTTGTGACATCTGAAACGTCGCCAAGATATTCTCAATCTTACACGGGACAAGACCCGAATACACCAAGACCTACATACCTTTACCCATGAAAATCTACGAATATATATATATATATATATATATATATATATATATATATATATATATTTGTTTTCGTAGATTTTCACGGGTAAAGGTATGTAGGTCTTGGTGTATTCTCCTGGGAGAAGACCCGAATACACCAAGACCTACATATATATATATATATATATATATATATATATATATATATATATATATATATGTAGGTCTTAGTGTACTCGGGTCTTGTCCCGTGTAAGATTGAGAATACCTTGGCAACGTTTCAACAAAATCTCATCCGTCATCTTCAGGCTGGTGTCTTCAGCTTCGTTCTTCTGGGAGAAGTGATATATATATCCTTTCTACATAAAATTGAACCAGTTATTTGGATTAGTAGCTTTGAAAAGTAATCTTCTACAAGTATGTTTATTTTATTTTTTAAAAAATGGGTAGGTTAATAAACTTCCAGGTTAGGGAAGGCTTTATTAGTCCCTTTTTAAAATCACTATATCTAAAAAGTTGGACTGAATTAAATCCAAGTGTGTCCATGCTGTCTCTTTTTGTGGGATAGTCAGACAGACACATTAATCATAAAATCCTTGGTCTTTTTTGTCTATTACTTGGAAACATGCATAGGTTTGAAATCTTGCCAGTGCCTTAGAATATCAAAATAATTGTTATTTCTTTGTGTAAAAGCATCCTTTCTAAACTAGGAAACTAGCTGGGCTTTTATTTTATTTTAAGATTATAGCAGGCTCCTTAAAAAAATGCAGAAAATCTAGAACATATTGCTACTATGGTTAGATCATGAAAGCTGTGTTGCCTTTGATGTGGAGTATTTTACTGTATTATTTCTTTTTCCACACTTCATCTTCTGTAAAGAAATGTTTAGAATATAATATTTAGAATAATATAATAGTACATCTTGCCCTCAGTTTGAAGGCTGTATGAAGGCCTATTCCAGGCTAGAAAACTTGAAAACCCACTTGAGATCTCACACTGGAGAGAAACCGTATGTTTGTGAACATGAGGGTTGTAACAAAGCATTTTCAAATGCATCTGATCGTGCCAAACATCAAAACAGAACTCATTCTAATGAGGTAAGAAAACACATGATTTGTATAATCCTCAAACAATGCATAAGTGAAGCTATCAAAAGTATTTATTGTAAAACATTTATTTATGGTTCAACTATATATTAAAAGTACATAAAGACATGAAACTCAAGAAAAAAGATGATTTAGAAGCAAGTAATTGCTTCTAGAATCTAAGTTTTCTTTTTAAAATCTGCTTTAACTGCTGGGACATAAGGAATAACTTTGATTCTGCAACATCCAAATAAAATCCTGTTTGACTCATGAGATAGACCCAAACAATGCACTTTTGATGGTTTTATAGGGAAGATTTTATCAAGTTTTTATGAGTGATGTCTAACTCAGCCAAAAATATAAGTGTTTGTTTAACTCAACCAATTCTAGCCAGATTTTCCCTGGCTTCTGTCATACATCTGAATATTAGTTCCTTGTCTCTCTCACTCCAGCTGGAAGTATGACATGCTTGCTAGAAAAAAAACACAGATATTGTAGATAATCTGCAGCTGTATAACTACTGATAATTGATCTCATTACCCACTTTTCATCTTCTTTGGCTTTTGGTTAGTGATTATACACATAAACATTATGTGTCTTCTTGTCACAACAGGTACATGTAACTTAACAAATGCTATACAAGCATTTCTTGGATACACAATTATTTCTTTTATGTTTGGAGACTGGTCTTTAATATACTAAAAAGACAAACTATGGATAGATTCCTGAGCCAACTGTGAATAAAGTAGAAAAGTAGTTTCTAATATAATACGGACAAGAATGGGATCCAAGATCTTTAGTGTTAATTAATTTCTTTTTTTCAATATTAGTGAATGCTCTATTAAAATCAAAACTATTTTACATGAAATGTTCCTATGAATAATAATATTCCTATTGGCCAAGTTACTACTCCAATTCATAAATATATATATCACAAAAGCAGTTAGCAATTTGCTGAAGGGGGAAGTAGATATTAATGAAAAGAACTACTGTGCTTGGGCTTAACAACCAGATCCTGGTTCAAATTTTCCCATGATTGGAGATTCTACCACATTGCCAGTACTTCTCTTGGTCACTCTCAGCTCAATTTGTGTAACAGGCTTTTTATTATTGTTCTCAAAAGCAGGACAAAATATTCCATCCAATTAAGACGGTGTACCAATCCAAAACCAATGATAGCACTTTTTCCATTTACAGAAACCCTATGTCTGCAAAATACCAGACTGCACAAAACGCTATACAGATCCAAGTTCTCTCCGAAAACATGTAAAAACTGTACATGGTCCTGAAGCTCATGTCACTAAAAAGCAACGTGGAGATATCCATCCAAGACATCCACCACCAAGAGATCAAGGCAGTCATTCCCAAAACAGATCCCCAGGCCACCTGATTCAGGGTGCAATTGGTGAGCAAAAAGGCCTCAGCAACACTACCTCAAAGCATGAAGAATGCCCTCAAGTTAAAGCTGTTAAGTCAGAGAAGCCAGTGGTAAGCTTCTATTTCTTTTTATTCCTTGGATATAAAAGTATACATTGTTCATTAATATTATTATTATAGCACAGTTACATTTGGGTTCCCTCCCCCCCCCAAATATCTGTTTATAATAATAAGGTAGTCATAGCACGCTGTATAGTTCAGAGGAACTCATCAAACAGAGAACAGCAAACTTATTTAATGGGTTTTTACATAATTTTTGTACTCAAATTTGTATTTTCTTGTGATGTATATTTTCATAGATGTGATGTGGAGTGACAACTGAGTGTTATTTGTTGTCTAGTCTTGAATGGACTTGTGTATCTGTAATAGTCTAACACCATTTAAGGGTTAAAAATTAGTGGTAGTATGCAATGCATACTGCAAAAAAATATGAAAACATATATTCATTTGAATGACTGTAATGACCATCTTCCATAATAACTTTGTTTGCAAAATGCCTTGTTATCAAGCTTAACCAAGTGTATCCAGGTAGAATGCATGATAATGTAAATCTGTCTAAATTGCTTTGGGTTGGCTTAGAAATTTAGATCTGTCACTGAACCTTCCAGACAAGTTTATCTGTTTAATTCCCAGTCCTGCAGGACTCTTTCTTGTGAAAAGTTCTTCAGTATTATTGGAATTATATAGAACTTTCCCCAAGAATATACTTGCCATTCTAAAATTATTCCATCAATTAATAGAAGAAACTATTTCCATATGGTCTGAACTTGAAGGCTCCAGAACACACTGTTATATCAATATATAATTGCAAAACCATGGAATTTAGGAAAAGCAAATATTACAGGAAAGGGAGGGGAATCAAATACTGGCCATACAGATATATTATTTATTGTGTACTTTGCAATATGCCTCTGCCTTAATTGACTGCTAATATAAAAGTAAAAATATTGTTATGGTTTTATTATGAATTCTAGTCAATTACAAATATAATTTAAAATCATAAAGTAATATTTTCTTCATAAGTCAGAATGAAATTAATTTTGTTTATGAGTAACACTTCTATTGGAAATTGAAGCTTTCATGATGTAATAATCCCCCTTAGCCCTGGAAAATCATCTGTTTTTGAAAGGCAGATGTGAACAAGTTATATTTAATTGTGGATTATATGTTACTGTATATACTATCTCTAACATTTTTCATAAGTCACCATATCCTACAAATCTATGCAAATTTTTGCAATAATGTTCTTTGCTACGATAGCCTTTCTGATTAATAAAGATTGGGAGAATATATTTTTCTCATTCTGATTTGAATGGATGGCATGTCCTACAGTATATGCAAAAGCTCTTTTCTTTGTCTTCAAATCTGATGCTGAATCAGAAATTGGCCCTGAGGGACCGAATGTTAATGTAAAAGTATTTAAGGTGTACTAAAAAATGTTTTATAATAAAGTTAAGATTCCAGGTTCTAAATACCTTTGAGAGTGAAGAGACAAAATTGACTATTGCAGGAATACATTAATATACTTTGATGTAACATTGGCACTAAAATAATTGATTTGTATGTATTGTATAACTAAATGTCTTATGTCTTTTGTTTCACTAATCCAATGTTTCTTCTACCTAATGCTTTTAATGCCATGTTCTATCTTCCTAAGGACAGTGGGTAATAAGGTGAGGGAATTTTAATTTCTCCGCATTATTTTCATTGCAGTTAAAAATTCATTTACTTGCTACTTGAAACCATTTCATTAGCTGTATTCACAATTATTATAAAAACATACTTTATAACAAATGGCATGCTATCCAGTTAGTTTGTAAAACTAGTCATATATGGAAATATAGATATTTACCTATACATTTGTAGTTGTTCTTTAGTTGTTACTGCTGTGAAGAATTTTCCAGCTGTAAGAACAGGCTTCTGACCCTCAGATTTGTTCATTCAACTAGCATTAAACTGTAGCCATTCCCATGGCATTTCATGTTGAACTAAGTAATTTAAAACATGCCACTTAAGACCAAATGCATATAACACAGTATATTATTAGCTTTGGCAGAATACTTTGATGTTGCTGCTAGTTAGTCCTGAAAGTTCTTGCTTGCTTATCTTAGATGATGAAGGAATCCTATTGTTATATTGATCATCCAGATTTTATTCCAAAACAAATTAGTCCACAAGAAGTCTGTCTATACCAGTAAAATTGATAGGCAAATACCATAGCTAATGTGTTGTAAAAAATATTGAAGATACTGTTCCTGAAAGCAATTTTTTTTAATCTTAATTAGAATTGTGTGAATATTGAATCTCCACTGCATCATTTAAGCTACGACAACTGAAGTTCTAAGTATTTAGTTTCTGATTTCCAATTTTCAAAGATGTTGTTCATGATCAAGATGATATTAATGTATCTACAACTGCAGAAGTAGATTTCTAAATGTTTGATTATCTGAAATATTTTAGAGTAGAAAATGGAGAAAATCTCTCTCTGTAAATGAATGATGAATTTATTCAAAGTACAAACCTATACCAGGGGTCGCCAGTCTTTTGGATCTCAGGGACCACCAAACTCATAATTTTAAATCCCGTGGACCACTAATATGAATTTTGACTGGTGGTGGCTTGCTGATGTTGGTGGGAAAGTCGGTCCCATATTCCAGAGCTGCAGTAGTCACAGGACTGGCCTTCCATGGATGAGCTGCTCCGGGATGACCAAAGGGCTAGTCTTGTGACTACTGCAGCTCTGGTATATGGGACTGGCCCGTGGTGGGGTTGGAAATCTCCGCCATAGGGGGTGATAAGTGTAATGTGCAAATTTGTGGGTGGTGCAACGTGCAAAAAGCAGTGCAGCCCTCGCCAGCCAGGATGAGGTAATGGTGCTGTTGCAGCAAGAGGGGTGGGGGGCGGCACAGGTGGACAAAAGCAGCAGTGGAGATGGCTGGAAGGTGCAGGAGTGCCATGCTACTCAGCATTCCTCCTTTACTCGAGGAGCCCGGCCAAAGTTTCCCATGCCGTTCGCACTTCAGCGCTTTGACTCCCAGGGAGAGGAGTTTGGCCAAGCTATCTGCAAAATCATCTCTCTCTCGAGGAGCGCTCGCAGAAGCAGCACAGGAAACTTGGGCCAGGCTTTTGAGAGATGAGAGTGACTCCGGCTGCTTCTCTCCATGAGCGCTCCTCGAGAGAAAGACGTTTTTTCAGGTTGCTTGGCCGAACTGCTGTCCCTGGGAGTCAAAGTGCTAAACTGCGAGCAGCGTGGGAAACTTTGGTGGGCTCTCAAGAGATGAGAGTGACTCCAGCTGCTTCCGGGAGACATTTCTCTATGGATCACCAAAAGTTTCTCGCGGACCACCAGTGGTCCGTGGCCCACCAGTTAGCGACCACTGTCATGTTTGTTATGTGACAATAGTGAGGTCAGTAGAATATAAATCCCATTTAAATGACTATAGAAAAGCAGCCATAGCCTGTTGACTTAGCATATACAATGAATTCTGAGCTCACTTTAGCTTAAAAAAAAAGTCAATATGTTATAAATTAGTTATATTAAGCAATTCAAAGCTGTATTTTAAATTATGTTATTATTTAATAGTCAGGTCTTATTTAAGTTGAATTATTTTGGTACTAGGACCAAAGAGAAAAAAATGTATTAAGAATATCAGAAATTTTACTTACACACTTGTCCTTATCAAAATTTTCCACAAAAAAATTGGACTGTTCCTTAACTTGTAGGAAGTCCATTATTCTGTGGATAGTCCTGAGAAAGGACTATTGTTCACACTGATAGTTTCTTTCTTTTTCCTTTTTGTAAGGGGAAGGAACAAGGTTTCTTGAACATTATTTGCTTCTTTCTAAAACCATCAAACTACAATACTCTGTACTACAAAATTGCAAGTTACAATTACAACATTTTAAACTGAAAAAACTGTACACTTTTGACAATGTACTACTGTAGATATTATAAACAATATATGGAGTAGTTGCTAGTATAAAATATATTTGCATAACTCTCTTTAAAAAAAAATCCTTGCTATTTTAGGTTTTGCAAATCAGTGGCTTTAGAACAATTTTTCTGTTAATCAACAAAATTCTTTTGCTACTTTCTGAATATCACCAATACAAAGACAACATTGCTTAACTTGTGTTTGGTAGATTTACCTGTGACAGATAAATACTGCAGTTATAAAACAAAATCAAATATAGGAAATTGTGGTGGGATCTACAGCTAGATTAGAGGGAGGTATTAAAATGGGTCTGGAATTAAGAGTTGTTAAAGCAATAAGCAGCACAGACCAGACCTCACCCAGAATCCTTGAAGCCTTATCTTGCCATTCCCAAGGTAATACAGTCAGTTTGGTAAGATTCTTAACATAGTTGACTAGCAATAAAGTATTTTTGAACTCTTCACAAGTGATTCTGATAGTTTTCATCTGACAGAAATGGAAAAATTTGTATGAATGTTCTTTCTCTGATACCAACTTTTGTTTTTCTCCAGACATCTCAGCCAAGCCCTGGTGGTCAGTCTACATGCAGCAGCAAACAGTCCTCCATCAGCAACTATGCCAACAATGGGATCGAGCTTAATCTGACCAGTAGAGGTAGTGTAGGAGACCTCAGCATTATTGATGAAACCCCTATCATGGATTCTACCATTTCTACAGCAACCACAGCTCTTAGCTTACAGGCCAGGAGGAATATGACTGAGACCAAGTGGATGGAACAAGTCAAGTTAGAAAAGCTAAAACAAATCAATGGAGTGCTTCCAAGACTGAACCCCATACCATCTTCCAAAGCCCCAGCTTTGCCACCTCTCATAAGAAATGGTAAGATGTGTCCATTTAATATAATTATTTGAATGTATCACCTGGATGTTTGAGATTTCATTCTTCAAAAAGAGAAAGTAAAAATAATATAATTGAACTGAGCACTGAAAATAATCCTCCATTCTCTTAACAATGGGAATATTAGTCTTAACATGGAAAAATAATTTAAATAAAAGCAAAGCAATTTGCTCTACATAGTTATTTGTCATAGTTTCATTTCAACAAGCATAGAAAGATTGGCTTTCTATCCAAGGATTCCATGGATAAAAATCCTAAAGGGGAAAACAAGTCAAGCAGCTTAGGAAACTGAAAACTAAGATAATAACAGCTCAATTTATCATAATACTACTAAAAAAGAAAAATAAGAAACCAAACAAAACCAGCATGGTTGCATAAAGAACTCTGATAAATTGAAAGACAAAAAGGACAAGTATAAAAAATGGAAAGAGGGAAACATACATAAAGCAGAATACAAGCAAGTAGCTTGAATCTGCAAAGATAAAATCAGGAAACTGAACCAAGACTTGCAGCAAATGTCAGAATATTTTTTAAAAGTTTATTTCAATATATTAAAAACAAGAAAACAAGGAAAAAAACAAGGAAACTATCAGTCCACTAATGGGAGAAGATGGGAAGAAGGTAACAGGTAGCAAGGATAAAGCAGAAGTGCTTAATTTATCCTTTGTATCTGTCTTTACAAAAAAGGAAAAATTACTCCAACTCAACAAAAGCAGGACCATAATTTTTTTAAAAAATTAGGAATACAAATAAAAATAGGCAACAAAATGGTAAGGTAACCCCTATAAGTCTAAACTAATTTGAATCACTAGGATCGTATGCATTACATCCCAAGATTCTGAAGGAGCTGCCAGACATGATTTCTGAAGCACTTTACCATATCTTTTAAAACACCTGGAGCACCAGAAACTACCAGAGGACTGGAAAAGAGCTAATGAGGTTCCAATCTTTAAAAAAAGGATTCAGGAAACTACAGACCACCCAACCTAATGTCAGTACCTGGGAAGATCCTGGAAAAGATAATAAGAACAACAGCTGTGTGAACATCTAGAAGCAAGAAAATTACTAAAAGCCAACATGGGTTTGTCAAAAACAGTTCATGCTGGGTAAAACCTTATTGCATTCACCAGAATTAGTGACTAAATTAATGGATCAATATAAGTTTCATTAAATCAATTTTATTTTATTTTTACTGCTCTTATAATTTCCAATTTAGATATCATCTACAATTAAAAAAAGAAATATTTGATCTGGAGAAAGAGCTAAAAGGACAATTATATTTTTCTTTATGAAACAAGACTGAAAGGCCAGCTGCTAGATTCATATGCCATCCCAGTATTTTATGTGTCTATTCTTAATTTCGGGTGATGGGGGTGTACTGAATTCAGATTTTTCCATGTGACAAAATAGGTATCATCAATTAGTTGTTAGGAAGGAATTCTACATATGGATTTCAGTATCTAATTTTTGACAAGCTGCAGGTCGGTGAGAAGCATCCTTGAAGGCTTTTTTAAATATACTGTACTTACATGTGGAAGCATAGCAATATTCAGTGTGATTGATTTACTTGTTACCAAAAGTAAAATAGTCTAGCCACAAGTTACCATAAGATAAAAAATAAGGTGCAATTATGCTACATGGACTTCAATTTATAATATGATATGTGTAGGAGAAAGAATGGCAGGACTCCCTTAAATGCTATTGTTCCTTGTCTAACTTTAACCAGGTGCAGACTGTTAGTTGAGAAGATTCCTGTGCATTGGCTTTTAGCAATAAATCAGTTTAATTGAACTTTCACATTTGGACCTGGTCTTTCGTATTTGACATTTTGTAGATGACTCCTGAACAATATCTACAATTCTGAATGCAGAAATCTATATACAAACCAGTTTCAGTCCTACCATGTTATACCACTGCTACAGAACTGCTTTGATTTCTAGTATTTCCAAATGCAATTCAGGGTGCTGGTCAATATCTTTAAAGCCCTATTGGCTTGGAGTTGGTATTTAAGAGACTATTTTTCTCCAAAAAAAATTGTCTATCTAATCTAGATGGCAAAGAATTCCTACTAAAGATTGTCCCTAACAGAGGGGCAATTAGATATCCTTAGTGACATTTCACTGTCTATGACCCAGTTTGCCTCCTAAAGTGAAGATTGTCTCCCTGACCTAGAAAATGTTAGCTTTTCTGAAAGGGTTTGGGGGACTTCTTCTGATCTGTTTTTAATATAACACATTTCCTTTTCTTATTCTTTTCAGATATTCAGTCAACTAGCAGCTGCAGCACTGGAGGAAACATGACTATATTAACCAAGAAAAACGAAGTCACAAACACAGATATTACTATACTGAACATGCTAAACAGAAGGGATAGCAGTACTAGCACAATCAGTTCAGCCTACATGAGCAGTCGTAGGTCCTCTGGGATTTCACCTTGTTTTTCCAGTCGTAGATCCAGTGATGCTTCTCAGGGGGGCAGAAGGCTTCAGAATCTAAGTGTTGCCGATTCCTATGATCCCATTTCAACTGATGCTTCAAGGCGATCCAGTGAAGTTAGCCAATGTGATGGCTTGCCTGGACTTCTCAGTCTTACTCCTGCACAACAATACAGGCTGAAAGCAAAATATGCAGCAGCTATTGGTGGACCTCCACCAACTCCACTTCCTAATATGGAGAGGATGAGCTTGAAAACAAGAATGGCGCTATTGAGTGATTCTAGGGAATCTGGGATGTCACCCTTGTCTCTAGTAAATTCTCCTCGAAGATGTAGTGATACTGGGACAGACAGTAACAACAGGAGATATCTGCTGCCTCATGATATGGTTAGGAATAGCACAAGGAGAGCTAGTGATCCTTCACGACCAGTCTCAGATAACCTGTCTTTTCCAAGAATCCACCGTTTTAATAGTTTCAACAGCTTTAACCCTCCTGCTTTGCCTCCATCCATTGAAAAACAGAACTTAATCCTGAAGAATTATACATGCCCAGACGTTGGTTTGTTCCGGAATTTATGTTCTCCTTGCCCTCCAAGTATTTCTGAGAATGTGGCTATGGAAGCTTCTACCACAGAAGCAGATGGCTGTCTGAATGATGAAGATCTGTTACCAGATGATGTGGTCCAGTATTTGAATTCTCAGAATCAAGGTGTGTACAACCAATCACCAAATGATGAACTAGACAACAACAAAGAACATCACAATCCAGCAATGGAAAACAACTTTGATCAATCTCCTTCAACAAGCAATTCTCAGAAAAATGACCTACCAATTCAGTGGAATGAAGTAAGCTCAGGAAGTTCTGACTTATCTCCATCAAAATTAAATTGTAGGCCGCAGTCCTTAATACAGCAAACTATTATAGGCCCCTATAATAACTTGCTTAGCCAGCAGCAACTGCAGCAGGCACTGGAAAGAAATGGTATTACCCAACAAAATGGCTATCAGAATCTTGCAGACAACAATGTCGCTTGTAGTATAAAGCAGAATGACACAAGTTCTTACCACTTACACTCAAATAAATCACAGCTATATAGTAATACATTTTGCAGACAACCTGTGGACAATGTCTGTGATGTGATGAATCAAGCTGAAAAGCTGAGAAGCCATTTCATGCTAACTAGTGGAAGCCAGAGAAATTTTGGCTATTATGTGATGCCAAATGAGCAGTCTGCCAGTGCGATTAACAAGATGCAGAACAAAAATACAGTTTTTGAGGAATACCTTTCTAATCAGTCAGAAGATGAAGTGAGCCATTGCCAAGAAGCAAAACCTTCCAATAAAATGATAGAGCAAATTATAGTTCCCTCACAACCTAGCTGTCAAGAACTGCTGTCTCAGAATGGGACCCATCCATCAGTTCTTGCCAAAACCTACCAACCCTATTCCAACCACTATGGAGACAGATGGCAAAACCCTTTAAAGAATAACATGGTGAGGCAACCTGGACTTCTAATGGATCCAAACCAATCACATAGGGTCACTGATATCAAAGTAGAATCTCAAGGTCAGTTACAACAATTCTGCTCCAATGTGCAGAATTATTCTGGTCCGTTGTATGACCAAACCACAGGGTTTAATCAGCAAGCTCTGAAAGCAGAAGTTTTTTCCCTTTCAGAAGCTAATTACAGCATTGACACAAGCAGCCATGAAGGTGTGCAAATTGATTTTGATGCTATTGTAGATGATGGTGATCATGCCAGCTTAATTTCAGGAGCCCTGAGTCCCAGTATCATTCAGAATCTATCTTGTAATCCTTCCCATCTTACTACTCCCCAAGCATCTCTTACATTCCCAGTTATGCCCATAAGTACAACCAATATGGCTATTGGGGACATGAATTCCTTGTTAACCTCACTTGCAGAAGAAAGCAAGTTTCTTGCTGTTATGCAATAGACCTAAAAATCTTAAGGTATGAGAATTTTTTAAATGTGTTTTTTTATTAGTTGTCTTAAGTACTTTAACAGTCTCATCTCAACTAAATGAGATGTGTTTCAAGTATATTCCTTTTATGGAATTAGAACTCTGAAAAACCCTAAAGTGTTCTAGGGAGAAACTGTCTTCCGTTTCAGCTTTGAATCAGTATTGTAACACATACCATCCTTTTTTTTAATTATTTTTATATGACTTTGTTTTTATTTTTGTAATTATAAACCACTGAAAAAGTGTAATGTGCATATCATTTTATTTTTGAGGAGAATCTGATATTACAATTTATTGATACTCTAAAGAAAATACAGTGTTGAATGATTATGGCCAGAATTCTTAATGTATATAACCAGTTTCAAAGGCATATTTCTGAGGGAAAGTTTGAAATTCTATTCACCTCACTATAAACTTCATTTCTGAGAATTGTTGAAAGAAAACTAATTTATGGCATGGGAGCAGAAAATTAATACTTTGAATGATTATTTCTTTTGCTCTGTATTTGTGGTTTTTAAACTTTTTATTTTTGAGGAAAAATCACTTTTCTTTATCATTTGCCTGCTGTAGAATTTTTCAGAATTTTCATGCAAAAAGTTGGCTTGCTCTTTTGGATTTCATTATTGTCATGTGTAAACTGACAGTATGATTAAGATTATAGTGTCAACTCATAAAATATTTCTGTGGTCTTTTAGAGTTGCCAACAGAAAGGGAAGGGGAAGCAATGGGCAGCTTGCATTCCATAAATGTTTTGAAAGTCTGTCATGCAAAATTCTAACTGGAGAGTATGATTGATGACTCTTGACTATGGATGTGTCCCATTGGAGAATATGAATTATGATACACCCAGGGGGTAGGGGGAAAACCAGGTCAAGGGTAACAATGAATTATGTGTCTCAGAATTGGCTACATCCAGGCAGTGCCGGCATGTTTACTCCTACTAAATCTTCTTTTAGTTTGAAAATCTGGCTAGAGACTCATGATTTAAATGGGGGTAACTACCAGAATCCTGAAATATAGTGGATTATATTACAGGGAGAAGATCAAAGGCAATGAACAAAGTGCCACTCTGTGAATTCTGCTTACTGCTACTTATTCTCATGCTTTATTAATTCCAAGAAACTCTAAAGTTGTGTAGAACTCAAGGTAGTAATCATTGGTCTGGGCTGAGAGAATGGCAAAAAATAAATCTGAAATTTATTCTAATAAAAGTATTAAAATGGAGAAAGGGGAGAGATAAGTATTAGATATCCTGCTCTTGTCAAAAGTTAGCTTTTAGCCACTGGGATATAACAATAAGCCTCACACTTTTTAAAATATGTTATGATGCACCTATTAGGATAAACATGTTTCTGTTCACTTCTATTATAAATCTCCTTACTGAGACTTAAATTTAAATAAAATATGCACCTTTAAGGGAAGATACGTTAGCATTTTTGCAACGTGGTTTACTATATTTTTCAGACTATAAGACACACTGGACCATAAGATGCACCTAGATTTAGACAAGGAAAACAAAAAATGTTTTTTGCCTCCACATATCCCGTTTCTGCCCTCCACGGTGTCCAGAAGCATTCTGCAGACCAACAGTGGGCCCATTTTTGGCATCCCAAACCCTATGTGTGTCCCATTTTTGCCCTTGGCATCCAAAAGCACTCTGCAGGCCAAAACCGCCCTGTTTTTGGCCTCTGGAGGCCTCAGCGGGTCCCGTTTTTGCCTTCTCTGGCATCGAGGAGGCCAAAAACAGGATGCATGGAAGGTTTGGAAGGCCAAAAATGGCCCATTTTTGGCCTACAGAGTGCTTCTGGATGCCAGGGGTGTGCAGCGGGTTTGGGAGGCAAAAATGGGCCTGTATTCATTGTATAAGACACACAGACATTTCCACTCATTTTTTTGGAGGAGAAAAGTGTGTCTTATAGTTCAAAAAATACCATAATACTTCTAAGGATTCAATGTCTTTCAAAACTGTTTGTTCCTTTTGATCACTGTCAATTTACAATTGGAACATTAACCAGAGCTGCAGAATAGTATAATGGTGCTATAAGTGTCTCATATTTGAAACCGCTGATAGAACTCCATTCTTGGAAACATAGGATGAGTTAACACTGATTATTCTTGCTTCCTGACCCACATTTAGTTATTCAGCAAACTACTGGTAAATGCCAGTCATGAAAATATCAAGTCTGATAATACAAATCTACTTATAATACATTGATACATATAGTATTTAATATACTAAAAGCAAACAGTCTGATCAAAGGAAGGCAATAGCATAGTTGGTGTGTCTGTGTATTTAAATAGGCAATTTTTTTAGTACATTCACTGTTCAAATGTTAATATAGTAAGATCAGAATTGATAGTGCTTACACTGATTTACATTAATAGATGTATGTATCTAAAATACTTAAATTGTTACTCATTTTTTGAGATCTGGCATATAGTTTATCATATTCTGATATCTCTTGTTATACTTTTATTATTCCAGATAACCCAGTTTCTTGAGTTACAGTTAATTGAGTTGCAGTTAATTTATTTATCTCATCTTTGCATTTCTCACTGCTATTTTAGTTACTATTTAATCTTACCCCACATTCCAAAGTAAACTATTCATAGTAAGATTCATTTATTTGGTATTATGACTCTGATGTGTGTTGCTTCCTAGTATTTCAGGCAAATAATAAAATGATTGAAAACTAGGTTATGGGGATTGTTTCACAACTCAGAAGTTTTAATGAAGACTTTATCGTTCCATATTTCCCAAAAATCTCTATTACTGTTGGAGTGAGACTATGCTGCTGGATTTGAAGTAGTAGACTTTGCTAAACCACTGTATAACTTCTTAGATAATCAGTTGTGTCAGAATTATAATACCATGTTTTCTGCATCCAATTTCTTATGGGTAGGACTCAGGAAATATTACTGAACTGTACCTGAATTGTTTGATTGAGTCCTGTCAAATGAGATATTTGGGATGTTTTCATATAATTCATTTCCAGTAAGGCCTAGACAGTTGAATTCTAATCCAGCCATTGCATTATACTAATAAAATATGTTTTTTTCCTGACTCAAAAGATAGTCTGTAATTTTTAAAAACATTTAACCACATGGATACCCAAAATTGTGATAACCATTTTGGCTGATAACTGGGGGATATACTTTCTGCTTGGTTGTGGGTATCCCTCTGGTAAATATTTCTATTTATTTTTATTATTTATTGTGTATTGGGTCCAAACTAGGTCTTAATTAAAATAGACATTGAAATCAATGGGATTGAATAATTAAATTTGAGTCCCAATACAAAATAAATAATATTGCATATCTTTTTGGGTTTAACAATAGGTGAGAGAACAATATAAAATTAACATGAAAATTGTAATTTACTAATTGCAGCTCTTGTGCAGAGTATTACTTGTTTACTGAGAACAAGTAATCTAAGTAACTGAAGAAGCTACTTTTCTTACCATTCAAATGTTGTTTTATAAGATCCATATAAAAGATGTATTTATTTGTATGCTTTCATTTCCATTAAAATAGTGCTTATTAAATTACACTAACAACAAAAGGACAACTTCTTGAACTATCATTCCAATACAATTTTGTAAAATACACATCTAAGACACATGTTTTCTTGCATGTCTGTTGAGATGAGACAAGGTGTAAGCTTCTCAGTGCTGCTTGATAATTGCTTATGTTTCCTTAATTGAAGCTCTTCACATAGTGGCCATTATTTCAGTTTCTATAAGCTGGGCTTGGGAAATATTGAGATGAAGGGCTTTAATTAGTGAGTAGTTAGAGCTTACTGCAAATTTGCTGCACCAGCTGAGACTCAATAGTCATGAGAATTTTATCTTCCCAAATGCTTGTTAAAATATTAAATCTGAGACACTTTCACAAGATTCCTAAGTCCATTAGAACTTAGGTTGATTCTAAGAACCAGTTTTATATTAGTAGTGTATTATATGCATAATATTTGTGATCTAATTCTTCAGAATGGTTTAGATTACACATCTAAAGCAGAAATAATTAATTATATACCTCATGCTATGCATCACCTAGTGCTATGCATGCATCTTAATAATACAGTATATGCAGTTTGCCTAAATAATAACCATTACTAGCTCAGCCAGTTATAAAAGTGGGTTCCATTTGTAAATTTGGTAGGAATTTTAATAACAAACCTTAACTGGATAATGTAAACATTATTATAAATCTACCTTTCCAGATTTTTGTGCCCTTCAAATGTATCTACATATAGTATCCTTCTCTAAATGACTGAGATTATATTTTAAAAAATACCTAGAGAGAATCAGATTTGGGAAAGGTGCTATATCCATTTAATTTCTGTCATCAGAAACTGAGTGTTGAGTTTCTGAAATCAAATGAAATGTTGCTGAATACAGTAGTTTAGGGTTTTTTAACGATTTTTTCCCTTTATTATCTGACAAAATATAGTCACTTACATACAAGTAGGTATACTTGAATTAATAAAAGATATGTTTGGATATGCCTAACTTGTCAATCTAGAGAAGCACTCAAGAAATAAGTCTGACAGATCATTGAGAGTTTTAAGAAAATACAGCTATACTCAGATAGAAAAGAACTTTCCAGAATGGAATGGAACCTAAGACTATGCACTTAAATATCAAAACAGCAATGTATACTTTTATTCTTACTAAAAGGAAATTGTGATATGGTACTATGTTTAAAAATGCTGGTTTCTTGCTTTGGTTGTTTGTTTTTTGGATGTTCTCTTTTCATTTTTTTTTTAAAAGCTGTGTTTCTCTTCCTGTAATAGATGTGCCTTATTCTTAATTAATCTGGTTTGGTTGGTTTGGTTTTTAAAAAGGGGGGACCAAAAATAGTGCCAAACTTTCACTGTAAAGCTTTGCTTTCCATAATAGCTTTACTGCTCTTAAGAAGACTGTCTGAAGACTGTCCTGTGACTCTAGAGCATTCATTTGTCATTATCTATGTAGGATTTGAATATCTTTTGGGGGAAAGTTAACTTGTCAATCTGCAGATGTGTAAGATAGAATGTGTGTTGGGGTGGTATTTTCTTTTTTCTTTTATAAGTGTATTTTTTTTTAAAAGATCAATGTGTAAATACATTTACATATAGTAGGAATAGCATTAAATGTAGAAGATCTTAGTGGTCTTCATTTGATAAATTTGCATTCATAATCTAGTGTTCTTGGAGCCTTAGATCAGCCTAAACAGTCATAGTGTGGTGTTCAAAGGCTTTCAAAATCATTTAGTTCTTTTGTAATGAGGGATAAAATGTTTATTATAATGTCAATAAAACATTTGTACTTAAGATTTCATCTTGAATGTTTATTTCAGAAACTAGGGGCAAGTCTTAAGCTATATTATAGCTAACATAATACTTGCCTTCTTTTGTTCCTGAAGGAAGGAAATGCTTTGATTAGTCTTCTCCTCCTTAATGCAAGCTAATAACAGAGGTGATTTTCCTACATCTTGAACCATAAACTGGGAAAGTAATTGTGATGATGAAGGAAAGCCCATCCTATAAAATAATCACATCGCTTTAGAGATTTTGACTCATGTGGCCAAAGAACAGCAACTCCTTTTGAGGTAAAAACAAAAGCATCAATGTTAGAATGTAAAAATAATTTTAATTAAAAATGAGAAAAAGAAAAGTAAAAAGTTACTTTAAAATATGTAGCTAATTTCCAACACTATTACCATGGAGTAAAATAAGATATTTAGTGGCTTATAAATCAAATCAATCTATACAGTCATGGGTCAGCAAATAAAACACAAGGATCATAATTAATTAGGATAAAAAGAAAACTGTAAACCTAAAATATCTGAAAGATTAGAATTAATACTGTGGTCTATTATGAAGGCTATAGAACAGTACTTGGCTGTGATCAAGGAAATAAAATCAGACTGATATGTTAATACATATTAAGATAAAACAAATCAGAATGACCAGAATATTTAGTAAAGAATGGAAATAATTTATGGGGAGCATCTGCGTAGAGAGGGCTATATAGAGTATTGTTTCATCAATGCAATTATTCCTCAACTCATGGACATACTCTATTTGAAGAGTATTTTTTAGTGTTTGCCTTCAGTGGGATATTTGGGAGGACATTTAAATTGGCTAAGAAGAAGGCACTCCTGAATTTTGGGATCATTATGTGACTGAAATACATAGCTGATTGGCAAAAGTGTGCAAAGGTACTCAAGATGTTTCTGGATAGAGTGGGCAGTCTACTTGCAGCTCTAAATCAAGGGCATCTTATTGAATCATCTAGTGCACATTAATAACCCATCAAAGTAATGGCTGGCTATGAAAAGTCATAAAAGTATAATTTAGCATATATTGGGTGGCTTCAGGAAGACTGAAAGCTGTCAATCATAATTAAAGAGGCCAAGCTGACTGGAAAAAAGGAAAACTTAATCCAGTAGGAAAATCCAGGGAGAAGTTTCACTTTTAAGTAGGCCAGTTTCAAGACAAAAGATAATGATCAGAAGGCAATGAGATGCTTGAAATATGATTTTCAAAAACATAAACACTTTCCAAAAAAAGGCATGATCAGTAAGAGATTTATGGGCACCTACAGCTTAGGAAAAATAAATCAGATATATAAAGATTTTAACTTGCTCATTTAGATGTTATTTAGTCTTCAGATCAGCCATCTTAGGTGCTTAGCAAAAACTATGATTTTGGTTTAATTTCTAGGCATTCTTCTTGGCAGTGTTCAGCTAGTATATTAAAACAACTATTCAGGCCAATCTGTGTTTGAGAAAGCAATAGCAATAGCACTTAGACTTATATACCGCTTCGTAGCACTTTGCAGCACTCTCTAAGCAGTTTACAGAATCAGCAGAACCAACAACCTGAGTCCTCATTTTAGCAACCTTGGAAGGATGGAAGGCTATGTCAACCTTGAGCCAGACAGGATTGAATTTCTGCAGTGGCAGAGTCAGCTTGCAATATTGCCTTCTAACCATGGCACCAAAGTAGCACAGCAGCATCTGTCTATGGAAGAATACACATGTGTCTTATTTCCAAATGTTGACAAATGAAAACATGGGCTATTCAATTTGTTGATAACAGAGTATTAAAAATAAAGGAAGCTAGAATACACCCTTGTCTTCACTCCCCCCTTAACAGAAATTTCTTTTGTGCAGTGTCTTTGGGCTTTCATCACTTTCATTCATCACTTTCATCCAAGAGCTTTACTGTATATAAGAATAAGTAATCTTTTATTAATTGACAAAGTATTCTATTTGTCCCATAATGTGCATCTGAAAATGATATCAAAAGCAAATTTAAAACGAATGTTTTAGAGCATGCTTTAGAGGAGTGTTTTTCAACTAGATGTTAGAGAGTTGAAGCATGATTGAGTGGCCTTCTCTGAGCCAATATCCTTCTTGACTTTGGAGGTTTCTGCAATCTAGTACACAAGACAAAATAGGCGAAGTAAAAGGAAATGAAGAAGCAACAATACCACCTCAAGCTTAACAATTGCTAATGAAAATAATTTAAAAAAATCTGGATAGTGGACATTATAGTACCTGGAGACAGCAGAAGAGAAGAACTGGAGAAAAACATAAAATAAAAAACCTGCAAACAGAAGCAGAAGGAATGTGGCAAAGGAAAGCAAAGATAAAATCAATATTAATATTGATCTTGGATGCAATTCAAAACATCTAGAGTGCACCTGAACAGCATCAGCATTGATAAATCATCATCTGTCAATTGCAAAAAGAAACTTTACCAGCTTACATCCTGTGACAATACCTTTAATATTATTAAACAACATCTGCCTATCAGAGATCCTTGGGAAAGACTTGATGAGTGCATAAAAATGCCAAATCTAGTCTAAGTATTTGGCTGACTGTGCAACTAATTATAATAAGGCATGAAATCTATGAAAATAGATAAAACTCTTCAATGATTATCATTTGAACAGTTTAGACCTACTGTATATTGGTGATAGTTTTCTGCTCCTTTTGATTTGGAGTTTTTTAAATGATGCTTCTTCATTGTTTTCTGACCTGTTTTATTAAGGCTTAAATAACATTGTCTTGTATGTATGTGAAAGTTATTATTCAATTTCCTTTTGTATGTTGCTGAAAAATACTGACATTATTAAAATTGCAGATGATATTCCTTCCCATTCTACACAATCTGTTTGCATAACAGTGTAACAAGTATATCGCAATATTAAATTACTACTTGACATTTATTCCAAAAAATGGAACCATATTGATATTATTGTAAGGAAGCCTTTATTTGTGTATATATTTATCAAATTGTTTATCTCAGTCCCAATTGATATAAATGTTTGGCTAAAACATTTAAATTGATATAAATGTTTGGCTAAAAATCCTACTGCATTTATGAGGAAAATAAATGAGATCTACTAAATTATAGGGTAGAGATTGGGTTTTTAGGGTGGGAGAAACAAGGAGGGTCACACACATTTGGTTTAAACAAGTTTTTAAACTAATTGAATTTCTGTAAGAAGTACTTGGATTGCCCCTAATTTAAAAAAATACAATGAATTCTATTAATCAGGTCTTGATTTCATAGTTTAATCCCGATATAGTATAAACTCCAAATTATTTTCTATATTGATTCATTTCTTAGATAAGCATTGATCTATCCTTTTAAAACAACTAAAGATATAATTAAAATAGATACCTATTATTTGTAAAAACTCTCGAATAAAGAATTGGAGTACTCAAATATCTTTAATACAACAATTGGTTATCGGGAAAAGACAATAACACAACATACCTAATTAAATGTTTTTGCAAATGTTTCACTTGATGGAACTATTTGATCACCTGGTATATGAATGTGGAGTTACAATTTCTTTAAAAGTACACATTTATCAGTATCGTTCTTAAATTTAGAAATGATTGGGGAGATCAGAGCATATCTTGGCCTTGATGAAAAATGACACACTCTTGCTCATGAGTACATGAGCAAGAGCTCTGCCTCCCTGTACCCACAAAAAACTTTCAAATAAGGAATCTTAGAAAAAAATCCTCACCAGCAATGCAGATGGAATGGCATCAAAGTAAACTCTGGAAAAGGCCCTTTATATTTACTTAGCATTAGAGTGATAGCTGCATTAGAGGGTTTGGAACTATCTAATATTTAACAATAGAATTCAGGAACACTGGTGATATGTTGGCAGTTAAAGTCCTTAACTTTTTTTTTACTACTGTATTGATCTGGCCTTCTTCAGGGTAAAGAGGTCAAGCCTGCAGTTATATACAGGTATGGCGCCAGTGGGATTGATAGCCTGACAACAGAAGAGGCATCAAGCCTGTAGAGTCAACATGATTCTGAATTCTGAGATTAGAACCTTAGTCCAGGCCTGAGTCTTAGTACTTGGCATGCTAGCTTCAACCTCATGAATACATCGACTGAGTATTTTGGGGTACTGAACAAAGTTATACGGAAAATTGATTAGATGACTTCATAAGCCCTCAGGTTTTTGTATGGACCAAGTTATAACCCGTATAATAGTTGGGCAACTATTTTAGCCATAAACAGTTTAATTGCTTCTGGATGCAATTTACCATGTTATGTGTGAAATTTAATTATTGCTTGTGTGCTGTTTTGGGCAGTAGAAGTGGCATAATTTATTGGGGATTGTTAATTTCCTAGAAACCAAAAATACTATGCCCAAATATTTAAAACATATGTTCTCTAATTCATAGGAATAAATTGTTCACTTGTGCTTTTGTCTTTAGAGTTATCATAATTTATTATTAATTGTTATTCTTTATAGTAAGATGTCAGGGTACTTATTACTCACTTCATGCCTTTCAAAGACAGGAAAAGAAGAACCGCATCAACAATGTAAAGTAAAATTGGAAGGTGTCTATCAGCTAATTTAGACTCACAGATAATGAAGGGTTTTAATTAAAAAGTTGAAGTTTGGCCATACTCAGGGCTACTATGGACATGTCACTTGTAAGAAGGAATAGCAAGTTATAGATGGGGCAACTAGTAAATAAATAGAATCAGGATTTACACAGGGAAAGCCAATGGAGGGAGGATGTAGTTTGACTATTCGTTGTAAGGGATTATCATTTGTAGGATGAACATTTGAGAGGGGAATATGAAAGGAGCCTCCAACTGGGCATCCTCTGGGCAACGGTGATGTCTCCATTCAATCCTTTCAACCTGGATTAAATGGAGCACTCCTAAATGACTAATAATCTGGGAGATTATGGAAGGATTGTGTTAATATTGAATAACCTCATGTTCCATTCATTTGCTGGAGCATTTTGTATGTGTGTGTGGTTGTGTTAAGCACTCAGAGAATGAACTTGTCAGCATTTCAAACAGTAGAGCAGCTGGAGAACAGAACAGTAAAGTGTTGAGGAATTAGGTTGCAGCAGTCACTGACTGAATCTTTGATTTAATTGCCCTGACTTTGTATGTAATGGTTTGTTCTAGAAAAAGAATGCCAAACAACTGAACAAGTCCTTCCACATCCTCCATGGGAATTGTATTGTCCCTTTTATTAAATTTAGGGTGCTATACCTCTTGGGTTTATTTGGTCCTGATCTTATAGTTGGTGGAGCACTCTGCTGTATAGATAGTTGCTAATTGAGATTTTAAACTCTGAAATATAGCTGTCCTCCCAGAATTTAGCAGAGGCCATACAGGTTGATTTACAACTAGTTCTTTAGAAATTGTTCAAAGTTATGACAAATCCCCCCAAAAGCTACTTATGACTCAGTTTTTAAATTATGGCCACTGCAGCATCACATGTGGAAACTTCAGGTGGATTTGCCCTTATTGCACCCTGCCTGTTACTTCCCCCATTCTGTCTCCCTGAGGTCCGGCAGCTTGGGTCTGCTTCGCCATCGTACTGCCATGGCCTGCTTCACATTCATCAGGTCCCACATTTTCTTTGCCATCCCCCATCACTGATCACTCACCTTTTGTAGAGTTTTAGAGTACACATTGTGGAAAAAGAGCCTTCCTAAACCACATGGTACCATTCCAGAAGTAGGCACCCCTTTGGGGGCTTCTCCAGAAATGGCACCTGCTTCCAGGACTGTGTCAAGGATCCTGCTGGCATGCAAAAGTGAAGTGGTGCTACTTACGTTGTATGGATCTACATAATTCTGGAGATCTATAGAAGATAGGTGAGTGATCGGTGAAGAAGGAGTATGTGGGATCTGGTGGGATGAGAAAACAGGCACAAGACCTGCGGGGACTCCAAGAAGTGGAAAGCAGAGCACAGAATGCTGAGGAAGATGAAGAGGCCTTAGGAGGCCTAGGGCAGGAAGACTTGGGCCTATGATTAGTGTCACAGGGTCTTCCTTGCCTGTGAGGCACTCGTGCTCTACTTAACAACCCACAGAAGTTATTTAGCTTTCAGATCTGGGACACTTAGTAGGTCCAAGTCTTCCTGACCCAGGCCTCCCAAGGCCTCCCTCCTGTTCCAAGGCACTCTGTGCTCTGCTTTCCACTGCTTGGGGTCCCCTCAAGCTTTGGGCCTGCTTTCTCATCCCACCAGATCCCACACACTCCTCCACCAATCACTCACCTATCTTCTGTAGATCTCTCTCTATAGAACATAAGTAGCACCACTTCATCTTTGCATCCCAGCAGGCCCCTTGACATGGTTGCCTCATTTAACAACCACCACAACTTGTCATCATAATGAGCAGCCTCCATCATCATTATTATTTATTGACTTTATATTGCGGCCTATTTGCCCATGGCAACTCAAGGTGGCTTACAGAATATAAAACCATATTTAAAACAAAAACTAACAAAAAGTATCAAATAAATTAATATAGTAGAATATAACAAAATCATCCCCCAACTCCCAGCCTCGGCAACAACAGATCATTCAAGCTATTTAATGGGCTCCATCCCGCTCTGGGTTCCCCAGGCCCACTGGCAGAACTAGATTTTCAGCACCTTCCGGAAGAGTATTAGAGTGGGGGCCACTCTAATCTCTGTGGAGATGATGTTCTAGAGAGAGGGAGCCACCACAGAGAACACCTGGGTCCTACCAGGTGTATCTCCCTCAGAGATGGGACCTGCAATGTTCCCCGCCTCCCCACTCTAGTGGGTTGGGTAGATGTGACTGGCAAGAGACAGTCCCTCAGATAACCTGGTCCCATGCCATGAAGGGCTTTAAAGGTGACAACCAGCACCTTGAATTACACCTGGAAGCAAATTGGCAACCAATACAGCTCCTGCAGGAGGACTGATACATGTGCACATTGGGCTCTGCACAAAACCATGTGGGCCTCTGCATTTTGCACCAACTGGAGCTTCCAGATGCTCTTCAAGGGCAGCCTCAAGTGACTAGGGCATGAGTGACTGCGAGTAGGGACTGTTGGTCCAGGAAAGTGCATAACTGCATCTTCTGCCCAGTTGCACAGGCCTGCAGTGCCACCTGCTCTTTGAGTAAGTCCAGGAAAACCCCTAGATTATGCACAGGGTCTGTTTGGGGTAGTGCCACCCCATCCAAGACCAAAGGTGGCAATTCTCCTTGAGCCAATAAACCCCAAACCCAGAGCCATTCAGTCTTTCAAGGGTTTAGTTTCAACTGTTGCTCCCCATCCAGCCCTAACTGCCTTCAGTCACTACAAGAGGGAGAACACAGCATCACTTAACTCACCATGGGCCAAGACATGCAGCTGAGTATCATCAGCATATTGGCGATACCTCAGTCCATGGTGACGAATGATCTCACCTAGTGGCTTCATATAAATGTTGAACAGAGAGAATACCGAGACCTGCAGAACCCCATGAAGCAGTGGGCAAGGACTGGATCTCTCCCCTCCTATCAACACTGACTGAGATTGGCCACAGAGAACCAGGACAGCACAAGGAAGAGAACCAGGACAGCACAAGTACTCCCATTCCCCGAAGCTGCCCCAGGGGAATCCCATGGTCAGTGGTATCGAAAGGTGCCGGGAGGTCAAGTAGAGTAAGGATGGATGCACTACCATTCCCACCAGAGACATCCAAAAGTGCGACCAATGCTGTTTCTGTCCTGAATTCTGACTGGTAGGGGTCGAGATAATCAGTTTCATCCAGAAACCTCTGAAGTTGCTGCACGACCACCTTCTCAACAACCTTCCCCAAACAGGGAAGATTAGAGACAGGTCAGGAATTATCCAACTGGGTGCAGTCCAGCAATGGCTTCTTAAGAAGAGGGGAGATCATAGCCTCCTTAAAGTGCTAGGCACCACCTCCTCCTGTAGGGAAGCATTAATCACCGCCAGAGTCCACCCACCTGTCACCTGGGAAGCTTTCACAAGCCAGGAGGGATGTGGATCTAAAACACAGGTGCTTGCGTACATAGTCCCTGGGATCATTATGGTCATATGTTGAGATCTACATGTCCATGATTATTTTAAATCTTAGAAAATGTTTTAAGTTTAAAAATCATTGAGAAAAATGTAAAATGACTAAAAGTCAGTATTATTCTTTCAAGTACATGCCATCTTAGTATCCAGGAGATTTCTACAAACTTAGTGGAATATACGCTGCAGGAATACATTTTGAGAGAGAGTGAGAACTACCCTCATTAGGAGGATTAATTGCTATTAGGGGCAAAATCCTATGTTGCTGCAAAGCTAGCTTAAACATGGAAATTTCCATATAGGTAGAGTCTTATGCAGCCTATGGATTCTAGACCAACTAATGCCATAACAGATTTTTTCATTATAACCTTAAGTTCATGTAGTTTCTGATTAGCATCCAGCAAGCTGGTCAAAAATGTAATAACTGTTTTAACAGTTAAAAGTCCATTCTTAGCAACAAACTCCGCATTCATATTCAAATTTAAAAATAGTTTTAAAAATGTCCTCTCCCTTTATTTCCTACAGAAGCCCCATCATCAGAACAAGGGAAATTTACTTCTCATTAAAAAAAGTGTATAAGATGTATTAGTGATGATTGTAAAAGAAGAAGGGGAAGGAGAAGACTTACATGCTATGTCCTTGAACTGGAATAACTCCTTCACTTTTAGTTATTTGAAAGTTGCCACAGCTACAAAAGTGCTCAGATGGTTTGAAATTTTATTTGTGACATTTGGAATACTCCATACTATTCCATATTAAAGAATATGTGTGTTATGATCATAAAATGAAATTAGTTCAACAAAATATTTTATTAGACATTAATCTGTTTTAAAATGGTTAGCTATCGGTTTCATTATGCCGGCAGGATAACAGGAACAAAGGACATTATTTCATTAATATATTATTAAGTGTATTAATGAGATGATATGAATGTACATATGAATTATTTAGAACGTTTTGGAATTTATCACTTTATGAAGCATTATAGATTAGATGGTACAAATACATTTTTTATTCCTGATAAGTTGAAAAGCAGTGGACCTTTGAGATTACAATCTTGGATGGGTGATATCTGTTAACTTTCTCCAAATGAACTGACCACCAATGTAAAAAATTGCTCAACATTTTTCCATGTGACCAAGGCTTTGTATTGTAGTTTTACAATAAAGTAGAATTAGTTCATCTGCGTGTGATTCTTATCTGATTTATCCCAGGATCCCAATACTTTCCAATGTAAATTGTAGGAAAAAGTATTTAATTATACCTGTGTCACAGTGTGGATGGATAATTGGATAATTTATGCCAAGCATCTTTAAACTGAGTTACTGATAATTGACCTACTACCTCTGCTGGAAGTTGTTCCTATTTTCCACTATTCTTTCTGTGAAGTAATACTTTCTAACATTACTTTTGAACTTCCCTCCTGTCAGTTTGAGATTATGTCCCCATGGGCTTGATTTTTGCTTAATATTGAAAATACTGCCTTCTAAAACCTTATTCACACCTTAAAATATTTAAATATTTGATCAAGTTCCTTCTTTCTCTTTTCTTCTCAAGGATGTACACATTTAATTCCTCCAATGTCTTCTGATATGATTTGTCCCTTGCATCTTGCATCATTTTTGTATTATCATTTTTTAAAAAAATCTAAGGTCTCCAGAACTGGACTCAGTATTCCAAATGGGATCTGATTAAATTCCTATATAATGGGATTAGCACCTTCTTTTTCCTACTAGTGATTCCTCTATTGATGCATCCCAGAATTGTGTTTGCCTTCATAGCTGCCTGGCCGCACTGTTTGCTCATTTTGCAGTCATCTGCTATGAACACATTTAAATCCTTTTCTTCTGTTCTAACGTTGTGCCGCTAATACTATACCCTGCCAAAGGATTTTTCCCCTATGTGCATGATCTTACATTTAGAAACATTGAACTCCAATTACACTTTTTAACTAATTTTACAGCAATGCCAAATCACACCCATAAGAACATCAATTTTATTACCCAACATCAACTTTATTACCCATAAGAACATCAACTTTATTATATACCTTTGTGTCATCAGAAAACAGACAAACTTTAGTTAGAAATCATTCTGTCATACCAGTTATAAGCATATTGAACAGAACAGGATGTAGGACTGAGTCTTATGTATACCAATTGTGACTGGTCTCTGTTCAGAAAGTGACCCATTAATAATCAATAATTTTATCCCTGGGCCATTTTCCTATTTATCAATCACCCAGTGGTTAAGCCCTAGCCTTACAACTTTTTTATGAGCTCTTTATATGGTACTGTATCAAATGCTTTGCTAAAATCCAAATTATGTCCACATGTATCTAGATCTCCTTTATTTTTCTACATATATTTGCTGTGAACCAAAGTGGGTTCTCTTTCTTTTGCTTGTACTAATGTGCCACACATAGAGACTAGTTACCTCCAAGATGGCAGATTTTATCAGCATCCCTGAACACTGACTTATGTTACTTTATACCATCCTTCAGGTTTTCCCCTCCATTTCAGTAAAATTTTACTCTGGAAGGATGCAACAATGTGAGTTTTTATGCTTTTTATCATTTACAATGAAGCTACTTATAACAGGTATATACAACACAATCTTATTGTTCACATAGTATTAGGCAGGGATTCAAATTTCTTAACAACTGGTTCTGTGGGCATGGCCTAATATGTGGGTGTGGCTTGGTGGTCATGTGACTGGGTAGGCATGGCTTGGTGGCCATGTTACTGGGGTGGGTGTGGCTAGGTGGTCATGTGATGGATGGGCGTGGCTAGGTGGCTATGTGACTGGCAAATCAAATATAAGTGGCCCTCGCTTAATGGCCAGTTGCTTAGCAAGTGTTCTAATTTATGACTGATCTCCCCAGAGCTACTTATTATTTATTTATTATTTATTTATTTATTTGACTTGTATGCCGCCCCCTCTCCAAAAGGACTCAGGCGCTAACAACTAAAACCACACAATAAATTATTTAACTAAAACCATACTAAACCAAACAAGTCAAATCCGAATTAACACCCCACAGTTTAAAACCAAACTTGACCTGTTTTTGGTGTTTTGACAGCCATGCGCGCACACACACACACACACACACACACTTATGACCAGTTACAACATCCCACAGTGTTGTGACTGAGGTTTTCTATGTTTTTTGCCAGTTTCCAACAATTCCTTCTAGTTTCCAGTTAAAAATGCCCATTGGGGAAAATGGACTTGCTTAACAACCAGTGTTTGCTTAATGACCTAACCCAGGGGTCTGCAACCTTAAACACTCGAAGAGCCATTTTCTATTTTCTTTTAAACAGGTATCTATCTCGGTGTGTGTCTCTTTCTTTCTCCCTCTTTCTCATCTCTCTCCCTTTCTTTCTCTTTCTCCCTCTTTCTGTTTCTCATCTGTCTTTTTCTTTCTCATCTATAATTGCTAAGATTGGAAGCTGTTTTTTTTTATAATCCTATTTCTTTGCAGTTTTTTTCACATGCATATGTATCCAATACCCTTTTTTCCATTCTGCTATGTATAAAAAATGGGCAATGATTGTGTGTGTGTGTGTGTGTGTGTGTGTAGCATGTATATATGTATGTTATGTATGTGTATGGATATGTATATATATTTCACTTTTAATGTGTGCCAGTGTACTTACAGTAAAAGAAATGACCAAGTTATCTTATTCTATCTCCCTTCTTTCCTTCCCAACCTCATTCGTTCCCACACCCTATTTTGTGTTGGTTTCTCAGCCAAGTACTTACCCGGTCTGATCCTGTTTTAGCTTTCTAAAATCAGCCTATTGAAATAAATACCAAACTAAACTGCCCAATAAATTACCTACCATCACTATCTTGCACCTGATTTCAATGTAAACAGCCAATCTGCAGTATTATTAAATTTCCTCTTCCTTGATAATCTAGATTCTAGTCTTAACTGGGCAAAACAGTGTGGAGTCACTACAAGAGCAGCTCATATTCCTTTCTCTGCGAGCAGCCTCATCCCCTCCTCATTTGTGAAGCACACTAAGTTTAAAGGTGCTGCAAGAGGCTGCTCGCTGAGAGAAATGTGGGGAGACACGCAACTTTTCTCCGCTCCAAGAGGGCTGCTCTCTCTCTCTTTCTCACCTCCACTCTTGGCACGGAGAAAAGTCAGTGGGAGTAGCAATTGAGGCAGTCGGTCACCCGTCCCGGGGCTCACGTTCACCATACCTGCAGGGGCAGCGAGGTGGCAATGGTGATGGCAAGGAAGGCAATAGCAATTTCAGCAGTGTCGGGGCATCCGGGACCAGCTTCCCCCGCCACCTGTGCAGCCGCACACATGGTGCATCGGGGCTTCCAGGCTCTGCTCACTGCCGCCACCATCAGCTGTCCTGGACTCAATCCAAAGGTGCCTTGCTGACACTAACCTCTGCATGTGTTCCTTCCTGCTGCTCTTGCTGGGAGAGCGAGCTGAGACTTGCAAGCTTTTCTCTGTGCCTGGAAAGACTCTCTTGCTCTCCCAGCTGGAGCAGCAGGTGAGAGAAGCAGCCGCTGGAGAGAAGCAGCCGCTGGCTGGAACCTATACTAGCCTATCCACGTGTTCCTTCTTGCTGTTCTTACTGAGAGAGCAAGAGAGTCTTTCCCGGCATAGCGAAAAGCTTGCAATTCCCCCTCCCATCGGGAACCAGCTCCTGGGCAGCAGAGAAGCAGCCAGGTTGAATCCTGCTTCTCTCTGCTGCCCGGGAGCCGTTTTCCGATGGGAGGCGGACTTGCAAGCTTCTCGCTGTGCCAGGAAAGACTCTCTTGGTCTCCCAGCTGGAACAGTAGGTGAGAGAAGTAGTCGCTGACCTGGCCTCTCCACATGTTCCGTGGTGGAAGGCAAGTGGTGGGGGAAAGGTGACCAGAGGCGGTGGCAAAAGGCAAGGGGGGAGGTAACCAGCAGCAGTGCAAAAGTGGTGTAGGGGAGGGGGTGGCCAGCAGTGGCAGATGGGGCTTGCAGAGCCTCACTCACCCAGAGAGATCAGTTCAGGCAGGGCCGCAGCACTGATCCAGTGCGAGCTGGATCAATCAGACTATTGTTTCTGTATCTCTCTACAACAGTCCTGGCTAGCAGCCAGATGGGCTCATCATCCCTCATGATTGCCTAGCTGCCTTGCACAACCAGAACTGAGAACCAGTTCTGCCTTGCACAACCAAAACATTTCATTTGCTGATTTGTGCTTGCAGAATAGTAGCCATCTCAGGCCACAGAATATAATACAGAAAAACAGAGTGGAAGGGACAACCCCCTGCTCAAGCAGGAAGCCCTACATCATTTCAGACAAATTGTTATCCAATCTCTTCTTAAAAACTTCCAGTGTTGGCATTCACTAAAATCTATAGGCTGACAGTAAAGCATTTAGAGAAGGAAAAGTCAAGAATCATCATGTTAAACAAAACTGTCATCTCAGCTCAATTCAGAAAAGGTAGGTGTAAAGAATACCATTACTCTTATAAAACAGTAAATCAACAAAATTTAACTTTATTTGCAATTGAAGAATAATATTATAAGGAAAAGCCCATCTAGATTACTTACCTTTATCTGTTAAAACTATTATGTAGAAAATTCACTGAAACTGGGGAGTGGAATAAAGATAATTTAAAGAGAAGTTCTAATTTTTCAAAAGGAGTTTCCGAAGAGTGCTATAAAGCTGTAGTGTTTGTCTTCACAAAGCAGAACTTGTACATTATTTGAGAAACATACTTGTTACTTATGGGTAGTTTTCTTAACAACCACAACTGAGATTGGCAACTGTCACTAAGTGACATGATCAGTAAATGAGACACCATGTGACTGCACTGGATTTATTATTTTACTTTGCTGCAGTCATTAAAATAATCACTTGTAATCATTAAATGACACATACATGACTGCAATTTGCAATTTTATTTCTGGCCTTCACATTGACTTTGCTTGAAGCTTGCAAATAGTGATCACATGACTACATGTGCTATGATAGTGGTAAATGAATGCCAGTTGTGAAGCACCTGAATGGTAATCACATGATCAAAGGGATGTTGCAAGATCACATAGTCACTTTTTCAGCATCGTAACTTTGAATGGTTACTAAATGGGACAGTGGTAACCAAAGACTACCTGTACTGGACTTGACATTTAGCATAATAACATTGGACTTGGCTCAGATAATCTTCTTGATGCATCTCTTTGCTAAGTCCACAGCATCCAAGTATCAATTGGAGAAGAAATTAAGCTTCCTGTTTCTCCAAATGTTATCATGTATTTTAACCTAAGCCATGGTACATCCATCAGGACTGGAAACACTACCATTCTCTCATCAAATTTGGCCTTTATAGAACTGAGGTTTCAAATTAAATTTTCAACACTTTGAAATATACTTTCATCTTGTTTTTCTTTTTTATTGAACAGATAATCAGATAACCAGATACAGATGATTAACTTCATAAACATGACCAACTGAAAATATTTAGCATTACCATTTTTCACACTTATGACCATTGCAGCATCCTCATCGCCACGTGATCAAAATTCAGAACATTGCTAACTAATTCATATTAATGGCAGTTGCAGTGTCTCCCAGTCATGTGATCCCTTTTTATGACCTGACAAGCAAAGTCAATGGGGACGCCAGATTCACTTAACAATCATATTACTAACTTAACAATTGCAGTGATTCACTTAACAACTGTGACAAATAAGGGCATAAAATTGGGCACAATTCATTTAACAAATGTTTCACTTAGCCACAGAAATGTTGGGCTCAACTGTGATCATAAGTTGATGACTATGTGTATTTATTTATTTTAATCTACAGTCAAATGATATTTTGGATGCTGTTGTAAATGATGAAATTGCTGATGAGATCCTTCCATTAGGGAGAAATTGGATAGTATTGCAGTTGCAAAAAGTTGCTATATCAGTTTTCTATCTTGCAATAAAAAGTGATTCTAAAGGGAATATGGAAGAGAAGGATAAGGAGAATCTCTATTATAGGGGTGTCAAACTCAATTTTATTGAGAACCAGATCAGCATTGTGGTTGTCCTCTGTGGGGTGAGGGTGGGGTGGCCAGTGGATGAGGCATGGCCAGAGTGATCATGATCAACTGGGCATGGCCAGGGGGCATGGCCCGCTTGATGTAGCTCACGTGGGTGGTGCCTGTGGGTTTGGGCAGGATTGGGGAAGGAATCCCGGGGACTCTGATGGTGGGGTGGTGGGTGGGAGGTTCGTCCCACAGGATGAGGTGAGGCAAGGCAGGGGGCGGGGCAGCTACCGCCAAAAACCCATTGCTTGCTGCCTTTTGTGTACTGCGGGATTGGTTTCCGGCTGTAGACACAGTCTGCCCCAGCTGGCATACGCTGTTGCTCCAGAGCCTTGTGCCAGCGACAGACTGGCCATCCAAGCAGCAAGCAGAGCCATTGGAAGGAATGTGTTGCAGACTCCTGGATGCACTTACTCTGTCCCACTCTCTGTTTTGGCTTGCAGTTGGAGAGCAAATTGCCACTGGTTATCTTCTCTTCACCCGCTCGTGGATCTTGCCCTTGGGCTGTGCATAGAGCATGTTCCCCTCTGCAGTGCCGGGTGCATGAGAGGGGTGCTTCACCAGCAGTCTCTGCAGGAAGTGGGGGTGGCATTTCCCCATCTGCTACCACATGGCACCCAGTTGGTCTCCCCCAAAGCGTGGCACGGGGCAGGGTAGGAAGTGGTACCCATCCCAAGACTGGAGGAAGAGGGTCTTCAAGCCCCTGTCACCAGTTTGGGCAGCATCCTGCTGACTTGCCTGCTCATGTGGAGTGAAGCCCTGCTATCCCTGAGCCACACTTTCTGGGAACTCGGGCCGAGCAGGGAATTTGGCTGCCATCCTCTGCTCGGAACAGAGATGTGGCGGGGGTGGGGGGGTGGGCTGCAAGACAGAAGGCTGCCTTCAGTCCAGGGAAGGAACTGCAGCCTCAAAGTCTCCATCAGAAGGAGCTGCATCAGTTGGGCAGCACCCTGAAAGCGTTCTGGGGCTGCTGCCTCTCAGGGCAGGGCGGAGCTCAGCTTTCCTTGCCGAGCAGCCCCAATGGAGGAGGTGCATCAGGTTGATTAGAGGTGGTAAAGTACGCCCAGGGCCAGCAGGCAAAAAACAACTACCACAAGTGGGGAAAGCCAGATCCCATGGGAGCCCTGGTTACCCAGGCCCAGCAGAGATGGGGGGAAGGCATGTGATCCCGGCTGGGCTTGGGTAGCCATAGCACTAATGCAGATCAAGATTTCCTCGCTTGTGGTGGCTGCCTTTTGCCTGCTGGGAATGGGCATGCTTTTACCACTTTTACTTGGCCTTTCTAGCTGGCTGGTTTGCAATCAGGTTGGGCAATCTGGTGCTCCGGGCAGCGATGGCAGCAGCTTATTGAACCTGTGTGAGCTGCTGGTGGCCTCAGTGGTGCCAGCATGCACTGGATGTACAAGGGGAACATGCTCCACACACAGGCCAAGGGCAAGACCTGCGAGGGGGCAAGGACATGACCAGCAGCAACCTGCTCTTCAACTGCAAGCCAAAAGGGATGAGGCAGAGTAGGCAGCAGCCACTCCACACTCTCCTCACCTTGTCTTCACCCACGGTGGCAGCATTAAGTGAAGGCAAAGGCACAGGGGAGAGGCACGCGGTCCAACCTCTGGATGCATCAGGCAGCTGCCTTCCGTGTCCTAGCCACATGGGATGCAGCAGGTGCATCAGATGGTCTGCATCTTGTGCCTTCCCCCCTGCTTCCAGTGCCACTGCTGCCATGCCTGTTTCTTGGAGGGCTAGCTGTGGAGTCCCTGCTGCTGAACACCTCCCCCCTGCACGTGCACACACACACACCAGCGGTAATCCTGGAAATGATAAGCGGCTGGCAAGCATCGCTTTGGTCCTGCCTGTGCCATCCTGGCAGACACGTGTGTGCTCAGGAGGCAGGCACACTTGTGCACAGACCTGACGCACCTTTTGCAGGCAGGCGCATGTACATCCACCTCCTCTGGGGTCAGGCCTGTGCGCACATGTGCTTGCCTCTTGTGTGCATGCGTGCCTGCCGAGATGGCATGGGTAGGGCCTGTGCGCATGTGTGCCTGCTGCCTCCTGTGCAAATGCGCATCTGCCGGGATGGGTAGGGTTGGGCTGGGCTGAAGTGATGTGGGCCGGACCCTTACTGTTTCCAGGATGGCTGTGTGGACTGGATCCAACCATGTCGCAGGCCAGATCTGGGCACAGGCCTTGAGTTTGACACCCCTCATCTAGACAGTCACTTATCTAAAATAGTATAGGTTCTCTGGCTTGAGCAGGGGGCTGGAGTAGAAGTCATTACAGATTAATGGAGTTGGAAGATACCTTGTAGGTCATCTAGTCCAATCCCCTGCCCAAGCAGGAGACCCTACACCATTTCTGACAAATGGCAATCCAATCTCTTCTTGAAAGCTTCCAGTGATGAAGGTCCCACAACTTCCGAGGGCAAGCTGTTCCATTGGTTGATTGTTCTCACTGTCAGAAAATTTCTCCTTATTTCTAGGTTAAATCTATCTGTCATCTGTTTCCATCCATTATTCCTTGTCTGGCCTTCAGGTACCTTGGAAAATAGCTTGACCCCTTCCTCTCTGTGGCAGCCCCTCAGATATTGGAACACTGCTGTCATGTCTTCCCTGGTCCTTCTCTTCACTAGACTAGCCATGCCTAGTTCCTGTAACCGTTCTTCATATGTTTTAGTCTCTAGTCTCCTAATCATCCATATTGCTCTTCTTCACTTTTTCTAGAGTCTCAACATTTTTTATAGTATGGTGACCAAAACTGGATACTGCAATACTCTAGGTGTGGTCTTATTACGGCTTTATATTAGTACTTGATCTTGATTGTATCCTTCTGTTAATGTAATTTAGGATTGGCTTTTTTGGCTGCCATTGCACACTGCTGGCTCATATTTAACTGATTGTCCACTAAGACTCCAAGATCCTTCTCACAGTTACTGCTATTAAGCCTGGTTTCACCCAGTCTATATGTACAGTTTTGGTTTTTCTTGCCTAAGTGTAGGATTTTACTTTTCTCTACATTGAATTTCATTTCAGACTTCCAAGGTCCCTTCCAACTCATTAATTCTATTCCATTCTATTTCAGAAGATTCCTAAGTAGAGCTGTACCATATGAAAAAAAAACCCATATCATAAGTTATGTTCTGAAGAATGAAATGCCTGTATCATTTTAAGTGTGTGTATATGATTCACAAACAGTGAAAAATCAGCAGGAACAAGGAAGAGAACAACTAGCTAGTAGTGTGCTTGATAACTACAATTTGTGTCATGTTATCAGTGTAAATAAAACTTTACCCCAAGTTGTGAAGGCTTGAATCTACCTATTGCTAGGACATCAGGTAATCTCTTACCACCATGTTTTGGTGATATTATTCCTTTCTGGTCACTTCAAGAAGAGAGATTTGAAGAACTGATGTATAACCTATTCTAGTTTTTATTTTGTCCTTCATAACTTTAATATACGGGATAGCTAGCCGAATGAGGTATCTGCTGTTAACACTTAATTCTATTTTGCATATTCTAAAATGCAGATACAATAGTAAAACACTAACTCAATTTGTGGGATTGATAGTAGCCAAAATGGGATCCTATGAAACAAGTGAAGTATAGATACTACAATAATAATGTTAAATAGTCTTTTTGAAGTGATCGTTTCAGTTTTAAAAGTGATTAATTGTCTTGTTTTTGAGATATAAACTTGATCTGTGAGATATTATGGTGTAATCCTATGTTCATAGATTTTATACAGAATTCGGAGGATATTGTTTTCAATGTTCCTGGATTTTTCCCATTGTTTGCTCTGTTAAGAAGAAAATTATGTAATAACTGCTTGAAGTACTTCAAATATATGGAGTATTTCTTCCAATAATTTTGGTCCATTAATTTTAAAAATATCTTAATTTATTCTACATAATTTGAAGCATTGATTTTATCTTCTAAAAAAACACACAAAAGTATAAACCCAAAAAACCAGGTAACATTTGGGATAAAATGTCATTTCACAGCTAAATACATTTTCAAAATTCTTATCAAAATGTTTTTGATTGTTTAATTGATTGATATTCTACTATAATTTTTTTTTACTTCTAGAAGCCACATACAGATTGTCCTCACTTAACAACCAAAATTGGGACCAGAATCTTTGTTGTTGAGCAAAGCAGTCATTAAGTGAGATGGACTGTTTCTCTCAACTACCACAATCTTGGTATTCTCAGTTGTTGTTGTTAAATGGTTTCATGGGTCATTAAGTAGATGGGGTCCCTAGAAGGCCCAATATTCCAAGCATGATTTTCAGTCCCTGAGCAAAGAGACGTCAGGCACATTCTATGCTGGATCTCCCCTATACCTCTGAAGCACCCTGTGCTCTTTACTGTACCTTACTGTACTGTCTTTCTCCTCAGGAGCTAAAAATCCTCCCTGCCAAAATCCAGGCAGAATTTTCAGCCCATGAGCAGGGAATCATTTTCATGTGGCCTGCATAAAACCTCTCAGGGTCTCTCTAGACTCAAAACATCCCATGCTCTCTATCTTATTCCACTTTCTTTCTGTTCCAGAACTGTAAATCCTTGTCTGAAAATCCTGCTTGGATCTTGAAATGGACCAATTTTAGCCAGCCTCCAGAAGTCAGAGGAGCTGGTGGCTGGCTACAAAGGATCATGCTGAAAATACATTGTGCCAAGGTCCTGTTTGGATTCCAGGATGGACCTTTTTCAGCCAACTCCAGAAATTAGAGGAGATCCTTTTGACAGGTGGCAGAGGTATACAATCTTCCTTGCTGGCTTTCCTATTGATTTTCTGGGAAGGCCAGCAGGAAGGATAATTGTAGGATGTTCACAATCACAAGTGCAAATGGATCAGATCAAGTTCACATGAATGCAGGGAGTATATAGCCTTCAAGCATGAGTCATAAGTCTTTTTATTCTGCCCGGTTGGAATTCAAACTGTCACTGAATGAATGGTAATTAATTGAGGACTGCCTGTAGATGAGTTTTTCTTCATAATGATCTATTCCTCACCCAGCCCCTCAAGTCTTCCAATGAGGTGCCACCATAACTGAGTCCATCCAATTGTCTACTTTCCTTTCATCTTTCCCAGTATTAGACTTCTCTTCAAACAGCTGAGTCTTTGCATAATGGATCTGAAGCTCGATATTTTGAGTCTGGTCATTTTCTTGGCTGTCTAATGTATTTCAAGAGTCTTCTCCAACACCAATATTCAAAAATGTCAATAGTCCATGCTTCTTTGATAAAAATGTTGCTGTTCCCTATGCATTCCAAAAGTAATAAGCTGTCAGTGTTTACAGTTTGACTACTATTGTGAGACAACCCAGGAGCAAAACACAGGACACAGAGACTTTGTCTTTTAATAGTGGTTTATATACAAGACCACTATATACATACATACACGTGTTAGGCAAATACCAGGCAAGCAAGCAATCTTCAATTCTACATGGAAAACTACAATGGAGATAGAACAGCAAGAGAGAGAGCGAGATGGCCTCCCTTATATAGACAGCTGCTTAAAGCAGCAGTACCCTGCTGACTCATCCTCAGTTCATCATCCTGGCTTACAGCCTTACAGCAGCTGGTCAGTTATTACATCTTCATTACATTAACATAAGCAATACCTGGAATTGGATCTGGAAGAAATAGGTAATCAGAACATTCAACAGCACAATCTATTACCATTTTCCCAGGAAATATCAGATGAACTCTTTTCCCCAATTCATAAGAAATTATCTTTCTCTTCAATCAATGTGGATAGCGGATAGAGTACTTTTGGTTTCTCATCCTTTTTTCATAGTTGCAGATCATAGACAAAATGGAGGGACAACCTCTTAATCATTTATACATCATTCACTGTCAGTGGTGGGATTCAAATAATTTAACGACCGGTTTGCTCAGGGTTAGGTTGGCTGTTGTGGTAAGCGTGGCCTATCCCTCTCCTCAGCTCCACTGCACATGTGGGAATGAGCCTCCCACAATGGCCAACCTGACCCTGGGCAAACCGGTTGTTAAATTACCCCCCCCCCTCGCACTGTCAAGTTGGATCATGGATGCTGCAGTGCAATGGAGAAATGGGAAATGGAGCTACCAGCACAAGGAGCAGGGAATGAGGAAAAGCTGCCTCCTCCTTTCCTCACGCTGGCCACTCCATTGCCCCCACCCCCACTATCAAAATGGATCCTGGGTGCTGGACTGCAATTGAAAAATGGGAAATGGAGCAGCCAGCATGAGGGAAAGATGAGGAGCAGAGAAAGAGAAAAAGTGGCCTCCTTCCCTGATGCTGGCCACTCCATTGCTCATTTCTCCATTGCAGCACAATGCCATGGAACTTGCCCCACCCACAACCACCCAGATGCCCTCGCTTCCCCCAAGCATTTCTTTGCCTGATTTCCAGCTCCATCGCATTTCACTGTGTCCTGCCTCCAGAGCTGGAATGCTCCTGTGTTTAAGTGCCAGTAGATGCTGGCCTTCCCTCCAGCGAGCCTGGGCAACTGCTGGAGAGAGATGGACCTGGTGTCCAGATGCCCTTGCTTCTCCCAAGGAAACAAGTTTGTGGGACTAAAAAAAAAGTTGAATCAATCAATTCCAACTTCACGATATTTTCTTTTTTTGCGAGAAGTTGGAATTGATTAATTGAATTTAGTCCCACAAACTTTTGTTTCCCTGCACAGGACAATGCAAGAAACATGATGGAGAAATGCGATGGAGCTGAAAGTCAGGCAGGCAAAGAAATGCTTGATGGAAGCAAGAGCATCTGGGCGGTAGTACGTGGAGCAAACTTCATGATGCTGCGCTGCAGTGGAGAAATGGGCAACAGACCAGCCAGCATGAGGGAAGGAGAAGGTAGCTGTTCTTCTTTCCCTGCTCTTCCTCCTTCCCTCATCCTCCATTTCCCATTTCTCCATTGTAGCGCAGCTCTTCTGCCCACAAAAACCTCATCTTTGATGGCGGACACCGAATGGCAGAGAAAGCTTCTGGGAAGAAGCCAGTCATCCCAGGAGTTGGGAATACCCTTCCTCCTCACCCCACCCCTCCCCACCTGCCACTCTCAAATTGCATCGATATAGGGGGTGGATGGCTAAGTGAGGGACAGGAAGCCCTGCCTGGTGAACGAGGGAGAAGAAGAGATGACAAGAGCAACCACATGCACCCCAATGAGCAACCACTGGCTGCCCTTCCCACCTTCTCTGGCATTGAAAGCCAACTGTCAGCCATATGCCTAGTCGCTCATTCATCCCTCTCTATGTGTATCTCTCGGATCACCTGTTGCCACAGTCCACCACACAGACTGGGGAGGACGCACCTGTGGCAGAGTGGTGGGCAGTAGCAGCAACGGCTGGGTGTGCTCAATGAAGTGTTCAATGATGTCAGTGTTCCAACTAACAAACCCAACACAACCAAAACTCTGAGGCCTGAATTTTCTTCAAAGTATGAATTTATTTGGAATATCATATTGGCACAGCTGTTGAAAACCCAACTCTAAAAGATCTGAAGTTTTCCCCACCCAAACCAAACCCCAAAGTTCTTGCCCCCAGGCCACACATCCATCACATGGTTCAATCAGGTCACAGTCCCAATTCCAATTAGTTTCAGTCCATGCCTTCCCAACATCTGGTGAAAATGTCCTTGTCAGCCCTATAGCTATCTTATGTGAGAGTCTACATGGCTGCCACAGTGGTGACTGAGCAAACTGTGGGAATGGGAGAGGGAGATGAAGATATTATGGAATGTATAATCCTAACAACATTATTTCCCTTGGGAGCCAAGGATTCTAGCCTGTACCTGGGAAGGCATGATAGAAGTTGGGTGAAGTTGGGACACTGGTTTGATTGGACCATGTGATACAGATGTAGATTCAGGAGAAAGAATTTTGGTTTTACTTTGGGGGGGGAAATGCGGGATTTCAGATTTAGGTTTTCCCCAGATGTGCCAATATGACATCTCCAATAAATTTATTCTTTGAGGAAGATACCTGCCTCAGAGTTTTGATTCTGTTGGGGGTGTTACTTGGAACCTTGACATTAACCCAAATCTACTTTTAAAACTATCAAACAGCTCCCTGCCCTGTGGGTTTGATATCCAGGTTCCTGAGCCCAGGGCACCTTCCCAGTCTATCAGGTAATGAAAAGATGCAGATGAAGACCAGACTCCTCTCTAGAGCACTAAAAATCTCCACAGACCATTCTCATCCTGGTCATTCCTATTTCGAACTGTTACCATCAGGGAGATGTTACAGGTGTCTTAAAATGAGAACTAATAGACTAAGAAACAGTTTCTTTTCCAAGGCAATAATTGTCTTGAATCAAACAGTACATTTGTGATTTAGTTCTATGTATAAAGTGGCATTTTAAACTATCTAACTTAATATATGTTTTTAATAGGTTTTAGACTAGGTTTTTAATTATTATTATTATTTCTTTAATTATTTTACTTTTTAAATACTGTGTAGTATGATTGTGATGTGGTGTTTGGGGCACTGTGCTGGAGTAGCTTTCAAATTTCATTGTATTTTGAATGCAATTACAATAAAGGTATTCTAAACTATTTATTTATTTATTTATTTATTTATTTATTTATTTATTTATTTATTTATTGGACTTGTATGCTGCCCTATCTCCGAAGACTCGGGACGGCTCACACCTAAAAACATACAACAACAATAAATAGTTAAAAGGAATTAAACTAAAACAAGCCCAATATTTGTCCAAATTAAAATAAAATTAAAACCATCCCATCCCGCCCGAGAAGGCAATCACAGCCCGGCTTGGTCAAATAACCAGGTCTTCAGGTCGTGGCGGAAGGTGCAGAGGTCAGGGGCCAGACAGAGTCCCAGGGGCAGCTGATTCCACAGGACGGGGACCGCCACAGAGTAGGCTCGTCCCCGGGGGACCGCCAGCTGACACTGGCTTGCTGACAGGACCCCGAGAAGCCCCTGCCTGTACGCCGCACAGGGTGGTTGGCACTCGATATCGGCAGGAGTCGCCCTTAAATATTCTGGACCCATGTCGTAGGACTTTGAATGTTAAAACTAACACCTTGAATCTCACCCGAGTGCAACCGCAACCAATGCAGGTTGCGCAGGAGGGGGTAATATGGGAGAATCAGGAAACTCCCATCACCACCCGGCCGCATTCTGCACCAGCTGCAATCTCCGGATGATATGCAAGGGCAGTCCTAGATAGAGAGCGTTACAGTAGTCGAGTCGAGAGGTGACAAGAGCATGAGTGACTGTACGCAGGGCATCTCGGTCCAGAAATGGGTGAAGCTGGTGAACCAGGCAGACCTGGGCAAAAGCCCCCCTGGCGACAGCCCCCACCTGTTCCTCCAACCGGATCCGTGCATCCAGAAGGACCCCCAGGTTCTGCGCCCTATCCACAGGGGGCAACACCTCTCCCCCTATGGTCAACGATGGACATTCCTGACTGGACCGAGATGCCGGTATGTACAGCCACTCAGTCTTGGATGGGTTGAGCCGAAGCATGTTTCTGTCCATCCAGATCCGCACTGCATCCAGACAACGGGTCATCATGGAGAGGGCATCACTGATCTGGTTTGGGGTGGAGATGTATAACTGGGTATCATCTGCATACTGGTGATACCTCACCCCAAAACCACGAATGATCTCGCCCAGCGGTTTCATGTAGATATTAAACAAGAGGGGGGAGAGGACCGACCCCTGGGGGACCCCACAAGTGAGCGCCCTTGGGGCCGACCTCCCTGCCAATACCGATTGCGAACGCCCCACGAGGTAGGAGGAGAATCACTGAAGAACAGTGCCTCCCACTCCCAACCCCCCCAGGCATCGCAAAAGGATACCATGGTCGATGGTATCGAAAGCCGCTGAGAGGTCTAATAGGACGAGGACAGAGGAAAAACCCCTGTCCCGCGCCCTCCAGAGATCATCCATCAGTGCGACCAATGCTGTCTCCGTGCTGAAACCGGGCCAGAAGCCCGATTGGTACGGATCCAGGTAGTCCGCTTCATCCAGGAAAAGTGGAAACTGCTGAGCCACCACACTCTCAACAACCTTCACCAAAAAACAAAGGTTGGAGACTGGACAAAAGTTGTCTAACACGGTCGGGTCTAGGGCAGGCTTCTTCAGGAGGGGCCTCACCACCGCCTCCTTCAAGGCGGAGGGAAAAACACCCTCCCCTAAAGAAGCATTGACCACTGCCTGGAGTCAACCGCAGGTGACCTCCCTGGAGGCATAAACCAACCAGGAGGGGCACGGGTCCAATAAACATGTGGTGGAACTCAGATGCCGCATGATCCTGTCCACTTCATCCTCAGAAACAGGATCAAACTCAGCCCAGATCACATCGGCCAGACTATTTGCACCCCGATCATCAGACCACTGCAAATTAGAGCACAACCCTTCCCGAATCCACGTGATCTTATCCGACAGATATTGACCAAATTCCTCAACCCTACTCCGCAGCAGGTCCACTGTCTCCCCCGGACATAGGAGAGAGCAGGTGACCCTAAACAGGGCGGCTGGGCGGTTATCTGCGGATGCTATGAGGGTGGAGAGATAAGAACTTCTCGCCAGCCTAATAGCTACCAGATAAGTCCTAACATGGGCTCTTAGCTGGGCTCGGTCGGATTGGGAGTGGGTGGACTTCCACCTGCTCTCTAAACCCCTCCGACGGCGCTTCATCTCCCGGAGCTCCTCAGTATACCAGGGGACTACCCGGGATCCACGGTGAGTGAGGGGACGCATGGGGACAACCCTGTCGAGGGCCTCCGCAGCAGCCTGTTGCCAAGCAGTCACCAGGTCCTCAACAGAGTTGTGGGCAAGGGAAGTGGGAAAAGACCCCAGCTTTGCCCAAACCTCTCAGGGTCCATCAGGCGTCTGGGGCGGAACCATCTAGGTGGCTCCTCATCCCAGCAGTGGGGGGTAGCCTGTTGGAAGACCAGCCGCAGGAGATAGTGATCAGACCATGGAACGGGCAGTGCCATAAAACTGGCCTGCCCTCTATCACTACGCCACTGTTCCGAGACAAAAACTAGGTCGAGAGTGTTTCCCCCCTCATGAGTCGGGCCTTGAATCAATTGGGTCAGGCCCATGGCCCCCATGGAGGCCATGAATTCCTGGGCCAAACCCGACGCCCTGCCCCCAGGGAAGGCAGATTGAAGTCACCCAGGACCATAAGCCCTGGGAACTCCACCACCACCCCCGAGAGGACGCCGAGAAACCCAGGCAGGGCTGCTGCCACACAGCTGGGGGAGAGGTATGTAAGCAGCAGACCCACCCAACCACCAGGCCCCCACCTCAGGAGAAGGGTTTCACTCCTGCCTATCTCAGGCACAGTGGCATCCCTTGGAACCAAGGTCTCCCGAATAACCACAGCCACCCCACCATCCCTCCCCTGGGCCCGTGACCAGTGCAAAACCCAAAAACCTGGGGGGCATAGGTCAACCAGAGGGACTCCTCCCTCCGGCCCCAACCAGGTCTCAGTGATGCAGGTCAGGTCCGCAGCCTCCTCCTCGATCACCTCACGGAGGAGGGAAGACTTATTAGCCACGGACCTGGCATTAAAATACACCAGTCTGAGCCCAGGGGTCCCCGTTCCTGAGTCCCCAAGGGAGGAGGCCACAGGGTCAGAGCGCAACACTGCTTGAAGGTAGCGGGGGTGCACTCCCAACACATGATATGGCCCTGTGCCTCGTCGTCTCCTACCAATCCCAACCACCCTGGGAATCGCAGTCCCCATCCCGCACTCCGGGGCCCTGCTGGCCCCCAACCCCACCCTCCCCCCACCACGAGCCAGGCTGCAACACACCCCCTCGGAATCACTTCCCACCCTCCTCCCTAACCTTCTTAAAAATTTGTTTAAAAATTTAACTAAAGAGGCCCTAGTGACCCTCTTTCTAACTTTATTAGAGCCCCAACCCTGACCCATCCTCCTGCCATGCCATCTCTCCAGGTTCCATAACCCATCCTCGAGGTAGACCGGTGATAATATGGCAGGCCACACCCAGGAGGGAGGGAACCCCCTTAGGGCCTGCAACTCTGCTGCCGTATAAGTACGGATGTAAACACATCGGAAGAACACGCATAAGGGTCTATAGATGGAAATAATAGTGTCCGGATTATAAGACTTGGTTGAGTCCCAGGTACTGTCAGTTGTGGAAGTCCAGATCCAGAAACCAGGCTGCCCTCTCACAGCAGCCCTGCAGCCGATGTTCCAGGCCTTTGACCGGACTAAGCCACGCTCTCTCACCGCGGGGGTCCCCAACAACTTCCAATTGGGCAATGACAAAAGATGTTAGATGGCTACCCAAAGAAAAAGTGTGCCCCTCTTGCTGCTCTCTCACCACAGTGAGGGGCACAACAGAGTCCAGTAGCCGTAAACCAAGATTCATATTCTAAATGAAAAGACTATATGATGAAAGGACCTTAGAACTAGGAGATGCCAATGAGTTTGTCAAGCTGCTAAGGACCCGATCTGAGGATACTGCCCATAAAGAAGTGGAAGCTGAAATTAAGAGCCTGAAGCAGAGGGGATGGCCGTCAAAAGAATTTGTTTGCGAATTCCAGAGAGTGGCAGGAAGACTCTGTGAGATTTAAATTTCTCAGTTTGAAATAAGAGGAGATGCTCTGAACAATTCAAATAAATTTTTTGAGCTTTTGCAAAGGCTGGTCTTTTGTGCTCATATGGTTAGAGTCACAGAAGACATTTTACATAGAAATAAATATGTTTTTAAGGTTACTGCCCCTTAACGGGTGCACAATCTTCCCAGCAACTCAAACCCCTTGACAGTGGAAACATCCTGGTATTGTTAGCATTTTTTTTAGTATGACACAGATCTCTGTGACCTGCCAACTATCTTCCTTTGACCTGCCAACTTACTCTCTTACTGGAAATGTGGTAAGACTTATATAGCTTTATCATTTCCTTTCAGTTAGTACTCTTATACAACTTCCCATTAGGGATTCTTAAGTTACATGGAGGCTAAATATGGTGTTACATTTGCTTAGCTCTTTACAGGAATAATTCTTATTTTTCTCAATTCCCCCTTTTCTTTTTTCATCCTTATTCCTGTAAACCTTCACCTAACTCCTTTAACATAATCCTAATCTCCTGTTGGCTTAATCTCTTCCCTTTCTCCTTCTTTGCTGTTGGCTTAGTTACTTGATAGCAGTGTTTGCAACAATTACAGGCATACATTGGATACAAATACAAGATATAAATCCTGTAACAATAATAAGGATACATATAAATAAGCCCTTTAGCCATGCAAAATTGTGTAACCAAGAAGTCATATAATTCCATAACCTCTTAAATGTTGTTGAATCTTCAAGATATGTTAAGTGTGTAGTAATATTATGCAAAGCCTTTATTTTAGATTCTATAAACTGTGATCTATCAGAAATATTGAAACAACACAAACCATCAAATTCCTCACACCCATATCCCATTCGTAATAATATATCATCAATGGCAACATGGTTTTGCATGGGGCACTTGACTGGGTTGTCCCCCTGTGGCCCTTAACCTGACGCAGATCCCAGTTGGCCCCCTGGTTTACCACAGAGCTATGGGAAATGAAGCATCGGAGGAGGGGCCTAGAGAGCAGTTGTAGGTCCTCCCAGTCTGAATCCAACCGAGCCCAGTTGAGGTCCTTTTCGAGAACCTACCTGGGAGCGATGAGAGTGGCGAAGAGATCCTACTTCTCCACTCTCATTGCATCTGCAGATAATCACCCGGCCGCCCTGTTTAGGGTCACCCGCTCCCTCCTTAATCGGGAGGTGGGGGTAGGCACTTTGCAGGGACAAGCCAAGGAGTTTGGTCAACATCTGTTGGAAAAGATCGCTTGGATCCGGACGAGGTTGGACACCAACTGGCTTGAGTCGGATGTGGAGTCAACGGCAAGTCTTGTCAATGTCATCTGGGAGGAGTTTGACCCTGTATCCTCAGATATGGTGGACAGGATTATGCGGCGGTTGTGCGCCTCCATGTGTTTATTGGACCCATGTCCCTCCTGGTTAGTTTATGCTGCCCATGAGGAGACGTGTGGCTGGCTCCAGGCAGTTACCAATGCTTCACTACGGGAGGGGTTTTTCCCTACCACCTTGAAAGAGGTGGTGGTGAGACCCTTTCTTAAGAAGCCTGCCTTGGACCCAGCCAATTTAAACAACTTTTGTCCAGTCTCCAACCTTTGCTTTTTAGTGAAGGTTGTTGAGAGCGTGGTGGCACAACAGCTTCCAGCTCTCCTGGAAGAATCCGAGTACCTGGATCCATTTCAATCAGGCTTCAGGCCTGGTTATAGCACAGAGACAGCATTGGTCACACTGATCGATGACCTCTGGAGGGCTCAGGATAGGGGATATTCCTCTGTCCTAGTCCTATTAGATCTCTCAGCGGCGTTCGATACCATCGACCATGGTATCTTATTGTGGCGTCTTCGGGAGTTGGGAATGGGAGGCACCATTTTATGGTGGTTCTCTTCCTTCCTCTCGGGACGCATGCAGTCGGTGTTGATGGGAGGGCAGAGATCGACCCCCAGGACCCTCACTTGTGGGGTTCCTCAGGGGTCAGTGCTTTCTCCCTTCCTGTTCAACATCTACATGAAGTCGCTGGGTGAGATCATCCATGGTTTCGGGATGAGGTATCATCAATATGCTGATGATACCCAGCTTTACATATCCACCCTGGACCACCTCAGTGATGCCCTCCCCATGCTCTCCCAGTGCCTGGAGGTGGTGCGGATCTGGATGGGGAGGAACAGGCTTCAGCTCAACCCAGACAAGACTGAGTGGCTGTGCACACCGGCATCTCGGATTCAAGAAATTCCATCTTTGGCCATAGGGGGAGAGGTGTTGCCCCCTGTGGATAGGGCATGCAACTTAGGTGTCCTTCTGGATGTACGGCTCAGTATGGAGGAGCAGGTGGGAGCCGTCGCCAGGGGGGCTTTTGCCCAGGTTTGCCTGGTGCATCAGTTGCACCCCTTCTTGGACCGAGATTCGCTACGCACTGTCACTCATGCACTCGTTGCCTCCTGTCTTGACTACTGCAGTGCTCTCTACATGGGGCTGCCCTTGAGGACTATACAGAGGCTTCAACTGGTACAGAATGCGGCCGCGTGGGCGGTGATGGGAGCAGCCCAATACACCCCTCCTGCGCGATCTTCATTGGTTGCCAGTTGCCCTCCATGTAAGATTCAAGGTATTAACCTATAAAGCCCTGCATGGCTCAGGTCCGGGGTACTTGCAGGAGCGCCTCCTACCAGCATCGAGGTCTGAGGGCCCAGTACGCTCCCACAGGCAGGCCCTCCTGGGGGTGCCATCGGCCAGACAATGTCGGTTGGCGGTCCCCTGGGGGAGGACGCCCACCCTTTGGAATCAGCTACCTCTAGAGCTGCATTTGGCCCTGGACCTGCGCTCCTTCCACCGTGATCTCAAGACTTGGCTGTTTGTACAGGCCAGCCTGGACTGAGCGGTGTTGGGAATTTTAGTTTAAGGGTATTTTAATTAGATTTTATAATTGGATTAGATTTTGATAAATGTTGTATTTATTGTTTATATATTTCTATGTAAGCCACCCCGAGTCCCCTCGGAGATGGGGCGGCATATAAATCCAATAAAAATAAAAATAAAATAAAATAAATAATTTCTCCTATCTTATCAGCCATATCAGCTATAGCCAATGATGTCTCATTTATACTTTTTGCTAGGGCACATGTTAGATGTCCTAGTTGCATATTGTTATAATATACCTCCCCAGGAAAACAATCCTAAAAGCCTTGCTTGTACTTTAGATAATATTACCACATCATCATTGCAGTCTGCAGTGTATGCATCTCCAACTCTAGACCTTTTTCCTCTATATATGTTGTTTTCAAATTCTCTATCACAATATGGGGAATAAGATACTGTTCCCCTTATAGGCCATATTATTTTTGACTCCTTTGGCTGAATTTTAGGCTCTTATGTTATCTTAGCTTTAGGTTCCTTCCCATGTTCCTGTACATGTACACGTGTCTTACTAGTATCTGCTTTATCATCTGATATATCCTATTGAAAAATTCCACCAGTATGATAGAGACTAGCAATCATCATTTCATAATAAAACTCTGTTTGCTGATTAATATTCTTAGAGTGTGCTACTGCCCTAACTGTAGTTAAATGACCTATTGTACAAGGTCCTCCCACTACATGAGCAGGAACAAATGCATAGGCATATAGCCCAAAAAACAAAAAACATGTAGCCAGTATATTTGTCTTATGAACATCCTAGCTAGTTTCTTGATCAGGCTGTGAAGTGGGCTTGCTTTGAAAATAAGTCAGTCAAGGCCCAAATGACTGAGTTCCTGCCACCCTCTGGAAGCTCAATTATAAAATCCATTGTGATCTCTTCCCAGGTCCAGCTCAGGTCTGCCACTTACTGGAGGAGGTCTGGGGGTTTCCCAGGTATTTTCTTCATGGCAGCAAATGTGGCACAGCTTTTTACATAGTCCACTACATCTATTTTCATCTTGGGCCACCAGAATTGCCTCCTGGTTAAGTGCAGGGTTCTCAAGTAACCAAAATGTCCAGCAAGTTTGGAGTTATGGCTGCACTGCAGGACTTGAAGTCTCAAGCTAGTGGGGACATACAGTTTGGCCCCCTTCCATGCTAGTCTATCATTGAGGGTCAGGGTGTTTTTGTTGTCATTGAACCACGGATCTGCCAGGAGCACTGCTTTCAAGGTCCTTGTCATTGGGTCTCCTTTGGGAATGTCTCAACATCTGGCTTGGCCTCTGGTGATGGCTTGAGCCACCAGTTGAGAGGGAGGGATGATGGCGTGGATTATTTCTTCACAACAGCTACTGAACTGTGGTTTTTTGGACAAGGCATCAGCAAGCAGGTTCTCTCCTCCCCCCACCCCCGGGATGTATTTTAATTTGAAGTTGAACCTTTTGAAGTACTGTGCCTTGTTTGGCAGAGAGTTTTGGGGGCTTTTTTAAAGGTCTTTTAGGTTTTTGTGATCAGTCCAAATTTCAAATGGTACTTGGCTTCCCTCTAGGAAGTGCCTCCAGGTGAAGAGGGCCCATAGGACCACATACGCTTCCTTTTCCCACACTGCCCACTGCCTTTCAGTGTTGGTGAGCTTTTTGGAAGTGTAAGCACAGGGATTGTAGCTCTGAGTGTTGGCTTGCAGCAGCACTGCTGCTATCGCCACATGACTGGTGTCTGCCTGGACCATGAATGGCCATTTGGGGTCAGGGTGCTTGAGGATGGGCTCCTCTATGAAAAGTTTCTTTAGCTTTTCCAAAGCATGCTTGCAGTCCATGGACCAAGCCAGTGGCTGGCCAGCTCATGGTTTTGGAGGACTCTCCCCCCATCTTCAATAATTCCATCAGGGGTAGTGCCACCTCAGCAAAGGTCAGGATGAACTGTCTGTAAAACTTGGCAAACCCAAGGAAGCTTTGAAGTTGCTTGCAGGTGCATGGAGGGTACCAGTCTAACATTGCTTTTACTTTTCCTGGGTCCATTTCAATTCCCTCGTTTGACATTTGGTAGCCCAGGTAGTCTATAGAGATCTTGTGGAACTCGCATTTTGACAGCTTATACTTTAGCTGCTAGGAGTTTCTTCAAGAATTGGCACACTAGTTTAATGTGTTTTTCCAATGTTTCACTGAATATGAGAATGCCGTCCAGATAGACTAGGATGCCCTTGTAGAGATGTTCATGTAGCACCTCATTAATTAATTGCATGAAGACTGTGGGGGATCCCTGTAGTCTGAATGGCATTACTTTAAACTGGAAGCTTCAACTAACAGATAGTTGAAGGCTGTCTTCTATTCATTTCCCTCTCTGATCCACACCCTATAGTATGCTTCTCTTAGGTTTAGCTTGGTGAACATTTTCTCCTTCACCAAGTGGCTTAGCATATCCTTCATCAAGGGCAGGGGGGACATTAGTTCCTCTAAAATCCACACAGTCTCATCAACCTGTCTTTTTTTTTTTCTTTGAAGAGTACCGGAGCGGCCACTCTAGATTTGGCTGATTGAATGAATCCTCTGGCTAAGAGAGGAGTCTACATAAGAACTTTGAAACTTTGAAACTGAGCTGAGAAGTGACAGTGTAATTTGAGGAGGTGGCCATTGAGACTGGTATTTCTGGGAGAGTGGAGTAAGACAGCTGGCGTGATTGATAGGCAGAACTGAGAACTGAGATCTGAAGACGAAACAGAATAGGTGTAAAAAGAAGATATAAAAAGAACTCAAGAAATTGTATTTGATATTTATTGTTGCTGTGGCATTATTACATATTTGAAGAGAACTATTTATTTATTTATTATTACTGTGGATATAATCGGAATACCAAGGTAATGGCAGGGAATTAAGAGACTTTCTCTCTTTTCTATTGTTTTTTTCTTTTGAAAATATTGGAGCTGTATAGTTTTACTTGATATTTATTTATGGTATATATTTAAATAATAAGAAAATAAGATTGACTGGTTATTTTGAATAGGATTTAACTTTAGTAAGTGATATTTAACCCCTTTGGATTACACTCTATATCTCTTTTTTCTTCCCCCCTTTACATATATTAGATTGAGTACAGATTAATGAATTTAATACACTGATTACTATAATGACAAGTTAATTATTTGCTTCCTCCCTTTCTTTCTCATACCCTCTTTTTCCTGGATATTGTGATTTATTGAAACTTAAAAAGTATTAATGTGAACTTTGAATTTCTATTACATATTTGGAGAAATATTAGTTGAAATATAGTAATTAATTAAAAAAGTGACTGGGGTTATAACATTGTGGTATATTCAAATATTAATATAGCTGAGTAATTTTCTACCTGTTAGATTACTTAAGAATTGATAACATATTGAATTTATTAAGATTAGTTATTATATTAATACATTGCTAGGTGAATAACTAGAGTAATATTGAATAAGTTGGGCTTGAGAGACTGAATATACAGTTAATTAATTGGTAATAATCTTCTCAAAGTAATGGTCTTAGGAAATTAAATTAATCAGTTAAATAGTAACATAAAATATTAGACAATTGAGAAAATTAAACTGTAAAGTACAGATAAGGTTGATGGTAGTTGACAATACGATTTGGGAAAATATTGTTAGGATAGTGGAAGAACAACAGAGAATTATCAAAGATATGACCAGCACAACTACTACCATTACAAAAACCGGAAGAAGGTTGGTACCAACAACACCACCACTCATTCCCACAACATCATCGACTCAAAAAACGATTGAAGGGATGTTGGCGCCAGAAAAATCTACTGCTCAAACCAACACGCAATTGGTTCAAGCGACATTATTAGCTACACAAGGTACGATGCTGGCATTGCAGGAGTCAATGTCCAAAAATCATACAGAAAGTAAAGCAGAAAGGGAAACAATGAAAGAAGAATTAAAAAATGAGATAGGGGAAATGAAAAGCGAAATTAAGAACTTGGACAGGAAGATAGGCCAGATTCATGAATTGATTAAAATAAATGAAGAGAAGATTAAAGCAATTGAGAAACAAGCTGATCAAACAGAAAAGAAGTTGGAAGGCAGGGAACAAAAGCTCACGGACCAGAATAAAGAGACAAACGAGACCCTGATTCACCTCGAGATGGATAAGGCCTCCTATTATCTTAGATTCCAGAATGTGGAGGAAGAGAGAGGAGAGAATTTATCGTTAGTGATGGCGGAGATACTGGCAGAGCTTTTGAAGAGATAAGAACAAGATGGTGAATGAGTTGGATGACATATATAGAGTGTATACGAGCTACGCTAGACGGCATAGACTTCCCCGAGAAGTGCATATGAGATTTGCTAGGAGGCAAGTGAAGGATATAATATATAGAGTTACAAGAGATGAAGGGATAAAATATAAAGGTAGGGAAGTGATTGTATTAAAGCAGGTGCCAAGAAGAGTACGTGAGCAGAGGAATAATTATTGATTTCTCACGAATTATTTAAATAAAAGAAATATACCTTTTAGATGGATTACCCCAGAGGGTATCCTAACTACATGGAAGGAGAAAAGAGTGAGAATAGATAGTCTAACTAAAGCTCAAGAATTTTTTGACCAAACAGGTGGAACAGAGGAGGAATTGAGCAGTAGAGATGATCATGAGACCTCGAGTAAAGAAGAATTACAATTTAGAGGTAGGAGGAGGGATAAGGAGAAAGAGAGGGAGGGAGGTGAAGAGACACTTGGGAGAGTTGGCCGTAATGGCGGAAAGTTTAAAGAAAGTATTCAGTAATAAAATTCACTCTGATCAAAATGGATTTCTTCCCACAAGGCAGATTAGGTATAATACGAGAATGATAATAGACATATTAGAATATTATGAAAAGCATCCAGGAAATCAAGTAGCCTTGGTCTTCCTGGATGCGCAAAAGGCCTTTGACAATTTAAATTGGGACTTTATGAAGAAGCAGATTAATTTGATGGAATTTGGTGGTAATTTCACAAAAATGCTAAATGCAATTTATGCCACACAAAAGGCTAATGTATTAATAAATGGAGAGGTTACTAAACCATTTGAGATAAGGAAGGGCGTCAGACAGGGATGCCCTCTGTCACCTCTGCTTTTTATAACAATTTTAGAAACTCTATTGGAGAGAATTAGATTGAATAAAGAAATTAAAGGAGCTAAAATTAAAAACCAAGAGTATAAATTACAGGCTTTTGCAGATGACATGGTGTTTGTTATAGAAGATCCAATAGACTCAGGACCAGTTTTACTGAATGAAATAGATAAATTTGGCAAATTAGCAGGATTAAAAATTAATAAGGAAAAAACTAAAATGCTAGTTAAAAATTTAACAAATAGTAAACAAAAAAAATTGGAAGAAAAGATGGGATTACAAACTGTAAACAAGATCAAATATTTAGGTATCTGGTTAAGAGCTAGAACATCTGCGGGATGGACAATTATACCAAATTATTGAAACAGGATTGAAAAGGACTTGGAAAATTGGAATAAGATGCAAATTTCATTATTAGGTAGAATAGCAACAATTAAAACGAATGTTTTACCTAAAATTTTATATCTGTTTCAAACAATTCCGATATTAATGGACAAAAAGCTTTTTAAAGAATTAGATAAAATTGTTATGAAATTTATTTGGGCAAGAAAAAAAACGAGAATAAAAAAAATATTTACAAGATAATAAAAGCAGAGGTGGCTTTGGACTCCCTGCCTGGGAGATCTATTATAAAGTGGTGGCTTTAGTGTGGATAAAAGATTGGATTAATTTGGGGAATAAAAGAATCTTAACACTGGAGGGCCATGATTTACAGATAGGATGGCATGCATTCTTGTGGAAACCGAATAATAAAAACCACTTATATTTTGCTAGACATGTATTACGAAAATCTTTAATTAAAATTTGGACTGATATTAGAAGAAACCACTATATTAAAATTCTGAGGTGGTTCTCAACAATGGAGGCGATGTTCCACCCAAATACTATGGATATTAGTAAAAAGCTTAAGTACCATCAAATATTAGATAACGAGGGAAGAATTAAAATGATACAGGAGCTAGAAACACAAGGAATAGTTATTGATAACTGGTCTTATTTCCAAATAAAATTGAGATACAATAAAGATGTGAAGGAATATGGAGTTGAGGTAAAAGATACGCATTTAGATAAAATACTTTTGAGTCCCGAGAAAAGGTTGATTTCTAAATTATATAACTATTTCTTAGAACACGAATTGGCTGAGGAAATTGTGAAAGGACCTATGTTAGCTTGGGAATTATTTTTTGGTTATAACATAGGTCTGGACGACTGGGAAGAAATCTGGCAAAAAAAATCTTATATTAACCAAATCAGTAGCACATAAGGAAAATCTATATAAAATGATGTATAGATGGCATTTAGTACCCTCCAGATTGGCTAAAATATTTCTGACAGCACATCCAAGCTGTTGGAAATGTAAAGGGAAATTCAGTACCTATTTTCATTTATGGTGGACTTGCCCTGAGAGAAAGAAGTATTGATTAAAAATAAAAGCGTGGATAGAAGAAATTATAGAGTGTGGGCTGGAGTGGAAACTGGAACTGTTCTTGTTGGGAGTGATTAAAGGGGATTATCCCCCTAAAGTGAGGTATCTGACCATCCACCTATTAACAGCAGCATGGATTTCACTAGCACAATATTGGAAGCAATCGAATGTACCACTGATACACATTGCTATTCAAAAAACTTATAAGTGTGCCCAATTGGAGAGGCTTACGCTCAAAATTAATGGGAAGGAGGATACAGATTACTATCGGATATGGGATACATGGTACAACTGGGTAGATCAAAAGGGAAAATTTATGCAGAATAAATGAACCTAAGAAACATATTATATTCAGCTGTATAAATGAAATGTATAAGAAATAACAAAGGTCTTAAATTTCCTTTTCTCTTTCATTATTATTTCTATTTATTATATTTTTTAGTCATTACTTAGATAATATGAAGGTATTAACTTAATAATAGTTATAAATCAATAATAAGAGCAGTAGAGTATTATGTGTTATTTAGTATTTAGGATGTGATAGTTTATGAAGACGCACCAGGTATTAGTTAATATGGACTATTAGGACTTATCAAATTCGATATCAAATGTAAAGAGTAATGTGTTATTTACATACTAGTGTTTCTGTAGTTTTTAAATTTGTATGTTTTTAATTCTTGTAAATAAAGTTGTTTTTTAAAATTTAAAAGAAAAAAAAGAAAAAGAAAGTCCTTCTAGTCTCCTTCTTCCTCTCTGGGGAGGTTATTATGTCTATAGAAGGAAGTAACAATGCTTAGAGACAGGTAGTAAAACTCCTGTGATGAATGAAAATTATGGACACTGGGTGTAACTTTGCACAAATGTGAAATGTTCATGAAAACAATTAGGAAGTGAGGTTAATCACTGCTGTTATGTGTGATAGGAAGAAAAGAAACTACAGTGCTATCTTGAGATAAATCTTGAGGATTTATCAGTCCTAAAAAGAATGATTTATTGTTCTTCCCACCCGGGGTTTAGCAGGTAGTAAAAGGTTAAAAAAAAGGGGGGGGCTGTCTAAACAGGAAGACATAGATATTTTGCCTTTGATTAATGTGTTGTGATCTCTGTTAAACATTCCTAGATGTAATGATCTATAATAATAGTGTGAAGTGAATGGGATTGAACTGATTGTGATATGTTATTGGCTTGAATTTGGAGTGTGGAAAATAGGTAATGGTTAGGGCCCAAAATCGCATTTTGATTAAAGCTACTCTGTTTCCCATTGCCTGAAGAATGGGCTATGGATGCTCATAATTGCATGAAAGTGTCTATGTGTAATTATTTCCCAAAAGTCTTCTGGGAGGATGTGATAATAGAACACAAATTGTTGCTTAAGAAAATCGAGCTTATTGGCTTGTGAAAAGTTCCCTGAAATAATTATGATGATTGTTTTAAATAGAAAAATGGAACTTTATGTATGTGATATTGGTTCGAAAGAAAAGTCTGATTGTTGTACAAATGTGAGTGTGTGATAAGCCCCAAGGCTCTTAAAGCGGGGTGTTCCTGAGACCTTTGTGCTGAAAAGTGGTGAGGTTTTGATGTTGTTGTTGTTGTTAGGGCAAATGTTATGATAAATACCCCATGGTGGGAAAGATATTTATGGGAAATATGTGTGCTGAGAGAAAGAGAGAGAGAGAGAGAGAGAGAGAGTATTTTGTTAAGAGGAATGGAGAAAGGAGGAGAGACTTTTGTGTAGTTGAAATATTGTCCCTCCTTCTACCCCCTTCTGTAAGCTTGTTAAGCAAGGACTTTTACTTTGAAAGAAGCAGGAAAAACGGGGTGGGTGAGGCTTGTCTGCTGCTCATTTTACACATTTTTTTTCTTTTCTCTGCTGAGAGGGAGCATTGCTGGATCTGAATCTGAATCGATGTGTTTTCTTTCATTCTCTGAAGTGTGATTTTGTTTTAGTTTGTTCAAATATATATTTCAGAGCAGTGACCCAAAATACCTGAAATGGATGGTTGCTTTATTTCTGAAGGTTTTTTTAACACCTTTTATGGTTTTCATGTGTGTGCATTTTGAATACATTCTATGGAATATTGTTTGTTTGGAAAAAAATAGAGAGGAATTAGGAACTACAATATGTAACCAGAGGGATAAATATTTACACTATTTTGAGACTAGTATTACCTGGATAAGGGAAGGCTTTTGAGGATTTTAGCCCAGAAGTGGGAAGGCAAATGATAGCTGGTGGCTTAGTGAATATTTCTTTGGGGAAGGGATTGCTTCTCAAGGAAGAGATGGACTTTTGGTCTGGTTAGCTAGAAAGTATTTTGAGTTGGACTTGTGCATCATATGCCTTAAATAAGCAACTTTGTAGTTCTCTGAAGCGTGAAACAATAGTTTAGCTGACTTAGAAGCCAGGATGGCAGCAGTAAAATGTACTGTGTATGTGGATATGTGATTCTCCTTAAGTGAGGACATTACAGTATTTGTTGATGATACAGAGAAAGTTAAAGTTCTCCTGTGTGAGAAGTGGAGGATGGCATGGCCAGAGGATTGCTAGCTAAAACATAGACTGGGGAGAAGAAACCAGCAGCATTTTTTTAAAAATTGATGGATCTGGCCATGGGTGTGGTTGGCCTTTGTGCATTCAAGCAGTGGCTCACTAATGTTGTTATGATGTAGTTATTCCAAAAGAACTGGGTTCTCTTAATAGATAGGAATTTAGATCCAGCAGAGTATCTGTCAGAGCACAAGTTGTGTGGAGTTACATACTAAAATGTGGAAGGGTTTGGAAGATAGCCCTATAGAGAAAGGAGTTAATTTGTTTATTGATATTTGTCCCGAATGAAGAACAGAAAAAGGAATGCATTGGTTAATGGATTGGTTAATTGATGAAGTTTTGGAGGCAGGAAAACTTCCGTCTGAATGATCTGAAGATAAGTAGATTTCATAGAAGCAGTTGTCATGTTGAAAAAAGGCATAAATTAGTTGTTGAATTTCTTGGAGCAACAGGGCTTTAGAGTTTCAAGGAAAAAATTACAATATATAGAACCTGAGGTTAAATACCTGGGACATCTAATTAGTCATGGAAGTAGAGAAGATAAATCCAGAAAGGATTGAGGGAATACTTAGACAGCTCCTACTGAAGAATAAGAAGGAGGTTCAGGAAAATGGATGAATGAATGGAATACTAAGAGTAAATATATTTACTATGAAGAATATAATATAGAGAGAATACATGAGTGAACTTATTTGGGAACTAGTATTAATGTGTTATATGAAGAAAATATATTTGTAGGGGCATGTAAATGATAGCCCTGCAAGTGGAGAGAATTTATACATTGTATACAAATAAAGAAAAGAGTTATGCGGAAGAAGATAGTAGAAGGAAGGGATTTGGTCATTTGGCCATTCCAACAAATACAGGTAGATTATACTGAAATTCCAGCAGTGGAACATTGAAGTGTTTGCTGGTAATAGCAGATCTTTTGAATGAATGGGTTATAGTGTTTCTGTGTGCAAGAGCAAGTGCTCAAATGACTACTAATAATATAATACCTAGATATGGGTTGGTTGAATCTATTGACAGTGATAGAGGCACACACTTCACTGTCCAGACAGTGCACCAGAGAATGGAGCAATTGGAGATTAATTGGTGATACCACAATAGATATAGATTGAGTGGCTGAGTGAATGCAACAACTTTTAAAAGAATCAGTAAAAAGGTTAATATTGGAGCTCCAGGTTCTCTGGATGAAATGTTTGCCCTTATCCCTAGAAAAGATGTGTGTATTTCACCATATGAAGTGTTGTTTGGAATATCATACCTGGAAATTCCATAATATGGCACTAAAGATTTTTTGTAAAGAACTGTATACTTGGGTTCTCCTTTTCTTTATCTCACTTCAGGAAAAAAGGTCTGCTAGCTCAATTTGCTGTCTACAGAGTTCACCTTCCAAATTTTCTGTCCATAAATTCCAACCTGATGATTGGGTAAAAAAAGCTGAGCAAATAGCCAAGCCTGGAACAGGTCTTGCTGAATCCTGCTGACCACTGAAACAGCAGTCTGGACAGATGACCCTCTGAATGGACAGTGAAGCAAGGCACATAAAATCCTTTTCAACTTACATTTTAAAGTTACATATATGCTTAGTTTATGGAACATTGGGAGATTGAGTTGCTTATTTGGCTGGGAGTAATAAACTTTATATTGGGTTGTCAATTTTATTGAGAAAAAGATAGCAGACTGGTGTAGATGATGGCTGTGGTACAAGATGGAAGAAGTGGATGTAAGTCCCCAACGACCAGTCGTAAGTTTTGACATATAAACTACAGATGTAAGGTGGGACAGGGCCTAGTCCATTTATAACATTGCAACATGAAGTTGATAATGATAAGTGGTTAGTACTTTGTGTAGGGTAAGGATAGAGGCTTTTGATGTATTGCCTAGTTATCCAATGACATGGCAGCAGCTATGTTTCCATACTGAACCTGACAGTGAGTATTATCAAGTGCAAACACCATTGACACTAATTGAATCTATAGCTGAGATAAGATCCACCTTGGATGATGGATTACCTTTAGGTAGATACCCAAAGTATAATCACAAATGTGATGTAGTCACATAGGGATGTGTTATGAAGATTTGAAGCTTTGTATAATCAATGTGGTGAATTATATGATACTTGTTCACCTTTCTATATGGGATTTAAAATTTTGGAGGAAGGACTACTTTTGCTAATATATTAAATTAAAAAGTACTCAATTGAAGCTTATGTTTTTGTGTGGAGACCTTCCATTTATATGGAGAGGTAGATGTACAGTTGGATACCTTCAAGATCCTAAGGCTCCAATTAGAACCTTGCAATTTTACTAGCTTATGATTGTGTAAAATATAAGTGTCTGGGAAAAGAAATGGGATAAGGATATATAATCCTTTACCTACTGAGGATATGTTTTCTTGTACTGAAATAAAAGAGATAAATGCAATGGAACAAGTGTTATAACATGTGGATGGTAGTTTATATTTTTTGGCTTATGCATTTGTAACTGCAATAGGGGGAACCTATGTGATATGCTGTATGATGACAGGTATGGCAGTAGCGAACTCCAAGAACATAAACAAGTAAATGGAGTTATATTATGATATGATGAATGATAGTCTTTCTAATGGTGGTGGACTGTTTTAGGATACACAGGAGAGACACAAGTATAAAGCAATGTATGCCTACTTGTAAGTTTTTAGTTCATTGTTGTAAGGTCATTAAGCCTAAGAATCAGGAAGTAGCAGGAAAACGCTTAAGCCAGCAAGAGGTTAGGCTTATATTAAGGGAAATAAATTAGGATCATTCCCAGGTGTAAAATAGTATCAAAAAGAGAGGTTGGATTGTTATATTTGGCAATTATATATATTGCAAGTTACACCTGAGAAAATGAAGAACAGAAGAGATTCCATGTTTATCCGATATGTGACCTTTTAGAATGATTACTGGACAATTATATAACTGTATCTAACAAACATATGTTTTGTAAATTGTTATGTTCTAAAGTAAATGTCAGGTTTTTGGCTGGAACATGGGGGTTCTATTTCTTGGCGTTAGGATATATGTGGAGATACTGGGTCATAGTGACCTGAATGGAACTGGTTAATGATCCATTGTGTTTCAATGGACATAACAGGAAGAAGCCATGAGAATAATGTCAGGTTTCCAAGTGATGAAATCCATTTAAAAAGAAAAGAGCAAAGTCCATCTTCAAAAAAGATTTCTTTTATTTAGGAAAGCATCAAACTGGCATGGTAATTCCAGTAACCCGGAATTATCCCACAATATTACAAGTTAGAAACAACCCCCAAAAGTCACATTCTCGGACATCCAGTTTGAGTCTCTTTGGTGACGGATGCGAAATCCGCGATCGTGCGCGGTTTCGGTCCGTGCTCACTGCCGGAGACCCCGAGATGTTTGGCTCAGGGGTTAAAACCACCCCGTAGAGGTGGTGAAGACGGGGGAGCTGACGGCAGGGCTGAGGAGAGCCGCATCTCTCCTCCCCAGCCGATCTTTCCCTTTCCTGAATGGCAGCGCAGCGGTGGTCAGAAATGGCCACCTCAAAGAAGACCTCAAGCGGACAAGTTTGTGCAGGAGGAAGTTAAGAGAAAGTTAAGAGAAAGTGTGGTGGTCTGGGATGACATCGCAACATCCAATAAGGTACCCGATCTTGAACAGTGGGAAACAGTAATAATTTAAAAAAAAGAAAGAAAGAAAGTGGCGTGAGAAAGTGAAAAGCCAGTTTGCTGCTTTTTTTCATCTTCTTCTTTGATGTTAATGGTCCTGAATGACAAGGAATATTGAGACGGATGGATGAATATAAGTGCACTTGGACACTAACAGGCTTTTTCTATAGCTGAAAATAATTTGCCAAGTGTTAAAGACTTTTTGAGACACTCTAATATTTCTTCTCTGTAAAGGAAGAGAAAGGAAGCAATAGAGGAAGAGAGGAAAAAGTGAAAGGAGGGTGAGTCTGGAGACTGAGGATACCACCCGGACTTAAAAGAATTGAGTGTGGATTGGTAACAGGAAAAAACACATTTTAAAATACATTTCATTTGGAACTTTGTTGCAAGCCTAAACCCCTGAAAAGTGAAAGTGTGTTAAAGAAGCAAGAAATAAATTTGGATATTTCGAGGACTTTTGGTTTTTTGGACAGAGGATACTAAGTGGACTAAAGCTAACCGGGGACTGTTTCTAAAAAAGGGGGGAGGGGAAATCCCTCTTAAAATGTCAATACCCATGGAAGAACCAAGAATGTTACTTAAACAAGTTAAAGAAGAGCTACAATTGATAAAAATGGAGGTTTTGAAATATATGCAACAACAGGAAATATCGGTGGAACAAGAAGGGCGGAACAAAGAAGAGGAAGCCATTTTAAAGAATCAAATAACTGTTAAAAAGTGAAAGAGGAAAAAAGGGGAAAGAGGGAAGAGAGTCAATAATTTAAGATTTGAAGCAATAATTTTAAAAAAGTATAATTACAATACTACAAGGAAAAACCAAAAGACAGGATTTCAGAAGGAAGAATTAGTTAGAAAAGTGAATAGCGAGGTAAGAGAGGAAAAGGGGGGCAGGAGAAAAAAGAGGAAGCTGTAAATGGAAACAAGACATACAGAAACAAGAGAAGTACACTAGGTTCAAAGAATTTATTCATCTTTTTGGGCACCGAGATAATGGCTAAATAAATTAATTAAATTAAAGGAAACTGCAAAGGTACATGAGATACATGACTATATTAGAAATAGATAGAAGCTAGAAGTTTTAGAGGATTAATATGATGTGTATTTCCTTTTCTTTTTTAATGGTACTAAAATGAAAATATCTAATGGGAATGAATGAATAAGACAGATATGGTAATTAATGGTTGAATTGAACTGGAATGGGAATAACTAGCTTGGTTACAATTGCTATATACATTTATAATCTTTCTATTTTATATTGTTAAAAAGCGTAATAAACAAAAATGATTGTACCAAGCAGAAATTGATTGATAATAGAGATTTTATTAAATAGAGGTGTAATAGAAATAATAATGTTAAAGGAGAAATATAAATGTTAAACAATGATTGGTTAAAAAAGATGGGGTATTATCCTCTGAAGCAACAATTACAGGGTAAAATATGTTTTATAAGAAATACAAGATTGTAAACATGATAGATAAGTGTATTAATAATTGAATGAAAAATATGGGGGGGAGAACAAAGGAAAATAGTATAAATTGTTATGATAAATGGGATAGATAACAAGAAGTGTGTAAACAATTGAAATTATATATGTATGGAAAAGGGAAGGCTCGGACACACACTGTTCTCAAAAAAAGAATTTTTATGTCTTTGTTCATTTGTATTAATGTAATAATGGCTTGTTTATATTGTATATTTGTGGGCCGGGAGTGGTTGTGGTATGACAATGCGAAATGTAGTAAGAAAAATTAATTTACAAATATGGAATATTTTGTATTTAATGATGATGGAGAAGATGAGACACAATCTACCGGCACACTATATACTATGTTTGTATTTTTGTCAAAAAAAATAATAAAAAATATTGTTAAAAAAAGTCACATTCTCCAATAGAAATAATTCAACGTTGCTTGATGTTATAAATCTCCACCTCAAGGGGTACAAGCATGGACAGCTCGTTTCCCACAGGAAGAAAGATTCAAAACCAAAACACTCTCTTTATCTCCACTCCCCCCCACTTAGGAATGTGGCAAGCCTGAAACCCTTCCCCTCATGACTGCCACAGAGAAAGTAAGAAAAAGAATATATACTAAGACTAACTAAAATGGCTACACTTATGTCAATTTCAGGCTTGACAGGCTGCCCTCCCTCATTTGAAAAGAAACCCCTACAACGACATAAAATACACAAAGTTTGAAATTAGGTTAAACACAATCATACAAGGCACATTTTAATCTCCTCTGCCACCCACAGAATTCAGTTTTGGCTTGTGTGGATATTTTTCATGTAATTTCCCCACCAATCTATTAGCATTTACTTTCCAGCTATTAACCCAAGTCGCTTGTGAAATTGGATAGCCTTTCCAATAAATTAAATATTGTAACTCCCCTCTGAAAATCCTAGAATCCAAAATTTTCTTAACTTCATAATGTTCATGCCCTGTAATGAACAAAGGTTTTGGGGGTGCATGTTCTGCTGGCCTCAAGGAAGAATCAACAACCGGCTTTAATAAACTACTATGAAACACTGGATGTACCTTCCCCAATAACTTAGGGAGATTAAGTTTCACAGTTACTGGGTTTATTACTTTAATTATCTGAAAAGGCCCTATAAATTTTGGACTTAATTTTCTAGAAGGTAAATGTAACTTTAAATATTTAGTTGACAAATAAACATTATCCCCCACTTTAAATTGTGTCTGCTGGGAATGGTGTTTGTCAGCTTGTATGTTTTGGATCTGTGCTGCCTTATTCAAAGCCTTCTTTGTGTTTTCCCAAGAGTCTTTAATTGCGTCCATCCACTCAGTTACTGACATGGATGGAGGGGGGTCCCTCGGCAATTCAGGCATGGGAACGAACTCGATCCCAGTATTGATTTGGAAAGGTGTTAACCCAGTACTAATATGTACAGCATTATTATAAGCAACCTCTGCAAATGGCAGCAAATTAGCCCAGTTGGTTTGTTGATAATTTACATAAAATCTAAAATATTGTCCAATAATTTGATTAGTTTTCTCAGCCAGTCCATTGGCTGTGCATGGAAACCTGAACTCAAATCTTGAGAGGATCCAATTTCTTTTATGAATTCCCTCCAGAATTTTGCAGTAAACTGAACCCCTCTATCTGAAATGATTCTGCGAGGCACTCCATGCAATCTATATATATGATTCACAAACATTTTGGATAATTTCAGGGCTGATGGTAGACCTTATATGGAATAAAATGAGCTTGTTTGGAAAATAAATCCACTACAGTCCAAATTACTGCGTGCCCCCCACTGTCAGGTAAATCTACTACAAAATCCATCCCTATCTCCTCCCAGGGCCAGGATGGCTCTGCTACAGATTGTAATAATCCTGGAGGTTTTCCTGGTCTGGTTTTCCTTGTGGCACAAGTGGCACAACTCTTTGCATAATCCTCAATGTCTTGTTTCATTCTTGCCCACCAAAACTGGTGTTTGACCATGTGTAGAGTTTTTAAATATCCAAAATGTCCTGCTTGTTTTGAGTCATGACTTTTTTTGAAATGCATGAAGACATAAAGTTTTGGGACATATAGGTTAGAAGCCTTCCATGCTACACCCTCCCACAAAGTTAATGAATCCTTATCTTCTTGATACCAAGTATCTGTTGTTAATTCATTTTGCAACTTCTTGGCCATTTCTGATTTGTCTTTGATTTTTTCGTTTTGGGCTTGTGCCTGTGTGATTACTTGAACTGTTTCCTGAGAGGATGGTGGAATGATTGGGTGAAATACTTCTTCTCACTTACTGTCCAATTGGGGTTTCCTAGACAGCGTGTCTGCTAGTAGATTTTCCCCCCCTGGGAGGTACTTCAATTGGAAATTGAACCTTTTGAATTATTCAACCCATCTAATTTGTTTAGGAGACGGTTTCCTGGGTGTTTTTAGAGCTTCTAAGTTTTTATGGTCTGTCCATACTTCGAACGGAATGTTACTGCCCTCTAAAAATTGTCTCCAAGTTTGTAAAGCCCAACGGACTACATAAGCTTCTTTTTGCTATACAGCCCACCTTCTCTCAGTGTCAGTGAGTTTTTTGGATGTATATGCACAGGGTTGTAGATCTCCATTATCACTTTTCTGGAGTAGAACAGCTGCCACTGCTATGTCGCTAGTGTCTGCTTGCACTATAAAAGGCAATGCTGGATCAAGGTGTTTTAGAATGGGTTCCTGTCTGAAATGCCATTTTAACAATTCAAAAGCTTTTTGGCATTCTAGAGTCCATTTTAGGGGTTGTCCAGGTTTTGTCTTCGTTGCCCCCCCCATTCCCGGTTTTCAATAGTTTGGTTATTGGTAATGCAATCTCTGCAAATGAAATGGATAAATTGCTGGTAGAAGTTTGCAAATCCCAGGAAGCTTTGCAGCTGTTTGTGATTTTTTGGGGGTTGCCAATCCAGGACAGCTTTCACTTTAACTGGATCCATTTCTATCCCCAGATTTGAAATGCGATAGCCAAGGTAATCCAATGATTCTTTATGGAATTTGCATTTGGATAGCTTTACATACAGCGTTGCATCTAAAAGTCTTTTTAATACTTTTCTCACTAACTTGATGTGTTCTTCTAGAGCTGTGATGTGCGAACCTATGGCATGTGTGCCACAAGTGACATGCAGAGCCATTTGTGCCAGCATGCGAGCTGCAGGCAAATTTACTTCATTGTGCATGTGCGTGCCTCACAACTGATTTTTGGCTGGTTTGAGGCCTTTTTCAGCCTCCCAGAGGCTTGAGGAAGGCTTCTGCAGGCTTTGCAGGCCGAAAACTAACCCCGTTTCATCACTTCCTGTTTTTCTGAAAATACTGGAAGTCATGAAACTGGGCTAGTTTTCAGCCTGCAAAGTCTGCAGAAGCCTGCAGAAGCCTTCCTCAAGCCTCTGGAAGGCCAAAAAAGGCCTCAAATCAGCCAAAAATCAGCTGTGAGGTGCAGTGCAGGTGCAGTGCAGGGGTGGGTGGGTATTGTGCACAGATGAGTAAGGGGTACGGGGGCACACACATTGCCTTCTGGGTGCTGGCACGCGAGCGGAAGCATGCAAGCGTGCAAGCGTGTACACAATTTTTGGCACAGGAGCCCAGAAAGTTTAGCCACCACTGTTCTAGAATTTCATTGTATATAAGAATGTCATTCAAGTAGACCAGAACCCCTTTATACAAATATTGATGTAAAACTTCATTTATGAGCTGCACGAAGACCCCTGGGGCTCCTTGTAGTCCAAATGGCATTACTCTGAACTGAAAACTGCCTGTGTTGAAAGCAGTCTTCCACTCATCTCCTTCTCTGATGTGGATTTGGTAATATGTTTTCTCAGAGATCTAATTTGGTAAACACTTTCCCTTTTGCTAAGTGTCCTAACATGTCCTTCATGAGCGATAGTGGGTATATGTTGTGAATACTCAGGGCATTCAGGGATTTAAAGTCCACACACAAGCAACCCCCCCATCTTTTTTTTCTTTAAAGAGTACGGGGGCAGCTACTCTGGATTTTTCAGGTTGGATGAAACCTCTAGCTAGGTTTCGTAGCTCTTTCATTTCTTTAGGTGTCATGGAGTACATTTTTAGTTTTGGTAATTTCGCCCTCTCTATAAACTCTATAGCACAATCAGTGTCATGATGGGAGGTAACACATTGCATTCTTCCTCACTGAAGACTTGAACCAAATCATGGTACTGGATTGGGATTTTGGGAATCCCTGGGGGTTGATCAGCCAATTATATTGTTCTATCATCTTGGCTTTCTTGTATTTCTGGGCTGACAATTTGGCTGTTATCTTGTTCAGGAGGTGGCTCAGGACAGAGTGCTAATTTGATTCTCATATAACCACCCTCCCAGGTTATATTTGGGTGCCATTTGCTAGCCAGGTGAGACCCAGGATTACTGATTGGGTCATCTTGGAGACTACTATGAATGGGATTATTTCCCAATGTTCTCCTATGGTTAGTTTTAGTTTTTTGGTGACTTGTGTAGCTGGACTTCCCCCATCATGGACCCATCTACTTGTTGGAATTGAATGCGGGTAGTTAACATTTTTGTTTCTATACCTAGCCTATGCACAGTGTCAGGACTGATAAGGCACCACAAACTACTGGTGTCAATGATAATGGCTATGGGCCCTTCTAAGCCCATGCATATAACAGTTAATGTCCCTTCAATTTTAAAAGGTAGAATGGCTCCACTTACCATCGGGTCATCTTCTTCACTATCTGCATCTTGCACGATGGATACTCCTGCTGCCAGAGTTCCCTCCCCTGTTGTTTGTTGGGGGTTGGGGACCTCAATGGCTTGGCACACAAATTTGCTTTTTTCAGGAGGTTTTCTAGGTGCCTTTTTCCATTTAGGGGGAGCGGGTGCTCTCCCCTGAGGTACTGGGACTGGTGCTAAGCATTCTGATGCTTGATGCCCTTGCTGACCACAACGGAAACATTTCATGGAGGTTGTTTGACATCGTTCCCCTTGGCATGGAAATGAGCGTTGTGTGAATTGCCTTTTTGGTTGTTTCTCAGCATTACTCTTCCTGTGCTGTCTGAGCGTGCTGTCCATTCTTATGGCCATCCTGTACCAATCATGGATTCTATCTTCGGGCAACCCATTTCACAAGCAGATTTTTAACAACTCCTCATCCAGGCTTTCTTGGAAATAGTGCACAAGTAATCTTTGAGACTAATGCCTGAGATTAGAGGCCAGAGTCTGAACTCAAGCATTAATTCCTTGGCAAGTCTACCCTTCTGCCTGATGCTTTTTATTTCAGCTTCTGCTTCTTGTACTCAGGAAGAATCCTCAAAATGTGAATGAAGCTCTCTTAGGAAGTCATCCAGATTATTTTGTTCAGGGGCTCCTTCATCATTCAGCTGGGCGAACCATTCAGATGCGTCTTCCTCCAAATTGCCTCCAAGGAATTGGACTAGTTCTGCCTCATCATGGAATTCATTTCCATGTCTCTTGATGTAACACCATGCTCTATTCAGGAAAAATGCAAGTTTACTTGCAGTCCCATCAAGCATGGTTTTAAAAGGTGTTAGGGCATTAGCATGTGGAGCTGGTTGTGGCGGGGAGGTAGGGGGGAGGTGGGGCTGCAGCCTGGGCTGGCCTCATTTGAGCTTGTTCCTGAACCCATCCTCTGCATGGATAAAATGCCCACACCTGAGGGATTTGGTCAGCTGGAGGTAAACGAGGTGGGGGGGAGGGCTCATTCCTCGATGGATTCTTTGTGAACTCCCCCTCCTACTCACCCCTCTATGTTCCACTCTCAGAGGTGAACGATATGTTGGAAGGTCTCCCGCAGTGGTAGATTGCACTCTTCTGGGAGGAGAATATTCTCCTAACAGCTAGGTTAAACCGAAAGTTGATGGACTGGAAGCTCTTTTTTCACGATCTCTCCAGGTGGGAATTTGCCTCCTTTGCCAGGCCCTGCCTTCGCATCCAGTCACAAGTTGTTCCAGCTGGTCAGGTAGATCCTCAAAGGTTTGGTTGCACACTGACATTTGGTATTGCCATTCAACCAGCTCGTTGTGGTCTCCCACAGGTCCTATGGGTCTCGTTGCGGCTCTCCACTCTAAGATCGTGGCTCAAGACTCCCTGGCTGCCATTAACAGTCAATCGATGAGTGGGTCAGGAAGGGTTGCTTGGCCAAGCAGGTCTCTTTCCATCTGCTGGATACTTGTGCTTCCAGACCACTCACTCAGAGATTTTGGGTGGGCCCCTAGCTGGCATGCAATGTCCTCCACAACTGCCATTATTCTGATGGTCTCCTGGGGAATTCTTTGGGAGGCTTCCTGCTCAACCAGCAACTTTACACAAGGCCCCGTGCAGAGTTTGCACTCACATTCTTGTGCCCCTGGATCCCGTCCTTCTGCCATCTTCCCTGAGTCTTTACTGTTTCCCAAAACTCCAGGTAAGCAGCCAGGGATCAGGACCCTAAATAATAACCCTTCTCCAGGATTATGGTTTTTGTGAGTTCCGGAATAATGTCAGGTTTCCAAGTGATGAAATCCATTTAAAAAGAAAAGAACAAAGTCCATCTTTAAAAAATATTTCTTTTATTTAGAAAAGCATCAAATTAGCAAAGTCCATGGTAATTCCAGATCTGACACAACCTGGAATTACCCCACAATATTACAAGTTAGAAACAACCCCCAAAACATTGCTTGTTGTCATAAATCTCCACCTCAAGGGGTCCAAGCATGAACAGCTCATTTTCCATGGGAAGAAAGATCACCTAGCCAAAACACTCTCTTTATCTCCACTCCCCCACCTTAGGAATGTGGCAAGCCCGAAACCCTTCCCCCCATGACTGCCACAGAAAAAGTAAGAAAAAGAATATATACTAAGACTAACTAAAATGGCTAACATGTCAATTTCAGGCTTGACAGGGTAGTTTCCAAAGATGAGGAAACGTGTTACACTATGGGTGTGGCGTAGGGAGATACATAGTTGGATAGATTGTGAACCCAGGAAAGGGGCAGAGACTGTATATTTAAACCTGTATATAAAACCCAGCCCTCCTGGGGAAAATGTCTTCTGACATGAGCAGAATTCCCTTTTGCAAAAGCTTAATAATAAGGCTCTTCCATATTGTTCACTGTCTCTGGTTGTGTTTTGTGATTATTATCACATATATTTAGATTTCAGCAAGGCATTTGACAAAGTAGACCACAACCTATTTCTTGGTAAGCTAGAAAAAAAGTGGAATAGATAGCACCATTACCAGTCTGACTTGCAACTGGCTGACAAACTGTATTCAATGAGTAGTCATTAATGGGTCTAAGTCTACATGGAGGGAAGTAAGCAGTAGGCTGCCACAAGGTTCTGTCTTAGGCACAGTACTCTTCAATATCTTCATTTATGACTTAGATGAGGGAATAGAAGGAGAACTTACTAAATTTGCAGATGATACTAAGCTGGCAGGAATAGCTAACACCCAAGAAGATAGGCTCAAGATCCAAATGGATCTTGACAGACTAGAACACTAGTCCATATCTAACAAAATGAAATTCAATGTAGAGAAAAGTAAAGTCCTACACTTAGGCAAGAAAAACCAAAAGTACACATATAGACTGGGTGAAACCAGGCTCAATAGCAGTAACTGTGAGAGGGATCTTGGAGCCTTAGTGGACAACCAGCTAAATATGAGCCAGTAGTGTGCAGCAGCAGTGTGCAGCAGCAGCCAAAAAAGCTAATGCAATCCTAAATTGCATTAACAGAGGGATACAATCGAGATCAAGTGAGGTACTAATACCACTCTATAAAGCCTTAGTAAGATGACACTGCATCCAGTTTTGGTCACCACATTATAAATAAGATGTTGAGACCCTAGAAAAAATACAGAGAAGAGCAACCAGGATGATTAGAGGACTGGAAACTAAAACATATGAAGAATGGTTACACGAACTGGGCATGGCTAATCTAGTGAAGAGAAGGACCAGGGGTGACATGATTGCAGTCTTCCAATATTTGAGGGGCTACCACAAAGAAGAGGGGGTCAAGCTATTTTCTAAAGCACCTGTAGGCCAGAGAAGGAATAATGGATGGAAACTGAACAAGGAGAGATTTAACCTGGAAATAAGGAGAAACTTTCTGACAGTGAGAACAATCAACCAATGGAACAGCTTGTCCTTGGAAGCTGTGGGAATGTCATAACTTGAGATTTTCAAGAAGAGATTGGACTGCCCATTGTCAGAAATGGTGTAAGTCTCCCACTTGGGCGGGGGGTTGGACTAGATGACCTACAAGGTCCCTTCCAATTCTGATTATCTGTTAATCTGTTAATCTCCAGTTGGGAGGGTGGTTCAATTGGACCATGTGATGGACATGTAGGTGCAGGGGATGAGACTTTGATTTTCCCTTGGGTGGGGAAAACCTGAGGGCTTTCAGAGTCAGATTTCCCCAGATATGCCAATATGACATCTAATAAAATGGAACTTTGAGGAACTGCTGGCCTCAGAGTCTTACTTGGTTGGGTTGTTATTTGGAACCCTGACATTAACCTGAATCTGCTTTAAAACCTCAACCCAGCTCCCTGCTCAGTGGGGTGCTGTCCGGGTCAGCCCAGGTGCTGACCTGATTGCTAGGCAGCGTAAAGACTCAGAGAAGATGGAGGAAAAGATGGTAACTATGGAGGGAGCTACCAGGGCTGGTTCAGAGGTCCTCCTCAAGACCTTCTGAGGCTGTGGTTGCAGCAGCGGAGGTCACGAAGGCTGAGTGCTGATTGGGTGGCTGGCCCAAAGAGCACCTTGGCAAGTGGCTCAGCCAGATCCTTCTTTATGGAGTGAAACTGGGAGCTGCACCACCCTAGGAATTGGTGATCGGGGTGATGCTACAGGAACCTCTGATGGGAATGAGTGGAGTGAAGCATGCCTAGGCCTTTGAATGGAGAGCGATGAGACCTCCTGAGCCCAGCAATTTTCTGGAGTGGGGTTTCCCACCGCCATTACAGAGCCAGTCACTAGTGGGTCTTCCAGAGCAGTTTGACCAACTCAGCATGGACAGCATCACACAGCCTCCCCCCACCAGCCAGTCTGGCTAGGTTCTGGCTCAACCCACATTCACCTTCCTGGCACAGGAGCCGCGACTGCCCAGAGTGGAGCGTTGGTTTAGTTTCACTCTGCACGAAGCAGATCACACTTCAGCCTCCCCCGTTGGGCTTGGTCCACTGAGATGACAGCTCCTGTAGAAGTCAGTGCAGTGCAGCAACAACAGCTGCTAGGCCAGTCCAGCCTGGGGCTGCAGGGTGCACCATTGGGCTGCCGAGACCCAACACCCCCCTTGCCAACCAGTCCTGAGACAATCTGAGGATTGTCTCCTGCCAACCAAATCCCCCCTGGCTGGGCTCGGCCAGGGATGGGTGCAATACCAGTGGATGTCAGCTCCAGTTCCACCACTGGCAATGATTCCACAACCTGCACAGCCAGCTGCTCCTCCCCATGGTTCAGAGTGACATTCAATGGAAGCCTGGGGAAGCTGGCCTATTTACTCAACCGGATTTGGTCCCACATTGACCGTTATGGGGACCAATATCAGACCAATTGAGACACAGTGTCAGCTACTGCAAACAACATGAACAAGGGGGAATCCAGTGGATTGGATAACCCAGCTACACAATGAGGGAACCCCGAGGAAGAGGACACTGATTAGTTTGTGCAGCTGCTCCAGGTCTGATTTGAAGATACGGCCCACAGGCAGGAAGCCAAAGAGTGAGAAAGAATATTATGAAGTCTGGAGTAAAATGTATCAATGGCTAGAGTCAAGGAAAAATAAAGAAAGGGTTGCTGCTTTATAGGAATGAAAGTTAAAGTTTTGTAAACCAAAGAGAATGGAACATAATGGACAAATACAAGATGATACGAATGCATGAGTATAAAAGAAAGTTGTAAATATGTATATAATTGTAGATAACTGTAAATAGAAATAATATATTTATATATTTATATTATATTTATATTTTATTGGACTTATATGCCACCCTTCTCCCTCAGGGTGGCTCACAACATTGAAATACAAATACAAATACATTAGATAAAATACTATTAAACATTAAGCCCAATAAATTTAAAACCCAGAAACTAATCTAAAAACAATTAAAAAAACCCATCCCACTCCACATCAGTCCAGGCCAGATTGCTGAAAAAAAAACAGGTCTTCAGGTTGTGGCAGAGGTCCGGGGCCAATCGGAGCCCCAAAGGGAGTTGGTTCCACAGGGTGGGCTCTACCACAGAGAAGGCCCTACCCCTGGGGATCACCAGCCAACACTGTCTGGCTGACGGCACCCCAAGGAGGCCCTGTCTGTGGGAGCATACAGGGCGAAGGGATGTCGATGCTGGCAGGGAATGTTCCCGCAAGTACCCTGGACCCAAGCCATGCAGGACTTTATATGTTAACACAAGCACCTTGAATCTCACTCGGAGGGCAGCCGGCAACCAATGCAGCTCGCACAGGAGGGGTGTAATGTGGGAGTATCGGGAAGCTCCCATCACCACTCGCACGGCCGCATTCTGTACCAGCTGAAACCTCCGAGTGATCTGCAAGGGCAGTCCCATGTAGAGAGCGTTACAGTAGTCAAGTCGGGAAGTAACGAGGGCATGAGTGACTGTCCCCAGGGCATCTCGGTCCAGATAGGGGCGCAACTGGTGCATCAGGCGAACCTGGGCGAATGCTCCCCTGGTCACAGCTCCCACCTGATACTCCAAACTGAGCTGTGAATCCAGGAGGACCCCCAAGTTGCAAGCCCTATCCACGGGGGGCAACACCTCTCCCCCATGACCAATGATGGAATATTCTGGACCCTAGATGCCAGTACGCACAGTCACTCAGTCTTGGCAGGGTTGAGCTGGAGCCTGTTCCTACCCATCCAGATCTGCACCACATCCAGACAGTGGGACATCATGGAGAGAGCATCACTGATTTGGTCAGGGGTGGAGATGTAAAGCTGGGTATCATCCACATATTGGTGATACCTCACCCCAAAACCATGGATGATCTTACCCAGCGGCTTCATATAGATGTTGAACAGGAGAGGCAAGAGGACCGACCCCTGCGGCACCTCACAAGTGAGGGGCTTCGGGCTCGATCTCTGCCCCCCTACCAACACCGATTGCAAATGACCCAAGAGGTAGGAGGAGAACCACCATAAAATGGTGCATCCTACCCCCCCAACCCCCCCCGAGATGCCGCAATAGGATACCATGGTCGATGGTATCAAAAGCCGCCAAGAGATCTAATAGGACTAGGACAGAGGAAAATCCCCTGTCCCGAGCCCTCCAGAGATCATCCATCAGCGTGACCAATGCCATCTCCATGCTGTACTCGGGCCGGAAGCCCGATTGGTACAGATCTAGGTAATCAACTTCCTCCAGGAACCTCGGAAGCTGCTGAACCACCATGCTCTCAACAACCTTCGCAACAAAGCGAAGGTTGGAGACTGGACGGAAGTTATTCAAAATGGCTGGGTCCAAGGCAGGCTTTTAAGGAGGGTTTCACCACTGCCTCTTTCAAGGCGCCGGGAAAAAAGCCCTCCCTCAATGAAGCATTGACTACTGCCTGGAGCCAGCCACATGTAACCTCTCTGGAGGCATAAACCCACCAGGAGGGACACGGATCCAATAAACACATGGTGGAGCTCAGCCTCCACATGATCCTGTCCACTTCATCTAAGGACACAGGCTCAAACTTATCCCAGATAATATTAGCCAGACTCATCGTCACTCCTTCCTCTGACTCCTCCCAGTCGGAGTTCAAGCCAGGCCAAATCTGAGTGACCTTATCCAGCAGATGCTGACTAAATTCCTCAGCCCTACCCTGCAAAGGGTCCTCCCTCACCTCCCAATGTAGGAGGGAATGAGTGACCCTGAAGAAGGTGGCCGGGCGAACATCTGCGGATGCAATGAGAGCGGAGAAGTAAGTACACCTCGCCGCTCCCATCACCACCAGATAAGTCCTAATATAGGCTCTTCATTCATTCATTTTCATTTATTCGACTTGTATGCCGCCCTACTCCCTAAGGACTCAGGGCGGCGAACATTAAAAACAGAGCAAATTTACAATAAAGTTTACAATAAAAAACCAATTAGATAAAACAAGTCAAATACAATTAAAACAATTAAGAAAAGATTAAAAACCCTAACCCCCCACCGGGTCATTCCAGGCCGGCCTGTTGAAACAACCAGGTCTTCAGGTCTCGGCAGAAGGAGCGGAGATCAGGGGCCAAATGGAGATCCACGGGGAGCTGATTCCAGAGGGCAGGCGCTCCCATGGAGAAGGCCCTAGCCCTGGGAACCGCCAGCTGACAATGCCTAACTGATGGTATCCCAAGGAGGCCCCTCCTATGGGAGCGAACAGGGTGATCGGAATATGATGCTGGCAGGAGGCATTCCCGCAAGTACCCTGGATCCAAGCCATTTAGGGCTTTGTAAGTTGTTACTAACACCTTGAAGGTAACCCGGGAGACAACTGGCAACCAATGCAAGCCGTGCAGGAGGGGTGTAACATGGGAGTATTGGGACACTCCCATCACAGCCCGCACGGCTGCATTCTGCACCAGCTGTAACCTCCGGGTCATCCTCAAGGGCAGCCCCATGTAAAGAGCATTGCAGTAGTCAATTCTGGAGGTGATGAGTGCATGAGTGACCATTTGAAGGGCATCTCGGTCCAAATAAGGGCGGAGCTGGCGAACCAGCCGGACCTGGGCAAACCCCCCCCCCGGCCACAGCTCCCACATGCTCCTCCAAGCTGAGCTGTGAATCCAGGAGGACGCCCAGATTTCTCACTCTATCCACGGGGGGCAACACCTCTCCCCCCATGACCAAAGATGGTACATCCAATGAAGACCGAGATGCCAGTAAGAACAGCCACTCAGTCTTGGTCAGCTTGAGCTGGAGCCTATTACTCCCCATCCAGACCCCACCCGTACCTCTCCAGGCACCGGGACATCACAGAGAGAGCATCACTGATATGGTCTGGGATGGAGATATAGAGCTGGGTATCATCAGCATATTGATGATACCTCACCCCAAAACCCCATGTAGATATTAAACAGGAGAGGCGAGAGAACGGACCCCTGAGGCACCCCACAAGTGAGGGGCCTTGGGGCCGACCTCTGCCCCCTGCCAACACCAACTGCGAACGGCCCGAGAGGAAGGAGGAGAACCACCACAAAATGGTCCCCCCACCCCCAATCCTCGGAGCCACTGCAGAAGGATACCATGGTCGATGGTATCGAAAGCCGCTGAGAGATCTAACAGGACTAGGACAGAGGAAAAACCTCTGTCCCAGCCCTCCAGAGATCATCCATCAGTCTCCAATGCTGTCTCCGTGCTGTGTCTGGCCCTGAAGCCCGATTGATACAGGTCTAAATAATCAGCTTCCTCCAGGAACAAGGGGAGCTGCTGCACCACCACGCTCTCAACAACCTTTGCTAAGAAGCGAAGGTTGGAGACTGGACGATAGTTATTCAAAACGGCCAGGTCCAAGGCAGGCTTCTTGAGGAGGGGCCTCACCACCGCCACTTTCAAGGTGGCAGAAAAGACTCCCTCACTCAAGGAGGCGTTGACAATTGCCTGGAACCAGCTGCGTGTAACCTCCCTGGAGGAATACACCAACCAGGAAGGACACGGGTCCAATAAACACGTGGTGGAAGACAGCCTCCGCATGATCCTGTCCACCTCATCAAGGTTCAAACTCAACCCAGATAGAATCAACCAGACCCGTCGCCACCCCATCATCAGACCCCTGCCAATCAGAGTCCAAGCCGGCACGAATTCAAGCGACCTTATCAGCCAGATGTGAACTAAATTCCCCTGCAAAGGGTCATCCCACTCCCTCAATTGGAGAAGGGAGTGGGTCACCCGAAACAGGGCTGCAGGACGATCATCAGCGGACACAATCAGAGTGGAGAAGTAAGCACGCCTTGCTGCCCTAATCGCTTGCAGGTAGGTCCTAATATAGGCTCGCAACTGGACACCGTTGAATTCGGAGCGGCTAGTCCTCCACCTGCTCTCCAGGCATCTTCTCTGCCATTTCATCCTCGGAGCTCCTCAGAAAACCAAGGAGCCAACCGGGGTCTAGGGCGGGGAAGAGGCCGCAAGGGGACAACCCGGTCGAGCACCGCCGCGGCCGCCTGTTGCCAGGCGGCCGCCAGTGTCTCAGCCAGGCTGTGGCCAAGGGAGGTGGGCAAGGACCCCAGTGCCATCTGAAACCTCTCAGGGTCCATCAGGTGCCTGGGGTGGAACCATCGAATTGGCTCCTCATCCCAGCAGTGAGGGACAACCAATTGAAAGACCAGCCACAGGAGATAGTGATCCGTTCATGATAGGGGTAGGGTAGATGGAAAACCCTCCCCCAAATCACTACACCACTGCCCCGAGACAAAAACAAGTTGAGCGTGTTCCCCCCCTCATGAGTGGGCCCATGAATCACCTGGGTCAGGTTCATGGCTGCCATGGATGCCATGAACTTCTGAGCCAAGCCCGACACCCCGCCCCCAGAGATGGCAGGTTAAAGTCCCCCAGAACTATAAGCCTGGGGAACTCCACCGCCACCTCCGAGAGGACGTCGAGAAGCTCAGGCAGGGCCACCACCATGCAGCTGGGGGACAGGCACATTAGCAGTAAACCCAACCAACCTCCTGGGCCCAATCTCATGAGGAGGGCCTCACACCCGCCTATCTGCGGGACAGTGACCTCCCTTGGAAACAAGGTCTCTCTGACAATTATGGCTACCCCTCCGCCCCTTCCCTGGGCTCGAGACCGGTACAGCACATGGAAACCTGGGGGGCATAAGTCACACAGAGGGACACCCCCCTCCGGACCCAACCAGGTTTCCGTAATGCATGCCAGGTCCGCAGCCTCTTCCTCCATGAGCTCACAGAGGAGGGATGACTTATTGGCTACGGAACTGGCATTCACATTCACCAGCCTGAGCCCAGAGACTGCACCTCCCAAGACCCCAGGGGAGCAGGCAGCGACCTGGGGGTCGGAGCGCACCACCGCTCGTAAACATCGGGAGTGCGCTCCTGTAACATAATTTGGCCCCCTGTCCCATCCCCCCTGCCATAGCCGATCACCCTGGAAATAGTCAGCCCTGCCCTCTCCCCACCGGACCCCGAGGCCTCCTCACCCAACCCCTCCATACCGAGACCAGTTGCCGGCCTGGAAGGACAATATTGACCCACAATTTGATCCCCCACCCCCTTCCCTAACCCATTAAAACAACAAATTTAAAAATTTAAAAGCTTCCCCTTCATACCAGATTTAAAATTTAGCCCCTTGGTTGTGCCATGCCACCTCTCGGGATCCCAAGATCCGTCATTGAGGTAGGCTCTCAATAACCCAAAGGGCCACTCCAGAGATAAGGGGACAGTCTGGAGGGCCTGTAATTCCGGTGATGAGTAGGCTAACATAAGATATCCTGTTTCAAAGGGGGATAAAAGGGCAAAGACAGTTGGCACGATGTTCAAAATTGCATAGGTGAAAACATGCACTAGGGACCAGGCATTTGAACCCAGGACATCCCCCAACAAGCAGCTCTCTCACAGCTGCTAGGGCCAGAATTGAAATGGCCAAGCCACTGCTCTCCCACAGCAGCGACTTATGATGGGACGCTGGTGAAAACCAAGGACAACCCCCCACCCTCTCACAACAGAGGGGTTGACACCATCCATTGCCCTCCAATGAGGACAGCCAGGTCCAAAGGGGAGAGGAGGGTCTGAGAATGAAAAACAAACAGGGCGATTGTCACTGATGGTTGGGTACCCTCCAGAATGACCAGGAAGAGGTTAAAGATATCACAAAGAAGAAGCAGCGGCTATAGATGAAGGCAGGTAGCCCGCAGTCCAAGGGTAGAATAAAGTGGGGGCGGCCAGGTCCAGAGAAGCAAGTCCAGAGATGGCAAGAGATCGAATAACCACAGCCCCAGGTCCAGAGTCAGGCACCAACCTTCCATGGGGGTCTCTCCTCTGATGTAAATTCAACCACTGACCCCCGCCAGGCCGGTGCCGACTCATCCAACCCGGGCCAAACCACCAATGACCATAATCTGGACTCCCCACGCCTCCAGGCCTACACCCCCCAGTGCTAACGTGGCAGGGCCTCTTCCTCTGGGAATTTTCACCTCTGGAGGGAAAGGGAAGGGCAGCGGCGCTGAGGGTAATACCAAAGTCAAAACCCCCAGCAAACCGCTGCCCCACCAACGATAACCAGGTCCCAGCATGATGGTCAAACATGGGCGTCTTCGGCCCAACAAGCCCCAAGGGCACCAAACCCTCAAGGGCAATGCCCCTGTGGGCTGAGGGGCCTTGAAGCAACCAACAGACAGCAGTGGGGGACCCGCGGGCCGATGTTACTACCGCCACCATCGTCGCTGCTGCCATTCAGCGGACCGCTGCCATTGCGACTATCACCAGCACCACCAAGCAACTGGCGAATCTCTGGCTGCCACATTCACAGCTGCCGCGCCTCGGTCTACCATTGCAGCCGCCGAGCCTCCGCCGCCACCGAGGACGCCAACACCGCCGGGCGACCACCGAACAGCTGGCGAGCTGCCATCGCAGCCTCCATCACCGCCCACACCGCCGACACCGCCAGGCGACTGCCGAACAGCTGATGAGCCGCTGTCGCAGCCACCGAACCTCTGCTGCCGCCAACGCTGCCACCAGTGCCGCCAACGCCACCAGGCCGCCGGACAGCTGACGAACAGCTGACGAGCCACTCTTTTGGGCAACCAGCCACCTCCGCCGCTGCCCCGACACTGCAAAGGCCGAAAGAGCGGAGCTCTCAAAACGCCATGCCACCAGCCAAATTCAGCCGTAAATGGCTCAGACTGCGCCCCTCAGCCCTCCGGAGAGACCCCGGGAGGCTTGCAGCGTCAGGGGGAGCCCCTACTCCCGGAACTCCAACAAACCCTGATCCCCCCGAAAGAAGCTCATTCCAGGTGCGGCCGCCATCTTGGGCATGCGCATACGCACAGTCAGATTCGGATCGGATCGTCCTCCACCTGCTCTCCAGGCCCCTCCTTTGTCACTTCATCTCCTGGAGCTCCTTCAAAAACCAAGGGGCTAACCGGGATCTGCGACGGGTTAGGGGCCACAAGGGGACAACCCAGTCGAGAGCCCCCAAGGCCACTTGTTGCCAGGCGGCTGCCATGGCCTTGGCCGAGCTGTGGGTATGGGAAGTGGGGAAAGGCCCCAGTGCCGTCTGAAATCCCTCAGGGTCCATCAGGTACCTGGGGCGGAACCATCTAACCGGTTCCCCCTCCCAGTGGCATGGGGTGGCCTGTTGGAAGACCAGCCGTAGGAGTAATGATCAGTCCATGGCAGGGGCTGAATAGTTGGTGAACCCCCATCAAGATCATTACACCACTGCCCCGAGATGAAAATCAGGTCGAGCATGTTCCCCCCCATGGATAGGGCCCGAATTATCTGGGTCAGGTCCATAGCCGTCATGGAAGCCATGAACTCCCGACCCAAACTCCACGTCCGACTCAGGGAGGGCAGGTTGAAATCCCCCAAAACTAAAAGGTTGGGGAATTCCACTGCCACTCCTGAGAGAATGTCAAGCTGCTTGGGCAGGGCTGTTGCCATGCAGCTGGGAGAAAGGTACGCGAGCAACAGTCCCAACTGACCACCAGGGCCCAGTCTCAGGAGGAGGGATTCACACCTGCCCATCTGTGGGACAGTGACCTCCCTTGGAAACAAGGTCTCCCTAATAACCACGGCCAACCCTCTGCCCCTACCCTGGGCTCATGGCTGGTGAAGCACCTGAAAACCTGGGGGACATAAATCACACAGAGGAACCCCTCCCCCTGGTCCTAACCAGGTCACCGTGATGAAGCCAGGTCCGCGGCCTCCTCGATAAGTTTGCAGAGGAGGGGAGCTTTATTTACCACAGTCCTCGCATCCACATACACCAACCGAAGCCCAGGGGCCACACTTCCCGTAACCCCGGGAGAGCGGGAGGAAATAAGAGGGTTGGAGCGCGCCACCGCTTGAAGATAGCGGGGGCGTGCTCCCAAACCATGATACGGCCCTCCGTTTCTCCATCTCCTGCCATTCCCAATCACCCGGGGGATTGCAATCCCCACCCTGTTTCCCGGGTCCCAAAGCCCTCCCACCCACCCACCCATGCCGCGACCCTCTCCTGACCTGGACTGAAGTAGAGGTAGGTTCGGCAGAATCCCCCCAGGTTCCCACCCGAACCAACAACCCCCCCAACCCCTTTAAACTATTGATTAAAAAAGCTAATAGCCTCCCCTTATAACCCTTTTTAAATTTAAACCCCTTGGGTGCGCCATGCCACCTCTCGGGATCCCAGGATCTGTCATCAAGGTAGGCTCTTGAAAGTCTGACGGGCCACTTCAGGGACAGGGGGACATTCCCAAGGGCCCATAGTTCTTCTGGAGTGTAAGTCACTAAAATGATAAAAGTCATAAAATGTCCCAAAGAAAGGGTGGCAGATAAAAATTCAAGCCAGATGGCAAAAAGCATCAGATGGTAAAACATCATGTCCAGGCAACATGTCCGAACACCACACCAATTCCGTCCGACAGCCCTCTCACAGCAAGTCAAGGGAAGACCAAGATCCAAAACGGTCCAACCACCACCCTCTCACCACGGTGGTAAAATTCTCCATGTCGGGGATGGGGGCGTTGACAAACCAGTCACTGCCGTCCTCTCACAACCCCCACCAAACCTGGACAGATGCCTAGAGGGGGGAGATAAAAGGGGTCCCAGAGTAAAAGCCTCAAGCAGAAGCCAGCAGCATCAAGGTCTTATGAAAGACCTTACAGGTCTTACAAAAATGTGGCAAAAGAGAGGCAGCAAACCCACAGGCAGCAGCAAGCAAGCAAGGCCAGCAGCAGACCACTAGCAGGCAGGCATTGAGCTGCAGGATGGTCCATAACAGATGGACACCAAAAAATAGCCAGCCAGCAGGCAGGAACTCAGCCTGGCCGCCGGCTGGCAGGGTCACACTGGCTGGGACTGCACATCTCCCAGCCAGAAGATGCGGCAGGCACCTCGGACTAATGGCTTCAGGCCGTGCAGCTAGCACTTTAGTGCAGCTAGTACTAAACTAATAGCATAAGGGAAAAAGGAAATTAACTGTTATGTGTATCTTTATAATATAGCTTGTATGGCCAAAATGATGGCCAAGAAAGTCGCACTGTGTTCAATTTTTTTTAACGTTTATTCAATAAAATTTATTTTTTTAAAAAAGAGAACCACCCACATTAGAAGCCTACCCCGGAAAAGCCAGCCAAGAAGACCCTGGGTTGCTGAGCCCCTGCAAAGCCAGCTGAAGCACGGCAATCAGGGACTATTTCTGGTGCGGCCAACATGGTTCCCACAGCTTCAACTGGCCTTGCTGTGACATCCCTGAAGATGCTCCAAAATGGCTTCAGGGCTGACAGATGATGTAGAGCACACCCAGGCAGATGTAGAGTGCACCCAGTTTGGCCAGGGGGCCAGCTTCGCTCAGGTGCAGGAATTGCAGTAGCTCTGAGGAGGAGGAGGAAGGGCACTGTACTGCAGGCCATCGCCCACAAAGAGGCTGCCCAGGTAGCCATGCAATGCCAGCAGCAGCTCATGGATCATGGCACCACTCGGGGACCAGGCCTAAGCCCCTCTTCTCAGGAGCCCCAACTATGCTCCCAGCCTCCTTAGGACAGGGCTAGCTCCGGGTGCTAGATCAGCCCCTGCAAAGTCCGTTGTCTGCTGAGGAGCCCAGCCAAGGCTTCGCTCACCACCCTCTGAGCCACCTGAACTCCCGGTGACAGATGGGGTCTGTCAGGCACTTAGTTTGACCCCTGTTTAGTAGCTGTAGGGTTAGGGTTAGATGCCTTGTCAGAGTTGCCTTGGGGTTTTGCTGCACTGACATAGCTTGCTTGGAGAGGGTGGGGGCCAATTAGGTGAGGCGGGGCAAGAAATGGCTGGTAGGGGAGGGGCGAGCTGCGAGGTGGGCCCCAGCATAGTGATTCAGCTGGTTCACCGAACTGCATACAAAGTTAACTACCAGTTCATCTGAACCAGTGCAAACTGCTGAATCCCACCACTGTTCACAGTAATGCTCCAATAATGCAGATTGGATAAGGAAGAGTATAATTTAGGATTTTGATTTCATTGTTTATCATTCAAGATAGAGGGACAAAGGTCTGGTGAAAATACAGAGAAAAGTTCTTTAAAAAAAAGTAATTCCCTATTTAGCTGAACACCTTGGTAGAACTATTTTTCCAAGGGTTTGGAAAGAACATATGAACATTCAACTTAAATTTTTGACCTAGACCCATTCCCCTTTTTTTGGAGATGCTTTCCCATTTTAGCAGCTTTATCCTTTGGATTTTGTTTGACATCCAAATAAGATGAAACAATTACATTAGTTTCTTGCTTGTGAGCATTCTAGGCACATTTGACCAGCTGCTGTGGGAACAAAGTTCAGACAAGATGGCCTTTTGATTTGATCAAGCACAGCTATGTACTCCAAACAAAATGGGAAAGTTCTGTACTTAATGTTAGACATAGGGGCTTTGTAAATTGCCCGGAGACTTAAGGTATCCAGACTGAATCAAATTCAAGTCTTCATTCACTTCTTAAATCTAGTGAAAAATGTGGTGCCAAATTTGGCCCTTCCCATTCTGGAGACTCAGAGGATCATAAATGTAATACTGAGAACCCCTGATATAATATGATTTGGGATCTTGTCTTATAGTCTTATAGTAGCAGAGAAATTTTTATTCCCATAGCATTCTTCAACAGGTGCATTAATTAATAATAATTACATATATGAGAGTCCATGGGTAGGAATAGGAATGAAGGAATGGTAACACATGTACAGTAATGCCATCATACAAACAACAAAACTTGCATTCCTGTGCCTGATATCTTGATGCATCCTTCAGACAATGGTGTCTTGATCCATGTGAGGTGATTTTGAAATCTTTGTCACTTGTTATGGATTCTGTTATTTATATTCTTCCTGTTTCCTCCAAGAGAACAAATTGTAATACAAAACTGTCTGTCCTCATTTCTCAAGACATAACACAGTTGATTTAATGAGCTTCCTGTCTGAGTTTAACAGTCTTCCTCTGAGTTACAAATTTTGTTCACCATTATAAATTTAACTTGATGACACATGCTGATGTACAGCATTTTCCTAATATGCTGTGATGAATGCCACCATTCACTTCTTTTAAACCATTTAAATTGATTCAAAAGAACAGATATTTCTTGTGGCATTAGTGCTACCTCTGAAATATTCACAAAAAGCTTTGGAAGAGGGGTATTTCCAAATATGAAAAATTGTTTTATAGTGCCATCTAATGGTTCTACCTAGGTATGAGATTAGATTTTGTTTTTTGGAAGAAGTTTTTTTTAACAATGATTTTGTGTTACAGATGAAGAGCAAGTTGGTATCAAATGTATTTTTCTCACCTAAATGTCTTGTGAGGACCTTTTGGCAAGGGGGGAAAATATCAAGTGTCTGTTAATAATAACATGAAAGTTGAAATCACAGTTGTGGATCTGAAGTATATTTCTATTCAAATATCCATCTATACCCCATGTGTCAAACTGGCGGCATCATGGTGGCATCATGTGATGTATCTGGACTTTATCCACCTTTGCTAAACTTGGCGGGGGCAGGGGTGGGGTCAGCACGTGACGCATTTGGCCCGTGGGCCATGAGCTTGACACCCCTGATCTAAACAAATCCCAAACTAGTCCAGTATTCCCCTCAGTGAGTATGTATAGCAAATATTTTTACTTTATTACTTTTTCCATCAGGTCAAATTTTGAAAGATGGATGCCCATCATGGCATGCCTTGTTTTGTTTTTTTAATAGTGCTTTAGCTTTTGTAAAAGTTAAAGTAATGCTTTTGACTCCTTTGTGATTTTAAATATTCCCTTTTCAAAAAAGCTAGTTCTAATGCTTTTTTAAAAAATTACTTTTAAATAGTTTTATTATTATTCTCCACTTTGGCATTATTTTTTAACAATGAATATATCTGACTTTGAAATAGTATTACTCACTCACTCAATCAATACAAAAATGAACACACAAAATACTCCCCCACCCCAAGAATTACAATAAAGTTCTTTATTAGTGGTTGCCTCATATAGTCCAAAATGTAGTTGTAGATTTATAAATAAATCCTGATTAAGGATATTCCAACCATTTGGGGGAGGTACATTTAGGTTTATGGTTGCTGTTCATAGTGCTGTTTATAAGCTATAATACTCTTTGTGGCTTACAACCTTGGATTACTTTATTTGATAAGAATTGCCCCATCCTGCTTATGTCCTATACAGAAAAATTGGTTGTCTGGTGAGCCTCTCCATCTAGGGAGGGATAGAATGTGAAGAAATAGCTGAACATTGACTAAAACCTAAGAAAAATGGTTGAATAGTATGCAGCTTCTATTGAAAGCCTTTCTATAAAACTTGATGAAATGATAATGATTGTGTAAAATATGTTGGGGCATGTAACTTTGGATAAAGGTATACAAAGAGATTTTGATCCAATTCCAGACCAAACAGATATTCTCATGGCTGGAGTATTAACTGAGTTGATTCCATTTGTTTCTCTGAAGTTTAAGTCTGCATATCCCTACAGTATTAGGACTCTGAATGGAGAAATGATAAATTCATTTTTCCTATGAAGTTTGTTGTTTCCATAATATGCATTGTGATGGGCAATTTTTATGTTTTCATTCAGTGAATATTTCTACCCTTAGACTTTGCTGAACTTTATATTTAAAAGACTAGATTGCAATGAACACTCAAAGAATCAATATTTTAAAGAAGAGAAATTGAGAAAAAGCAGCTAAAGTGGGGAGTTGAGAAAACCTCTTGGGGGAAGGTACCAAATCTTCTTCACAAATAGGGATGAAAATCATTCTTGCCCCAATAGCATATAGATAGGGGTGACTTCTTCACACATTAAGATAGATTTTCGTGTTTCCATAAGGGCTGAGTGTAACTGTCCTAAGTAAGGAACTTCCTTAATGTAAGCAGTATATGACAGGTTGAATATTCAGAATGGGACCCTGGACTAAAGTGTGAACATGCACATGTATCCATGCATGTATGGTACAATCAGTTGTACTGTTAGAAAATGAGATGACTCTCTCAGACAGTTGATTTTAAGAATGATGAAGGCTAGACTCAAATGGTTAGGTTTTTTTTTATTTTGTGGTGTTTTATTATCTGAAACAGTAAAAGCATATGAGTTATTTTGTGAGTAAGGTTCTAAAATAACTTGATTAATGGTCAGTATTATTTGTTGCTCCAATTTAGCAGATTAGGCTACCCTGACTGTGAAAACAATTAGAGACTAAGAGAAGGCTTTGTTGATGGTATATATAGAACATCTACACTAGACAATATAATTGTAAGAATAAAGTAAGCTCCCTAAAAGAAGACAGCCTAATTCCTGTTATATGAGTGCCCTTTTTCACAAGTTGAAATTTTGCTTCAATCAATCTTTTCCACTAGATAACAAATTACTTTAGTGTCCTTAGCAACTTGGCCAAACTATTAAACTTGACTTCCTTCTGAATGAGAAGAAAACTGCTTTATTTCAAAATATGTCACAATGTAGAGCTACACAATTTGAAGTGAATGATGATGGCAGGTTTTAATAAATTTGCTCAGGCTGTGAGTCAGAGAACCACTGGTTCTTCTAGGCAGTAACTTATGCTGCTGGGAAGTCTGTGGGGGTAGGAATACACCTTGGTGCTCTCAAATTACTGAACATTTCCCTCAAACCGGTAGAATTTGGAGATGATGAGAACAGCAGTATAGCACAGCTGGGAATCATCAAGATTTGGAAAAAAAGGACTACACAATAATTAACCAGGTCAAAATTGAGAAAGCTTCAAGAGGAGTTGGAATGAAGCAGATATCCCATTTGGCATTTGTTTTATTCTGTCTTTAAGACTAGTCTTATAGTAGAGATAGATCCAGATGCTTAACAGTATCTAACAGTATGTAAAGACTGCTTCTCCTTCTTACTTAAGAAAGTGAAGACTCTTGAAACAAAGAATTTCAAAAGGAAGCTTTTATTAAACAGAAGTGAAAGCATGCCATTCAAAGCAATGTCTGATCTGTTTTAGGCATGACAAGTAGAGTTAAAGCCACAGAGACTCTTCCCTTTAGCCCGATGTTGATTCAGCCAATCCACAGGTATGAAGATGTTATTGTCCCAATCGCTCTGGGAAAACAGATAAGCATACATTTCCATGGCCAATCTTCCTCTGGCTATTAAAGTGAAACATTCCACATGGCTTCTCCTATCCATCTGGTGCCAGGATACAAGTTATAAAAATGCCAGTTGTCACAGGCAATATTAATGAATCGACTCCAAGACGGCCCACTTCTCCCAATTGAATGGCAGTATTACTTTTAGGCATCTGACACAACCATTCACTTTTTATTTCTCTTTTTTATCTTAAGAATTTAATGCAATATGAATAATGTAATTTATTCATCCAATTTTGAAAACAACAACAACCCCTATTTGGTACCTTCAAATCATGCCTGACTCCAGACAGTTTCCTTAGCAAGATTTTCAGATGTGGTATGTCATTGCTTCCTTCCTAAGGCTAGGAAAAGAATCACGAGCCCAGAATCACCCAGTTGGATTCACCCGCAGGCAGGGCTAGAGTTCACAATTTTCTTGTTTCTAATGTAATACTTTAAATCACAACACCAAACTGGGCCTTGTGCAATTATTATATTGGGCATCTCTATTAAGTATACAATTTCAATTTAGTTAGACAATAATTACATTTAGTTTTTGAATTTACCTCTTTTTTTGGAGGGGGCAGTTAATCTTTTGGCTTATTTGTTTTTAGAGGCATAAGCCTAAATAACATATATCTTTAGTTAAAGATCAGTAACAGAGAAACCTACAAGCAAATATAGCACTGACATCTCTCTTCTTTGGCACTCAACACACTACTGAAGAACAGTTGAGGATCTTTTGAATACTAATTATAATCATAATGATTAGATTAAAGCTTTGAGATGTTTACTTCCTGGGGTTGCCTTGTGAACTCTAGGGGTTGCCATTGTGAACTCTAGGGGTGCCAAACTCAAGACCCGTGGGCTGGATTCAGCCCACAATGTGGTTGGATCTGTCCCACACAGCATCCTGGAAACGGTAAGGGGCTGGCCTGCATTGCTTTGGCCTGGCGGATCCCATCCCAGTTAGCGCACACATGCTCAGGAGGTGGTGGGCGCACACGCACACAGGCCCACCCACGACATCCAGCAGGTGTACGTGCGCACAGGAGGAGATGCATGCATGCCGGGATGGGGTGGACTGAGTCTGTGCATGCATGCACCTGCCACCTCCTGTGCGCATGTGTGCCTGCCAGGATGGCATGAACATCTTGTCGAAAAGAAGATGACCAGTGATTACCTGTTCTCCAACTGTGAGCTAAAACAGTCAGTGGAATGGAGTAAGCACATCCAGCGGTCTGCATTATGTTCCTCCCCCCATCTCTACTTGCTGCTTGGACAGCCAGCCTGGTGGTGGCAGAGGCTCTAGAGCCAAAGCGTGTGCCAGCTGAGGGGCCGTCAGGCTGCATCTACAGCCAAAAACCACTCACCCACAGACAAATAGCAGTGAGTTCATGGTGCCCGACCATGATTTTCTGGCTGCAGCTGCCTTGCCCCCTGCCTTGTCCCACCTCATCCTGCAGGATGAGCCTCCCACCTACTGGTCCACTCACCAAAGAACCTTGGATTCCTCCCCAAACCTCCCTGGCCCCCACAGGCACCACCCACATGAGCAACTTCAAGCGGGTCATGCTCCTTGGCCATGTCTAGTTGGTTGCAACCATCTGGCCATGCCCCTTCCCCCACCATGCCCCTTCCTGTCCCCTGGCCTCCAGAGGACCACCACAATGTTGTTCTGGCCTTCAATGAAATTGAGTTTGATACCCCTACCTTATGGGGGGAAAAACTTGACATTGCAAAGATAAATTTACAAAGAGATATTTAATATAAGAAGCATGAATGTGGAAGACATAATGAAAAAATAAAATAATTATAAACTGATGTCTTAGGCATCAAAAAATTGAGATGGACTGGAATTAGATACTCATTTAGAGGATCAAACTGTTTACTACTCAGGATGTGAAAAGGAACTAGCATTACTGTTAAATTTGCATGAAGAGTCACGCCTTGAGTGCTTCAGTGAAGAGTTTATTAGTGACTACAGCTCATAACAGACCCGATTTGGCTGGGCTGCAGCTGCTACTTATAGCCAGCAGCCGCAGTTGCCAGCCAATCAGAGTGCAGGGTTTTCCCGCACTTTTTAAACCAATCATTTCTGACATTTTACAAGAACAGTTCAAACTTAACCAATGACATTCAAACCTGCATACATAACACCCTCCCCACTAGGTTCAGTCCATACTCAACCCCAACCTATCTAATGTATTCTTTTAAATAGGTGGGGCTCTTACGTGTACGTTGAGACCTTCATGGTTCAGAAGTTTTAACGTTCTCACCCAGTGAGAGGGAAATGTGTCTGTTGACATTTCCCTAGTTGGACTTCCTGTGAAAGAAGACCTTGTTTGATTGTTAGAATCTGGTCTCTCCTCCCAACCCATCTCTAGCCCAATGTCAGCACCCAAGTCAGGTAGTGATGTGCAATCTTCCACTTGTAAGATGGATTTTCATTGTGACAGGTTTTGGGATGGTTCCTGTCGTAATGGCTCATTACACGTGGGGTGGATTCTTGTTTGCTAATTATCCTCCTGTTCCTCCCCCTCCCCCCTAGAAAAAGCATTAGGTATGGGAACTAGAGAGGAACAATTGCGATGTTTCCTGAGGTAACCTGGATCTAACTGATCAATGTGCCTGCTCCAGAGGACTCCATCCTCTGTTTGTACCCTGTAAGAATGAGGGCCTTGATTTGAGTTATCTCAGCGGAATCCATAATGGTTCACCCATAAGTTCTTAGCATAAACAGAATCACCCACACTGAACGGCGAACTTTGCTAGTGGAATCAAGTGGTGCGTTGGGTGCTAAGTGGGATGAAGGCGTCAGGGGAGACCTAAGTTTCCTACCCATCAACAACTCTGCTGGGGATAAGTTAGTTGATGGGTTAGGAGTGATGTGCTGAACACTAAGAAGTTTTCAACTTTCTCAGTGATGTCCCCAGGACCCAATTGCTGAAGCTTTTCCTTGGTAAAAATGTACCATTATTCAGCCCGCTTTTAGCCGAAGGGTGCCCAGGGGCTGTCAGGGCATGTCTGATACCCTGTTGTGCTAGATAGGATTCAAAAGGTTGGATGTAAATTGAGGGCCATTGTCAGAGACAAGAACATCAGGTAACCCGTGGGTTACAAAAAGCTTTTGAAGCTGCTTGATGACAGCATCAGTTGTGGTGGATGCCATAGGATTACCTCTAGCCATTTGGAATATGCATCTACTATAATAACGAGGTGTGCCTCTGGTAGGGCCAGCGAAATCAATGTGAATCCTAGACCATGGGCCCCTAGGACATTCCCATTCCTGTTTGGGGGAGAGAGGTGGGGCAGGCCTGACTACCTGACAGTTGGGACAAGATGCAACCCAGTTTTCAACCATTTTGTCAATACCTGGCCACCATACATAACTCCTGGCCAATCCCTTCATCCTTACAATACCAGGATGACCTCATGTAACATTTCCAAAACCTCTCTTTGCAGTTTTGCAGAATAACCACCCTGTTGCCCCACAAAATACATCCTCTTAATACAGATAATTCAGTTTGCCTGGACTTAAAAGGTTGGGCAAGGTGAGGTAGATCTTGAGAGGCCAACCTTTCTTAATCCAGCCTATAATAGAGCCAATAAAGTGTCTTTGGCAGTCTCTCTGGCAATTTCAGCAGCGTGTACTGGAAGCTTGGCAACAGTTTCTAGGAAAAAGGTGTGTGCCTCAGGTTCAAAGTCCTCCTTGTGACAAGGAAGTGGGCACGACTCAAGGCATCGCATGTCCAATGTCCGTGCCAAGCTTGTGGATAATTTTGATGAATAAGCAGCAAGAAATTCAGTCCACCTCAGCATTCTTGGTGACAGGATAGTGGGTGTTAGGGTTGTCTCCTGCCACAATGCCTAACAAAGGTTTGTGATCTGTGACAATGGTAAATGTTCTCCATATAAATACTCATGAAATTTCTTGATAGCTGCAACAATTAATTGCCAATGCTTCCTTGTCCAATTGGCTGTAATTCCTCTCTGCTTTGGTCAGCCTTCCA